>JARQOC010000002.1:331567419-332288381 GCA_033576535.1 Allobates femoralis | reverse complement strand
ATGGTAACCCCTGGTTTCTCTCCCCATCAGGAGAAATGGTTGTATTCAAAAAGGACAAACCTCCGAAATGTGCAGTCTGCTTTATGAAGCTACCCCCTTCACATAATAAAAAGTTATGTCAACCCTGTACAGATGCAATAGTCAGGGAAGAACATCCCTCCTTAATAGATGAACTCCTTAGTATGGTGAAACTAGAGATTCAAACCTCCCTGTCCTCCTTCCGCACTACCCCTACTACCATACTCATCCAGGCCCCTGAACCTTCCTCCAAAAAGAGGAAGTTCAAGGTAGATTTGTCCATTCAGGATTCTGCTGACTCTGATCATGTAGGTTCTGTTTCCGATGGGGAGGGGGGCTCATCTACTCCACAAATAGTAGGTATTAGAAAATGCTACTTTCTCTAGTCCCTTCTCCGACAGCATAACGGAGGTTGCCTAAATATGGGACAGGAAACACAAAGAGGTTAAAAGGATCATGTCCCTCCAAAATGCCTCATAAGCTAGCAAAACATGCAGCATCCTAGCCCTAATCTCACACTTCTTTTGTCTCCTAAAAGCATCCTGTGAAAGTGCATAAAAACGTTTTAATACTTACTCGTTAGTGATTATAATTGCAGGGGCTATATTCTTTAGCCACCAGGGCATGTTGTTTTGCAGCCTCGAGGATCCACCTCTCTCTGTCTGTGCTGCTTTGAAACTGAAACTGAAGGCAGGACTAATGATTTGCATTCTGTGAGTGATAGAGAGGGGGGAGGTTAAAGCCTGCACAAGCAGAGCAAATAGACAGAGAAGGGCTGGATCCTGGAGCTGCAAAGCAGCCCGTCCTGGTGACTAAAGAATATAGCCCCTGCTAATTATAATCACTAATGAGTGAGTATTAAAACATTTTTATGCACTTTCACTGGATGCTTTTAGGAGACAAAAGAAGTGTGAGATTAGTGAATGGATGCTTCAGGGACATGTTTTGCTAGCTTAGGAGGCGTTCTGGAGGTGACAGGATCCCTTTAAATACCCCTCCCCTTCCTGCATCCACCAATGTTTTTCCTGTTCCCTATGGGGCATGAAGAGGTTCCTTTCGGTGCTGCCTGTGGCTGGTGACTAGGAGCACTTAGACTTGCGTGGTCAGGGGGCTTTGGCTCTCCTTCCTGGTGGTGCCGTCTATGCTGGCATGAGATTCCGGGACCTTCCTTCCCACTCCTCCCGCGTTTTCCTGGGGGAGCAAATCGGAATGGGGCATGGGCTCTCTGAGCTCCCCGGTGTTCTCCCCTGCATGCCGGCGAAGCTGTTGCACGTGCAGCAGAAGTGACGTCGCGGAGGTTACCGTGTCACTTCCGGTTTGCGTTCTCCAGCAGGGAGCGTGTGCGTGCGCGCGGCCGGCAGGCTGGAGTTCTCTGGCACCCATTCCAAGTGCCCTGAGGCTCCTGTGCGGTGGTTGCACTCTGCTGGACCTCGAGGAGGAGCCAGGTAATGGCGCTGAGGACCCGGCTAATAAAAGCCCGTTCTAGCTTCACTCTCAGGTAGGATCACTCTGTGTCTGTTTGTCTGCCTAGGAATACCAGGTGCTGTGGGCTATCCTGCGGCCATACCACCCTGAACACCCCTGATCTTGTCTGATCTGAGGATTAGCAGGGTTGGGCCTGGTTAGTTCTTGGAGGGACACTTGGTCCATCATGGAGAGTGACAAAGCCCCTGTGCCTGCATCTGCAGAGGCCAGCGCTCATGCCCCTACTGTGAGTAGCAGGATAGGGTTCCCCATTCCCTTTGGGTGTGGGATTTTCTGGTGCCTTACAGGGTACCTTCTCTCTCTCTGTTTAGGGAGACAAAGCTTCTGTCCCCAGAAAGAACAAGGAGAAGACTTCTACACGAAAATGTGGTGTCTGCGCTGTCAAATTGCCTGCTTCGCACAAAAAGAAACTGTGCCAACCCTGCACTGATGGAAAGCAGCACAAGAAAGCGGTCTGTAGGAGCGCTAAAGGAGGACCAGGAATCTTATTAGGATATATAACTTAACTTTATTCGTCCTCCATATCCCACAACGTGTTTCCAAGGTAATCTGTCTTCCTCAGGTGGATAGAGGATGAATTATTAACAAAGTTTATATAGGAACATAGTGGCCATGATTAGATCAATCCTCAAACCTCCCCCACCCCTTTTTTTTTTTTTTTCCCCTTCCTTCCAGATCCACAATTAACCATTTCAACCCTGATATAAAATGTTCCTATCCAGACAATCAATCCCTGCATTATTACACTGAATTCATTACCTAAAATACTGTACAGTTACAATTATAAAACTTGAATTATGGATATATAAACAATATGTCAAATATATACGTTAATAAAACCCTAAATAGTTTTTAGAAATTGTATAAAATCTCTCTATAAAAATCTCTTTTTATAAAAATACTTTACAAAGTCTGATTCCTGCAGAAATCCTATTCTTGTCTGGAGACTTTTTCTATCGTTAGATTTAGTCCCTCAAGGTATAAGTTGCCCATCTTAAACATCTAATAACTCTCTTTTCTGATTAAATTCCTCAATCTATCTTCCCCTGTCTCTCTGATATGGTGAATAATGGTCATTCTCATCTTTCTGGATCTCTATTGTGACTCTCCGCATAATGTCGGGACACACTATGGAGTTGGTAGCCTGAACGGATGTTTTGTCTATGCTTATTTAGTCGTCGCATGTGCTGTTTGTATAGTCCTTCCCACATATTGGAGCCCGCAAGGGCATTCCAAAACGTAAATTATATATGTGGACTGACAGGTAACCCTATGTTTAATCTGGAAGATTTCATTGGTGGTATTTGAAGAACATTTTTTTTCTCCATTTTGGATTACCTCCCAGCACTTGCATTTTGGTACCTTACAAGCATAGCCCCCCAGGCGGCAGTATCATTAACCTCTGAAGTTGTTTTTTTTCGCCACACCCTACTGGGTGCCACCAAATTTTTTTAAACTTCTGTTTCTCCAGAATATTATCTTGGGTCTGTCAGGAATTCTGAAGACAACAAAGGGTCACCTTTCAAGATAAGCCAATGTCGTTCCAGCAATTTCCTAATGACGGACCTGGGCTGACAATATGTAGTGACCAGACTCCATTTCTTGTTCTCAAATTTTCCAGCTTGTGTTCATTTCTTTTCTGCCATTTTTTCTATTCAGAAATCCTGCGTGAGATTGACAGTTTTCTTAAAAGCATCTTTCAACAGATTCTTTGGGATATCCCTTATCCACAAATCTCTTTTTAAGTATCCTGGCCTCAATTAAAAAATCCCGGTCAGAGGTGCAGTTCTTTCTTATTCTCCAATATTGGCTGTAGGGCACATTCTTTAACCACCCGGGGAGGTGCCCACTGTCAAACCCCAAATAGCTGTTCACATTAAGTGGTTTGAAGTGAGTTGCAGTGGACACCATCCGTAGGCCGTCAAGATGCACTCACAGGTCCAAATACTGGATAGAAGTTGTGGAAAAAGTAGCCGTGAAACAGATTCCCCAATTTATTCAAATTCAATCCATTGGCGAACATTTTTGCCTCTTCAATCGAACCCCTCCAGAGGATATAATAATCATCTATAAACCTCCGGTAGAAGGCTACCCCCTTTCTTTCAGGGTCTGGCTGTGCGATAAAAACAGATTCCACTGCTCCCATGAAGAGATTGACGTAACTTGGTGCGAATCTCGTCCCCATCGCACAGCCCTTTGTCTATAAAGATCCCCTTCAAAAGAGAACACATTATTGTTCAGCATAAAGGCAATCGATTTCAATAAAAATTCCCTTTGTTCAACGGGCATTGTTGCATCCCCCTTCAAAAATTACCTTCAAACCTAATTCGTGTGATATATTGTTATAGAGGGCTGTTACATCCTGAGTTAAAAGGATGCACTCCTTCATAGGGGGTAATCTCCTCAATTCACCAATGAGTTGTGATGAATCATGTAGGTAGGATCTCAACTGTTTCACATACTTCTGTAAAAATAAATCCACAAACTGAGATAGTTTACTTGTTATGGACTCAATCCCCAAAATTATGGGTCTCCCTGGGGGGTTTATGGGGTTCTTGTGTATTTTGGGTAGGAAATAAAGGAAAGGTACTCTATATTGTGCAATGTCAAGAAAATGACGTTCTTTGTTATTAATAATTTCCATGTCATAAGCTTCCTTGATCAAAAAGTTCTATTTCAGGAGAATCTCAATCTTGGGGTCCTCTATTAATTTTTATGGCGGTACATTACAGCAATGAATATCAGCGCTATGGTATATGGTGGTACTTTATAGCACATGTATAGCAGCACTATAGTATATGGCGGAACATTACAGTACATGTACAGCAGCACTATGGTATATGGTGGTACTTTATAGCACATGTATAGCAGCACTATAGTATATGGCGGTACATTACAGTACATGTACAGCAGCACTATGGTATATGGTGGTACATTACAGTATATGTATAGCAGCGCTATAGTATATGGCGGTACATTACAGCAGGGCTGTGGAGTCGGTAAGACACAGTTGCGACTCCGACTCCTGGATTTTATCAGGTTCCGACTCAGACTCCGACTCCTTCATAAATGGCCACTTCGTAACAATAAATTTACTGTTGTAAAATATTAACATGGAGCTTATTCAGTTTCTCACCATCATATAAATAATCAGACCACTTAGAGCAAACCCTATATTTATTAGATACAATTAGAATATACCAAATAACTTTTCATAAACTTTTCAAAACTGTAAGTAAATTTCAATAAACCCTGTTATTCTGTTAATAAGAAATCTATACATTTGTCCTCAGAAAAAGTATAGCCTCTGTCAGATCCTCCTTCATGGATGCCCTCAAGTCTGATCTAATTATTTTGAGAGCAGAGAACAACCTCTCTACACTAACTTGGGTTGGTGGCAAAGCAGTAACCACTCGGGCAATATCTCTGACAATGTCAGGATACAGGGGAATCGCTTGTTGCACTGTTGTTTTTGATGAACGATCAAATTTCTCAATCTCTTTTAGTGCACATGAAAAATTCTGCTGAAATGTACTGGCTGTGTTCTTTGATGGGGATGACTCTTCCATGTGGGAACGCTTTGCACGGTCCTTCTGATCCAAATATTTTTCGATATTAAATTCTTCATCAGTTGATGATGAGGGTGAAGATGTGGCAAGACGATCAAATTCTTCTTGTTCCTCCTGACTGTTTTGCAATCCTTTCATCCTTACTGCTATTTCAAGCAGAGCTTCTTTTCCTTTACTCAGCTGTTGATCATCTAGAAGAATCCGATGCATTGGGTCTACATAAACAGCTGCCAAAAGAATGTTATTTTGTAATAGTAGCTCCTCTCTCCGTTTCATTGATGTAGCAATGCCACTTGCAATTAACCCTCCTCTTTGGGACAGGCGAAGCATCAGGTTCCTCCACTCCTTTAAGAAAATACCTGGAGTTAAGTCCTCTGCTTGTAATTTTTTAGTCACTGTAAATGGGTGCTCTAGCAATTTTTCCAGCTCAGTCACCTGATTCCACTGACTTTCATTTAGCGTCAGTTGAGGGTTAGCCATGTCTACAAGAAAGGTTTTCAGTTCAACCAAGCGCTGAATCATTAAGTAAGTACTGCCCCATCGTGTGGCTTGATCAATAATTGCCCCTTTTCCAGCACGTCTCTTCAAAATTGAGTCAACTTTAGGGGTTCTGGCAACAGTAGCCAATTTTCTCACCTTGCCAATCAGTGCAGCAGCATGTCCTTCTTGCAGACTGTCTCTTATAGCCAGCTGTAGCGTATGCACAACACAGCGCATGTGATGAATGAAAGATCGCATTGACACAGTTTCAACAAGATCATCTAAACTATCATGTAGCAGTTCATCTGAAGCAACTTCAGTTTGCTCCTCAGTTATACTGTGTTCCTCTATTTCAAACATTTCTGTGTCTGTGGACCCAGAATGTTCTTCTAGCTGCTGGTCACCATCATTACTCTCATTCATTAGCTTAATAGTACTTATCATATTTGAAGCATTGTCAGTTACGACAGAAAGAACTTGCTCTTTTTTAAGTTCATAGTCTTGCAGAACCTTTTCCACCAAGGCCTGGAGAAACTCACTGGTGTGATGAGCTTTGGTGTCTTTTACTGCCAATGTTTTGGTAATTATTTCATTTTTGTCACAAACAAACCAGACATTGATGGCAAAATAGTTCACTCTGTGACGTGTGCAGGCATCCATTTTAAGAAACACAAAGCGTCCCTTGAGAGTTTTTTTAAGTTCTTCCTTTTGTTTAAAAGCTTCTTCGGTTACTAATTTTCTAATACTCTCTCTCTCCAGAGAAACACCAAGCTTGCGGGCCATTTCTCCATTCAAACACATAAAAGCTGGTCGTGAAAATAATGAAATAGGCACACTATCCTTTACAACAAGCTCTATGATCTGTTTTTTAAATGTATCTACTGTCATTGTCACAGTAACTTTGTCACTGACAAAATATCTTGCAACTGATGGCTGCAAAGTTCTCTGCTCCTTTGCTTGACTGGAAGAGCTGGGCACTGGTTCTTTGGTTTGGAATGCAGTCTTTCTCATCCACTGCTTTCAGTACTTCTGGATGGAAGCGCTGTAAATGTCTCTTTAGATTAGAAGCTGTGGTAGGAGCATTTTTATCTTTGCCTGAAAATGCACTTATCTTCGCTTCACAGCTTTTGTTTTCGTCTGGATCATTTGTCATACACTGACAGACATAATGTTTTCTATCTTGAGTGATGGTGAAATGTTCAAATACAGCTCATTTAATGTGATGCTTCTTTGACATTCTCAGGTTTTTAATTCTGCATTCACAATCCAAATGACAATTGTTTTTCCTAAAAACAATTGTACAAAATTATTGCCAGGTCGTACAACTGATATACTGGTCAGTAATACTGTTATTATTCCTCATGTACTCACAGTTAACTGATGCAAAGTTTGTGGATAATACTTCTTACAGTCTTCCTCTTCTTCTGAGTAGCAGGCAGCTATGAGATGCTTGGAAGATGCACACCGGCTAGTATGATCTAGTCTAGACGAGGAGGAGCCAAGTTACTACTAAGAATTTGCAACACATTTTCACTTTCAGTTTCATACATTGTAAGTAGGGGGGTTGGGGCAGCATGAAGTTAACAAGTATAAGAATAGATAAGGGCAGTGGAGAACAGTGACACACAAGAAGTAAGAAATGTCTCTATCTCCAGCAGAACTGCTGATCACTGTTGTTCATAGTTTGATAGAACATAAATATTTGAGTAACATTTATAAAATTAATATAAAAGTTCAATTATGAAATATTAATACATTTTTTTTAAAGCTGGAGTCGGTACATTTCTACCGACCACTCCGGCCAAAAACACTACGCTCCGAAACTCCACAGCCCTGCATTACAGTACATGTATAGCAGCGCTGTGGTACATGGCGGTACATTACAGCACATGTATAGCAGCACTATTGTATATGGCGGATAAATTACAGTACATGTATAGCACACTATAGGTATATGGCGGTACATTACAGCACATGAATAGCAGATACTTGTCACGGCCGCTTCACAGTACAAGTAAAAATTAAACAAAGAATCCTCATGGGATACTCTGTCCCCGCGGCTCGCCCCCCTCCTCTTCTAAAGTATAAAAAAGCCTTAGGAGGTATTCCTGCAGGATCGGGCCACGGCAGATCTAGGCCACAGGCCTTTAGGACGGGGTTATGGAGCGGCAGGATGGAGGGCCGGAGGCAGGATGGAGCCGGGAGGGCATGGAGCCAGGGCGGCAGGATGGAGGCAGAGGGGCAGGATGGAGCCGGCAGGGCAGGAGCCAGGGGGCAGGATGGAGGTGGAGGGGGCAGGATGGAGCGAGCGGGGCAGGTGGAGCAGGGGGGGCAGGATAGATGCAGTGGGGGCAGGATGGATCCGGGGGGCGGGAGGCAGGATGGAGCGAGTGGGGCAGGATTGAGCCGGGGGAAGGGGGAAGCAGGATGGAGCTGAGGGAAGGGGGAAGCAGGATGGAGCTGGGGGTGGGGGGGCAGGATGGAGGCGGGAGGCAGGATCCCCCTCGCCTCCCCCTCTGTTCTCACAGTCGTTTGCAGCAGTCATGTGACAGGGCGGGCTGTGTGTACAGTGGGAGAAGACTGGTGAGAACAGCGGGAGGCAAGGGGGAGGCGAGATGGGGGCGGCGGGTGCCGGTGTCGCCAGGTTATAGCTGCTGTATAATCGCCTAATTTTGAATGAGGGCGGCTTTTTGCATACACGGCGCTCATTGGTTGTCGCAGCTAGTGGCAGCTACTGAGCGCTGGCGTGCGATTTCGACGTCAGACAGACTCGATTAGGAGATTATATAGTAGATATTTTTTATATATCCACAATTCAAGTTTTATAATTGTAACTGTACAGTATTTTAGGTAATCAATTCAGTGTAATAATGCAGGGATTGATTATCTATCTGGATAGGAACATTTTATATCTGGCTTGAAATGGTTAATTGTGGATCTGGGAAGGAAGGGAAAAAAATAAAAGGTGGGGAGGTTTGAGGATTGATCTAATCATGGCCACTATGTTCCTATATAAACTTTGTTAAAAATTCATCCTCTATCCACCTGAGGAAGACGGATTACCATGGAAACGCGTAGTGGGATACGGAGGAAGAATAAAGTTAAGTTATGTATCCTATTAAGATTCCTGGTCCTCCTTTAGCGCTCCTACATACAGCTTTCTTGTGCTGCTTTCCATTTAAAGTCCTCTAGTGAGGTTCATCGGCAGGAGCAGCATGGGGGATACAAACTGAACAGGACCTGTGGTGACGTATTTCCGGCTGGGCCGGTCACGTGATGGCGGCAGGAGCCGAGGAAGAGCGGTGCCACGCTGGGAATAAGGAAGCCGGCGGCCATCATAGGAATAAGGCCTGTAAGGAGTGAAGCTCCCACCACCAACGTGAACACCTGGGTTGTGCAAATACTGCACAGCCCTGTAAGTTGAGCGCTACCACACTAATCAGGCTAAAAATACTCATACGGGTACACTCATTGCGCCTCTGATTTCTTTTTTATTACAACCCTGAACTGATGACATCCTACGTGCTGAACAGGACAATATCAAGTCCTTATTAGGCAGAAGGTCCAGTCTTCCATTTTGGCTATGGCTCATCCACCACCCTTACTTAAAACTCATCCAGCTAAGAAGAGGAATGTAGTACTTGAGGACCCTATGTCTGAGTCAGGCGAGGTTGTTTCTTCAGATCCTAAGGCTTTGGGGGACTTAGAAGAACCTAAGGCTTCTTCAGGGTTGGATAAGAAAAAATACTTCTTTTCCTCGGATAGTATGAAGAAACTCCTTGATATGGTGTGCACTAACATGGGGGTGGAGGTGCATGGCTCTCCCTCTATCCAGTATGAGATGTTTGGGCACCTAAAAGCCAAGACCCGTAAGGGATTTCCCATCCACGACAACATTCTTAACCTGATCATGCATGAATGGGAATCTCCAGAGAAGCGCCTGAGAGCTGAGGCATAGGTTTCCCCTTGATGGTAAGTGATCCAAGTGGGAACATCCAAAAGTGGATTTTCAGGTGTCTAGAGTTGTGAGGAAGACTGCCCTCCCGTTTGGGGATTCCTCACAATTGAAAGACCCCCATGGATTGCAAAATTGAGGGTCTTAGAAAAACCTGGGATACTTCCTCATGCCTTCTGCAGACAAATATTGCAGCAACCTGTGTGGCCAGGTCCCTCTCTCACTAGCTACTCCAATTAGAAGACCATATCTCCCAGGGTACCTCTAGGGAGGAGATCCTTGGTTCTCTCTCCCTACTGCAGAAGGGAGTCTGGGGAGTCGGTCAGGGTTGCTGCACGTTCTGTGGCTCTTTCTAACTCAGCCAGGAGGGCTCCCTGGCTTAAGCTTTGGAATGGTGATATCAAAGTCCGACTATGTTCCATCCTTTTCAAAGGGGAACTTGTGTTTGGGCCAGCCCTCGATGATATCCTCAAGCAGGCCACGGATAAAAATAAATCTTTGCCAAAACAGAGAACTGCGAGGAAGCATTTTTTTTCGTGAACAGGCCCCTTCCTACAGAGGCAAGGGGAAAACAGGATGGTGGAATTACCTGAAAGGGGTAAAGGGAAGAATATCCTTGTCCCCCACCATCAGCAGCAGCCAGACAAGCAGAGACTGCAACAGGGTGGGGGGGGGTCGGCTCTCAAACTTTTTTCCCAGTTGACGGGTCATCACCACCAATCAGTGGTTGCTTTGCTGCATTCAAGATCTCTGTGGCAGGGTCTTCAGACTATCTCAGGGTACCGTTACACGACGCAATATTGCATGCAATTTCACTGGCAATTTGCTGGTTGCAGTTATATCATGGACACATTGTTTCCGTGTACAAATAGAACAATGTGTCCATGATTTCACTGCAACCAGCAAATTGCCAGTAAAATTGCATGCAATATTGCATCGTGTAACGGTACCCTTAGAGTCCGGTGTGATTTCTCGTGTTCCTGCCCAGGAAGAAGGTAGGGGTCATTAGTCACGCCTCTTCTTGTTGGAAAAAACCATCGGGTTCCTACAGGATTATCATAAATCTGAAGCCTTTGAACTTATCCGTGGTCTACCACCGGTTCAAGACGGAAACAGTCAGGACCATCATTCCTTTGATCGGTCAGGATTGGGTTCTGGCCACACTCGATCCAAGGGATGCATATTATCATGTCCCTATCCATCCAGCGCATTGCCAATACTTCTGGTTTGCCGTTTCGAGGGGCCAGAATTTATACCATTTTCAATACAATGCCCTGCCTTTCGGGCTCTCCTCTGACCCCCGGATGTTCTCAACACTGATGTCAGAGGTAGTCTCCTTCCTCAGGACACAGGGGATCTATATCGTCCCGTACCTCGACGACTTTCTGATTGTGGCCCCGTCGTCGCCGCAACTGAGCCAGGCTGTCTCCACCACCCTACAGGTCCTGCGCTCTCTAGGATGGATTCTGAATTTGGAGAAATTCAACTTGACTCCATCAACACGGAAGCAGTTCCTTGGCATTCTCCTCGTCTCATCCCAGCAGGCTTCCTTTTTGCCTACCATCGGCAGGAACTTGTACAGAACCTCTCCTGGTTCAGGGATCAACGTCGTCCTTCCCTGAGGGACATGATGTTGGCTCTGGGGTCCTTGACGGACTGCATCCAGGTGGTTCTCTGGGCTCAAGCACACACCAGAGTTCTGCAGAGACCTCTCCTGTCTTCCTGGGACAGGTCGTAGACTTCCCTTTCACGGAAGGTGGCTCTCCTGGATCATGTGAGGTCCTCCCTATCCTGTTGATGGACTCCTCGGAACCTCCGGACAAGTGTCACTTGGCACCAGTCCCCCTTGATGTCCCTCACAACGGACGCCAGTAAAAGGGGCTGGGGTGCCACAATCGTAGGTCACCACTTCCAAAGCAGGTGGTCCCCCTCAGATCAGCGCCAGGTCCTCAAATTTCCGAGAGTTGAAGGTGGAGGAGGCCCTCAAGGTGACAGTCTCTTTGCTCCAGGGCCACCACATACGGGTCTTTTCATACAATGTCAGCACGGTGACTCATATTCGTCATCAGGGGGGTACCCGATTCGCAAGCCTTACCTCAATTTCTGCAAGGATTTTTCTTTCCTGGGCTGAAAGACAACTCTTGTCCCTATCTGCTGTCCATCTGAGGGGGTCCAACAACATCCAGGCAGACTTCCTCAGCAGGAGGGATATTCATCTGGGGGAGTGGTGTCTCCATCCAGAGGTCTTCAGATCTTTGGTAGCCAGATGGGGGTCATCCCGAGGTGGACCTCTTTGCCTTTCTTCAGAATGCATAGGTGGATGCCTTTTTCTCTCAGACACCGTCTGGTAGTATTCTGGGAGTAGACGCGTTTTCCCATGTGTGGGAGTTCACCCTTGCTTATGCGTTTCCCCCGATTCCACTCATTCCCAGGACTTTGCAGTAGGTCAGAAGAGACAACGTTCCCACAATCCTGGTAGCAACTCTCTGGCCAGGATGGAGCTGGTACAGCACCCTGATGAGTCTGGCCCTGGAGGGTCCTGTTCTTCTTCCGCTGAGGTCCGACCTGCTTCACCATGGTCCCATTCTTCATCCCAACCTTCAGAGGTTGAACCTAGCGGCTTAGTTGTTGAAGCCAGGATTCTGCGGGCTAAAGGCTTGTCTGATGGTGTGATTTCTTTTTTCTCTAGTCACCTTCCACGACAGCATAGGAGGTAGCCTCGCCACGCCCTAATTGGGACAGGAAGCAGAAGAGGTTAAAAGGACCCTCCCACCTCCCACTAGCCAGTGTCTTTCCTGTCCCCATGGGGCATGGAGAGGTTTTTTTTTTCCTGTGCTGTGGGGCCGGCGACTGCAGCATACCTGATGTTTAGCCGGGCAGCGTTGGTCGGTGCTACGGCTCTCCTCCTCCGGCTGCTCCTACCGCATGTTTTTCGCGGTAGGACCGGGCAGCGTTGGTCGGGCTTCCGCTCCTCCTCCTGCTGCTCCCACGTATGTGGGACTGCTGCCCTGGCTCTCCGGATCCCCTCGGGGTGAAGCGGGCTGTGGGCTCCCTGGCCGGCGACCTCCCCTGTTCCGGAGCCCGCCGGCCGCTTCCCGCGCTTTCTTACTGTTCCAGCGCGACCGGAAGTGACGCTGGTGGGCGGGACTTCCGGTCACGCGCTCCCCGGCGGGAGCGTAGCGCTTCCGGGTTCCAGTGACGGGACCTGGCGATCAGCATGCGGCCACGCCACCACTGCAGGTGGCCTGGCCAGGACCCGGTGCGGGAAGCGGGGAACTCGTTACAGACACTGGGGGGCAGGCCTTTCTTTAGGAAGGCTGCCCTGAAGACTTCTGAGCCACGGTAAGGTATTGTTCCTATGTGTGCTACTGAGTCTTCTCCTGCAGCTGCAGTGCCAGTGTTTCCCCTGCCACAGTGTATGTCTGATGGAGTGTGTGGGGGGGTCCTCTCTTCTGCCTATGGGCAGTTGTTATTGTTGGTCCCCTTAACTGTGCTTTGGTTCAGGGGACGAGTCTGGCATCAGACCCCCTCTGGGAGGGCCGTTAATGCCTGTTGTCCTGGTTGGGCTTCACACCCTAGCCTAGTGTATGGCATGAGATCCCGGGTTTTCCTGGAGATTCAGGCTTCCCTTTCCTCATTCTCTCTGGCAGCTCCTTTTGGGGATGCTCCTGGGAGAGGGAAGGTCAGGTTTGGGCTGCTGTTGCTCCATCTTCCAATGCCACTGAACTGAGTAGGTTCCTCTTCTACTTGGAGGAACTTGGGCTAGGGCCGGTCAGAGCTCTATGGGAAAGTTCTACCATCTGGGGATATTGGCGGCTTTGGAGCTGCCAGCCCAGTCCGCTTTCCAGTCCATTCTACCATCGTTCAGGATTGGAGCTTTCCTGAGAATTCCTTCAGGGGGTGATCCCAGTAGTTGGTTTCTCTCGTGGCATCTCTAATTCACGGGGTCCCCGGGGGGGGTGCAGGTCGGCATGTAGCTAACAAGACTGCGCTCCCCTTTGAGGCTGCCTCCCACCTGGGCCAGATGGGCTGCATGGTTGTGGGCCTTCTGCCTTTGTCTGTGGACGATGGTCAACTGGGCTCCCTTCAGGGGCTCCCTAAGGTGGAAGCTCCTTGTCTTCCTTCCCTTTCTCCGGTGAGCTTCCTGGGGTCTTGCAGATGCCTGGGTCCGTCTGACACCCTGTATCTCTGTCTATCCGTCTCCACCTGACGGATTTTGGGGCTGACTTTGAGGAGTGCCTTAATGAGACTCTGCTCTCTACCCTTCATTGGGTTCTTGGTGTTTGGACCTGGCCTTGTTGCCTTTATGGACCAGGCAACTTGAGCGCAGGGCTCTTCCAGTGCGGCCTACTAGTTGGTGGTCCCTTTGGCACTCGGTACCTCGGACCTCCTAGCCAGGGGTTCCTGGGCGGGGGAGTTCCCTTGTAGGCCTTGGACTAGTTGTCCTCGTGCCTTGTCCGCTGCAGCTGCTGTACTCTGCCTCTCAGTGGCTCGGTGGGGGAAAGGGTAACGGGGCGAACTCAGCCTTTCTTTCCCGGTCCTGTGTGTGAGCCTCCTACCCGAGGCACCACGGGCTCTAGTGATATATTCATATTTCCCAGGAGGCATTACGCCTCGGAATTCTCTGTGTTGGGCATTTTCGCCTGCTGGCCGCAGTGGGTTCTTGGACTGGTCTCCCTGAGATCAGTAAATGCTTTGTGGTGTTCTCCCCCAGTGGCTGACTTCGCCGCTTGCCTGGGGTTCTGAGGGTCTTTCCGAAGACCTCCTCATCGTGTTCGAGTTGCCTCCTCCGCCTGCTCTCCGGGTTCCTACCCTGCCCTCTCAGGGTACTTAGGTTCTTTTGTACTCCGGAGTTCAGGATCTCCTTCGCCCGACGGTCTTCTCGTCTGTCCAGGCTGTGAGGAGGGGTTGGGGGCTTTCCCGACTCTTCTTGGTCGAACTAGCCCTCTGGAGGGGCTTGTGTCATCGTCGGCTTCCAACGCCTCCCCCTTCATGGGGGCAGGGCTACGCCACCAGATGGCTCCACTCTACTGGACTGACGCATACTGCGGGTGCCCATTCTCCCTCACCCCCAGATGCTCCTCAGGTTCACAATCCTGTACAGAGGTACAGTCCTCCGCTTTCTTTTCATGGGGGTTCTCCTCGGCTCCGGGGTTTCTCGATCATTATGGCGGAGGTCGTTGCTTTCCTATTGGATTGCAGCCTCTGTCTGGGTGCTATGTCTGGGCTGTTTCCTTCTTCTTGCTCCTTCTCCTCTGTCCTTCGGGTGCAGGGTGGTGGAATCTCTGCTGCGCTTCTGTGCAGTCGGGCGTCTCCCTCCTTTCGGGCGACGGTCGGCTCTGGGATCATTGACGTTCTCCATCCTGCCTGTCAGGTGGGCTCAGGCTCACTCAGGTTCATCTGGACCATGTCTTGTCCTGTTGGGGCAGTCTGCCGTCCTCTGAATCCCCGGGTTCGTCTCCCGGGGATGCCTCCTCATCCCTCCTCTGGTAGTTGAATCCAACGGCCTGCTTTTAGGGGTGGCCTGGGTTTTGACTCCCCTGGTGGCTTTTCCTCTGGATGCCAACCTAGGTTGGGGGGGGGGCGGGGGTCGCCCTCTCCAAGGAGTCTGGGGTCTCATCTTCATTCGCGGTCCTCTATTCGCTGGGAACTGAGAGTGGTACTTGAGGTCCTGTTTGTGCTGTTCGTGTTCCTTTCCGGGGATGGGCCATTCTAGCGAGTGGCTGCTGTGGCAGCACCCATGGGGCAGTGAATCTCCTGCCCCGTGCCCCATTCCCCCAGCTGTGGCTGTGGGTTCAGTTCCTAAGCTGTATTATCATCCGAGTCATAATCTATGGATGACAATTGCTGGCTACAGGCTCTCCCCCTAGCGGGCCCCGTTCCCTGGCAACTGTGGGCCACTTGCCATTGGGCGATGCTGTTTGTATTCGTCCGACCGCATTCCTCTTCTTCCTTCTGTAGTCCGCCTGATAGGATCCCTGCCCCTTCAGGCTGGGTTTTCAGCCTCCGGGAGGTCCTCCCGGGAAGGGGGAGCCTGGTCCAAGCGGTGTTCTGCTCCCTGGTCGCCTGTTAGGATGCCGGAGCTCGTCCTTTTTGCTTCCCGGGCGATTCATACTGTAGCAGCCTATGTCTCCCTGCACCTCGAGTTGAGGCCTGGTGGGGGATGGACCTCTTTCTCCCAGACTGAGGTTTTTTCTTATTGCTTCTGGCTTCCTGTCCCCCTTCTCCCTTCTCGTGAGATTCCTGGGGAGGGTCTGGTAAGGAGTCCTCTCTGTTCTGAGGGCCCCTCTATGGGCGAGGTGGTATTGGTTCTTCCTGCTCATGGCGCTCTAGGTCCGTGGACCAGTCCTTTTGCATTCGGACCTCTGCTTGCTATCTCGTGGTCTTCTGTTCCTTTCGGATGCTCGGCCGCTCGACTTAGCTGCAGGGTTTCTGAGGGCCAGGGCTGAGGCCTCTGGGCCTGTCGGCCGAGTTGGTGGCCTCCTTGCGGACATTCCGCATTCCGGTCACTTCGGCACTTTGTCATGCGGGTGTGAAGTGTTTTTTTACTCCTAAATGTGGTCAGGGCCGGCGTCTTTGAGCCGGCACATGCCGGGTTCGGCGTTTGGTTCTAGGTTTGCCGCGGATTTGGCGGGGTCCTCATTGTTGGCCTGACTGGGCTTTTTCGCCCTTCCTTTGGACTTCTGTCCTCCTGTGATATCCATTGTTGTCGACCGGGTTGGCGTTTCTGCTGGCGGTTGCTTCTGGCCTATGTGTTGGGGGGGCTTCAGGCTTTCTCTGGCCAGGACCCGTCGCTGTCTGTCCTGGATGACTGCTTTGTCCTTCACCTGGACCCTTCGTTTCTTCCTGAGGTCTTCTTGGCATTCTTTCGCTCCCAGTGGATGTTTCTTCCTTCCCTTTGTCAACTTCCGCGGACTCTGTTGGTGGTGAACTTTCTTTATTTTTCTGTCCATGGTGCAGTGCTCTGGAGTGTGGGCGTCCTGCCGTGTGGCTCTATATGTTGGCCGGCCTTTTGGTCGTCATACGGGCGAGGCATTGGCTCTACGTTCTTTCGCCCCCTGGTTTCGGAATGTCTTTCCGGACTCCTTGCTTTCCCAGCTGTTCCTGCTCGTTTCTCCAGTTTTCCCTCTGTCTCCTGGGAGGAAAGGGGCTGGGGCTTCTCCGGAGCAGTTTGCTAGGCTGCTTCCTGGGGTTCATTGCATGCTTCCCGAAGTTTTACTGTCTGGCCCTGGTTTCCCCTGGGGCTTTGGCTTTTGGCAGGATAGTCCTGCAGGCTGTAGTCCCACCCTAAGTATTAGTTCGTTGGTATCCCTCCTATGCTGTCGTGGAAGGTGACTAGAGAAAATAGAATTATTCTTACCGTTAATTCGGTTTCTAGGAACCTTCCACGACAGCACTTATTTCCCTCCCTATGTTCCTCGATTTTTCCTGGAATGTATTACTGTTATTATTGCTCTCAGGCTATGGTTCTTTGTAAGACACTGGCTAGTGGGAGGTGGGAGGGTCCTTTTAACCTCTTCTGCTTCCTGTCCCAATTAGGGCGTGGCGAGGCTACCTCCTATGCTGTCGTGGAAGGTTCCTAGAAACCGAATTAACGGTAAGAATAATTCTATTTTTTGGTGTGAAGTCCTGCAACCCCCCGGGACCCCACCCTCACCTTCCCTGGAGGGCCCAGGAAGTCCCGTTCCCCCTCCCTGGGACCCTACCCTCACCTTCCCTGGAGGGACCAGGAAGCCCGGTCCTCTTGCTCCCTAACCCAAGCCCAGGCTCAACCCCAACAAGCATCTCCAGCCCCCAGGCCCCACACAGTGACATGGAGCCTGCTGTAGTTGGGATTGGTGGTAAGTGTTGGCAATGGGCTCCAAGCCTTGCAATATACATGTGGGTGTGTGTCCCTGACATCAGTACGTGAGTTTTTTTTTTTTTTTTTTTTTCTCCTTTCTTTGCAAGGGGCAAGAGCTTGCGCTGCAGGATGGGCTGTCAGCGCATCACCATCTCCTGAAGATGGAAATCGGGATGGGGCTATACCACATAAGTGAAATCCTGAGCAATGACATCACTCACACCTACACATATCACTGACTAATGTCCTTATTCCCCATACAGGTGTACCAACTATTGCTGACCTGCTGCAGGCACATAGGGAGGCATATCAGCACCTGGAGAGTGCCCACCGAGAATGCCAGCAACATCTGGACCGGTTGGGTGCGATGATCCTGTGCCTCCAGGCAGCTCAGTCCGCCATTGACGCTACTCCACCATATCCCCCCCCAATAATGTGGCCAATGGCCCTTATATCTTGTTGTCCATGTTGGACCTGTTGGATTTCACTTTTGCCATGTTGGCACCCTTGTTTTTTAGGCCCCGTTGGTCTCTTTTCTTATAGTATCCCACATTGGGAAAGTGGGTAGTATGGTTTGCCTACAACTAATCTGAAAAAACATCATTTTCAAAATAAGATAAGGAAACAATAATTATGAGTGCAAACCAAAATACTGTCTGATCATTTGTCTCAACAAACACAGGGACACGTTTGAGAGGTGACATTTGAAAACACAACACATGGCTAAAGAATTTGCGTAGGTGTGCAGTGTGACATGATAAAGATCTGACCATACAGTACCATTTCTACACGGATGCAGCCCTATTTTACGTCAATGTCTCCTATATCACACCCACATTAACAAACACACAGACCCAAACATACTCGCCAATGTCGGCCACAGAAGACTCGCAATCTCTCAATACTCACACATGTCATCTAGGGATAGGCTCCTGTCTGCTACAATGACCCAACTATGTTATTGTGGACATGATGCCTCAACACATTACACACACAACCATACTGCTGAACCTGACACATATGTGGATGTAGGTATGTGAAATCTACGTCTGGCTTATTACCACAACAAAAAAAACACACTTTGTTTTAGTTTAAAAATTTGAAAAAAAAGTCCATTACGCAATGTAGTGCATTGCCTAGTAGCGTCTTGCTTCTTCGTCCTCTGCTGGATCAGACAATGGCCCCTCCCCCTCATCTTCGTTTTCCCACACATTGGGGGTCCTTATGTGCTGGAGTCTTCGTAGGGGACGTGGGGGATCCTGATTTTGTCGACCTCTAGCCATGGGTTGTTGGGGCGCAGAGGGCACTGGGGGTGTTTTCTTGGGGATGCCAATGTAACCACCCCATCTCAGTGCCCCATCAATCATTAATCGCCCGCTTCCAGGACCCGAATGATGGCCCTCTTGGCGATGGCACGTTGTTCCAGCTCCATGGGACACACTCACTCACTCGCCATGTGCCCGATTTGAAGTGGCGGGAGTCCTCTCTTGCTCCAATAGGTCCCGTTTTGCCCAGGTACCCAGCTCAGTGTTGGGTGGGGCAGGTGTTCGCCACCTTTATATGCCTGAGCTGGGTCCTGGGCACTGCCCCCCCACCACTGGGATCAGGCACTTGCTCCACCAAGCATGTTGAGGGTGGAGCCTGGTCAGCGGCTGGGTCCTCTGCACTGGAGCCAGACTCGCGAGGGGCCTGTAAATCAAACATAGAAAAAACACAAATTAACAAGAGTAACAATGTACTGACATCGATTACCACAACCAACCAGCCAGCACCAGATGGCGCATATCTGAGCATGCCAAAGACCAAAATCAAAAGTAGCAGGGTTGGAAACAGAGATGAAAAAAGTAGACCAGTGCTCTGTACTCACCTGAGGCTCCAAATTGATATGCCAAGTGCCCCAACATAGCAGAGCACAATCTGTGCCAAGAGCCACAAGCGACACACAGCAGAATGGTGAAAGTACAACACAATTGTGCCTTCTACATGTCCACCAACCCACACATCAGTGCAACCACCAAGGTGTGGACATAGGTAGCCAAACAACAATTACGCACCTCCTGTGATGGGGCAGGCTCTTGGCTTGTGGCCGAAAATGGTTGGGTAAGGCTTCTGCTGCACCATATTGGCCGATAAGCCTCCTGGCCCAGGGTGAAGGTCAGGAGGTCATAATACCACAGATGTGGCTTAGGGACCTCCTCAGCTCCAGCCCCGGACTGAGCCATCAACAGCTTTTTATGCTCTTTCGTGAACATGGTGCGATTTATTTATTTATTTATTTTTTTTTTTCCCAACCATCGGCATCGTCCAGGTCTTACTTTGGTTGAGCCGGTTTGCCAGCTCGACAAGATGCCTGTAGACCACAGCCCTCGCCGCCTTGTTCTTATAGTCCGGCGACGCAACCCGCCACAGGCATTCATGGTCCTGGAACATGGCTAGGAGGTCACGCACAAAATCAGAACTGTCGGCCATCTGCCAAAAAAAAACAGTGTGTTACCAAAACACGTACATGTATATATCAGATCACACCCTACTCTGTGTGGTTAATCCATGTCCAGCACTAGCAATGACGGGTGGTCTGGTAGTTAGCTTGTGTATGCAGAATCATTAATGGCCTTTATATGTGTACACAGATGTGACATGCTGCACATGCCATGGGGCATATGTGGTTTGGGGCTGGGCAGGCCAAGTTATAAAGCTGTATCGTGTTGAAATGGCACACATGGCATACCACACAAAATTTAGACACAGGAATGACCTCAGCACATATTTATGGAACGATGTAGTGCTGTATGACACATTGTCATGTCATTGGTGGCAAGGATCATTATGTGTGCAACAGGACACGGAGGGAGTTAACGAGGCGTAGGCGTCGCAATCCAAACCTCTATATGACGCTACATGAAGCTGTACATAACCCGCCCATACATCTCGCAAAATATGGCTCAGAAGCCGAAAATAATATACCATATATGAGGAGCACAATAGCATATGCACCGACTTACCACCTGTCCAACAGAGTTCTAGTGATGAGACGCTACTAGAACAATGCACATTGAAGTAGGAGCATGGGTGGCGGACCAGCTGGCCACATTTTAAACACTACATGACCAATTACAAAGCAACACAGGCACCTAATCAGTAGTTGCACGTGGCAACGCCCAGGCGGCTACGTGAATTAGATGACGCAGATGCTCTGTGATTGGATGGTTACCACATAAAAACCGCTAACGAGGGGGGGCGTGTCCAGCAGCCGATGGCGCCGGTCGCATTGTGAGGAGGCTCCGCAGCATGGACCGAATACACGGCACTACCGCGGCCCTCCCGCTCCCGCTTTGAGACAAGCGACAGCCCAGCACCTCGCACAACCTCCGGTCATGCCCAGGACCGGGTCCCGCCGCCGGGACACCACCAACAAGCTCACTGATTACTTCGATCAGGAGCCCCACAGTGGATCCAAGATGGCGCCGGCCGGGAACAGCCCAGAGTCTCCCTCCAGCACTTCCACCCGGGCCTCGCGGTCCCCCCAGTCCCCCAGACGCCAGGAACACCGAGGCAATAATGTGAGTAGAGAGGAGTCCCCTCTCACAAAACGTAACATGCGGGATATGCTGGGATCAATGAGGGACGCGATGCTGGGGGAGATGCGCTCCATGATGGCGGACATTAAATCTGAAATGGCGGCCTTAGGAGAGAGGACTACCACTGTGGAATCCAAGATGGAGGAGTATGCTTCGGCACACAATAACTTGGCAGACAGCTATGACATGATTGACAGGGAGATGGGCTCAGTAAAGGCAACGCTGTGTCACCTAGAGGATGGACTCCGTAAGAATAATGTAAAGTTAAGAGGAGTTGCAGAACCCCAAGATGGTGAGGATCTCCCGATGACTGTCTCAGCCTTTCTATCAGCTGCCCTCCCAGATGCTAACCCTGCATTAATGGAATTACTAAAAACGTACAGGCTACCTAAACCTACGAAGCTCCCTAAAGAGGTCCCGAGGGATATCCTGATCTCTTTCTTACACCCTAAAGCGAGAGACCTCCTGATCCAAGCGATGAGATCCAATCCTTCTCTCCCCTCACAATTCGCCAAAGCCTCTGTCTACCCTGACCTTTCACCAGGCACACTGGCTAGAAGAAGGGAGTTTGCCCCCAGCTGCCTCATCTTGAGGGAGAAAGCCATACAATATGCATGGGGCACACCAGTGTCTGTTAACTTTCGATATAAAGGCAATAGACATTCGTTCTCCTCCCCCACTATGCTACGTAGAGCTCTACGCTCCTGGAACTTATCTGCTCAGGTCTCAAACTCCCCTCGCCCCCGGCCGGAGGGACCCCAAGGATCTGGTTCTGGTGAATGCACCTGAGGTCGACAAGGGATCGGAGGATTCCGAATCGGTCTGTGTGGACTAATACACCCTCCTTTGGAACCCATACGGACTCCCCACGCCGAGATCCAGCACAGGTTTCGGACACTTATAGCTCCCCTCACTGACAGAACTGCTGGATACTTCGTCACCTGTGGGTCAAGAACTGGGGAAACTCGTGTGTGGTTCCCTGCCTACACCCCCCCCAGTCAAGGCCCCATTGGCCTGACTATACTCAAGATTATTTAAGTGTGTTCCCCTCCCCCCCCCCCCTCCCCATCCATTCCCCCCTTCCTCCCATCCCGTAGTTCACCCAGCCACACGCCCTCCCCAACCTTTCCAATTCCCTCTTAGTTGGGCATCCTTACTCTCCCCGTTCCACTCCCACCCGTCACCCCTCCCCCCTTTCCATTCCCTTCTTTCTGCTCTCATTTTCCTCCGCAGCTCATCTTGGACTGTTCTCTCCTATACCTCTCCAGGTGACCTCGCTCCATAATCACTGGTAGTGAGTAAGTATGAAAGGGAACGATTCGGTTCTACTGGGGACTGGTTCCTCTCTGAATCTAGTTTCTCTAAATGTTAAAGGACTGAACTCTCCGGTGAAATGCTCCTCCCTTTGGAAGGAGGCCAGGAGACTTCACGCTGATGTGATGTGTGTTCAGGAAACACACCTTTTAGCCGAAGACAATTTTCGTGTGAAAAACTCCTCCTACCCTCACATCTACTTTGCAAACCACAATGTGAAAAAAGCAGGAGTATGTGTGATGGTAAGCGCCAAGGTGCAGTTCCAGCTGAATTCTGCTGAAGCGGATCCGCTGGGACGGTACCTGATCCTGAAATGTAACATATCAGGGGAATTGTACACACTGGCGACTGTCTATGCCCCAAACTCGGGCCAATTAGGGTTTCTGAGATCCCTCTTTAAAAAACTCAACCAAACAAAAGAGGGTGCCCTGGTGGTGTGTGGGGACTTTAATCAAATCATGGTGGCGAGATTGGACTCCTCAGCCCCACACGCAAGGAAAGGGAGGGAAATGGCAACACTATGCAGTGAATTCAGGCTCCACGACATTTGGCGGTATCAACATGCAGAGGAGAGGGATTACTCTTTCCTATCTGGTTCCCATAATACCTATTCCAGAATCGACCTGTTCCTGGTTGGAGAGGAAACCCTACCATTCTGCACCTCCACCGCAATTGGTCTGATCTCTTGGTCGGACCATGCCCCGGTATCGTTGGGAATCAGGCGAGGACGAATGGGGATCAGACCGCGTCGTTGGAGAATGAATGTCGCTCTGCTTTCAAACCAACAGATCTTGGAATCCCTGGAAGGGAGTCTGGAGGAGTACTTCCTCCGTAACGACAATGGGAGATCTCGGATGGCACACTCTGGGCCGCTCACAAGGCGGTTCTGCGTGGGCTGCTTATACAGAAGGCCTCGCAACAAAAGAGGGAGAGGGAGACCTGCTGGAGAGACTGGTCCGATCAAATAGGAACCCTGGAAAAAGTAAACAAAACTAACCCCTCACCCCAATTGGCTGGTCAGATTTTTGACTTGAGAACTAAACTTAGGGCCCAGCTACTTTATCAGCATGAACTGGGGCTTCGGAAACTTAATACACAGTATTACGCTGCAGGGGATAGGGCGGGTAAGCTCTTAGCTAGGAGACTGAAGAAAAGAGTGGCTAACACAATGGTGACCTCTATGACTTCTACCAACGGTGTGACAGTTAGAGACCCGACTGAGATAGTGGAGGTCATGGCGGATTTCTACACAAAACTCTACAACCTTGCCGGAGATCCTCTGACACCGCAACCCTCTCTGGAGGACACCCGGGCCTTCCTGGCCGGAGTGAAGCTCCCAGTGATCCCCCCTGAAATTCTCTCCACTTTGAACCAGCCATTCACCCTCTCGGAGGTTTCAGATGTCATCAACACACTCAAATGCAATTCTGCACCGGGACCGGACGGATTTGCTAATGAATATTACAGGGCTTTCTCCCCCCGGTTGGCCCCCTATCTGCTCCGACTGTTTCACCACTGGCAAAAAGAGGGGAAGCTGGGTGCAGATGACCTGGAGGCCACGATCTCCACCATCTTGAAGCCTGGCAAACCCCCAGACAATCCTGGCAGCTACCGTCCCATCTCGTTACTTAACACGGATGTGAAGATATATGCCAGAGTACTGGCCTCTAGACTGTCGAAAGTGATCCCACTTTTGGTGGATGCGGATCAGGTGGGCTTTGTGGGGGGAAGACAGGCCAGAGATGGCACCCGGCGGATGCTGGATCTGGTGGAGATTGTGGAGAATCGGGGGGTCCCCAGTGCATTCCTGTCCCTTGACGCTGAAAAGGCGTTCGACAGGGTGCACTGGGGATACCTGAGAGAGGTCCTGGGGAGGTTCGGATTTTCTGGGCCAATTTTGGCGGCTATACTGGGCCTTTACTCTTCTCCGGGAGCTCGGGTTTCCACATCGGGATATTTATCCCGCCATTTCAACATTACAAATGGGACAAGACAGGGGTGCCCTCTGTCGCCCCTGATCTTCGCCCTTGTTATGGAACCCCTGGCAGCCTCGATAAGAGCCAACCCGGATATTGCGGGCATACTTGTGGGAAAGAAAGATCATGTCATAGGACTCTACGCTGACGACGTAATCATCACGTGCACTGACCCAGACAACTTCATCCCAGCCATATTAAAAGAATTGGACAACTTCTCAAAGATATCTTACTATAAATTGAACATGGGAAAAACCATCGCCCTACCCATCAATATCCCAGAGACGCAATTGACATCTCTCTCATCCAAATTCACCTTTGCCTGGGCCCCGGAGGGCATCCCATACCTGGGAGTGACCCTATGCACCTCGAGAAACATGGCGCGTTTAAATTTAACCAAACTTATGGCAACCTTGAGAGTGGCGATGGAAACTGGTCCTCTCCCGCTGCTATCTTGGATGGCGCGCATACAGGCATTCAAAATGTTGTGGCTCCCAAAACTACTTTATTTATTTCGGTGTGTCCCACTGGGATACCCAGGCAAACTGCTGACTCTATTACAACGACGTATAAACTCATTCATATGGGCAGGGGGCAGACCCAGAGTCCGCAGAGACGTAATGTACCTGAAGTTGAAAGGGGGAGGCATGGAGGTCCCAGACGTCACTTCATACCACAGAGCCACTCTTTTGGAGGCCACAGGGGAACTATGGAGACGACAGGAGACATTGGGCTGGACTCAATTGGAGACAGAGATTGCTCCGGAAGTTGCCCGGGAAGGCTCTTGGCCGGAACTGCACTGGGACCGGTTGGGGCGGTCCACCCCTTGGCCACGGTCCGTGCTCTCCAAGTGGTGTGGAAAAAGATCCCCACTCACTGGTCAAAACTTCCCCCGGAGCGTATTCCGTTGGAGGCCTTTCGGGTGCATATTCCCTCTCTGAACCTCACTCCCTGGCTGAAAGCAGGCATCAGTACTTTAGGGGACCTCCTAGAGAATGGCAAACTGCTTACATTTGACGCCTTTAGTGAGGGAAGACAGAATTTAAGACATACCTTTTTACAATATACACAAGTACGCCACTTCCTCTCCTCGAAAGGCTGCTCTCACGATCTGAGGCGACCTTTACCCTCCCCACTCCAAAGATTGATGTTCTCAGCCACTGTACGAGGAACTAATAACACAAAACTCCCCCTCTAAACTAGCATATATGGAAACATGGGAGGCAGACCTGAACTTCCAAGCAGATCAGGATGATTGGGAGGGGTCAATCAGGTGTGTAACTCAGGTATCAAGATGTATAAACCACCTAGAATCCCTCAAGAAGGTTCATCTCCGCTGGTACACTCCTCCAACCAGGATAGCCAGATTCGCACGTGGAGTCTCCCCTTTATGCTGGAGGCAATGTGGCCAGAGAGGAGACCTGGCGCATATGTGGTGGCACTGCCCTAAAGTGGCCCAATTTTGGGCACTAGTCGCAAGCTTGATGAGCACGGTAACAGACACCCACATTCCGTTATCACCTCAGTTAGCTGTCTTAAACATGGGAGCCGAAGTCTATCCACCGATTATCCGCCATGCGATCACCTATATTCTAATCGCAGCAAGATTATGCATTGCAGCAGCATGGAAAAATTCATCCCCTCCCGCCACCAGGGACCTTATCCATAAGATTAACACAATCTTCACACATGAATACTATCTTGCAATGGACGCTCCAAGGAGGAGATATGTCTCGGATGCATGGGACTTATGGGCAACACACCCCTCAGCGATCCACCCTCCTTCCTAGATGTACGGAGTTCTCGAGGTCACAACCCCCTACTCTTCAACACCTAACTCTTTAAACTTACTCACTTCTCTACTTCTTCCCCCAGCTACACCTAGTTCTCCCCCCCCCCCCCTCCCTTCCCCCCCCTCCCCTCCTTTCCCCTTTGATTTCCCCCCCCCCTCCCCCACCCTGTACCCCTCCGTCCACCCCCCCCCCCCCATGTGTTTAAAACACACCAGGCTAGGAAATAACTTGGTTACTTGGCAGTATGTACCCACAGCCAATTGAGGAGGATGGCGTCCAATGTAGAGCTGACTGGAGAACCGTAAACATATAATCGGAGTACTTATCTGACTGTAGATGACGGCTACACATCCCACACGCTCTAAATCTTCCTCCAAGGAACTATTAAGTGATGACTGCAGTGTTTCATATGTATTACAGTATTCTTGCTTTAATCATTATTTCCTTGCCGAACTTTCCTCTACATCCGAGGCCACCCTTTCCTCCCTTCACCCCCCCCCCCCCCCAGTCCCAATGCCCGCGATCCCTATTCTTCCCTAGACCTTCACTTCCTTAACCAAGTAACGTTATGTCATGTTTGATGTTTCTTTACCTCTATAATGCATGTCATGCTTGACATAGCTACTGTAATTTGTTATCTTTACAATAAACATTTATTGAAGACTAAAAACCGCTAACGACTGAGCTATGGCACACTTGCTGCCCAGAGTGATTAAGTAAGTACTGATGTTCACACATGATTTGTGATATGGCTGTGTATAGCGTTTGATACATCTTTGCATTACAGATCATTCTTGTATAGTGTAGCAGACGCCCAAGTCCTGGTGTATGTAGTTTGTAATGATGATGTGTTTGATTGATCTATTGTGTGCTGCAAAATGGATGGTTGGCTTTCCTTGCCACAAAACACCCTCCTCATTGACAATCCATTTTGCCTTCGCCATACAGGATCATGTACCAAGGTGGCCTCTGTGGTTAGTTTAGTGGAACATATGAAATGTGGGCACACAGTACTGGCCTTTACCAGACAGAATGGAAGTATTCTGGTGATACTGAGATGTGGAGTGGCCCATGTGGCTTGGGAATGTCTGCCTGTGAAGATCCGGCCTTATCAACACAACAGGGATGTGTGTTGGACATGATGACTATGCGATTGTCAGCTGCGTGGGATGATTTGTCATTAGAACATGGCTCTGGTACGTTTAGCATGTTGTATGTAATTGTTAACAAGCATCTCTGTCTGTGTGTCTGAGCTTTGTATTTTCCTAGGCCTTGTGGTAGTACATACACATTATGGGCAGCTATATGAGGGGTATGGTAATGATGTCACAATTTGGACGATGGAGATATAATTGTGGAGGAGTCCCATGGGTTTAGTGATAACAGGTGTTGTTGTGAGGCCACAACATGGAACGCATAAAGCCATTGATAGCCCGACAGGACACTTTGATGCGTCAAACTTTGTCACCTGAGGAGTGTTTGGCTGTAACTTTGAGGTTCCCGGCAACAGGTCGTTCGAGGACAGACCTGCAATACTCTGCAGCAGTCTCACGGCCACTGCTGAGCCGCCTGATAACCGAGACAAGTGAGGCCATCATGAGTTGTCTGCTGCCATTCTACATGCAGTTACCAACAACCCCCGCTGGATGGATGGATGGATGGATGTTGCCAGAGGGTTTGTGGATCGATGGCAATTTCCAAACTGCGGAGGTGCATTGGATGGTAAGCACGTGAGGATCACGCAACCCCCCTAAACAGGGTCCTTGTAATTTAATTATAAAGGATATTTTAGCATGGTCCTCATGGCCCTGGTGGATGCTCACTATGAATTCCTCTACATGGACGTTGGCATAAACGTGTCTCAGATGGGGGTGTGTTTGCACACAGCTCCTTCGCGGAAGACCTAAGGAGAGGTGCTCTGAACTTGCCCTCAAATGATGAGACAACCGGTCATCTCAACTTTGCGTTTGTGGGGGATGAAGATTTCCCACTTCAGGCTCACCTACTACGGCCATATCCCCAGAGGATGGTTACTTCTGATTTTCAATTACCAGCTATCCTGAGCCCGCCGTGTGGTTGAAAATGGCCATGGCCAATAGATTCCGTGTGTTTCATACGCCTTTGCATATGAAACTGGAGTCTATTGATGTGGTAGTGCTGGCTGCTCTGTGCTGCATAACTTCCTGCGTCGTAGGGATTGGTCATCATACACGCTGGCAAGTTATGTGGATTCTGTGGACCCCCACAACAGGGGAGCTCTGTCCCGGGGATTGGCATGCTGCCAACCATGGTGTGGCGCCACTCCAGCCGCTGAGCCACGGTCTGAGTCAGCAGGATGCCAGGAGCAGCAGAGACGCATACTGCTCCTACTTTAATGGCCCTGGGGCAGTGGGCTGGCAGAACCAGCAGGTGTAGGGTGGCTGGTGTTGTCAGGCAGCAACATCAGGAGGAGGGTGGAGTCACCAGGGTGGCTGCACTAGGAGGATTATAGTGGTGTTTTGTTTGTTTCGGGTGCTTAAACATTAGTTGTTTTTTTTGTTTTGTTTCTGTACTGTCACATGTTTGGGTATGGCCATTATTTATCACAATTTTCTAGTTATTTTGTGTGATTTTGACACTTCCGTTTTCAATGTTTTGTGTGTGTTGTTATAATTCCTTTTTTTGTGCACAAAGTCACACTAAAAAAACAAAACAAAACTGGCTGTGTCTGTCATTACTTTTCAATACAGGGCAGTTGCACATACCTCTGTGCACAGCATAAAGCTATGTGATACGTGAAATGGTATTGATGGGTCCGTGCAGCATTGTCTGCTAATGTCCAATACTGACAATACTAATGACTGTGTGTACATGTCCATTATGATGTATTTGGCCACATGGGAACGTGTCCACACACATGGAGAATGCAATGGTGTTTGTGGTGGATGTAGGTACACTTCAGTACACACACGTAAACATGTGTGCACACACACAGTTCAGCCATGGCAGCTCTGCCATGGTGTGGACCAATGCAGGCACATATGTCCATAGTGTTGTTTTGTAGCTTACCGCCATCATCTACAGACACACACATAGCCATTCGTAGTGTAATCCACTGTACTGCACAAGACCGCTCATGTGTGACACTTTGGCGCCTCGAAAGTGTGTTGCAGGAGCTGGACACGAGCGTGTATTTGTGACAAACTCCGATAGACAATGGCGTCATGTATTAGCCAGCCTTCCAGATCAGGCTGACCAATCGTAACGCTGTTGTGTTTTCCAATGAGCGTGTATGGGGCGCGGTATAAACCACTTTGGCACACCTATGTCCTCGCCGCGCTGAACATGTACGCCCACATTGCCTTTGAGATTGCAGCGTGTGAAGCGGCGATGGAATTAGGCAAGATTGGTTCCACTGTAGGTGAGGTGATTTCCGGAGCGACACATCGCCTTAGGTTCAGGGTGAAATTGCGGCGTGTGATGCCGCCATCGGCGATCTGAGGCGGGCACGAAAAATGTGAGTGCGCATGTAATATAGCCATATATCTCCAGGTGAGATTGCGGAGTGTGACGGTACCTTTACAGTACGGCCACCTCTGGCAGCACTGGGTTAAGGCAAAGTGCAAGATCTTGTGATAAAATGTAAAATCTGTCATTTTCACAGTTTAACCTCAGTCCATTGTACCGCTGCACCACCAGCTCCACCCTCACCTACTACTGTATATCGTTTCCAAGGCATTGTGGACTGTGAGCCCTCGTGGGCAGGGTCTTCTCTCCTCCTGTACCAGTCTTTGGCTATATTGTTCATGATTATTGTACTTGTGTATGTATGATCCTTTTCATATGTAAAGTGCCTTGGAATAAATGGTGCTATAATAATAGTAGTTAAGAAGGGTCATGGAGAGTGTTGGTGTCCTGTTCTCTATGCAGGATACCACAATCTTGAAGTTCAGACCCAACTTTTGATCTAGTGTAGGGTCCTTTAGTGGGCATTAGGGACCTTCATGACAACTTGTGTTATTGTTATATGTTACTCTTTTTAAATCAATGGTTTGCCTGTGTAAGGCAGGGTAAGTATACCAAATCGAGAGACACCTTTACGTAATGGTGTTCTGCTCTGACCAAGTAATAATGATCTTGAACAAGGTGCCCTCCTTCATTCAAGGGTTACCATGTAATAAAATGTGTGGCTTTTCCTTAGAATAGGCTGTGAATTTCAGATCTCCAGGGATCTGATTTTAGAGATGCATGTGAGTCAACTACATTGATAGGGCCATGTTGCTGTGGAGAATACTATGTGTACTTTTTTTTGTTTACCCGGTATATAGTGGGTGAATTAAGTAGTATTGAACATGTCACCAATTCTCTATGTTTCTAACGGTACTAATAACATGAATTTGTCACCAGATGTTTGTAAGAACCTATCAAATCAATATAGACAAATAAAATAAGATGTACCGTACATATATTTAGTGATGTATAATAATGAGGATTGATAAAGGGGAAAAAGTATTGAACACATGAAGAAAGAAAGGTGCAAAAAGCCATGAACATTCATGACATCAGCTGAAATGTTTTAGTAATTAGAAAGCAATCCTGCCAATTAGTGAAAAGTATAAGGGTATGTGTACACGGTCCGGAGGAGCTGCGTGTTGAACGCAGCTCCTCCGGACCTGAGTGAAGTCGCAGGTGGCTGCAGAGAGACCGCAGCTGCCCTGTACTCACCATGTACGGCGGGTGCGGGGCGGCTTCTCCCTGCTGTCACCCGATGGGAGCCGCTTCCAACTCCACAGCATGAAATTAACATGCTGCGGAGGAGCCGAATCCCGGCAACCCGCACCACAGCTCCAAACACGCTGCGGGTGGGCTATGCATAGTGAGGATGGGATTTCTTGAAATCCCATCCACTATACTTCTACTGTACTATGCAACGTTTTGGACGCAGCGCAAAGACGCTGTGTCCAAAACGCTGTGTATCCTGATCGTGTGCACGCACCCTTAGCTGGTTCAACTGCTGGCCTATAAAAAGGTGTCTAATTACCAAGGTGCCACACAAGAAACATGATGGGTAAAAGTATTAAGGCTGGCTTCACACTGCAGTTTTTCCCTGATCAGTGTCCATCAGTGTTTGTGTGCCAAAACCAGGAGTGTCTCCAAAACTTAGAACAGGTGTCAATCTTTCAATTATAGTTTTTCTCTGCAAGTTCCTTTCCTGGTTCCTCTCCTGGTTTTGGCACCCAAACACTGATGGACACTGATCAGTGAAAAACTGCAGTGTGAAACCAGGCTAAGCTGTCTCAAGAGCTTCACAACCTTATTGTTGCAAAACATACTAATGGCATTGGTTGCAGAAGAATGTATTAACTGCTGAAGGTTCCAGTGAGCACTGTTAGGACCATAATCTGGAAGTGTAAAGAATATAATTTCACCATAAAATGGTGACAACTAGGTACTCCCCACAAGATTTCAGAGAGAGGAGTGATGAAATTATCAGAAGAGTTGTCCTAGAGCCAAGTATCACCTCTGTAGAGCTACAGAAATGCCTTGAATCAGCAGGTTCAATTGTTTCAAAGAAAACATTAAAGCTCCCGTTACACATAGCGAGATCACTGTTGCGTCACAGGTTTAGTGACGCAACAGCGATCTCGCCAGTGATCTCGCTATATTTGACACGTAGCAGCGACCGGGCCCCCGGTGTGAGATCGCAGATTGTGTCTGAATGTCATGGACCATTTTTTGATCGTTGGTTTCCCACTGGCCAGCCTGCATCAGAGTGTTTGATGCCTTAACAATGACCTCGTTGGCGACTCAGAATTCCGCAACGTAGGTCTGAGTCATCAGACTAGCAGCTGTGTGACAGGGTCCCAACGACCGCCGAGGTCATTATACGGATCGCTGTATCGCTGCTGTGTCGCTGAGTAGATCTGACTGTTTGACATCGCACCAGCAACCACATAGCGACATTCCGGCGATCCAGACAACGATACAACCTGGTAAGGAAGGAATCGTTGTCTGGATCGCTGGAATGTCGCCAAGTGTAACGGCATAAATAATGCACTCAACTTCTGTGCCTGTGTCCACGCTCACGACGTAAGACCCCATTGCTTAACAAAAAGTATTTGTCTCCCCGTCTCAGGCCTAGGTGTAAAAAGAGCATTAGAAAGGTCTTTGTATTGTCCCGTTATATATTTGTTCATTGTAATAAGATCACCTCTAAGCCCTCATTTTTCCAAACCCCGAGTTTAATAACCTGTCTTGGTATTGCATACCCCTCAGTCCTCTAATAACCTTGGTCGCTCTTCTCTGGACCCGCTCTAGTTCAGCTATGTCTTTCTTATACACCGGAGACCAGAATTGTACATAGTATTCTAAGTGTGGTCGCACTAGTGACTTGTATAGAGGTAAAATTATGTTCTCCTCATGAGCATCTATGCCTCTTTTAATGCATCCCATTATTTTATTTGCCTTTGCAGCAGCTGCCTGACACTGGCCACTAAATGTGAGTTTGTCATCTACCCATACACCCAGGTCTTTTTCAGTGATAGTTTTGCCCAGTGTTTTACAATTAAGCACATAATTATACCTTTTGTTTCCTCTGCCCAAGTGCATGACCTTACATTTATCCCCATTAAAGTTCAATTGCCATTTCTTAGCCCAAGCCTCCAGCTTACATAAATGTATAAATATTGTTGAAAAAACGTCATTTAGCATATTGGCTTTTTCCTCATTCTGATCCGCCATTTTACCCAGGCTATTTTTTAAGGTGCCAACACAATCATTATTCAGTTTCTTAGTATTTATGTACTTGAAGAATATTTTTGTATTATTTTTACTTTCTCTAACAATGAGTTTCTCTGTCTCAATCTTTGCTATCTTGATTTGCTTTTTACAGAATTTATTTATTTTTTATAATTATTTAATGCCTAATCACCATCTACTTGCTTTAATTCACTAATGCTTTTTGTCACTTATTGCTCCACTTATAGCTCTGTTTAGCTGTAGTGGTTTCCTCCTATTTCTAACTTGTTTATTCCCATAGGGTATAGATTGTGCACAGGTCATGTTCAGGATTCTCATAAGTGGCCAATTTGCTTTGTCTGTTTTTATGGTAAATCTATTTTATTGAGACAAAAGAAATATATAAACAAACTCCTGGAGTGACAAACTCGCAGGAGTCATGCACATCACGAACAATTTTTCCAAACTTATATAGAACTCTTCAGGAGCAACAGAAGCAAAGAATAAAATGAGGAAATATTTCCCTTATTCATATCACACGTTTTGTGTGTTTTTACTTCTCAGGACATCATTCCAGTTTATTGTACTAAAATCATCTCTCAACCATTGGAAATTCACCGTCCGTAAAGGGAACCTGTCACCTCGTTGTACCCCCTCCTCTGCTATAACTACCTGTCCCTGCACCTTGCTAGATGATCCCCAACCATCCCATTCTGAGCTAAAAGGGCCCTATAAAGCTTGGGAAAAATTATTTTATAACCTACATGTAGTTTACAGCGTAGACTGGAAAGTCAGGCTCAGGGGCTCCATTCTCCCTCGCTGGCTCTCAGCACGTCTCGCTTGGCGTCGTCATCCTATTCGCCGATCCTCCTTTTTTTAAAATCCCGCCTCCTTCGTAGTATGATGTGACGGCCATGACGTCATATCCGGCCCGGTGCATTCTGGGGGCTTATGATGTGTGCGGCTCTGCTTCAGCATGCGCCGAGCCGTACACGTTTGCTTTAAGTGTAGTTTTCTTGTAGCCCCTCTACTATACATCTTATTAAAGGATACATGAAAACTTATTATTTTGTGATCACTGTTACCCAAGTGACCCCTGCGATCTGGCCTTGCTGTGTCTTTTTGGGTTCTGAACCCAGTTGTGAAAGGTAATTGTCTCTCATTGTTGTCAAAAACCTATTTACCATTGCTGGAACTACTCCTCGATGTATTTCAGGGTAGTTGAAGTCCCCTATAATAATGACTTCTCTGTGAGTCGTGGTTTCATCTAATTGCTCCATCGGCATAAAGGACACTGCTCTCCTGGTTCTCTTCCTATCTTTCTGACCGCTCTTTCAGAGTATCATTCGCTGGCTCCACTTCCTCTCCTTTTTCTTTCACTAATGTGGTCCCTCATGGTTCAGTCTTTGAACCTCTTCTCTTCTCTCTCTACAAGGACCCTATTGGACACACCATCAGCAGATTTGGCTTCCAGTACCATCTCTATGCTGATGACGCACACCTATGCACTTCAGCCCCTGACCTTACCCCTGCGGTACTAAAGAACGCTAATTACTGTACAGATGTGTACAGTATGTTTTTAAGTTTACTCTAGATCATTTAGACAAGCTTGTCAAATACCAGGAGAATATAATCTGGTCTGATGAGAGCAAAATTGAATGCTTTAGATACCATAACACACACCATGTTTGGGGGCCAAAAGACACTACATATCACTCCCAAAACATGATACCAACAGTAGTGGTTGGGAACAGGATCTGACAGGTTTCCTTTAATAGATAAGCAGGCTGGGTAACAGACACTACCACAAGAAGTATAGGAGTTAACCAATTACTGACAGTCAATGGACTTCTATACTATAATCTAACATAAAATATTAAAACACCAAGTCGGAGAAGTTGGAGAATTATGGAAATCGCAGAATCAATTAACATGTTAATAATTTGCATGTGATGAAAAAATGTAAAGTATATTTTCAAAATATCTCAATTTATTCAGTATCAACTATGAGCCCCAAAATGAATGGGACCTAAATGTTCTAGCATTGCCTTCAGCATCTCTGGACTTGTCCCATTTTACACGTATGGGATGTTATTGGTCGGAAAATGCAAAGCAGCTGCCAGCAGCAGATTTTGATGGTTTGCATGCCCAAGTGCATTTAGAATGGCAGTACATCCCTCAGACAACCCTTAATACACGTTTTATATTGTTAACAATTAGCTTAAGTGTTTAGATTTCTGTGTATGATGCTTATACTCAATACTAAATAAATTGAGATGTTTTGATAACGTTTTCTCCAATTTCTGATTTCTTTATATCCTTAACATGTGTATCCATCTTTTGATTTTTATAATCCATGACTCCTCTTGCTTGTTGCTGTAATGCCAGCATTGACTCTTGTATATGCAGTAAACCTCTTTGCTCTCTTTGGTGGCAGCTGCAGTTAGCAATCGTGTCATTTGTAGGATGTTTGGAGCTCTATACCAGAAAAACAACTCTGACATCTCTAGATTTTCTCATAATAAAAGATTGAGATTCACTTTTAGGACAAAGTTGTCTGTGTTACAAGATAATATTTTCCATACAATCAGGTACTTGTAAAAGGATAAATTCTTTGAAAAGGGTCTGGTTTAAAAAGTCTTTATTTTAGTGTGCTTGTGTTTTACTTTCACAGTATTTCATCATTTGATTTCTTTATCTGTCTCAGGGGATATAACATAGGTGTGAGGCTGATTGAAGATTTTTTAGCCCGGTCTAGTGTTGGAAGGTGCCATGATTTTCGAGAAACGGCTGACGTTATAGCTAAGGTAAGGTGTATAACATAGTATCCTCATCTTACTACTAATATTTCATTGTTTTGATACTTCACAAGCATGACCTTACTGCTGTTGGAAATTTAGTTTTATGTCTGCAGGTCAAACAAGACAACTATAGTACACTTGGCAGAGAAGCACAGCTGTACAGTTTATAGACACATGTTTAAATTGAGCCAAACATAGTAAAGAATCCAAAGTTCCTTTTGTAAATTTTATGTACTTCTACAGACTTTAATTGCTTTATTGCATATGGCTGCATGAATTATTGTTCTTAAAAAAAAAAAAAAAAAAAAGCTGAGATTTGCATGCCGGGGCTTCCCTCTCAGACCTGTTAAAAACTTGCAATAATTAGGTATTTTTCCATGTGCTAATGCCTCTTGGGTTTCTTGTGAAAGTTGTTTTCATAGCAATGTCCTTCCGTCTCTTCCAACGACTTCACGACATGCTGCTTTGCATGTGCGGTCATTGGCCGCCAGATCAGATAAATAGTTGGTATGCAAACAGTATTTTCAGGGGAGGTGCTAGTAGATCAGGGTGGTCTTCCTGGCTGTAATCATAGAAGAATTTAATGTACTCTCCAAATTTGGACAAAATGTTCCATTTATATGCAAAGTAAATAATAAAATGAGATCTTGCATCAACTCACATATGGTGAAGTGTGGCACCTGATGTAGATTGTAGGCGGAAATAGCAGTAGGGTGTAGAAGTTCCTAGGTCTGCTATCTCTTCCTAAAAATTTATATCCGGTGCCACACTTCACCATGTGTGAGTTGATGCGATCTCATTTTTTGTTTACTTTATATATAAACTAGTAAAAAGGCCCGATGCAATTGCATCGGGAGCACGGTGAAATGAATTATGTGTATACAGGTGGGTCAGTGGGTAGCAGAGAATGGAGGCAGCTCTGTGGCTAGCTGAGTATCGAGGCGGCTCTGTGGGTAGCAGAGAATAGAGGCGCGCTCTGTGGTGGAGCGTGAGGAGAGATGCGGCTTGTGGTCGAGGGGTGAGGAGAGATGCGGGCTCTGTGGTGGAGGGGTGAGGAGAGAACGGTTCTGTGGTGGAGGGTGAGGAGAGAGCGGCTCTGTGGTGGAGGGGTGAGGAGAGATGCGGCTTGTGGTGGAGGGGTGAGGAGAGATGGGTGTCTGTGGTGGAGGGGTGAGGAGAGATGCGGCTGTGGTGGAGGGGTGAGGAGAGATGGGTCTGTGGTGGAGGGTGAGGAGAGATGCGGCTTGTGGTGGAGGGGTGAGGAGAGATGCGGCTTGTGGTGGAGGGGTGAGGAGAGATGGTGCTGTGGTGGAGGGTGAGGAGAGATGCGGCTCTGTGGTGGAGAGCGTGAGGAGAGATGCGGCTCTGTGGTGGAGGGGTGAGGAGAGATGCGGCTCTGTGGTGGAGGGGTGAGGAGAGATGGGTGTCTGTGGTGGAGGGTGAGGAGAGATGCGGCTGTGGTGGAGGGGTGAGGAGAGATGCGGCTTGTGGTGGAGGGGTGAGGAGAGATGCGGCTCTGTGGTGGAGGGGTGAGGAGAGATGCGGCTCTGTGGTGGAGGGGTGAGGAGAGATGCGGCTCTTGGTGGAGGGGTGAGGAGAGATGCGGACTGTGTGTAGGCGTGAGGACAGTATAGCGGCTCGTATGGAGGATTGAGAGAGATGCGCTCAGTGGTGAGGCACTGAGGAAGTATGCAGCACATTACAGCGTGAGCAGAGAAGCACACAGTATAGAATTACAAATGTAGAGACATTGAAGACGAGACAGTAGCAGAATTACAGAGAAACACACAGTTAGACAATACCATGACAACAGTACAGAGCAGTATAGCTCAGAGATAAACATGACACAGCAGAGCGTGCAGACAACATGACACAGGCAGAGCGTGCAGACAACATGACACAGGCAGAGCGTGCAGACAACATGACACAGGCAGAGAGTGCAGACAACATGACACAGGCAGAGCGTGCAGACAACATGACACAGGCAGAGCGTGCAGACAACATGACACAGGCAGAGCGTGCAGAGACATGACAAGGCAGAGCGTGCAGAGACATGACACAGGCAGAGTAAGGCAGGGGTTAAAAAAATGTAAATAAAGTTTATGCTCACCTCACCCCGAGCTCCCGGTGGCTCCCGATGCCTGCAGAGCTCTTCTACTGCAGTTCAGGACCTGCGGTGATGTCAGTCACGTGACCCGCGGTTACCATGGAGTAAGCTGGTGTCACGTGACTCTGACATCACCGCAGGTCCTGTACTGGTGTAGAAGAGCTCTGCAGGCACCGGGAGCCTGCGGGAGCCACCGGGAGGCTGGAGGAAGATGGCGGGAGACGGCGGGGGCTCGGGGAGAGGTGAGGAAATTTTTTTTTTTTTTTTTTTTTTTTTTTACAGTAGTACGGCTGCGGCTCGCAATGACGCTGCGCATCATCGCTCGCAGTACCGCAAAGCATCTTGTGATTCGGCTACAACGCCCGAATTCCCAACTGCCAATTATATAAGTAGATGGAACTTTTTCTCCAAATTTGGAGAGTACAGTAAATTGTACTATAATTCCAGCCAGGAAGACCACCCTGATCTAGCAACCCCCTGAATATACTGTACCAGCATACCAATTATTTATCTGATCTGTGAGGTGATGTGCTCTCATTTTATTATATTATAAGGTGCCAAACTTCAATTTATGCAATTTGGTGTTTCACTCGCATTACCACATCATGAGGTCTCCCAAATCCTCATCATAGTGTGTTGGTCTGTTGACCATACTCAACTTTGTTCACTTTAAGAGACTATTGGATTAAAGCTCTGGGTTGGCTGAAACGCTATTTTCCTATTGCCATGACAGCACCCACCGAGAGAGGAGATCCGTCCACAAGGACAGAAAACCTACATATACAAAGGGACGGTACCCCTCCTCAGTTGGTTTCCTGTCCTTGAGGGAACCTACAGATGCAGTAGATGTACCTGGGGTGTGCAGCTCTATATGGTGCCTGGGAGGACAGCCAAATTTGGGTGCTCAGGGGCAGGGTCAGGGGAGCCCTGCCAGCTCAGTCTCCCTCCGCTGTGTGGATGGCACGATCCAGGGTCTGGGTAGTGCCGCCCTGGGTCAGGGGGGCACTGCCTGGGGCATTCCTCCTGCGCTCATCTGGAGACGCAGGGCGAGCTGGGTGTGGAGATCTGTCTCCCTGCCTCTCGTGCTTCCGGGGTATTCAGTGCGCATGCGCGCCGGCTGGTGGAAGCGCTCTTTGAACCGGAAGAGCGCATCACTTCTGTGGGAACGGGGAGGACGCATAGTGAGGTGGGAAAAGTGATTTAAGAAGCGGATCTTCGGGCACAGTGGTGTGCCTGACATGTCTTCACCCAGAGATGAGGATGGGCACCCCTAGGGTGTCAGGCAGCAGGCCAGTAGCAGCGTTTGTAGTGGCAGCAGCAGCAGTAGGTGTGCCACCAAGGATGCTCATTCTGGTAAAGAACAGTCCACTGGGGAATGGACAGAGAAGGTCTCAATTCCAGTGCTGGGCCCTCCACCTCCTGAGCCGGTACCCGTCTATGTCAGCATCAGGGTTGTGTTATATATATATGATCATCTGCTGAGCTGTTCTCTTTCCCACCCCCCTCTCCCCCACACACACACACACACACACACACACACACACACACACACACACACCACACAGCACCACACACACACAACACACACACACACACACACACACACACACACACACACACACACACACACACACACACACACACACGCACACACACACTCTCTCTCTTTTTCTCTCTCTCTCGCTCTCTCTGTCCTTTCTTGCCCAGGTAACTATCTTAGGCAGATAATTATGGCAAGTGTTTATGCCAGCCCTGTATAGCTCAAACTCTCGATGAGGAGGCTCCCGACCGCACGGCTGACTTTTAAAAAATTTTATGAGGGAGGAGGTCAGAAATTCCCTTTCCCAGATCCCACAGCCTAGTTTACCTATGCCACAGCATCATTCTAGTTGTGCTTCTGATAATAAATCCCAGGAGGAGGGCCTCGTACACACATCCCATTCAGGTTCTTCGTCTGATGATGAGGGTGGTACTTGTTTTCCCATACAAGATATTGACACTTTGGTGTAATCAGTCAGTGCCACTATGGGGATCATAGACTGTAAAGAATCAAAGATGGCCCAGGAAGTTATGTTTGCTGGGTTAGTTAAAAAAAAAAAAAAAGAGCTGCTTTTGCAGTCATTGATGCCATTAAAAACCTGATCAAGGCAGAGTGGGAGGAATTTAGGAAATTTTTACATTCCTCTTCAAAAAGGAAATATCCCTTTGACTATTCCCAATTGCTAGAATGATCTAAGATCCCTAAAGTCGATGCAGCAGTAGCTACCTCATCCAAAAGAAATATCTTGCTGTTAAAAGACGGAGGTCTGCTGAAAGATCCATCTGACTGGAAGGCTGAAACACTGCTAAAAGGAACCTGAGAATCGGCTATAAGAGCATTTAGACTGGCCATTGCTTCTATGTGTGTAGCTCAATCCCAGTTGGTGTGGCTGAACCAATTGGAAGAACAGATTCAGTCAGGGGTTCCGAGGGACAGGTTGCTGACAGCAATTCCTCAGATTCGGAATGGGTCAGCATATGTGGCTAATGCGTCTGATGATTCTCTTTGCCTGGTAGCCAGATCTGCGGGACTCTCTAATGTGGTTCGTAGATCACTGTGGTTAAGAGTGGAAAGGGATGCACATGCTAAAAGCAAGTTGTGGGCTATTCCGTGCTGGGGTGAGCACCTCTTCGGCTCTGTGCTCGATGATATCTTGTCAAAGGCAGGAGAGGTAAAAAAGCGTTTCCCTAATTCTTCTGTCTCCAACTATAGGAGAGCGTTCAGGAAGCTCCAAAGCGCCAGTTTTCAAGGCTGAAGTCAGACACCAAGTGGGACCCGGCTGAGAAGAAGCCAAGAGGTGCTTGCTTACGGAGGTCCCTCTGCCTCTAAGAACAAGCCCAAATATTGTTAGTTTTGACCTACCAGTGGGTGGTTGATTCTTATTTTTTCCACCAGTGGTCTCAAATTTCAGCTAGCCAATGGATCCTCAACCTCATTTCATCTGGGTTGAAGCTAGATTTTGAGAGGATCCCAAGGGACTCCTTTCTTCAAACTGCCTTATCCAGCCCTGTCCAACAACAGGCACTTGAATTGGAGGTTGAAGATTTGTTACGTAAACGTGCTTTGGTGGAAATGCTGGAGGGGTTATTCAGCTTTGTTCCTGGTTCTGAAGCCAGATAGTTTGAAAGGCACCATCTTTAATCTTCGGAAGTTAAACTCTTCCTCAGATTTCAGTCTTTTAAAATGGAGTCAATCCAATCTACAATTCGCCTTCTGTCTCCCAGGTGTTTCATGGCGGTAATAGACCTAAAGGACGCATACTATTATCTCCCTGTCCATCAGGATCACTAACTATTTCTTAGAGTGGCGGTATCTCTAGAAGGTCGTATCAGACATCTACAGTTTGCCACCTTGCTGTTTGGTCTCTATATGGCTCCACGCGTCTTTACAAAGGTGATGCAAGAAGTGATGGCTCATGTGAGACAACAGGATACACTTATTGTTCCATATTTGGACGATTTTTTAATAGCAGGGAACTCTGAGGCTCAGTGCAAGTCTCGACTAAATCTTGTCATGTCGTCCTTACAGGAATTAGGGTGGATAATAAACTTCTAGAAGTCGAAACTAAATCCAACTACAGTACAAAGCTTTCTGCGTCTTCACTTAGACTCGAGACCAAAAATGTTTCTTGCCGGACAACAAGGTGACATCGATGATGGCCAAAGTGGGCAGAGTTATGGACAATTCAGCCTGCCTTAGGGACAGGTCTATGTCCCTGATGGGGACTTTGACTTCATGTATCCCGGCAGTACAGTGGGTTCAGTTCCACTCTCACAGTCTCCAACAAGAAGTTCTAAGGGTAGGAGAATCCCTGCAGGGTCGCCTGGAGGGCCAAATTTGTTTGTCTGTTTCTACAGTAAATTCTGTCCTGGTGGATGAACCAGTTTCACTTAACCCAAAGGGTGTCCTGGGTCATTATTCCGGACTCGTTAGTGACGACTGATGCCAGTCCCTTGGGGTGGGGGGCCCGCTTGGGGAATCGCCTAGCCCAGGGACAGTGGACACCAGAGGAGGAATTAGGTTATTCCAATCTGAAGGAGTTAAGGGCGGTCAAGTATGTTCTCCCCAGGTTCTAACCTTACCTTAGCAACTCCCACGTCAGGATTCAGACAGACAACACCACAGTGGTGGCATACATAAATCACCAGGGGGAGACCCGGTTGCTCTGTCTATCTACCACAGCCGATATCTTTAGCCTGGCAGAAGTGCATTTTCTTTCCCTTTCAGCCCTGCATGTCAGAGGAATAGACAACATCAGGGCAGACTATCTCAGTCGTCACTCTCTGACAGGGGGAGTGGGTTCTGAACAGGGATGTTTTCAGCCAGAGTACGCTTGTGGGGAGTGCCAGAAATAGACCTGTTAGCAACCAGGAGAAACAGACAGGTTCAGTGCTTTGCTTCCTTGCACCCCTCGGACCTTCCGGAGGTGGTGGATGCTCTACAGGTGCCATGGGATTATCAGCTGGTTTATGCTTTTCCTCCCATGTGTCTGATCCCTCTGGTCCTTCGAAAAATCAGGGAGGAAAGGGCGAGAGTCATTTTGATCGCCGCCTTCTGGTCCAGGGGGCCTTGGTTTTCCTGGCTGAAGGCCATGTCAGTGTCCGACTCATGGGTTCTCATGACGGATCGGAGGCTGCTCTCTCAAGGTCCATTTGATCACCCCCAGGCGGAAGGCCTACATCTAACAGCCTGGAATTTGAGAGGCAGCTTCTGAAACAGAGGGGGTTCTCTGAAGCATTGATTTCTTCCTTCCTACATAGTAGAAAGGAGGTGACCACTATCCTTTATTGCAGAGTTTGGAGGAAATTTTTGCAATTTTATTCTGGGGCCCTCACTGACTGGGCCCCGATTCCGGCCATTCTGTAGTTTTTGCAGAGGGGCCGTGAGTTGAGCCTGGTGGTCAGTACCCTAAGGGTCCAAGTCTCTGCTTTAGGGGCCCTTTTCAATTGTAATGTGGCAGGTGTTAGGTGGGTCTCCAGTTATTTCCAGGCATGTGAATGTAGTGAACAAGTGCACATCCTTAGACTAGCACCCTGGGACTTGAACTTGGAAGTTGACGCTTTGACTTGAACTCCATTTGAACCCTTAGCTACGACTTCAAATAAGCATTTAAACTTGAAGACCGCCTTATTGGTAGCTTTGACATCTGCTAGGTGGGTGGGCGACCTACAGGCTCTATTGATAGACCTCCCCCCCCCTCTTCCTTCTTGTGTTCCCTGATAGATTAGTGCTCAAAACAGACTCTTCATATTTCCCTAAAGTCTCTTCTAAGTTTCATAGGAGCCAAGAAATTGTCCTGCTCTCCTTCAATGATAATCCATCTACCCCTGAAGAGCTGAAGTTTCAGATGCTAGCCGTGAGGAGGACTGTTCTTGAGTATATTGCTAGGACTCAGCCTTGGAGGAAGAGTAGGGCCTTGTTTGTCTCATTCCAGGGTCATCGGAAGGGGGCTAGCACCACAAAAAGCACTCCAGATGGAGCCGAGAAGCTATCTGCTCAGCCTATTCCGCAAAAGGTGAGTAGCCTCCTGACGGCATTAAAGCCCATTTGACTCGGGCCTTGTCTGCCTCATGGGCAGAACGTGCTAGAATTCTTAGACTTAATTTGCAAAGCGGCTAACTGGGCCTCTCCTTCTACCTTTTATCGGCACTATTGCCTTGTCCTCTTCATCTGACCTCGACTTCAGGAGGGCGGTTCTAAATACTGTGGTCCCTCCCAGGTGATTGTCTCTGCAAGTCTCTTGGTGGGTGCTGTCATGGCGACAGGAAAATCTGAGATTACTTACCGGTAATCTTAATTTACGGAGTCCATGACAGCACCCACTCACTTCCCACCCTTTATATTGCTTATTATCATTACTGTTATTATTATTATTGGTTAATTATCATTATTCACGGGTTGACACTTATTACAAGGGGGTTTGTGTGCCACTTTTCACACACCTTTATGGTGATGGTCTTCTGATGTTACTAATCATTGTGTTTGTATATTTATATGGTTTATATGGGGGGTGCATCTTATAATCCGAATATACGGATTATATACTGCAGGGCCCAGGGGATGTGGGAGCAGCTCTGGACAGTGCTGGGGGCTGAGGTAGGCTGGTGGAGGCTGCAGGAGGCAGCGAGAGATCTCCTGCTCCCGCTCATATATAATACTAGTAAAAGGCCGATGCAATTGCATCGGGAGCGCTGTGAAATGAATTGTGTGTATACAGGCGGGTGAGTGGCTAGCAGAGTATACATGGGGCTCTGCGGGTAGCAGACTATACAGGTGGGTCTGTGGGTAGCAGAGTATACAGACGGCTCTGAGGGTAGCAGATTATACAGGCGGCTCTGTGGGTAGACGAAGTATACAGGCGGCTCTGTGGGTAGCAGAGTATACAGGCGGGTTTTGTGGGTAGCAGAGTATACAGGCGGTCTTGGGTTAGCAGAGTATAGAGGCGGCTCTGTGGGTAGCAGAGTATAGAGGCGGCTCTGTGGGTAGCCGAGTATAGAGGCGGCTCTGTGGGTAGCGAGTATAGAGGCGGCTCTGTGGGTAGCCGAGTATAGAGGCGGCTCTGTGGGTAGCAGAGTATAGAGGCGGCTCTGTGGGTAGCAGAGTATAGAGGCGGCTCTGGTGGGTAGCGAGTATAGAGGCGGCTCTGTGGGTAGCCGAGTATAGAGGCGGCTCTGTGGGTAGCCGGAGGGTGTAGGAGAGGTCGGCGGCTGGAGGGGTGAGGAGAGGTCCGGCTGGAAGGGTGACATCACCGCTTGGCGGCAGGACGTGGCTGCGTGCTGGGGCTGATCGCAGCCCCAGTCACACGGCATTGTCCTCTGTGGCGGGTTGGGTGATGCAGAGAGGGATCAGTTGTTGCCCTCAGGTCACACATGTGACCTGAGCGGAAGGAGCGGATTGGGCGGTGTGTGGTAAAGACAGGACGGTCATCCGATTGGTCTAGGACGCCAAGTCCTGGGCAATGGAATGGGCGTCCTGTGTGTACAACACAGCGCCCAATCCGCTTGCAGGGGCGGCGGGGGCAGGCAATGGGAGTGAGCGGGGCGTGTCAGGCTTTGCAGGCTGACACGGTCCGCTCACTCACATTGGCTGTTGCCGGCCACAGGACGACGTCCCTGGCTCCCGGCACCCGGCCACAGCCCGTAGACCGCTACTCCACCAGTTGGCGACATTGAGAGCCCAGCAGTGAGAGAGTGGCGAGGGGCGGAAGGCTCCGGCGGCATCCGGGCAGCATGGACCTCGCGGCGCGATGGCGCGGCCGACGGTGGCGATGGTGTAGCGGCAGGGCCGGGACTGGTTGGCAGTGATGGGCAGCAGGGGTGTGCTAGGTGTAGTGGGGCGAGGCTGAGGATGAGTGGATGTGAGGCTGGAGGGGTGGAGTGGGGAGGCTGTGAGAGGGGGCTGTGAGTGGGCTGGAGGAGGCTGTGGAGGCTGGATGGGAGGCAGTGAGGCTGAGGAGCTGTGAGGCAGTGTGAGGCTGGAGGAGGCAGTGAGGCTGGAGGAGGCAGTGAGGCTGGAGGGAGGCAGTGAGGCTGAGGGGTGTGAGGCGAGTGTGAGGCTGGAGGAGGCTGTAGGTGGAGGCTGTGGTGAGGAGGCTGTGAGGCTGGAGGAGGCTTGAGCTAGAGGCTTACTGTACTGAGCATGCTCAGTACAGTAAAAGGTCTCCAAACAGGAAGGCAGGGGTTAAAAAAAAAAAAATAAAAACAAAAAAAAATAGATTAATTGCCTCACCTTCTCCACGGGGACCCCACGCCTGATGCTACCTGCCTGTACCTACCTCCAAGCTTCCGGTGGCTGCAGTCCCGCAAAGCATGTTGGGATTCGGCGACAACGCCCGAATTCCCAACTGCCGATTATATAAGTAGATGCACTGCCGCTCTCCATCACCGTGGTGCTGAAACCGCACCGCGGTGATGGGCTGGAGGAGCGGTGCATATTATATGTGCCTGCGCACCTTTGTGATGGCACATGCCCCCCCCTGTGTTCGATATGGCCCCCATGCTGCTGCCCATAGTAAAATAAAAAAGCTTTACTTACCTCCTCCAGTGCTGATCTCCGGGTGTCTCCCCGGTTTCCCTGCTGCCGCTGTGATCGGGCACGCAGAGATGATGTCACTCTGCTGTGCCGATAACATGACCGACACTGAGAAGTAGGAAGTGGAGGAGCTCAGCAGCACAGAGGGAGACACCTGGAGATCAGTGCTGCAGGAGGTAAGTAAAGAGTTTTTTATTTTACTATGGGCAGCTGCATGGGAGACATATCAAACACGGGGGGATGTGTGCCATCCATAGGGGGCCATGGGCAGCACAGGGGGATGGGTGCCATCTATAGGGGGCCATGGGCAACACATGGGGACATGTGCCATCCATAGGAAACCTTTGCCAGCTGTAGGGGACATGTGACAGCAATGGGGGACATGTGGCATCACTGGGTGACGTGCCAGCACAAAGTGGCTATATCTAATATAAGGGGGCCATATCCAAATTAAGGGGGCTAATTTTAGGATGGGGGCTATGAGGACATATACCCTATATAATTTGTTAGACGGACACTGGCATTATAAGAAGGGGCCCCAATTAACATGTAAAAAAAAAATTCTCTTTTCTTTCACCAAATTTGTGTGTGTCTTATAATCAGGTGCATCTTATAAAGCGAAAAATACGGTAATCTCAGATTTTATTTTGTCGCTAACTGATGTACACTCTGTAAAAAACTATATTTTTACCAAAATCAAAGACTGCAGTGAATTTTTCTATGATTGGTCGCCAGATCAACAAGGGCTCAGTCTGTTTCCCATTATGTATTTTTCTTCCAGAACCTGGTATCAGAATATTTATTTACACCTTTTTTATTTTTTTTTAAGACTGTGACTGCTGTATCGTGTCTATAGGAGCAGACAGACTAGATATTTATGTTTAATCTAAAATAATATTTTTATGTATTTGTTGTTTTGTGAATGTATATGTGTATGGACACTGCATGGGGGAAAGCATTGCGACCCACCTCTAATGGTGGGTTTACACACACCAATTTATCTGTTCAATCTCTGAACCAATCTCTGGTTGCAGTGAAATCATGGATACATTGCTCCATGTTGTACACAGCCACAAAATGGAGCAATGTATCCATGATTTCACTGCAACCAGAGATTGGTTCAGATATTGAACAGATAAATTGGTGTGTGTAAACCCACCATAAATCATTGAATTCAGCATTGCCATCTATAACAGCAAACACTGAGCCATACGGTTTGAATACAAACATTTGTGAAAGAATGGCACTCGATGTATTGTGCATGGTAATGTAACAGAATGTCATTCTTGTAACACACATCAGTGTGTAGAATTTCTTCCCTCCTAGATATTCTACCATAAATTTAGTGGCATTATTGAAAAGTGCAACAAGCCCTCATATGGCTATATTATATATAACTAGCTGTGAGCCCGATGCAAATGCATCGGGATTCTAGAACGTGCATTAATTTGATTATAGTAGATAGCTATTTTTTATTTTATTATTTATTTTGTTTTGTTTTTTTACTATTTTTATTATTATTAAATTTATTTATTATTTGTTATTTTAAGTGAATTTATTTGTATTAAAATTATTTTATTTTATTTAAAAACCGCATCTGCGGCGCGGTTGCGGTAATCCCCATACAAAGTATAGGGGGACTTGCGGCAGGTGCGGCAAAACCGCACTTGCCGCACCTGCCGCAAGTCCCCCTATACTTTCTATGGGGATTACCGCAACCGCGCCGCAAGTGCTCGCACTCAGCCAGCGACTCGCAATGCGGCGCGGTTGCGGTAATCCTTATGGGGATTACCGCAACCGCGCCGCAAGTGCTCGCACTCAGCCAGCGACTCGCAATGCGGCGCGGTTGCGGTAATCATTTTGGGGATTACCGCAACCGCGCCGCAAGTGCTCGCACTCAGCCAGCGACTCGCAATGGCCTGGCGGCCATTGCTCGCGCTACCTGAGCGGGAGATCGCTAGCTTTGTGGCCGAGCCTCTGGTTCTATTTTCGGCCAACGACTCGCATTGGCCGCTACGCGGCCAATGCTTCGCCGTGGTGACGTCACAGAGTGACATAGCCACGGTCTTTGCCGGGGGTCCGACACGGAAGTGCCTACAGCAATTATATAATAGATATACTGCAGAGTGCCATAACCCCTGTCCTGTATATGTATGTATGTATGTACATATGTATATGTAATTGCCGTAGGCAAAATCGTGTCGGACCCCGAAATCGCCGTGGCTTTGTCACTATGTGACGATGGTGCCGGGGGGGGGGAGTGGCGGGATTGTGTCGGGGGGCAGGATGGCAGGTGTGCAGGATGGAGCCAGGGGGCGGGGCAGGATGGAGGCGGAGGGGGGGGCAGGATGGAGGGAGCGGGCAGGATGGAGGCGGAGAAGGATAGTGGCAGGGGGGGTAGGGTTGGATAGTGGGGAGCGGGGCAGGATGGAGTGAGCAGGGCAGGATAGAGCCGGAGGAGCAGGATGGTGGCGGGGGGGCAGGATGGAGTGAGCAGGGCAGGATGGAGCGAGCGAGGAAGGATGGAGCCGGAGGAGCAGGATGGGGGGGGCAGGATGGAGCGAGCACACTTGCACACACATGCATCATGTACATAGCACACCTGGACGCACATGCATCATGCACACAGCATACCTTCAAGCACATGTATCATGCACACAGGACACACATGTATCATGCACACAGGACACACATACATCATGCACACAGGACAGACATACATCATGCACACAGGACAGACATACATCATGCACACAGGACAGACATACATCATGCACACAGGACAGACATACATCATGCACACAGGACAGACATACATCATGCACACAGGACAGACATACATCATGCACACAGGACAGACATACATCATGCACACAGGACAGACATACATCATGCACACAGGACACACATACATCATGCACACAGGACACACATACATCATGCACACAGGACACACATACATCATGCACACAGGACACATACATCATGCAACAGACACACATGATCATGCACACAGACACACATCATCATGCACACAGGAACACACATCATGACACAGCACACACATGCATCATGCACAAGACACACATGCATCATGGCACACAGCACACACATGCATCATGCACACAGCACACACATGCATCATGCACACAGACACACATACATCATGCACACAGGACACACATCATCATGCACACAGGCACACACATACATCATGCACACAGGACACACAACATCATCAGCACACAGGACACACATACATCATGCACACAGGACACACATACATCATGCACACAGGACACACATGCATCATGCACACAGACACACATGCATCATGCACACAGACACACATGCATCATGCACACAGCACACACATGCATCATGCACACAGCACACACATGCATCATGCACACAGCACACACATGCATCATGCACACAGCACACACATGCATCATGCACACAGCACACACATGCATCATGGCACACAGCACACACATGCATCATGGCACACAGCACACAAACACATGCATCATGCAAGCACACACATGCATCATGCACACAGCACACACATGCATCATGACACCACACATGCACAACACAGCACACATGCACCACAGCACACACACATGCATCATGCACACACACACACATGCATCATGCACACAGGACACACATGCATCATGCACACACAGGATCGACACACATGCATCATGCACACAGGACACACATGCATCATGCACACAGGACACACATGCATCATGCACACAGGACACACATGCATCATGCACACAGGACACACATGCATCATGCACACAGGACACACATGCATCATGCACACAGGACACACATGCATCATGCACACAGGACACACATGCATCATGCACACAGCACACACATGCATGATGCACACAGCACACACATGCATGATGCACACAGCACACACATGCATCATGCACACAGCACACACATCACATGCACACAGGACACACATACACCATGCACACAGGACACACATACACCATGCACACAGGACACACATACACCATGCACACAGGACACACATACACCATGCACACAGGACACACATACATCATGCACACAGCTCTTAAACTTGCCGCTCCCGGCGCAGCGCGGCAGGCAGGAAGCGGCGGCTCCTTCTGCACAGCCGCTCCCCCTGGCATGGACGGATGGATGGTGCGGCCCTGGGCAGCGGGAGCAAGGGGGGCCCCGCGAGAGCAGAAAGGGCAGGAGGACCGGGGGGAGCGTGGGCAGGAGACTGGAGGACCCAGGGGGCGAGGGCATGACACGGGCACTGGGGCACAGGGGCACAGGCTCCGGAGCACTGTGTCAGCATGTGCTGACAGCAGCTGCTCCGGAGCGGGATCACAGGGGCACAGGGGCACTGGGGCACAGGCTCCGGAGCACTGTGTCAGCATGTGCTGACAGCAGCTGCTCCGGAGCGGGATGACAGCGGCGAGGGGTAGCGGGCAATGCGTCGCACGTGGTGACGTCACATAGTGACATAGCCACGGCGTGCCGGGGTCCGACACGAAAATGCCTACGGCAATTATATAATAGATATATATCTAATATATAAAGCTGAATGTGTTGTGTGTGTGTGTGTGTGTGTGTGTGTGTGTGTGTGTGTGTGTATGTATGTATGTATGTATGTATGTATGTATGTATATCCGGGATTGGCATCTACACTGTCGCAACTACAGCCACACAATTTTGCACAGTCACACGTCTGGACCCCGGGAGCGTCATAGGCTATGTTGTGAGGCGAAATTTTAACCCCGCACATTCCAATTCACCAAACAATTTTGCCCCTATCTACATAATGGGGAAAAAGTGACAGTTACCAGTTGACAGTTGTGAATGAGAGGGGCTTAATGATAGTGCCAAAGACTAACGGCTCATACCAGCATATAGTCACTAAGGTGGGGCCCCAACATGAGATATTCACCACGCACGGGGCCATGTATACACACCACACGCACACAAAGAGTAACAGCAAGTGTATAGTCGCTAAGGTGCAGCCCCAACATTGGATACTCCCCACGCACCCGAACAAACACACACACCACAAAGAGACACACACAACACAGAGACACACCCCCACGGGGACACACACCCTATCGCGACACATGCACTCACCCCACATGGACAGACACACACACAACACAGACACACACACCACACAGACTCCCCCACCCCCCCACAGGGACACACACACATACACACCCTATAGGGACACATGTACTCACCGCACAGGGACACACACACACCCCACAGAGACACACACCCCCCCACACAGACACCCCCCCCACAGGGACACACACACAATTACACACCCTATAGGGACACATGCACTCACCCCGCAGGGAACACACACAACACAACACAGAGAGACAACAGAGACACACACCACACAGCCCCCCCACACAGGGACACACATACACACCCCTATAGGGACACATACACACACCCCAGGGACACACACACCACACAGACAGACACAGATGTGCACAAATCACCTCACACAACTCGCCTCATACGTGTGCTATCTTTATTTTCCAAACATAAACATCTGATTAAAAACAGCCAATGTGCAACACATGTGCCATATAGGGAATTAAGGCAGATGTCAGTCACATGAGCTGTCTATTATGTGTATGTGTGAGGTAACATATACTGCCCGGCCAGGGGGAGGGTTTACTGTTGGCTGGAGATTTATTAGGCTGCCTATAGCAATCAATCACAGCTCAGCTTCTATTTTCTTACAGGTCATTAATATGACATATTCAAATTCTATTTTGTTATAGCTAACATCAGTTATTTATTAACCCGGGCGTAGCCGGGTACTACAGCTCGTATCTAATATATAACGCTAAATGTGTGTGTATGTATGTGTGTATATCCGGGATTGGCATCTACACCGTCGCAACTACAGCCACAAAATTTTGCACAGTCACACGTCTGGACCCCGAGAGCGTCATAGGCTATGTTGTGAGGCGAAATTTGAACCCTGCGCGTTCCAGTTCACCAAACAATTTTGCCTCTATCTACATAATGGAGAGAAAGTGACAGTTACCAGTTGACCGTTGTGAATGAGAGGGGCTTAATGACAGCACCAAAGACTAACAGCATATACCAGCATATAGTCACTAAGGTGGGGCCCTGACATGGAATATTCAACATGCACAGAGACATGTATACACACCACACGCACACAAAGAGTAACAGCAAGTGTATAGTCGCTAAAGTGCAGCCCCAACATTGGATACTCACCACACACGGGGACATGTTTACACACCACATGCACACAAAGAGTAACAGCTAAGACGGAGCCCCAACATTGGATACTCACCATGCACCCGAACACAAACACACACACCACAAAGAGACACACACCACAGGGACACACGCACATACACACCTTATACGGACACATGCATTCACCCCACAGGGATATACACCCCCCACAGGGACACCGAGACACACACACCCCACAGGAACACACAGACCCCATAGGGATGGACACATACCACAGAGACACCCCTCCCCCCACAAGGACACACACCACAGGGACAACCCCCCCCCCCCCCAAAAGGACACACACCACTGGGACACACGCGCACCACTGGGACACACACCCCAGGACACACATGTGCACAAATTGCCTCACACAACTCGCCTCATACGTGTGCTATCTTTAATTTCCAAACATAAACATCTGAGCACCACTGGGACACACACCCCAGGGACACACATGTGCACAAATTGCCTCACACAACTCGCCTCATACGTGTGCTATCTTTAATTTCCAAACAAACATCTGATTAAAAACAGCCAATGTGCAACACATGTGCCATATAGGGAATTAAGGCAGCTGTCAATCACATGAGCTGTCTTTTATGTGTATGTGTGAGGTAACATATACTGCCCGGCCGGGGGGGGAGGGTTTACTGTTGGCTGGAGATTTATTAGGCTGCCTATAGCAACCAATCACAGCTCAGCTTCCATTTTCCTACAGGTCATTAATATGACATATTCAAATTCTAGTTTGCTATAGCTAACAGCAAATATTTATTAACCGGGGCGTAACCGGCTAGTACAGCTAGTGTGTATATATATAATATCTCCATATCCATATAAGGGCTTGTTTTTTGCAGAATGAGTTGTACTTTTAATTTTAAGAATAGTAATAATTTATATAACGCTCATCATATACCGCAGCGCTGCACAATTTAGAGTATATCATTTTTTATTTCTATTTTTATATCTTTTATTGTAAGCACTGTACCTTTTTATATTAACCCCTTCACGACCCTTGGCCCACCGTTTGGGCCATGAAAGTCGGTACGTTCCCGACCTATGGCCCAGGGGTGGGCCATGAAATGATCGGGCTCCTGCGGCCCGTGTGAGGGGGGTGACTCAGGTGTCACTGTAGCTAATAATGCTATAGTTAAACACCCCCCTCCCCCCGTGGCTAAACTCGCTCTGATTGGCAGTCTGAATTTCAATTGCCAATCAGAGCGAGTAATCCCCTCCAGATCTGATTGGAGCTCTCCAATCAGATCTGGAGGGGCGGGATGGCAGGTGCACTCTCCTCCTAGCTCCCTCTCACTCCAGGGCCCCCGATCGCCTACCTACCCCTCCCCCCCCGACGGCGGTAACAGTCATCCGCTCTCTCCTCTCCTCCCTTCCCGCCCCCCCCCGCCCCCCCCCCCGCTCTCTCCTCGTCCTGTCCCCCCGCTCTCCTCCTCGTCCTGTGTCCCCCCGCTCTCTCCTCGTCCTGTGTCCCCCCGCTCTCTCCTCGTCCTGTGTCCCCCCGCTCTCTCCTCGTCCTGTGTCCCCCCGCTCTCTCTCCTCGTCCTGTGTCCCCCGCTCTCTCCTCGTCCTGTGTCCCCCCGCCCCTCTCCTCGTCCTGTGTCCCCCCGCTCTCTCCTCGTCCTGTGTCCCCCCGCTCTCTCCTCGTCCTGTGTCCCCCCGCTCTCTCCTCGTCCTGTGTCCCCCCGCTCTCTCTCGTCCTGTGTCCCCCCGCTCTCTCCTCGTCCTGTGTCCCCCCGCTCTCTCCTCGTCCTGTGTCCCCCCGCTCTCTCCTCGTCCTGTGTCCCCCCGCTCTCTCCTCGTCCTGTGTCCCCCCGCTCTCTCCTCGTCCTGTGTCCCCCCGCTCTCTCCTCGTCCTGTGTCCCCCCCGCTCTCTCCTCGTCCTGTGTCCCCCCGCCCCTCTCCTCGTCCTGTGTCCCCCCGCTCTCTCCTCGTCCTGTGTCCCCCCGCTCTCTCCTCGTCCTGTGTCCCCCCGCTCTCTCCTCGTCCTGTGTCCCCCCGCTCTCTCCTCGTCCTGTGTCCCCCCGCTCTCTCCTCGTCCTGTGTCCCCCACTTTCCTTCTCTCACCTCTCTTCTCTTCAGTGAGTGTTCAGTAGCAGTGTGTCCTCACTTCCTGGATAATGAGCAGCCAGGACCAGACACAGGGCCGTTGGGTCACGCTGACAGCTCCCCATAGGGCAAGGGTTGAAGGTAGCGCTCTGCTATTTGGCTGCCTGACTGTGCTGCCTCTGCTGCGCCGGGATCTGCGGCCCCCTATAGGTCCGGGCTGCGAATGTTACACCACTGCATATTGTTACACTTCCTGCATGGGATTTGAATCTGGTATTCAATTCATTGACATGGCCCACCTTCGAATCCCTAGAGTTAGCACTTATCAATAACCTATTATGAAAACACTGCTTATAATATCATGTAATACATGGTTATGTTTACCTTCTTTATCCCTAGACTCTGGATAACCTGTCATTTGTAGGGCCTATAGTGATTGTAATATCAGTATTCAGTGTCTTTGTTACTATGGCGGCTGGCACGCCCCTGATGACATGCTAACACATAGGTGTCCGCACCTAGCCTAAAGTGATGGTTTTGCTGTTACATGCTCACTGATTGGCTGCTGAGCGGTGCACGTCATGTGGAGGCGGGCAGTTGTTTATAAAAATATGGCTTCCATGCTGCTCCATGCGACTCCTTTCGTGGCTGCCAGAGTCGTCATCAGACTCTGGTGCCAACTTTGTTATTTGTGCCTACTCGGTACAGGGTGGGTGAAACGTGTAGACACACCTCTATCATAGATCGTGGCGGATTTCATATATCTCTATTAAATCCCCTGATGGCCTGGGTTTCTTATTCATGAAATGACTAAAGGCCGCTTTACACAGCGCGATATCGTAACCCAACTACGATAAAACGTCACATGGTAGGGGCGTTGCCGCCGATATCATTCGTGCGTTGTGTCGTGTAAATGGGCAACGCAACTCAAAAACTATGCAACTACGATATCGTTTGTGACTTGTGCATGCTCTTCAACCTGCAATATTGGCTATGCGATGTGGCAGGATCGTGCTGTGTGACAGCGCAACTACAATTTGAAGCGCAACTTCCCCTATTGACTCCCATGTTAAATGGTCGTTCCCTGAGTCGCTCGTACGAGGGGGCGTAGACATCACAGTTGTGTTGCCTGCCAATATCTCCCTGTGTAACATCTCCTATGCGATTTTGGACAAGTGCCATAAAAGTGCGCGCTCCCGTGCCATTGTATACAACATCGGAACGATATTTGGACGTGTAAAGTGGCCTTAACCAGACGTGCACTTTGCAAGGTGGAATGATTACCAATTTTAATAATGTACTAATGAGGTGATTATTTTTAATCCTTTAATTCCCCTGGTCAGAAATATTTTAATAATAATATTGTGGATTAATTTATAGTCAGGTGATTTTTAGTGATGTAACCATAGATGTGTAGCCATGTAGTGAAGACTTAGAAAAGATTGAAGTCAGCGAGTGCTGAGGAGCATAACATTTGCCATTAATATAAGCACATAGAGCTTCATGTCAGCTGCAGCTCTCACTTTCTCTTGATTAAAGTGTAAATGTAATGTCGCTAAAAAAAACTCCACTGATTGTTAGTGATGGGTCACACAGCAGCTAGATATTTTTTTCTGTCTTATAACTTATTGTCTCACACTTTTCTGTGTCATTTAAAAAATCCTGCATTTTATGGCTCTGTGGGCATGGCCAGCAGTTTATAGGGATTAGTGCAATGTGATGTAATAGAAGAGGTGTTTAGAGATTGGAGGCTGGTGTCCTGCACTAATAATGCCTTCCATTTTTAATCAAGGCAAAGCTGCACCTTGCATGAGTGCAATGGTCGACTGACCAAAGTAATGCCGTGGTAAAGAAACATTTTCTAAATTTGTCCTTTGCTGTTTTTGGACACTGATTGAGTGGCTACAATGTGATGTAATAGCAGGTAAAGGGACAAGACCAATCCTGAGCTGTGTGGAGCCAGCAGACAAGGGGTTAACAGATTGTGACACATCTTTATGGCACAAGATAGTTTTGACTTAATCCTGTATTCTGTCATTGCTTAGCAACTGTGTGTATGCTGAGCCTAGTCTGAAATGTTAAATGTCCATATTTATTGAAGACAGATGTGACTGGGACACTCCTAGAAGGTTTAGGGTGCCGTTACACCTGGCGACGGCACCGGAGATGTCTGCGGCGACTGGCGGGAGCGTGCACGTTTTTGGCGCCCCGCCAGCGTCACCATCCCCCATTTACATGGGAGACACTTCCGGCGACGCGCTGGCGATCTGACAGACGGCATCGCCGCCGGGGTGTCTCGGAACCCCAGCGGCGATGCAGTACAATGGGAGCCTATAGCTCCCATCGCCTGTCAGGTCACCGGTGGCCGTTTACATGGGGCGATGTGTACACATTGCCCCAGTCGGCCGCCTGGTTTCACATCACTGATGTGAAACCAGGCGAGCACTCAGAGGCGCCGACATCGCCCCTGTACATTAGGCGACGCAGGGGCAATATCGGCGCTGATAGGCCACACCCCTACGTCGCCTAAGAAATCCGCGGTGCCGTAGCCAGGTGTGACGTGGCCTAAATGTTGATGATTATGGCTTACAGCCAATGAAAACTTGATCATTATCTCAGAAAATTAAAGCAGGGAGGATGAAGGGTTAAAAACCGCATTGCTGTTTTCCACGAGACATCAAAGGGTGAATATAATATTGATTTATTAGTCAACGTAGTTCAGGGCTCCCTAAAACCCTGAAACATGGCGATGTATTGATTTGTCCCCGAGGAAGGGGGAACTCTGAAACGTGTTGACTAATCAGTATTCACCCTTTGATGTCTCGTGGAATATGGCAGTGCGGTTTTTAACCCTTCATCTCCCCTATTCTATATGCACCACGCTGGTTACTGCAGGTGTCGTGATATGCTTTTATAGTGGTTGTGACTCTCACAACCACACAAGGTGAAACCTCTGATACCTATTTAAGTCCTATTTTATCTCAGACCCTTCATACTCTACTTTAATTTTCTGAGATAATTCACCTTTGGGTTTTCATTGGCTGTAAGCCATAATCATCAACATTTACAGAAATAAAGTATTGCAATACATCACTCTGTAATGACTATATATTATATGCGTTTCACTTTATGTATTAGATTACTGAAGTAAATGAGCTTTTTAATGATCTTCATTGAGATGCACCTGTATATATTCATGCATTTATATATTGTTCAGTAATGCCTGTATTTTTAGAAAGATGTTGGAAGGTCCACCGTGGTACTTGCCACACTTTTTGTCTCCATTGTAGGTTTTATGCCTGATTCATTAGTGGCTCAGGTTGGTCATACATTTTGAACTATTAGTTTGACATATAATCAGCCTAAAAAATTGACCACAAAAGCAAAGTTAAGGTCTACAGACCACACCATCAGAACTGGGTGGGTGATAGAAGTCAAACAAAGCAATCTTTTTAGTGCAATAAATAAAAAACACTACCAAGGTGTCCATTTTGGTTATGTCCTTACATTCTCAGCATTGCAATAAGGAATGAAGCCCAAAGTTGTTCCCATAATGCAGGGATTTGACTTTAGACTGTTAGGTTGGCTTTTAATCCATGTGATTGTATTGTTTATCTGGAAATGGCCACTGCCATTAGCAGATAATTGTGTTATGCTATGTTTACTTTTCTGTAAAACTTTTTTTCAGCCTAATAATAATTAATACTTAAAAATGTCAGGCTATTTTATAAATGATTGCTTTTAATTCTTCTGTGTGATATTAGGTGGCATTTAAAATGTACCTGGGAATAACCCCTACGATCACAAACTGGAGTCCTGCTGGTGATGAGTTCTCACTCATCCTGGAGAACAATCCACTTGTGGACTTTGTGGAGCTGCCTGATAATCATTCCAACCTGATCTATTCCAATATGTTGTGCGGTGTTTTGCGAGGAGCACTGGAAATGGTAAGACTTTTGGCAACTACAGCTGTAGCAGTCATTTAGTGCTATTTAGATGCTATTTTATAGTATAGACTGTATATTTGTTAGTAGACTGTATGGTACCTGTTGAATGTGCTTACCACCAAGACTATTCATTGCAAAATGTTTTTTTTTTTTTTTGTAAGGGAACCTGTTGTGTCCTTTTTTGTTATTAAACTGTCCTCAATGTTATTTAGATTCTGTAGTGTTCATTGGTAACTTTTTTTTTGTAAATCATTGTATTTATCCCAAAAAAGCATTTTAGATGCTTGCATACATATTTTCATTAGCTAGCTGGCCAAACAGTCAAGCAGTCATCCAGTCATCCTGTTTAACAGGTAACAGACATGACCCTCAAATGCAGTGATGCTGAAATTCATCTAGTGCTATGTATAAAATGATCTGTGGCGTGGAGCACAATGTAAAGTTAGCATCACCTATTATAGTCACATAGTCATGACATCACACAGGTACTAGAGCATCATGAAATTTGGCTTTGCTACAGTTGAGATATGTCTGTCTAGCTACACTAGATAAATAATGGCATAGGCTTTTAGTTGTAATTAACTTGTTCCCAGCATCTACCGCATACGTACTGTGGATAGGGTGTATGTATATGGAGAGATCTTGAGAGGTGGGCCTATTTTATACATGGTAGGTGCATTATACAGCTGAAACTCACTTTTCATTGATGCTGTCAGACCTAGCTCCAGTTTTGGCAATTGGAGACCACTGCATCTAAGTGGTTGGGCAAAATTAATATTGAGGGGGTACACTGGGGAGACTAAGTATTCTAAAGGCCATGCCCTCATAAATTCTAAAGAAGAGATGATTAGTACGGTTTCCCATCTTCACATACCTGTAATTTAGTGTTACACTGTAGTTGATCTTGATGGGCCCCCTATCTTCTGGGATTTTACATCACACATTAGGGGCATGGCCTCCTCCCTGTTGCTTGTAAAAGCCAGCCCCCTGATATCTGCTTCCGTGCAGTCTCTTGATAATATCTGCTTCCCTGCAGATCCTTCAGGTGGGAAGGTGCACATAAGTATTTGCCTTTGTAATGATGCACTGGACGCCTGTACTTGGTTTGGACAGCCATTTTTTGCTGACAGTCCCTTTTAAAGGGAATCTGGTTGCAGTTGCTGTGTAATTTTGATGACCACAAGGTGCAATTGCTAAAACATAGAATTCAGGTATTCCTGTTTCTGTTGTTTCCCTGTTTTAAGGAGCTTGACACAGCAGGACTTATTGCTTGAACTACATTGTCGCCCCCAAGGCAGGCTGACACTCCTCTACTCTTATTGACACCACCTTGTCAATGTTCAATGTCTATTGAGAACCTAATGTGGGTGTGGGCAGCCCTCAGCTCTACTAGATGGCCAAATCTAAAAATTCTGATTGGGTTACAACCCCTGGCAAAAATGATGGAATCACCTGGCTCAGAGGATGTTCATTCAGTTGTTTAATGTTGTAGAAAAAAAGCAGATCACAGACATGGCACAAAACTAAAGTCATTTCAAATGGCAACTTCATGGCTTTCAGAAACACTGATGGCCACTTTACGCATCCCAACATCGGTCCGATGTTGGATACAACGACGCGGGAGCGCGCTTTTTCTGGGCAGAATTCCAAGATCGCATAGGAGATGTTACACAGCGCGATATCGGCAGGCAACGCTCCAGTGATGTGTACGCCCACTTGTACGGCCGACCCAGGAACGACCATTTAACATGAGCGAGAATAGGGGAAGTTGTACTCCACATCGTTGATGGGCTGTCACACAGCACGATCCTGCCACATTGTCCATCCAATATCGGCCCGTTGGAGAGCAGGCTCACTTTATCCCCGATATCGTTTTGGCATAGTTTCTGCATCGTATTGGACATTTACACCATACAACGCATGAACGATATCGGGGCCAACGCAAGAACCACGTGACTTTTTATCGGAGTTGGACGCCGATATCGGGAGGTGTAAAGTGGCCATAAGAGAAATCAAGATAACCAAGTGGTAGACAGTAACGGTACCTTTTTTCAGACTAAGCAGAGGGAAAAAAATTATGGAATCACTCAATTCTGAGGAAAAAATTATGGAATCACCTTGTAAATTTTCATTCCCAAAGCTAACACCTTCATCAAATAAGATCTGTTCATTAGTCTGCATCTAAAAATAGTGATCACACCTTGGAGAGCTGTTGCACCAAGTGGACTGACATGAATCATGGCTCCAACACGAGAGATGTCAATTGAAACAAAGGAGAGGATAATCAAACTCTTAAAAGAGGGTAAATCACCACGCAATGTTGCAACAGATGTTGGTTGTTCAGTCAGCTGTGTCTAAAATGTGGACAAAATATTAACAACATGGGAAGGTTGTTAAAGGCAAACATACTATTAGACCAAGGAAGACATCAAAGCGTCAAGACCGGAAACTTAAAGCAATATGTCTCCAAAACAGGAAATGCACAACAAAACAAATGAGGAATGAATGGGAGGAAACTGGAGTCCATGTCTGCGATCAAACTGTAAGAAACCGCCTAAAGGAAAAGGGATTTACATACAGAAAAGCTAAACAAAAGACATCATTAAGGCTGGGTTCACATTTGCGTTTGGAAAGCAGTGTAACAGAATGCAGCCAAATGGAGCTGCAGTGTCCTCCGCATGACAGCACAGGAGAATGCTATGCATCACATTGAAATCTCTCCCGGTGGCCAATCAGCGATCTCGGCGGCGGTCGGGAGGAGAAGATCTCTGCCGCTGATCTCCGCCTCCCGGCCGCCGCCGAGATCACTGATTGGCTGGCCGGGCAATACACTGATGTGAACGCATGCAGAGAATCTCTGCTGCGTTCATATCAGTATGGCAGCGTTTGCCCTGCGTTTGTGTCTGCATGCCCTCCACATGCAGACACAAACGCAAATGTGAAGGCAGCCTAACACCTGATCAGAAAAAAAACAAGGTTACAATGGGCTAAGGAAAAGCAATCGTGGACTGTGGATGACTGGATGAAAGTCATATTCAGTGATGAATCGCAAATCTGCATTGGGCAAGGTGATGATGCTTGGACTTTTGTTTGGTGTCGTTCCAATGAGATTTATAAAGATGACTGCCTGAAGAGAACTTGCAAATTTCCACAGTCATTGATGATATAGGGCTGCATGGCAGGTAAAGGCACTGGGGAGATGGCTGTCATTACATCTTCAATAAATACCTAAGTTTACATCAATATTTTGAACAGTTTTCTTATCCCATCAATTGAAAGGGTGTTTGGGGATGATGAAATCATTTTTCAAGATGATAATACATCCTGCCATAGAGCAAAAACTGTGAAAACATTCCTTGAAAGAAGACACCTAAGGTCAATGTCATGGCTTGCAAATAGTCTGGATCTCAATCCAATTGAAAATCTTTGGTGGAAGTTGAAAAAAATGGTCCATGACAAGGCTCCAACCTGCAAAGCTGATCTGGCAACAGCAATCAGAGAAAGTTGGAGCCAGATTGATCATGAGTACTGTTTGTCACTCATTAAGTCCATGCCTCAGAGACTACAAGCTTGTTATTAAAGCCAAAAGTAGTGCAACAAAATACTAGTGATGTATTTGAGTGTTGTTTTGTGTGTTTGTTTTTCATGATTCCATAATTTTTTCCCCTCTGCTTGGTCTGAAAAAAGGTACCCTTACTGACTACCACATTTTTGTATCTTGATTTCTTTTAGTGTTTCTTAAAGCCATAAAGTTGCCATTTGAAATGACTTTAGTTTTGTGCTATGTCTGTGATCTGCCTTTTTTTTTTTTTTTTTTTTTTTTTTTTTTTTTTTTTTAAAAACAACATTAAACAACTGAATAAACATCCTCCGAGCCCGGTGATTCCATAATTTTTGCCAGGGGTTGTAACCCAATCAGAAGTTGCCTAATAATTAAGCACACCTTATATAGGGTGTTGATGTCATTACACCACACCCCTCCTCATTACAGAGATGCACATTACCTGATTTTCTTAATTAATAGTTAGCTCTCAAGCCTATACAGCTTGGAGTAGGACAACATGTATAAAAAGTATCGTGATCAAAATACTTATTTGCCTAATAATTCTGCACACAGTGTATGTTCCCCATCCTGGGTAGGATATAGCTCCCCATCCTGGCTAGGATATAGCTTCCCATCATGGCTAGGATATATTTACCCCCAACCTGGGATATAGCCCCCCTTCATCCTGGGATATAGCACCCCCCTCCATCCTGGGACACTCCTCACCATCCCCCTCCATCCTGGGATATAGCACCCCCCCCATGCTGATATATAACCTCCCATTCTGGTATATAACCTCCCATGCTGGTATTTAACCTCCCATGCTGGGATATAGTCTTCTGTCCTGGGATATAGCACTCCTCTCCACCCTGGTATATAGCCTCTCATCCTGGGATATTGCACCCCCATTCTGGGATATTGCACCCCTCATCCTGGGATATTGCACCTCCATCCATCCTGGATATGCCCTCCTTCCCCCATGCTGCCATTCACACTAAAATATTAGACGGTGTAACACACCCTTCCGCCGCTCCCCTTGTCTCTTCCTCTCCAGCATCGCCTGTCTTGCTTCTTGTCTATACATAACTGGGGCATCCGATCATATGGCCGGGATGTGCAGCGATGACATCACTGTGAGCCCCAGTCACATGATCGGATGCCCCAGGGACGCACAGAGCCACAGACAAGAAGTAAGATGGGCAATGCTCCAGAGGGAGAGACAAGGGGAGTGGCGGACAGCTATGTTCCACTGTTTGTTAATTTTGTGGGATGGGCAGCATGGGGGGCCGTATCCAGAATGGGGGGTAAGTACACTAAGTCTACTGTAACATGCACCACCACCCACTCACCCCTCAGCGCGGCTTCAGCACTGAGAGATGATGGACAGCAGGATGCAGTGAATATTACAGTAAACTAACGAGCAGGCCCACGTATCCACTGGCTGCTTCTGCAGCCCATTCCAGAGCTGCTGTTCCCTTCCCCCTCCTTCCCCCAGCACAGCCTCGTATACTCAGACCATAAGACACACCCCTTCCCCCCACAATCTGGGGTAAAAGGTGCGTCTTATGGTCCGAAAAATTCGGTAACATTCCCCAAGGGCAATATTCACCTGGTAGATAGAAAACAAAATTAAAGAAAGGAAAACCCATGCAGAGACATGGATGGGAATTCTGGTTGACAATTATGAACAGGAACAGGTGCCTCAAAGCTGCACATTAAGAGGAAATGGAGTGGAGAACCTGCAGCCCTATTGGAATTCAGTCATAGGCTCCAGTCGAGACGGCCACGGAATATTATTCTCAATTATGAATTTATTATATGTACTAGCCACCTACAAATCACATCACTGTAATCATGACAGCCAGCTAAACACCCCCATCCATCTCAGTTCCTAGTAGCACCCTGCATTGAGGAGATACACCGAATGGCAATTAGAAGCCTGCTAGTGAAGCCGTATTTGGTTGGCAATTGTAATTCGGAGTCAGTTGGATCTGATGTTATCCAAACCATTTTCTTCGGACCTCGTGGTGAAAAGTTATGACCCATCATAACAACAATTGGGAATCTTTCAGCTGAGAGGAGGGGATTGCAGAACAGCCTATGAGCAGGAGAAAGGCTGGCAGCTTAGAGAATAAGAATGCCCGACCCCTTCTGCTCTTCGTCATTCTTCCAAGGGGGACGTGTCACGTTACATGTTTGGGATTAACTACAATTAAACCCTGTGGCTCTACACTGCCTCTTTGTGGCCACCAGGAGCAAGAAAAGCGGTAACTGAATTACATTTATCTGTATATAGATTGCATAACTGACTGTGATATCGGTAAATATAATTACTCTAGTGTGCCCTTAAGGCACTTAAATACATAATTTAATTCTGGGCTGTTCTTTTATCTCGAGCCCCAAGCCATACGTCTGTGTGCTTGTTTCATATTATATGCAACCTTGGTTGGTTTCTGACCTGCCGTAAGCCTTTTAACAGATTGTGCTTGTATAGAATTGACTACAGAATTTTGTGCGTGAGTTATTGGGGAGCGTTGGATAATGACTGCCTGGTGATAAACAGAGCTCCCCTCACTGTGAACGCCTTCAAAAGCACTTACAGGACAGCTGCAGCCCAGCCTTATCTTTGGACAATTTTTGATAGTCCAAATGATGGTGGGGCGCCAAAGAGCGGCTGTTGTGTTTTCCCTCACAATTGGTGGCAACAGTGGGATCGAGATAATAGTGTATGTGTGTGTGACCCCTACTCCCAGACACTAAAGACTATCAGATGGAGTCTTAGGCCCCTTTACACACTGAGACTTTCCAGCGATCCGACCTGGCCGGGATAGCTGGAAAGTCCTCTCTGCAGTCGCTGGTGAGCTGTCAAACAGGCAGACTCACCAGCAACCAGTCAGCAGCTGCATCGCTGGTAACAAGGGTAAACACCGGGTCACTAAGCAGAGCGCGCTGCTTAATTACCCGATGTTTACCCTGGTTACCAGCGTCCTCTCGCTTACAGGCAGGGCTAAGCAGGAGGATGCTCGTAACCAGGGTAAACACTGGGTAACTAAGCAGAGCGCGCTGCTTAGTTACCCTGTGTTTACCCTGGTTACCAGTGCCCAGCATCTAATGTGCGGCTCTGGCCATTGGCTGGGAGGTTGCTGATCGTTAGTCTCTCGCTGTCACACACAGTGATACGTGCTGACCAGCGGGAGACCAAGGACCAAAATATGGTCCTGAACGAATTGTAGCGATCAGCAACCTCCACAGCAGGGGCCAGGTCACTGATGCGTGTCATACACTGCACATCGTTGGAGAGGTCGCTGTTACATCACAAAACCTGTGACGTTTCAGCGATATCGCTAGCGATGTTGCAGTGTGTGAAGTACCCTTTAAGGTCAGCTCAGCACTAACTGTCAAATGCAAATACAATTAAGTGTGTGAGTGCTTCAGGTTGCAACGGTGTGACAGTGACCAAAGGTTTCAAGAATGGTTGAGGACACCAGAACTAAATAGAAGAGCCTGACCCCTCTTATGGACTGTACAGAAGAGACTGAGAACAATACGGAGGGTGCGGGTAAGACAATCGTGTTCAAGCGCGGAGGCACCTGGTCAGAATTCCCCAGTGAGTCAGACGCCAATACTCAACTCCGAAGTGGACAGCGCACCACCTGTCTTCTGCTTCATAGAAGACATTTCACCACCTGCCTGACCCTCTTGCCTCATAGGCTCAAATGCCCCTCTTTAAGCTGCCCTTACTTGTCTCGAGGTTGGAGTCCAGTATACCTACAAGATCCTGTTGGCAGAGAGTCATGTAGAGCACCAGGCAGAGTGGGAAGCTGCAGAACGTTGTGAGGCTGCCAAGCACAGGTACCAGCTGGAGTTAGCTCCGCACAGGTCCCACCGTCCACCCTAGCCAATCAGAAGGCCAAGCATTCAAAGGTCTGATCCGACGACTTTACCTTCCTAGAGAAGGACGGAGGCCTGGACTCATTTCTGCTGGCTTTTGAGTGGACCAGTCTGCACAATCTGGCCATGGATCAGTGGGCAAAGTATTTGACACTACATTTGCGGGATAAGGCCCTAGACATCTTCGGGACTTACTTGCTGAAGTCTATTAGCATTATGAGCGCATCAAATGAGCCCTGATCCAGCAGTTAATCCTCACCCCGGAGTCTTAATGCAGTACGTTCAAGAGCCTGCAGAAGGGTTCAAAGAACACCTGGACCTGCTACATACGGCCCTCCTGAGAGCGGTTGACCATTGGATCAAAGAGTTGGAGCTCACTACTGCTAGGGGACTCAGGAGTTGTTTGTCACTGAACAAGTCCTATGGAACTACTCCAAGGACCTCCAACAGTTCATTTGTTGCCGGAAACCAGAGGGGGGTCTCTGCTACAACCACCCTGGCAGATGAATACACCAACAATCGGGCACCTGAGGCCAAGAAGCCTACCAGCAGCTCCTGGAGAGGGGTTAAGACCAACCCTACTCCTTTCTCCGGCCCCCATAATGCAGTGGGAACCTCCCCTCTGCTTCTCCCTCCCGGTCAGGAATAGACCTCAGATGGTGTCACCTCTGCAACCAACCAGGACACTCCATGGCCATGTATCCCAGTGCCATAAGACACCGTCCCCGTCAGCGGCCACTGTGTTGTGGGTGGGTGGGGGTGGTGGTAGGTCCCTTGTCAATTTCCATCCCGTCCCAATCGCTCGCACAGTGGCCATGGGACTGCAGGACACCGACACTGAGATGACTCTTGTAAGGCCATAGATGGTGTCCCCCTCAGGATTTGATACCTGGTAAAACTGTCGCTGTCTCTGGAATTGGAGGCGTTGAACCGACACTGACCGTTGCCAGGATTTATTTGGACTGGGGTGCTGGGAAAAGAATGAGAGAGGTGGGGGTATCTGGTAATATGACTGCAAATGCTTTGTTTGGGGTGGCTAGTGTTCATGTATGTGTCCACTGAACTCCCAAGTTCTGATCCCTCAGTGTTTTAAAATGTTCATTGTCATCATTGTCATCATCAATAATAATGTGTTGGTTGTGCCTTCTGCAAGGAAAGAGGGTGGGGCAATGAGCTTGTCAATGATGGGACACAGAGGGAGCCAGGTGATGCAGGGGAGAAAGTGAATTCTGGGGTTGCAGCCCTTTTACACGCTGCAACTTTCCAGCGATCAGGTTCCGACCTACGCAGTCGCTGGTGAGCTGTCAAACAGGCAGATCTGCTCAACAATACGGACCTGCATAATGACCTCGCTGTTCGTTGGAGACGTGTCATATAGCAGCTAATTTGATGACTCACACCTATGTTAGGGGTGTGATGTTTGATGCTGAAGCCACCTAGTTGTGCTTTACCATGCCCCCTCAGCTCCGATTGGTGCTCGCTAGTGCGTTCTGTTTGGTCGATTTGCAGATCGTGTCATAGCAGTAAAAATGGAAACGCTACAAAGATCATAATTTGATACTCCAAATGATGTCTACCGTATAGACGTTGTAGTATCGCGGCCTGTATACCTCTCCACTATGATCCACAAACCAGCACGCTCAGGAACAAAGTAGCTATGGAACAAAGGACGGAAGCACTACTAAGTTGCCTTCTTTTCAGTCAAAGCCGCCCAATCAGAACACAGCAGCGGGCAACAATCGGAGCTGAGGGTGCGGGAAAGGCAACGCAAAAGCACGCCTATATGGCCAGGTTCAAAGTCACTAAGGGTGGTGTTAAGGTGTCAAACACAGCGATGCGTGCTGCCCTCCAGGAGCGGGACAACCAAAAAATGGTCCTGAACGATTTGTAGCGATTTTACAGCAGGGACCAGATTGCTGATGCATGTCACACGCAGCGAGGTCGCTGGCTAGTTCGCTGTTATGTCACAAATCCTGTGATATTTCAGCGTTATCGTTAGCAATGTTGCTGTTTGTGACGTACCCCTTACACTGACAAAATGCATACAGAACCAGCAGTTGTGATGGTGTGAGGGGGGAAGACACTGGAAAGTGTGAAACTGCCTCAGGTCATGCACAGCCGGGATGCTTTGTCCTCAGAGGGGAGAATGAGGTCTGCGAAGGGGAATGTCACAGAAAAAAAGCCTCAGGTCTTAAACAGCAAGTGTGCTGTGACCTGGTGCCCTCTGGAGGGAGACCCTTGGGGCAAGATTCTGCAGAGATAGAGAGGTGTGGGCTGCCACAGGGAATGTAGTGCTCCTACATATTGGCCCATCTGCTAAGTTTTGAGCCCCTGCAGGGAGGGGGAACATGTTGTGGGGATTGGGGCTGTCACAGGAGAGGTGGAGCTACCAGATAAGATCTTAGTACAGTGTTATCCCACAATCATGATGTCAGAGGGCCAGGTTAGTCCGCCTAAACTTGCAACTTGGTTGTAACTTGAGGGAAAGCAGGTGCTACCCATGGTGACAGTGGCTGTGGTCCACAGGGGGAGTGACAGAGCCCAAGGATCCTTGTTGAGGTCCAACGGCTTCCCCCTTTCCAACCAAGTGGGTGCCAAGTCAAATGAAGGCCAGCAGACAGGTTCTGCGGAACTGACAGGAGACATGGCAGTTTCATCTATTCTGGCCATGTCTAGAATTGGGTGTGAAGTGGCGTCAGGAGCTGACGACAACCTTAAAGCTCTCAAGTCGCAGGTGGCACAGCCTCCTTGGATTCGGACCTAGAGTGGATGATCTGGGACCAAGGACAGTTGTATCAGGTAACTGTCCAGCAGGGGTCACCAGAGTCATCACTAAGGGACCAACAGGTAGTTGTACCCACTGACTGTCAGGGGGATGGGGGAATGGTTCCTATAACCTGTCAGGGTAGTGGGGCAGTTGTTCCTAAAGCCGGGTCAGGGAGATGGGCAGGCTGTGCCAATAACCTGCCTGGATGATGGGAAAGGGGTACCCCCACAGGTCAGGACAATGGGAAATCTTTGCCTATGCTCTGTCCAGATGAAATAATGGTACCCCCCTCTCTGTCAGAGAGATGAGACAGCAGTGCCCATCACCTGTCAGAGTGGCGAAGTGAGCATTTCTCACAAACTGGCCATGTCTAACATTGGCCTGACATTAGGAACCTCGGGATTAGTGCCAGCTGGCAATACATAGCTGGCATTAACCCCTTATTACCCAGTCTGCTAATCCCACAGGGCAGCTGGATACAGCTCCAGAAAATGGCTCTTCTAAGAATGCGCTATTCTCTGTGGTAGCTACGGGCTGCAATTTGCAGCGTCGGGGCCCCAGAACATTTGTGCCTCCCAATACTGAGGATTCTAGCCTCCAGCTGCCTAGTTGTTTTGGGCTGACAACCAAAATGACAGTGAAGCACCACATAATTTTTTTTTTTAATTATATCAAGAAATAATAAAACCAAAAGGCTCCACTGTATTTTTATTACCCGCCAGGTAAAACTGGGCAGCTGGAGGTGGGTGGCATCCTATACCTGTTTTCTATTCCTGGGCTGGTGACCAAAAATACAGCCAATCCTCATGTCTTCAGTACAAAATGCGCATTAAATATGTAGCAAAAACACTCTGAACTCTATGGGTGAAAACTGCAACAAAACACACTGCAGGAATAGACATGATTTTTCTGTGGGTAAATGCGCACTATTTCCGCTGCAGGAAAATCCACAGCACAGCATGGGCACATTACTGCTGATTTCCCATACACTTATGCTACTTTCACATAACGATTTTGAAGGGAGCCGATGCTGTCCGATAAATTCGGACAGCATCGGCTCCCTTCTGATGCCTGGAATCGGATGCCAAATAGGCATCCGATTCTGGCATTAAATCGTTGCCTCCGGTCTGTAAAAAAAAAAAAAAAAGGTTTATGCTCACCTATCCCCGAGCCCCCGCCGTCTCCCGGTGTCCTCACGCAGTTTGCAGAGGTCTTCTACTGCAGTACAGGACCTGCTGTGATGTCAGTCACGTGACCGCAGGTTACACCATGGTAACCTGCAGTCATATGACTGTGACATCACGGCAGGTCGTGTACTGCAGTAGAAGACCTCTGCAGACTGCGTGAGGACACCGGGAGACGGCGGGGGCTCGGGGATAGGTGAGCATAAACTCTTTTTTTTTTTTTTTTCTAACCCCTTCTCTCCCAGTTTGGAGAAGTTTTACTGTACTGAGCATTCTCAGTACAGTAAGATCGGGTCCGAGGAGACATCAGATGTCTCCTCGGACCCTGCTCCATAGGGCCCCATGCTAAATTGATCAGACCAAATCGGATGTGCACTAAATGGCATCCGATTCGGTCCGATCTGATTTTGTCCGATTTTATGTTCGGTGCAAAAATCGGAGCATGCTCCAATTTTTGCACCGATAAAAAAAATCGGACATAATCGGATCGGACCAAATCGGATGGCATTTGTGCACATCCGATTAGGTCCGATGCCCATAGGGCTGCATGGGGGCCAAAATCGGTCCGATGCTGTCCGATTTTTATCGGACAGCATCGGAAATAAAAAAATCCGTAGTGTGAAACCAGCCTTAACAGGGAAGGTGCTGTACTATGGAATTGTCAACAATACGCTAAAAAAATGCAAAAAAAATCTACAGCCTCGGCACATAGACTTACAGTATATTACCTGTAAAACTTGAGATTCAGATTCTCTTTCTGTGTCTCTCTCACACACTTGGTTTTTGCTGCATTTTTAAAATAAGCTGGCATGCAGGATTAATCTCAATAAAGAGAGTAGCTATTTCCTTGACCTCATCATAGCCCCTCATACAGCCATATCAGATTCCATACTTGTTGAGGGGCAATCGCCCTGAAACGCAGGCGTCTGAAGATTGTGGTTCTGATATGGCACAAATCCTAAAGGTACCGTTACATGCTACGATATCTTTAACGATATCTCTCAAACTTCACCGGTTTGGAGTCATTCAAACAGCATCGTTAGTACGTCGTTGTCTGTGACACCGAGATATGACCACGATAAATCGTTGGATCGCTGGTCGCAGATTTATGAACATGTTCATAAATCTGTTGTTCATCGTTCATTCAACCTGCTTCATCGTTGTATGTGACACCGTGATAACGATCTCGTTAACGACTTCGCCCATTCACATCAGTGAACAAGTATTGTTTGTTGGGTTGTGCGAATGATAGCTGCTCGCCACATCACTGGTGCGTCGTGAACAATATCCATACTTGTGACATCTCCCCAATGATCAATTACCGATGTTGTCACAAGCGCGCTCCTGAGATCGTTACGACATTGAAGCGTGTAATGGTACCTTTGAAAGACTTGTTAGTCAATTATGACTTTTACAAGTGCAACTTTCAATAGGTGGCACTAGAGTTCTTCTACTTTCTCCATGAAGTGACAATTTAAAAGAAGCAGCATGTCAATTCTTTCAGCGTTTTTGCTGTTTTTTTCAACTGTTAAAAGCAATGAAGTGAAAAAACACAACAGCTGCAGAAAAAGCGCAGCAGAAATGGTTGTTTTTTTTTTTTTTTTTTTTGCTGCCAAGAGATCATGTTCTGCTTAAGAAAAAAATGTTATGCGTGAACATACACTATGGTTGCAGAAATGTAAGCATCTATTGCCCGAAAAACGCAATGTGTTTTTGATGCGTTTTTGGGGTGGAAAAACACTGCAATAATTGACATGCTGCAGATTTATTTCTGCACTAAATCTGCAATGAAAAAAGCAACATGTGCATAAAACTTCAGGACTCTCATTGAGTTTGCTGCATAAGGCTGGTTTCACATCACGTAATTTTTTCTGTTCGTGGGATCCTACTTTTTGTAGGACCCCATGGACCGGAACAGACACCACAGGGGGTGACCTTTTCTGTGTCTGCGCCCGGTGATTTTTATGGGACCGGACACAGAAAGAGCTGTGCAGGGCACTTTCACTTCCGCAATGTATATCCTTACATTGCAGAAGTGAAATGTAGTAAAAGAAATGGTTAAAAATAAAAAAACCTGTCCGGCGATCCACCAACGCATCCAGCACCTCCTGATACCTGTAGGACCTGCCGTGATGTCCCAAGCCAGCAGCGTCATCGGGTCACATGACCGCAGTTACCGCAGTAACCGGTCATGTGACCTGATCAGCTGATCGGGTTGTGACATAACGGCAGGTCCTGTAGTCACATCGGAGCTTGCTGGAGCTATCGGGGGATCGCTGGAAAGGTGAGAATACAGATTTTTTTTTTTTTTTTTTTTTTAACCCTTGCTTTTACTTAATTTCGCTTCAGCAATGTATATGTATACATTACAGAAGTGAAATTAGACAGTTAGGAGCAGTTTTAGTGTATTGAGCATGCTCAGTACACTAAAATTGGGTCGTAGAAATGATCCTGTCTTCTCTCGGACCCGTGCTCCATTGGCCCCCAAGTTAAACAACGCAGATTGGATCGGATTTGGCCCCATGTTATCCTATAGGCACGGATCGGATTTGGCCTAATTGCCATCCAATTTTGTCAGATCCGATTTGTATCCGATTTTTTGCTGTGTCCAAAATCAGAGCAGTCTCCGATTTTCGGTACAGCAAAAAATTGGACACACATCGGATCTGACAAAATTGGATGGCAATTAGGCCAAATCCGATCCGTGCCTATAGGATAACATGGGAGCCAAATCAGATCCGTGGCTGTCCGTTTTACAACGGACAGCCATGGATCCTAGTTTTGTCACTTTCTCTCCAGCATCTTCCCTTTACATTGTCAGTCCTTTTGTGCCAGAGATCAGTTTTCTGAAATTGATTCAGGGAGTGGATGAGTTTTCAAATTGTTTGGAATGCTCAAGTCATTTCACCATACTTGGTGTGCAAACACGCAAACTTGTTGAGTTTTTCAGCTACTTCTTTGGTTTGGTTGTAGTTCACTTTATGTATATTTTGAGCTGTAGAGTTCCAGTATGCAAAATGGTATAGATTCAGTTTGGTCAAATGTGTTCACATTTCAGAAGTTAGCCTGGAAAGTGAAAACCAGCTTATTTAGGAAAAAAATCTATACATTTCCACCCTAAGGGCCCTTTCACATCAGCGTTTTTTTCAAATCGCGGCAGATGCGGTGAAAAAAACGCATCTGCTGCGATTACCGCATACCGGCTGCACTTGCGGCACGGTTGCGGCGCGGTTGCGGTAAACGCCATACAAGGTATAGGCGGACTTGTGGCAAGTGCGGTTTTGGCACTTGCGGCAGGTGCGGCCGCGAAAAAAACCGTGGCTGACAGCATTTTTTTTTGCGGCCACAAGTGCCGAAACCGCACTTGCCGCACCTGCCGCACCCTTACCGCAAGCCCCATAGACATTGCATGGGGCTTGCCGCAAGTGTGCCGCAAGTGTCGCGGTTATGCGTTAAACGTGGCAGATGCGTTTTTTTCACCGCATCTGCCGCGAATTTCAAAAAACGCTGATGTGAAAGGGCCCTAACCTGCAAAATCGAGGTAACATGTCACCTTTTGTACATTGTGGTCACGACTAACCCTTTCGTCGGTAGCCTGTAGCCGTGATCTAACATATGTCAATTCTTTCCCAGGTACAAATGGCAGTTGACGTTAAATTTGCTCAGGACACCCTGAAAGGTGACAGTGTCACAGAAATTCGAATGAAATTTATCCGAAGGATTGAGGACAACTTGCCTGCAGGAGAGGAATGACCGAAAGACCAATGGAGCAGACTGAATGAAAGAATTGTTTCTAGCCCGTGTCATCCTGAGAGACTTAGTGAATATCGCCTGAACGTTTTCGGCATTGTTAATTGATTCCTTAAGGTTCTGCTCTCTGAGGTTTCTTTTTCTTTTCATTGTGAACTTCTCCAGTGTTTTCTTTCTCATTTTTAAGGCCCGGTGTTCTGTTTCTCTTACAGATTGCTGTAGCACGTTCTGCACACTTAAAGTGCTGTTCATGACTTGCTGAAAATGTGTTATTCTGAATTATTAACCTCTTGTTTTAGCAGACTAGATTTGTTTTTCTCACCAAATCTAATGAATTGGCCTCTCTCCCACTTCACACACCCCTTGTAAATGTGTTCTAGCAGTGTAAAAGCCAATGCTTAAACATCAACTATCTGGTTATCTTCAATGATTCAGGACTGAGCCTATGGCCACTTTGTGTCTGCTTCTACCTCAGGACCCATCTGGAAGTGAACGTTTTCTGGCATAGCTTCAAGTACCAATAAGTAACATTAAGCCATACACATATCCTATTATTGGGCTGACAACATGGCACATAGTATTGGCTCACATTTACCATCCAGACACAATGAAAGTTCTTAGAAAGTAATTCTTTGCTTGTCTTCTATCAGCAATGGGTGGACATTAATTTGTAGAACGAGGGCTGCACAGCAGTTCTGCTGCTGATTTCTAGAATTGATGTATTCTTATTATGTAATACTTCTGTTGTTTTGTCACCTTCAGTTTTACATACAAAATTGTGTAACATGTTTGGAATAAATACTATGAGGATGGTGTTTGTAATTAGTTACCACTTTCACTTTTCCAAATGTTGGTTTTGTTTTTGTATAAAAAAAAGTTATATTTAAATGTTACACCCACTTCCTGGGGATACTTTCCTATTTTTAGTTATGTATAACAGGAAAAAACTATATTATTACTGTTACTAATCTACGGTAATTTCTTTTGCTTTGTTCTGTTCCTTAATGGGGTTGTCCCATTCTAAAGGGAATTTATCACTGTTTTTGCTATGCAATCTGAACACCGCTTAGGCTAGGGTCACACATCAACCCTGGATCCGTTATTGGCATCAGTTTTTCCACTTTTGTGTTCTAAGTCCAAAAGCTGATGCCAATAACGGATGCTGTACTCAAGTGTGACTGTAATGGTGTCAGTTTTCATACAGGACCCAAAAAAATTGCAAACAACGTTTTTGGGTGCAGTAAGAAACGGATCTGTTTTTTTAACATGGGGCCCTATGGGAAAACAGATCAGTTTTTTTTAGAGCATTGTTTATGGAAAAAATGGCAAAGTCACAAAAACGCAGAGCTGCACAGGAGGGTCAAAAAGCAGCCTAAAAAAGGATCAGTTATTGAAAACAAGGGAAAAAACTGATGGCCATGTGTGACCCTAGCCATACAGAGATTTCAGCAATATATCTCTTATCACACTGTGTGCATTTGTTTACTTGCAATGTTTGTTTTAGCTTCAGGGGATTATCTAGTCCAGATTAGCTAGTCCAGCACGCCCCCTGCTATGATTAGCAGCTCACTGTCTATAGACTTTGGAGGGTGTTCTGCCTATATACAAACAAATATATAGAGGCCATATAAGTAGCATAGTTAATAACAAAAACAAATCGACAACAGTATTAGGCTGGCTTCACACTTGCAGATGGATCTGCAGCGTTTTGCAGATGCATCTGCAAGTGTGAGCATGCTGACCGCGGCCCCTATGTTTATAATAGGGCGCACGCGGTGTGAAAGCTCTCATTCACTCCTATATGTGTACTGTCAGCAGGCGTATGCCTGCTGACAGATCACACACTCCCGTCCGCACTGTGGACGCGAGATGTAGCGTCCATGCTGCGGGCGGGAGTGTGTGATCTGTCAGCAGGCATACGCCTGCTGACAGTACACATATAGGAGTGAATGAGAGCTTTCACACCGCGTGCGCCCTATTATAAACATAGGGGCCGCGGTCAGCATGCTCACACTTGCAGATGCATCTGCAAAACGCTGCAGATCCATCTGCAAGTGTGAAGGCAGCCTTAGACCTAACATGTAACTTTTATTAAACAATAGAAAACTTTAAGATAAAATACATTACAATAATGTGCACTGCCATGTTTGAGTAGTGAGACACCAGGGTCATTCCATCTCAAGTAATCCAAATATCAATATTTTTTTTTTACCTGACGTCTTTAGATTTTTTTTTATTCTTTTCTATATGAAGTACTACTTTAGTTAATGACAAATTAAAAGTTTAGATTTTTTTTTATTCTTCATCAGTTAATTTTTTACATATTTTTGAAGTTAAAGTGCAAATTTTGGCCTGGTATGGCTTTACATTTTCTCGGGCTAGAAATAAGAGAAAGAAACAAAACCATTCTACTCAGGACTGTACAAGCTTTCACCAGATATGTCACAAGAGGATCTTTGTTAATATTTTACCCATGTGATTGTAAAAGCAAAATTTTCAAACACATTTCCAAAAAAATGTATAATTTAAAAATTCACAAAAGCGTGCCTGCTTTGCTCTTAGCCACATTTGTACCAAATTTCAAGTTGAGATCGCGATGGGATCATATTTTAAAATATTTAACTATTAATAGCGTCAATGGGTCAGGGGTGGAACTACCGTGGTGCAGCTGGTGCAGCTGCACCAGGGCCCCGTCCAGTTAGGGGGCCCCTGAGGCTCCAGCGGCAGGTCCGTTCCCCTATCAGACAGAACGGGATGGTAGGTGGCAGTAGTATGGTAGATTTATCTGCAGCATTTAATGTGTGGCCCGGAGGGGGGGGGGGTTGTGAGTGGGTGCTGTCGGGTGTCAGCAGCTCTGCACACCCGCGGCACTGTTCTGCTGGCCGTCATTGAGGCCCGGGGGTGAGGGGGATCGCTGTTGGTCGGGTGCCAGCAGCTCTGCACACCCGCGGCACTGTCCTCCTGCTGGCTGGCATTGAGTCCGGAGGGGGGGGGGGAGGGTGCTGTCTGGAGTCAGGTGCACCGCGGCTCTTTTCTTGCTGTATGCTATCAGTAAGAAGAGGGGGAGGGAGGGGGGTTGCTGTTTGAGCAGCAGCATTTCGTTGAGGCCAGAGGGGGCTGGGAGGGTCGGCTCTTCTGTGGACCCGGTGAGCAAGCTGACTGAGGAGGATACTGAGGGCTCCAGGGTAAGAGCCCCTGAGCAGGGCTTTGGTCTGGTGGGGAGGGAAACAGTCTGTGAACACAGCACTGCAGTGCACACCAACATGATTTGAGGGGTGTGGGGCAGGATTTGGATGCCTCAAGAAAGGGACGTTCCTGGGGCCCCAAGGTCCCCCCTTCAGAAGGGGATGGGGGTCATGGGGGCCCCAGGTTCCCCTTCCTTGATGCAGCCGATCTCCCCAAACTCTGTGTGTGTGGCATGTGTCTCTGTGTCTGTGGCATATGTGTCTGTGACATGTGTCTCTGTGTCTGTGGCATGTGTGTCTGTGACATGTCTCTGTGTCTGTGGCATATGTGTCTGTGACATGTGTCTCTGTGTCTGTGGCATGTGTGTCTGTGACATGTGTCGCTGTGTCTGTGACATGTGTCTGTGGCATGTGTCTCTGTGTCTGTGGCATGTGTCTGTGGCATGTGTCTGTGGCATGTGTCTGTGGCATGTGTCTGTGGCATGTGTCTGTGGCATGTGTCTGTGGCATGTGTCTGTGGCATGTGTCTGTGGCATGTGTCTGTGGCATGTGTCTGTGTCTGTGACATGTGTCTCTGTGTCTGTGACGTGTCTGTGGCATGTGTCTCTGTGTCTGTGACATGTGTCGCTGTGTCTGTGACATGTGTCTGTGGCATGTGTCTCTGTGTCTGTGACGTGTCTGTGACGTGTCTCTGTGGCATGTGTCTCTGTGTCTGTGACATGTGTCTCTGTGTCTGTGACGTGTGTCTGTGGCATGTGTCTCTGTGTCTGTGGCATGTGTCTCTGTGTCTGTGGCTTTCGTCTCTGTGTCTGTGGCTTTCGTCTCTGTGTCTGTGGCTTGTGTCTCTGTGTCTGTGTGTGCGGCCTGTGCATGTGTTTGGAATTTATTTGTGTGTTGTGTGTGTGTGCATGGATTGTGTGTGTGGCTTGTGTCTGTGTGTGTGTGGCTTGTGTCTGTGTGTGTGGCTTGTGTCTGTGTGTGTGGCTTGTGTATCTGTGTGTGTGCCCTGTGTATGTGTCTGTGTCGCATTTGTCTGTGTGTTGCTTTTGTGTCTGTGTGTGCTTGGCTTGTGTGTTTTGATTGTGTGTGTGGATTGTGTGTAGCTTGTGGCTGTGTGTGGCTTGTGTCTGTGTCGCTTGTGTCTCTCTCTGTGTGTGTGGCTTGTGTCTCTGTGTGTGTGGCGTGTGGCTTGTGTCTCTGTGTGTGTGGCTTGTGTCTCTGTACGTGTGGCTTCCGTCTCTGTGTGTGGCTTGTGTCTCTGTGTCTGTGGCTTGTGTCTGTGGCCTGTGCATGTGTCTGTGTGTGGCATTTGTCTGTGTGTTACTTGTGTGTCTGTGTGTGTGGCTTGACTTTGTGTGTGGCTTGTGTGTGTACCGTACACTGTTTGCACAGCACGGTGCTGGGGAGTTGGTGGTACACTGTCTCCCGCCGCCTTAAAATCAGTCCGTTTCTCATCCAGGAGAGTCGGATGAGTGACATTCGTTTTTTGGTCTGTTTGGCAACTGCTGTGCAAGTGGCCAACATTTTTCTCAGATTCTCAGATCACATCCGTGTGCAATCAATCTGTTCTTTCCTCAGCAGCTATTAGTGTATAATCATTGGTCCGTACCCTAATACTAAAATCCATATACTAATCCTACTGGTATGGGGAGGATTTATGGCTCAGTTAGTACACTCCATACTTCTTGTTATTAACCAGTTAATGCTCTCTTGTCCACCACACTGCAGTGTCAAAAGAGGACAACAGCGAGACAGACAGCAACATGGCATCAGAGAGCCCCTGACCTCGAAATAGAAGATCCTCAGATCCCGCTATTGTGACATAATATTAAGAATAAAGGTTTTTTGCATTTATATTGCATTATGAACTCCAAAGCACGGCGGCGAAAAATTACTCCGGGCCCTCCTTGACTCCTGCTTGTTGCCATACACTGGGGTTGTGCAGAGGTGGCAATTGCACCCCTTCTCTTTGTGTTTTAATATACTTCCTGATTATCAACAACCAAAGTGTCGGCAAATTTTTTCGACCGGCTCGGGCGCCACAAACAGTTGCTACGCCGCTGGCTGTGCTGCACACCCGCGGCACTATTCTGGCACTGAGTTCCAGGGGGTAGTGGGGGGGGCCCCGAAAAATTTCTTGCACCAGGGCCCACTACAGTCTGGGTCCGCCCCTGCAATGGGTCATTCCATATCTAGTGATATAAATATTAATATTTTTTTACCTGACGTCTTTAGATTTTTTTCTTTTTTTTCTTTTTTTCTATTTGAAGTACAACTTTAGTTAATTACAAATGAAAATTTTTGAATTTTTTTTCTTATTAAGTTAATTTTTTACAGATTATTAACGTTTTAAAAAAAGCGCAAATTTTGGCCAGGTTTTCACCAGATCTGTCACAAGAGTATATTTGTTAATATTTTACCCATGTGAACGCAAGAGCAAAATTTTATACACTTCCATTTTCTTATGTGAATGAGGCAATCAGTCTACATCTTGTAGGAGATAGACTGGCAGGTTAATAGTTAATATTTCAGCCGAATTCAGGCTACTGTACTCTCCAAAGACTGTGAAAATGAAGAAGTAGAATTGACTTTATTGCATCCTTCTGGTCCAGCGCAATCCTTTGTGTATCCAAGAAAGCCAGACATTTTAAAAGTGCACAAAAGTCCGATAATAACTCAGGTGGAGCTGAGCACCGTGACAGGCCGGACATACTGTGACACAAAAGGAAATGGCGATTGCTAGTAAGCGCTTATGGACAAGATTACATTTCACCCACTAGAAGGGACAAATTGATGATAAAAGGCCACTTTAAAAATGTACTATTAATTGTTTGATTAGTTCATATTTTATAGAATTAGGATTTAACAACTGTACTATTCTTCATAAATGACTTGTTTAATGATTAAATAGAAAATAAATTGTTACATGTATAAATAGGTGTTAAAAATATTGGTTCTTTTAATCTTATTTTCCAATACGTCCCCATGACAGCACCACAGGAGGAGTAATCCCATATCCTTCTGTAGGGACAGGAAGCACAAGATGTTAAGCCCTCCCCTAATCCCACCTCCTCAGTGTTTTTCCTGTCCCGACAAAGGACAGGGAGTACAGGAGAGTGCTGGTGCGGGGAGCACTGGCTGAAGGAGCGCTTTGAGCGCTGATCTATTTACAGGGGACCCGGTGGGATCGGGGGGGCTGAGGCTCTCAAGCAGGTTCTGGGGCCGGCACTCCCTGCTGGGAGTCCCTCTCAGCCGTATGGGGTGGGGGGGCAGGAGCCTCCTGGTCCGCTTCCTCCATCATCTGAGGCTCTCGGCGTCCTGTTCCAGTGGGCCCTGGCTTCCCACGACTGCGGTGACCGCTCGGTGCTAAACCGGAAGTTCGGGATGACGCACTTCCAGTCTGCGGTTTCAAGCAGGAAATTCGAAGTGCCGGCCAGCGGTGGGCGCCAGAGGATCAGGAGGACATAGCAGGGGGACCTGACCTGCCTGGGGGTAAGAGCTGGCGGTGCCACACTGTACAGATCCGTGTTGGGATGTGTAATGGGCCTTCCTGTGCCATCCTGAGCTGTGATGCTGTGCCATGCTAAGCCTTACCATGCCATATTGTGCCATACTGTATTGTACCATGCAATCACATGATGTACCATACTGGGCTGTGTCGTGCCGTACCATGCTGTACCATGCTGTGTCATGCCGTACTGTGCCATGCCAGGCTGTACCATACGGTGCTGTGCCTTACCATGCTGGGCCATGCAGTACTGCACCATGCAATACCATACTGTGCTGTGCCGTACCATGCTGGGCCTTGTGGGGCTGTACCGTGATGTGTCATGCTGTACTGTACGGTGCTGTGCTGTGCCGTACCATGCGGAGCCATGCGGTGCCGTACAGTGCTGTGTCTTATCATACTGTGCCATGAAATGCCATGCTGTACCATTCTGGTTGTATTAGATACAAAGATTCCATAGGGCTATTACATTAGCCGCACCAGTGTTTCCACTGATTTACGGCATTAGCAGCTCATCATACAAACATTTTAGACAGTAGAGACATATGAGCTTTATGCTTACAAAAGTATATATTTATTGCCAGGAAACATACATACATTGAGTAGGTGATGTTAAAAATTGCACAGCAAATTCATTGGTACATCGATCCATTAATACGCTCATAGAGCTGTTGCATAAATCAATTGAGGCAATTTATATCACAAAAGGGTCACATACAGAATGGTTTAAAAGATATATTTCAGTAATTACATTATTAAACAGATATTCAAGCTGCCCATAGTGCAGTAACCCAATGTATCAGGTCTCTATTGCCATCACATAAAGTGCAGTCTCAGAGCATAAAGGTAAACATCATACCAATTTAAAGTGCTTAGTGCTGAGAATAGGGGACCCCCCCACACGTGCCGGACTCCAACGCGCGTTTCGCGTATTGTGATCTTCAGTGCTTCTTCAATAGGAGTACCGGGACCCTCTTAGTGACGCGTATATATAGGCAGTTATGCACCTGTCACGGTGCAAACGTATTATGCCGCCGATTGCGGCGCATGCGCACACGCGGCCCGTCCGGTACGTCACTTCCGGCGCTCCACCCGCCGCGTCATCACCGCCGCCGGATAATACATCCACGCAGTGGGGAGCTGACGGTCAGGCATAGGAGCGTCGTCATGACGACCAAGACGCGGCGGAAGTGCGCGCATGCGCACCGGGGGCACGATATACAAAAACAGTGCTTACATAACAATACCATGTTCACCATAACATTATAACCTCATAATTAGAAATAGAGTTTTCTTGCACTCTTTTCCATGGTAGTGTTTTCTCTGCACATCCAAATCCACTTCATACAATGAAGTAACGCTGTCACTATAGAAAAAAACGAGCCCAAGTGAAAATAAAAACAATTAAAACCAGCACATATAAGTATAGACACAGGAGGGGATGGGGAAAGGGAAATAATAAAATTCTCAATTTCATTAGAAAAAAGGGGGGTAAAATGGTAGGACAGTTATGGACAGTCTAAGAGACATTTACAGGATCACAACATTTTTATAAGTATGGAGAGAAGCTCAGGGCCTCGTTCAAGCCCTTTGGTGAAACAGTATCCAGCATCACGATCCATTTTAATTCCCTCTGGGCAAGTAGCTTTGTTATATCACCCCCCCTGATCCCCCCATGTATTACATCTATTCCCATCACCCTTAGGCTTTTAGGGTATCATGAAACCTATAGAAGTGACGGGGGAGGGTTTTCAGTTCGGTGACATCCTTAATCTTCCTAGCACCACCAATATCTCTCACGTGTTCGCCTTTTCTCACTCGCAACTCGCGTGATGTCAGACCCACGTATATTTTTTGGTAGCCACACGTGGCGTAATATACCACGTGTGTGCTCCTACATGTGATATGATCATTAATGGTATAGGTCCGACTACCATCACTCGATGCAAAGCGTGAACCGCGAACACAATTGGCACAGGCTAGGCAATCGCCACAGGGGAAAAAGCCCCTGAGGGGAGGGCCGGCCCCAAAAATCCTTGGAATCATTGGCACATAATGGCTCTGTACCAATAAATCCTTTAAGTTTTGAGATCTTCTTGAGGTCATTTGTGGACCCCCAGATAGATCACCCCTCAGTGATAGCTCAGACATGAGTACCGGCCAATGTCTCACCCTGACCTTCCTCATTGTCTCCCACTGGTCATTATAGGTGGAGATGAACCTTATCACCCCAGTCATCTTTCTTTTTATCTTTCTCAGAAGGGAGGAGGAGATCATCACGTTTAGAGTTTTTTGCCCTATCATAACCGGCTTTGATACATCTCCGACTGTATCCCTGTTCTCTGAATCTCACTCTCAAGTTAGATGCTTGTCTCCAAAAATTTGAATCGTGCCTTTCTGCAAAAATACATGCAGAGGGGTCTCATTCCCCGTGGTCTTAGGGTGCAGGTGTTCCCTGCATACCCGATTGAGAATGATGAATTCAAAACACAATGGGAGGAAGTTGCTAACACCTGCTCACGGGGCTTCATCAGCCCGTTGTCGCAGGACAATCAGACTGGTATTGCAAAATTGGAGACTGAAATGGATGCCCTTCAACAATCTATACGTGATGGGCTGTCAAAGGAGGCGCTCAAGAAATTTGAGGCTCATATTGATACAGAATTGTCAAAATGGGAGACAGAAGTGAAAGAAGCTAAAATGAAAAAATTCCAGAGAGACTTGGGTGATTTTAACAACCACCGAGTCTATAAATGGAAGTCTAGGAGAGGGAAACCCAAGCCCGCACCGAAACCTAAACCAGGAGCTCCCAACATACCACCTCCGGAGATACCGGGTAGACCTAGAGTACCATCCGTGGGATCATTGACATCTGAAGGTGATACTCAAGAAAGTGAATCAGCAGATGAGGGAGGTTCGGGCATCAGTGATGAACGACAAATAGTCACGCGGTTACAATCCTCGATTCCTGCTAAGCCTAAGGGAAACGGAAAAGAAAAAGATCCCCTGCAGGTAGTTAATTTGTCGGACCGCGTTCTGTCTAGAGTATAAGTAGAGGTTTTGTCTAAAGGATTAACGTTTGTGCCTACTAATAATTTTAATTTTTTGTAGCGCTAAAAGACATGCATTTGTTTGCACGGAAACTACTACTGAGAAAATTGCACGTGAGAGATATTGGTGGTGCTAGGAAGATTAAGGATGTCACCGAACTGAAAACCCTCCCCCGTCACTTCTATAGGTTTCATGATTGCAACCCTAAAAGCCTAAGGGTGATGGGAATAGATGTAATACATGGAGGGATCAGGGGGGTGATATAACAAAGCTACTTGCCCAGAGGGAATTAAAATGGATCGTGATGCTGGATACTGTTTCACCAAAGGGCTTGAACGAGGCCCTGAGCTTCTCTCCATACTTATAAAAATGTTGTGATCCTGTAAATGTCTCTTAGACTGTCCATAACTGTCCTACCATTTTACCCCCCTTTTTTCTAATGAAATTGAGAATTTTATTATTTCCCTTTCCCCATCCCCTCCTGTGTCTATACTTATATGTGCTGGTTTTAATTGTTTTTATTTTCACTTGGGCTCGTTTTTTCTATAGTGACTGCGTTACTTCATTGTATGAAGTGGATTTGGATGTGCAGAGAAAACACTACCATGGAAAAGACTGCAAGAAAACTCTATTTCTAATTATGATGTTATAATGTTATGGTGAACATGGTATTGTTATGTAAGCACTGTTTTTGTACATCGTGCCCCCGGTGCGCATGCGCGCACTTCCGCCGCGTCTTGGTCGTCATGACGACGCTCCTATGCCTGACCGTCACCTCCCCGCTGCGTGGATGTATTATCCGGCGGCGGTGATGACGCGGCGGGCGGAGCGCCGGAAGTGACGTACCGGGACGGGCCGCGTATGCGCATGCGCCGCAATTGGCGGCATGATTAGTTTGCACCGTGACAGGTGCATAACTGCCTATATATACGCGTCACTAAGAGGGTCCCGGTACTCCTATTGAAGAAGCACTGAAGATCACAATACGCGAAACGCGCGTTGGAGTCCGGCACGTGTGGGGGGGGGGGGGTCCCCTATTCTCAGCACTAAGCACTTTAAATTGGTATGATGTTTACCTTTATGCTCTGAGACTGCACTTTATGTGATGGCAATAGAGACCTGATACATTGGGTTACTGCACTATGTGCAGCTTGAATATCTGTTTAATAATGTAATTACTGAAATATATCTGTTAAACCATTCTGTATGTGACCCTTTTGTGATATAAATTGCCTCAATTGATTTATGCAACAGCTCTATGAGCGTATTAATGGATCGATGTACCAATGAATTTGCTGTGCAATTTTTAACATCACCTACTCTATGTATGTATGTTTCCTGGCAATAAATATATACTTTTGTAAGCATAAAGCTCATATGTCTCTCCTGTCTAAAACCATTCTGGTTGTGCTGTCCCGTACTGAGCCATGCTGTGCCGTGCTATGCTGTACCGTGCGGTGTCAGACCATACTGTGTTATGCAATGTCGGGCAGTACCATACTGTGCTGTGTCGTGCCGTACCAAGCTGGGTCATGTCACACTGTACTGTGCAATACCATGCTGTACCGTACCATTTCATACTATGTGGTACCGGGCTGGGCCATACTGTTCTGTGCTGTCCCATGCTGGGCCATGCTGTACCATGCTATGCCATACGGGGTCAGGCCGTGCCATGCTAGGCCATGCTGTACCATGGTCTTACATGCTGTCCCATTCGGTCCGTTGCTGTACCATGCTGTGCCCTACTGAGCCATGCCGTGCTGTGCCATATTGTACCAGCCGGGGACATGCTGAGCTTTGCCATGCTGGGACGTGCTATGCTGCCATGCCATGTTTTCTGTATCATGCTGTACTATGCCTTGTGGTACTTGACTGTGCCCTACTGTCCACTTCTGTGCCTGGCTGTGCTGTGCGATACGGCGCTTTCCGTGCCGTGCTGTACCTGGCTGTACTGGGTTAGGCGGTGCGATGCTGTACTTTGTTGTACCTTGCAGTACTAGGCAGTGCTGTACCGTGATGGGCTGTGCCATGCTGTCCTAGGCCAGGCCAGGCGGTGCTGTGCCATGTTAGGCCTTGCTGTACTGTGCTATGCCTTGCTTTCCGGTACTGAACTGTACTGGGCCAGGCCATGCTATAAAGGGAGGATTCATCATAATCTGATGCCCCTCCAACATACCCTAGGGTCGTGTACGGCTCTGTTTCTAATGGGCCCCATTTTTTTGTTGGGTCGTCCTTTGATAGACCTCAGTCTTTTTTGTATGCTAGTTCTGCAATGGTGTTTTAATTAGGGGACACGGAGTGGAGATTCCGGCCCTGGTAACTCCTATCCTCGGGAACAGAACGGGTCAGCAGGGAGTCCCTTGCTTTGGCACTATTGCGCAGGCTTCTTGCATGGAGACCCGATTCCTGCCTCATCCATTCGGGGGGGATTATGGGTTCCCACATCTTTCGGTCGGTTAGTAGAAGACGTGTTGACACTTACCCTCAGATGGTATTGATTCCTGTTGGACCCGTATTTGATCATTATCTTCCCGGGTTTCCATATTGCCCTGGCCGGTAGGTTTCGTACGATATTGCATGTCATACCCCTGTGTCGTTGGGTCAGATACGTACAGTTCCTCATGGATTTGGAAAACTGTCAGGGCTTGATGTACATGGCAGTTTGCCCTAGACCCGATGGAGGTTGGTTATCATCTGTCGTTTCTTCCTCTGGTCATTGATAGGAGGTCTACCTTGGGGTCGGGAAGTCTGGTTCTCCACTACAGGTTCCGGTGTCTTCCTTTTCTGCCTCTCATCCTTTCTCCAAATTTAGGTCACTCAGGGTGCCTTATCTAGGGCACAGAGGTTTGAAGATCATCGTCTGCCGGGCAAACTTCTTGACAGTGACAGATTCCCCTCAGTTGCTGACTGGGCCTCTGTGGTTGCTTTTCTTGTTGCTACCCTAGTGGGGCTGGCTCCTTAGGAGTTTGTCTCGACTCTTGTACAGGAACATCCTCTTTCCAGAATACATGCTGATCTCATTTCCCTCACAGGCTTTGTTTCTTGGTAAGGAAGAGTCTTCCATCGATCCAAGAGGCGATGAGTATTCTGGGACTCTTGCCAGATGTAGTCTGGTCCATTTCGGGGCTCTGCTGTACTTTTGCATTGTCTGACATGCCATTATCAAATAACAAAATCTAAGAAGAATTAAAAATATAGAGGTAATAATCATTGGTTCACTTGACACGGAATGACCCACCAGCAAGTTCAGAGAAAACAGTTGAATAATGAATAATTGATCACCTGTTTTCTCTTAGCTTGCTGATGTTTCACCACTCACACCTGGCAGTGCGTATTTTATTGTAATGTATTTTATCTTAATTTTTCTATTGTTTAGTAAAAGTTAATTTTAGGCCTAATACTGTTGTGGGTTTGTATATGGCGAATAGTGATATGGAGAATAATGATGGGTGAACCCAAACTGTAAAGTTCGGGGTCCGTATCCAACAATTACTGCTCGGGCATGGCCCCTGAAAACTGACTTACCTTAGAAGTCTGTGTAACCGTTCAAATTCAGGTTTGCCTGGGGGCTGTAAAAATAAGCAAAATGATAATTAAACAGGAGGATTATACTTGTCAAGTCTCCGGCGGCTGGAGACAACCTACTTTCGGGTCCCGCTCATTAACTCCATCATTATTCAATACACTGGGTCCAACAGTCACACAGATGCCCACTGTCTGTGACATCATTTGTGATAGGCAAAATTGGTGGGGGCACAACAGCCAATTTCTAATATGGGGTCTGGTGTGGGCAGGGGCTGCTTTTTGAGCTCCGCTATGTGCTAAATCTATAAACTCTTAATTGTTAGAACTGCTGCACCCAGTTAAGTGATACATTTTTGGAATCAGTGTCACTTTGCCTACATCATTCAGCTCTCAGATTAGGTACCAAAAGCCTGCTGACAGATTTCCTTTAATAAATTGATAAAATTGCAAAGTGCTTGTAAAGACAATGAACTTTCTAATTTTCCTCATAGTAAAAATTCTCCCTGTTCTTGAACAGAAAAACTCTAGCGTTTACAGCTCTTAGCCTAGGTTAATGGGTGCCTCAGAGGTGGCCTTTCAGTGCATGCTTTCAAGCACAAGTATGCAGTTAGCCTGATCTTTGGAAGATTGAAAGTGAGACAGTAAGTACTTGTAGTTTACAGAAGAACAATGTTGGAGTATCTTTTCTTAGAACTTTCTGATATGCTTTCATAAGCCTATGGATTTGGAATGTGAAACTACTTACAGGCACCTTTCACAGCCTATGCACAACTACTAAATAGTTTTATGCTTAGTGCAGAGCAAGGGCGATAGTATATTGCAGTCTTCGGCAAAGTGTGGGCCATATCCAGCCCTCTTGTCCTGCATACAGAGACAGCCAAAGGGCTAAAAACAGTGGCCCACAGGACCCACCACGCTGCTGCCCTCTGCTTAGTTTCCCGATTTCATTGCTATCTGCATCCTCAAGATGCAGATAGCAGTTACTATACAAACCAAAGCAAGTGGCTACCATCAAGGTGTATAGTGGGGGAAACTGTAACACAAATCCTAAAATCCTACCCAAAAGAGGATAGGTGACAAAGCCCTCTGTAGTCAGAGGTGAATCATAACAAATACATTTTATTATACATTTTTTGCACAGAGAGAAACATGATGCTAATAGGACAAATAAAGGTGTATAGAATTTACAAAAACCAATTGAACAGCAAATACTATTTGTACAGTACAACAATTATCTGGTATATCCAGTATACAGTTGTGCTCTAAAGTTTACATATCTCGGTAGATTGTTTGCTTTCTTGGCCTTTTTTCAGAGAATATTAATGATAACACGAAAAATTTTTTTTTTCCTCTCATGGTTAGTGGTTGGGTGAATCCATTTATTGTCAAACTACTGTGATTTCTCTTTTTAAATCATAATGACAACCAAAAATATCCAAATGACTCTGATCAAAAGTTCACATACCCCATTTCTTAATATTGTGTATTGCTCCCTCTACATCAATGACAGCTTGAAGTCTTTTGTAGTAGTTGTGGATTAGGCTCATATTTTCTCAGATGGTAAAGCTGCCCATTCTTGGCAAAAAGCCTCCAGTTCCTGTAATTTCTTGCATGAACTGCGAGTTTGAGTGGCTCAATGATATTAAGGTCAGGAGACTGAGATTGCCACTCCAGAACCTTCACATTGTTCTGCTGTAGCCAATGACAGGTCGACTTGGACGTTCCAACATGACAACAATCCAAAACATAAGGCCAAGTATGTCCCATGCACAGCTTCCATGCTTATGAGTACACATTTGCCTCCAGTATTTGCTGATAATGTGCTGCATCCATGTTTCCTTCAACTTTGACCAAGTTCCTATGCCTTTGTAGCTCACAGATCCCAACATCACCAGCCACCTCCATGCTTTACAGTAGGAATGGTGTTGCTTTCATCATAGGTCTTGTTGACACCTCTCCTCTGTAACATTTATGGTTGTGGCCAAAAAGTTTGATTTTGGTCTCATCACTCTAAATTACCTTGTTCCAGAAGTTTTAAGGCTTGTCTTTGTGCTGTTTAGCGTATTGTAGGTGAGCTACTTTGTGGCAATTGGCAGTAATGGCTTTCTTCTGACGACTTAACCATGCAGCCCATTTTTCTTTGAGTTCCATCTTATTGTGCATCTTGAAACAGCCACGCCGCTCGTTTTCAGTGAGTCCTGTATTTCAGCTGATGTTATCTGTGGGATTTTCTTTGCATCTCAAACAATTTTCCTGGCAGTTGTGGCTGAAAGTTTTTGTTGATCTACCTGATCATGGTTTGGTTTTACAGAGCCCCTGATGTTCCATTTGTTAATCACAGTTTGACCACTGCTGACTGGCATTATCAATTCCTTGGATATCTTTTTGTATCCCTTTCCTGTTTTATACAGTTAAACTATCTTTTCCCGTAGCTCCATTGACAATTGTTTTGCTTTCCTCACAACTCAATCAGAAACATCAGTAGCTGGCTGAAAGATACAAGAGTCTGTCTGGATCCCAGGAACTTCAGCTTTAATGCACACACACTGATTACAAACCAACATGTCACAGGTGAGGATGTTACCTTTATTAGCTATTCAAACCCATTTGTGTCAACTTCTGTGCGTGTTATCAGGCTAAAGGCCCAGTTACACACACACACAGAGATTGTTCGCAGATCTCTGGTTGCAGTGAAATCATGGACACATTGTTCCATTTTGTGGCCGTGTACAAATGTAACAATGTGTCCATGATTTCACTGCAACCAGAGATCTGCGAACAATCTCTGCACAATTATCTGTGTGTGTAACTGGGCATTTAAATCAGGGTATGTGAACTTTTGATCAGGATCATTTGGATGTTTTTGATTGTCATTGTGATTTAAAAAGGGAAAACAGTAGTTTGACAATAAATGGCTTTACCCAACCACTACCTATGAGTGGAAAAAAGGTTTTGTGTTAAGATTCATATTCTCCGAAAAAAAAGCCCATGAAAGCAAAAAATCTGCCGGAGTATGTAAACTTTTGAGAACAACTGTATATACCCCTGCTGAGTACTTATAAATTTAGATATCAACAGTTAGTATAATATAATCCCTGACAATGTGGAATTTAAAGTGCAGTCCATAAGAAAAAGGCACAATTAAATAATTCTCCTGTATGCAGTAATAAGCCATGGTCAGGCTATAAGTATAATATTGTAATAAAGCCTAGAATAGTAACTGGCTAAACAATTGAAGCAATGTGTAATCAAATAAGTATAGAAATTGCCTAGATGTAAGGCACAAATTATTGATCCCACCCCCCTTTAACCAGATTACAAGAGCCACTAGAATATTAAGGAATCATCTCCCACATTACAAAACTAAAGAAGAAAACAACTGGATTCCTCTCGTAGTCACCGACAATCCAAATCTGGAGGTGTTAAGAGGAGTTGCAAGGAGCTACAACTACGACTACAAAAAGATGCATGACTAAAATCTATATATTATAACCCTCCCCACTTCTTTGAATTAGACAACCCCCGAATCTACAAAGCAACATTGTCAGAAGCTCCCTGTCCTCTCCAAAAATGACAGGAACCTTTGCCTGCAACCAGAGAAAGTGCAAAACCTGTCATCTATAATGACAATGGACAAGGTAAAGATTCTCAGCAGAGATCAGGACTACAAGATCCCAGGTTGTGGTGCAACTGAAGTTACACCAATGTGGTGTACTTAATTATATGTGCCAAATGTACATCAGGGGGTCTGTATGTAGGTGAGACAGGTCAAAAACTAAGAACAAGAATGAATTGTCATCCCCACACAATAAAACAAAGAAGCATGGATCTACCTGTACCCAAGCATTTTTGTAGATCTGATCACAATACAATAGACATGAAGTTGGTTGTATTAAAAAGTAATTTTAAGTCTCAGAGAGAGAACAATTTGGGAATACAAATTGATGATGACCTTTGACACTTTCAAAGCAGGAATCAACATTTCACATGGATTCATGTCTTTTTACATCAATTGAAAGGGCATTTGTTTGCATCAGATATTTTAACAGACCCCAATTAGAGGACAATACAACTTTGACATTTCTTATCAGAGAACTGTTCTGATATTTACTGCCATCTCATTCTGGTTCTGTTCCATATCACTTGTCTTAAGAATATCAGTACTGTAGTATACAGCCTTCAATATATTCAGACCCTCCCCACTTCTTTGTTTAAGACAACCCCGTAATCTAAAAAGCATTATTGTCATAAGTCTCCTGTCCTCTCCAAAAACAACAGGAACCTTTCCCTGCAATCAGAGAATGTGCAAAACCTGTCCATTTATAATGACAACTGGCTAAAAAGTTGGGGCCATGTGCAAGATAATATACTATAGGTAATTAAAGGATAACTTGTTAAAATATTTATTTAATAATATAGAGCAAGTGATTTTATTAAGTATTCAAATATACTTTATAAGAGAAATCTGGATGAAAACCATTCATAAACCTAGAAAATGCCCCCACTAGGGTGTTTATAAGCCTCACATATAAGGTGGGACCTAAACAGCATCACTGGGTACAGGAGATCAGTGTATAGTCAGTTTACCACAGACAAAGGGAAGCTTGTCAGGCTATCGGTTCGGTGGTGCACAGGCTTCTGTGATCTTACAAGTGTCTCCTGCATTCAGATCACTCTGCTCGTGCTAACAGCTGATGGCCTCCACACAGCTCAACACTGATAACATGGAGCAGCCCAATGTGAATGCAGGGGATAAGATCTACTTTCTTGTGTGCTGACAGCCTGGAGCTCCCTGTCCCTGATGTTATCTGCTACGGCGATCAGTTGTGGATGCTGTGCAGACCCCGCCTGCTCCACCCTTATATGGTTATATGGCTGTATTCAGTGTGGGGAGCTTGAAGATGGATCTCACTGAGAATGAGCATGTGTCTGCTTTGGACACAGTCTAGTTGGGACATCTTGTGGAAGGTGTGTGAATGATTTCTACCAGAATTCTCTTATGAAGTATATTTGAAAGTTTAATATCACTTGCTCTACATTTTTATTAAATAAAAATGTAAACGGCGGGTACACTTAAATTAAGCATGGGAAGTGCATAGATGTAAGGCATACCACAATTGGACTAATTATAGGTATAACAATACCAGTAGATGGCCTGGTTCGATGGCCTGGAGTTAGGTGACAATGAAATCTTCCTGCGATTATACAAAGGAAGACCCCCCTCCCCCTGTGATGCAGAGAAGTGAGAAAACCAGTTTCCCCCTGCAGATTCAATAGAGGAGTCAATCACATAGTAGACATATAGGAGATGAGGAATAGCTCCTTATCTGCAAGGAGTTTGTATGTTCTCCTCGTGTTTCTGTGGGTTTCCTTCTGGCACTCTGGTTTCCTCCTACATTGTAAAGACATACTGATAGGCTGTTTAGATTGTGAGCCTCAATGGGGACAGCATTACTGATTTATGTAAAGTGCTATGGAATTACTAGCGCTATATAAATGAATAAATATTATTATATTATTCTCTCCTCTAAATGACGACCATAAATATGAGATCTAGAGGCATAGGCGGTTAACGCACATATTTTTACATAAGTGCGCGATGATCGTAAGTACCCTACACTTTATATTGGCCAGTGGGATACCTGCAGAGGTGTCATGTGTCCCATCATTGCAAAGCTAAAATCATAAAGAAAATATGAAAGTCTTCCGCCTTGGACACTCCCAGGCAAAGTTATGACCCATAATATCTTTTGAATATCTCATATCACAACTCTGGGTGGGAACTACAAGGCAGCCTAGGTGCAGGTGATGGGTTGGAGATGGGAAGGAAAGGGGCAGGCCTCTTCTCCATTTAGAAAAAGAAGAAAATGAAAAAATAAAAATAAATGGGACCCCTTCACCCACCATCTGCCAACCCCTAAGCTCCCACCCTCTGCCAACCCCTAAGCTCCCACCCTATAGAAATGCTAATGACCATTACACTTCTTAATAGCTAGCTCTGCCACCTGACCCAGCGGCCATTACCACAATATCGGTCATGCATTATGGCTGTTTCTCATAGTGTCCGTGACCTTGAGTGGGCCAAGCGTGCCGTGTAAGTCTTCTGAGTTATACCATGCTGTGTTACAAAAGGGATATACTAGTTGATGGCTGTTACCCACGGAAAGTTGATCTATTATGAAAGGTCTCTATGTCGCAAAGAATTTAGTTGTTCTGGTGTCCCTGTCCCCTTCTGCTTCCACCTTCTCAACCAGCATTGCCCCCTTCAGATCAGTCAATAGTTCTGATAGCGTTAGTGCCTCTACTGTTAACCAGTGTCGTAGTGTCAGTTGTTTTGGTAGCACCATGATGGTGTGTAGTAATTTTCTCTGCGCCTTGTCTAGACTCGGGTCCCCCAGGTTATAGAATATCCACAATAGGCAGTTTAATGGGACTCGATGTGGTAGTATGCGTTGTGTGCAATGCCTCAATACTTTACAGGATTGAAGGATAAGCCTGCATTCCCATATCCCATGGAGCATGTCTACCCACTTGTCCCCACATTTTGAACATGTCTGTTTTCTATCTGGATGGGGCTTGTTGGATGGTATATTGAACCCTAAAATTGCCCCATGCATCTCTCTGAAATATGTGTTCTTCCACCTTTTATTCACGATGTTCTTATGGACTTCACGCCAACACATCTGGATCTTCCCCTTGATCTCCTCGTCGTGTAATCTTACCTCCCATCTTTTTTTTCCCCAATTAGTTTTTTATTGAGGAATTTCAACAAGATAATAACACAAACGCGCTACAAGGCGCCTGAGAAACATACACACAATGATAGTAAAAACAACTTATACAACCTGAAAAAGGGAGGGGGGGGGGGAGAGAGGGATAGGGGAGGGGAAGGGGGGAGGAGGAAAGGGGAGGTAAGAGGTCAAGGGGGGGGGGGACGGAACGATCCCTATAAAAGGCTACTGCTACAGGGACCACATTTTCAATCAGCTTAGCCAGTGTCGTATCAGAGAGAGGGAGCGCCCAAACCTGATAGGATTACCCAGGAGGGATAGGAGTCGCCGACGGGTGAGAAGCCCACATGGACCAGGTCTCCCCTGCCCGGCTTCTGGTCGGCGCGTCCAACGCTAAAAAGTATTCCTGGTGGAAGATAAAGTTAGTGCGGTCAATAACTCCAGCCAAGGTGGGAGATGCATGGGACTTCCAGTTCGCCGCCAGGCACAACCTGGCAGCTGTTAGAATATATGACACCACTGCTCTACACTGGGAGGGATATGAGGACAGGCCTATTCCAAGAACTGCAAGGTGCGATGATAACGGGGACGCAATCCCCGTGACAGAGCCAATAAGACTTTCCACTAGCTTCCAGAAAGGGGTCAGTTTTGGGCAAGCCCACCACATGTGGGCCAGCGTTCCTTTCAGGCCGCACCCGCGCCAATAGAGGGGAGAGGAGTCGGCCGAGAATCCCGAGATCCGGGAAGGAGGGAGGTACCACCTAAGGTGGATCTTATTAAGAATTTCCAGGTGGTTAATACACCTCGTCAATTTTCGAGCAAGTATAATAGACTCCTCCCACTCCTCCAGAGAGCCCGAGAAACCCAAGTCCCCCTCCCACCTGCGCATATATCCCGGTTTGCCCCTCAGGGATACCGTAAGTAGGCCGGTGTATATCAAGGAGAGTCCTTTGGACTTCTCCGGGTCGGAAAGCAGAAAACGTCTAATTGGCGAAGGAGTGAGAGGACCTCCCAGCCTGGAGACCTTCCCTCTGGACGTGAGAAAATGGTGAAGTCTGAGATGTTGAAGGAAACTTACCCCGAGCTGGGGATGTCTGGAAGTCAAGGACAGGTAGCAAGAGAGCCGTCCGGCATCAGATCCCTAAGAGTGGAAAGACCCGCCCTCTCCCATGTCTCCACTGCCAGATCTTGGATATGGAAGCAGAGAGCTCTTAGGGGGATCCGTGACAGGGGAAGCATGGTCCAACCCTCCGGGGACCCCCTCCAGCAGGTCAACAGTGACCGCATAGTCTCGAGGGGGGGGGCTGCAGACTGAGGGACCCAAGGACTCGGCAGCTAATAGAAGCTGGAGAGGCCTACCTCCATTTGCATGAGTCTCTATTTGCAGCCATCTCTGATCCGGGGGGGAGAGCCACTAGGCTCTCGCCTCCTCAAGAATACAGGCTCTCTGGTATTCTCCAAGATCAGGCACCCCATGCCCCCCCGAAGAAAGGGCAGGTACATCAGCTGTCGCGCCACTCGGGGTCACTTGGTAGCCCAAATATAGGAGTTGGTGAGGCGTTGCAGTTCAGACAAGAGCCGGCACGGGAACAGAAGGGGGACGCAACGGAACACGTAGAGTAGTTTCGGAAGAAGGAGCATTTTAAAAGATTGTATACGAGCAACCCAGGACAATTTCTTTAAAGGGTGAGAGGCCAGTGCTGCAGTTAAGAAGGTTCTCAGAGATTCGCCGTTCCGGGTGGCCATACGGTCAGAGCGGCAGAGAGTAATTCCCAGGTACGGTATTCCCTCCTTAAGCCACTTAAAGGGGTAACAAGACTCCCATTTGCTCAGGTCAGTTTGGGGAACGTTAATGGGAAAAATAACCGATTTGGAGGCATTTAATTTGTAAAGAGATACCGCTGCATAGGAACGAAGAAGAGTCATAATGGCTGGCAGAGAGGAGTCCACATCAGTGCATGTGATGATAGTATCTACCGCATATAGACCAACCACGTGTTCTCCACGCCCCACAGAAATTCCCCTAATCAACGGGTCGGCCCGGATCGCAGCGGCCAAAGACTCCACAGCTAGGGCAAATATCACAGGAGACAAAGGGCAACCATGACGGGTGCCATTCGTGATATTGAATCCGCGGGATAGGAACCCGGAGGAGAGGACACGAGCGTTAGGGTTCGAGTAGAGGGACATCACTGCGGAAAGAAATGGCCCACATAAGCCAAATTTCCGCAGGGTCGCTTCCAGGTACCCCCAGTGCACCCTGTCAAACGCCTTTTCCGCGTCTAAGGACAGGAATGCACTAGGGGACCCACTCCGCTCTGCCACCTGAATAAGGTCAATCATCCTCCGGGTTCCGTCCTTCGCTTGCCTACCAGCTACAAAGCCGACCTGATCCGGACCGACCAGATCAGGGACCACCACCGAAAGCCTCTCTGCAAGTAGTTTAGCGAAGATCTTTACATCGCTATTCAGCAAAGAGATCGGACGTTAGTTGGACGGGGAGTCTGTAGGTTTACCGGGCTTGGGGATAGTGACTATCGTGGCCTCCAAAAAACCGGGGGCAACAACACCACCCCTCTGCCAGACATTAAACACCCTCAGTAGGTAGGGAGCCAGAATGTGGGCGAAAGATTTGAGGTATTCGTTCGGGAAGCCGTCTGGCCCAGGCGCTGAAAAGCTCTTTGAAGCTTTAATCACTTTTAATACCTCTTCTCCAGTGAAGGGGGAGCTCAATTTAGACAGCTGGGTCACCGACAGGGCCGGTAGGTCCAGGGGGGATAGAAAGTCCGAGATAAGATCAGACGTAGGCTGGGGCGTGTCGTCGTCATCTCTGAGGTTGTAGAGCTTAGCGTAGTAGTTCGCAAACGCGTCGGCTATGCTTTGTGGGTTACGAATCTCGGAGCCATCCTCCCCCCTCAAGCTCCCTATAGCTGCACAAGCTGCCCTTCTTCTAATCCTTCTGGCAAGCAGGGCACCAGCCCTATCTCCGGCTTCATAAAATGCAGTTTTAGACCGTCTAAGCGCCCTCTCATGTTGTTCCAACAAGGCAGTCCTCAGCCGGCTGCGGACATAGAAAATTTGGGAGCAGAGTACGGGGGAGAGCGATTGCTTATTTCTTTCCTCCAAGCTCCGGAGCTCCACAAGGAGGTCCGTACGCAGCTTGGTGGCCGACTTTTTGAGTCGAGCCGCACGCTGGATGAACAGCCCACGGACGACCGCCTTGTGAGAGGCCCACAATGTCTCGTCCGACACCTCCCCGTTGTCATTATCTGTAAAAAATTCAGTGAGGTGACGTCCGAAGTCCCCTAGGATTCCCTGACTTGACAGTAAGCTGGCATTGAGTCTCCAGTTGCGAGAGGGCGGAGGTCGATCCCCCAGCAATATCTCAAGAGATATCGGGGCGTGATCGAACCACGTGATGTCCCCCACCTCCACACAGGCACAGGCCGACAGAGCATCGTCGTTAACCAGAAAGAAATCTATTCTAGAGTACGACCTGTGCCTGTGGGAGAAAAAGGAGTAGTCCCTCTCGGAGGCGTGGAAGTACCTCCACACGTCGTGCAAGCGGAGCTCCCTGCACAGAGGGTCAAGTTCGCGGCCTCCCAGTCTGCCAGGCGTGGAGCAGTCCAATCGTCGAATGGGGACAACATTAAAGTCGCCGCAGATCAAACATAATTCCTGGGAAACCTCCCTCACCTTACCCAGAAACGAACGAAGATATCTTATCTGGCCGTCATTAGGGGTATAAACAGAAGCCAGGGTCATCAAGATCCCAGATATAGAGCAGATCAAGATAATGTACCTGCCGTCTTGGTCCGCATGGATCTCCACCAACTGGAACTGAACAGAATTGCGCAGCAGCATACAAACTCCCGCCTTTTTATTAGGGGCGTTAGCAAAAAAGGCTCTAGAGAAGTCTTTGTGGCAAAGTCTATGGTTATCATCTTTCAGAAGATGAGTCTCTTGTAGGCAAAGAACGTCTGCTCCCGACCTTCGGGCCTCTCCCCAGAGGAAAGATCGTTTTGCTGGGGAGTTGAGGCCTCTCACATTTAGAGAGCGTAATTTCAGCGACATCCTTAATCAATCAAAGGCCCTGACGGCCAGCCGGGACCGGGGACAAAAGGGGATGTGGGGCGAGGAAGGGAGAAAGAATAGGGGAGGAAAAAGGGGGAGGAGGTACACAGGGAAGAGAGGAAGGGACGAAAACAGACTAAGTCAAACGAGGAGACAAATAAACAAGTATGTGCTTGATGTGACAGGCTCCTGCCTGTCATGGGGGAGGGGGGAACCTCCAACTCCGCGCCCAAATGGGCAGGGAGACAGGAGAGAAAACCCCCTTCACTACCGCTTGTGAACGTCCAAGCGGCTCAAGGAAAGCATCCGCTCGAGATCCAGTGCAACAAAGGAAGCAATAGTCCCAACAGAACATGCAGCAAAGTTCAGACCGAACCCTCCCGGCCCCCTGCAGGGGAGGTGGCTGGGCGAGGGGACGTGGGTGGGCGAGGAGACGAGGAGGCACTCGGTGGGAGCATGTTCCATGACTTTAGAGCGTTGCTCAGTTGTTTGGGGGAGGTAAATACCATACGGGAACCCTTATATCGGAAGTTCACCGAAGCCGGGGAGCCCCAGTTGTACATCAGGCCCCTCTCTCGAAGTATGGCGCATAGAGGGGCAAATTCCCGACGTCGGGCCATTGTGCCTGGTGACAGGTCAGGGAACACTTTCAGGTTGCAATAAGGGGGGTCCTTGGGAGGAGCTTTCCGCATAGCCTGGAGGACCTCGTCACGAGTAGAGCTCCTGAGTAAAGTGACCAGGACGTCTCTGGGAGTTCCCTAGAGATTTGGGCCGGTCTGGGTAGTCTATAGATCTTCACCACTTGGAGCTCCGGAGGGGGCGCTTGAGGCAGCAGATGCTGCAATAGTCTGCGGAAGATCCCCCTCATCAACCGTCTCCGCAATGCCCCTTATCTTTACATTGTTCAGCCTCAGCTTGTCCTCCAGAGCACACATGCGATCCCTCATGGAAGAAACAACTTTCTCCATTGACTTGTGGTCGGAGACCAGGGCGTTGTGCGCATCAGCATACTCCCCCATCTTGTGCTCTAAACGTTTAGTGTGACATCCCAGTGATGCCATTTCCTCCTTCATCTCCCCCATCATAGTGCGCATATCATCTTGAAGCGAGTGTCTCAATAAGCCCAGCGATTCCCTTAGGGTGTCGTCCAGCATCATCTGTAGAGTAGAGTGGGTGATAGGGGCATCCTCCTCTCCACGTCCTCCCCACTCCCTGGGGCTGCGGGAGCCGCGGGAAGAGGACGCAGCATGTGAGGCCGGCGCCATTTTGGGTGAGAGCGCAGGCTGTTGTTCAACAGGGAAAAAGTCAGTTACCTTTTGCGTCTCACCACGGCGCCGTGGAGTAGCCCGCGGCATCTCCAGAGATTCCAGAGAGCGGTAGGAGCAGGCAGGGTCTGTTAACGGTCGCGGACTAGTCGGTAGGAGCCGGTAGGCAGGATCCCTCAGCAGAGCAGCTCCTTTATGCGACCGGCGCCATCTGCGTCCAGGCCACGCCCCCACCTCCCATCTTTTGAGGATCCTGTATGGCCCTGAGGGAACTAGGTCTCCCCTTAGGGAGGCGTATATGGTGGATACACTAATGTTTGCTATGTCCCTAGCTAGAGTGTGCAGTCCATGGTTTGAGCAGTCGTTCCTTAAGTCATATAAGCGATGGAACAAATGTAGCCTCAATTGTTCAAACTTAAGAGCATGGGAATGGTTAAGTCGCCACCTCCTAAATGTCTCTTTTTGCTGTCAACCACCTCCTCTCCCCCATCTGCATCAGATCCTGTAGTGTTTTAAAGCCCTTAACTCTCAAGACTTTAAAGAGTGCGTTGGCCTTGCCCTGGCTAAAGTCCAGTAGTCGCCATGGACTAAGATATTTGGATATCTTCCAAGATAACCCAAGCTTGATTTGCAGTGCCTTCCAAGCCCCCCTCATGTCTTTGAAAATGATTGAATTTTTCACCCAAGAGTCCACTGTAGCCCCTGTTGAATGCAAAATGGCTACTGGGTCCCATGGGATGCACCACTCTGACTCGAGTGTATAGTCTGAGTGTTTGCTTGCGTGTTTCACCTAGTCTAAGATATGTCTCGTCAGACATGCTATGTTATAACCTCGTATATTAGGTAACCATAGTCCACCTTCGTCTTGTGTAAGCATCAGTGTGCGTCCCCTAATTCTTGTTTTTTTACCCCTCCAAAGAAAGGTCCTAAAGGCTCTATTTATCCTATTTACGTCGACGTGGCGAAGTAAAAAAGGGGATGGTCTGAAGTGGATAGTGGAGCCTAGACAAACTACACATCTTGATAAGGTGACACTTCCTCAACAAGGATAGTGGCAAATCTCTCCATCTCTCCAGTTCTGTCACAATCTTGTTGATTAACAGAGCATAATTTAGTCTGTATATGTTTCTCGTATCTCTCTCTAGATATAGTCCCAGATATTTAATGACCCTATTTGCTAGAGGGATGTCACAGAATCTCGCTTGAGTACCTCTAGTCTCTTTCCACCCACCTTCTAAGTCTTTTAATGGGAGAATCTCATACTTGGATTTGTTCAGGCGGAATCCAGATAGTTCCCCGAAAGCCTCCAGCTGTGATAGGAGGTCGGGGAGATCCCTACGCGCATCCGCCACATAGAGTATGACATCATCTACAAGGAAGCTGAATTTAATTTCCTTGCTGCCTATGCGGATCCCCTGGAAGCTTTGGCCCTCATTTGTAAACCGTGATAATGGTTCGATCGCCAAATCAAATAGCTAAAGTGACAGGTGGGCACACTTAGCGTGTACCCCTTCCCAGCCGTATCACATCTGACAGAAAGCCTGGTGTGCTCACTTTGGCCCTCGGGTTTTTGTAGAGAGAACGCAAGAATGTCATAAATGCCCCCCATAGTCCCATCTTGTCTAGCATGAGTTCAGCCACGGCCAGCTGACGCTGTCAAAAGCTTTCTCCGTGTCCAACATGACCATGGCTGGGACCCCCCTGTTTTGCTCCCCTCAACCTAATCGGTTCTAAAACCATCATAGCCCTGCGTATGTTTCCTTCCACCGACCTTCCCTTGACAAAGCCTGCTTGCTCCCAGTCTACCAAGTCTGGAAGTAGAAGAGACAGCTGGTCCCCCATAATTTTAGCCACGATCTTAAGATCTTGATTTATTAGTGAGATTAGTCTAAAGCTGGCTGGGTCCTCTGACGCTTTGTCTCCCTTGGGAAGAAGCTTTATGTAAGCGGTGTTCATGTGGTCTGGAAATCCTCATCCTGATAGGAATCCGTTATATAGTCCATGCTGGTGGGGTAGTATTGATCTTTCAGGATCTTCTAAAAAACCACCAAAATAGCCATCTGGGCCCGGTGCTTTATGTATATTCAAGTCAAGCTATTACCCTTGCGATCGCCTCCTATTTCACTATTCAGATTGCCCAGACCTTCCTCCGTGGCTGTCGGGAGTGTCACTGTCTGTAGCCATCTGTCATCTGCCTGTTTATCTGATGGTCTGGCTCTGTACAAAGTAGCGTAATATTTTCCCAGAATGTCATTTATATCTCTGGGGTTGGTCGTCACCGTATTGTCTGGTCTTTTGAGTGCTGTTATGAGTGTCATGCCTCGTTTACCCCTCGCTAAGTTAGCTAATAGGCGACCCCCCCTTATCTCCATATTTGTATAGTTCGGCATCTTGTGGGGATTTCCCAAAGAGCTCCCTCTTTTTGGCCCAGACGTCAAATTCTGTTTTGACTTCTAGCCACAGTTGTTTCGTTCGTGGGGAGGGCTGAGTCAGATAGTCTGTGTACGTCCACCTGTCTGATTGACTTGTTCATATATAGTGGGTATTTGTTGTTTTCTTCGTCTTGCTGGTATGGGGGGTGGTGCCCCTGCGACCAGGGTGGCCACATAGGGAACTGCAGCCAGGGAGAGAGAGAGACAGTTTGTACAACAAACACCCTCACGGACACACACACACCACTAGAGGCAGCACCCAACCCGGAGTCCGGGACTCTAGGCGGGCAAGGGGTGGTGGGTTTTGAGGAAAGTGGGTGGGAATGCATGTAGATCAGGTGACAGAGAGTACAAGTAGAGGAAAAGAGGAAGAAGGAGTTAGTAGGCCAGAGTGAGCCGAGCAGCACAGACATCAGAAAGACAGACACACATCCCGATGGGGTTGGGCTTGATGGAGATGCAGAATCCACAGAGTCACAGAAACCATGGAGAGAAAGCTCGTCCATAGCCGGCATCCCAGGGGAGTGTGAGGAAAGAGACCGGACCCCCAGTACTGGGTCCAAGGAACACTGCAGCACCGACCAACTACCGGCGGAGTAGTTTTCCTGAGTTTGGACTGGAATCACATGGGTTAGATGGAGTCTGGTAACGCCTTGCAAGATAGGGTTACTGCAGACTAGGCACACACCAGAGTGTCAGCTCTGAGGGGAACAGAGATTCCATACCGGCTTCCCAGATTAACTGACTGGGAGCTCTAACTCCAGGTTGGAGTTCTCACAACAAGGGTTGAAGGCACAGCAGCAATCATGAGGACCCACAATGGACCGAGTTTCCGCCATACAACCCAGGGAGACAAGAGAAAGAGAGAAACAACAGCCTGGAAGGACTTAGAAGTGAGGGGTCTCAGAGTGACAGCCTGGCTGCAGAGGGCCCGAGTGTTCTCGGGGTTAACTGCACTGTGAACTGTTAACACAGCTCACGGTACAGTTCAGTTCTTAACTGTGAAGAGCTGACAAGTAAACCCGGTGAACCCTGCCTGAGTGTCCATATTTGATTCCAGGTATATTGAACTGTACATCATACCCTTTATCCTGTTAGCAGCAGCCCGACCCGTGCCGGGCTCATCCATCTGGCTGCCGGCCATCCATCCCTCCATCGTCCTGGCAGAGCAGCGCTGCAGCGGTGGTCCCATTACTGACCACAACCTGTGGGTGGTGTCACGACAAACTTTATCCCTTGTAAATACCCCCTTTACTTGTGAGAACCCGGGACACGGTCCGGACCAGGACCTCCGTGACATCCCCAGCAGTACCCCGGTCATGTACCGAGTAACCCATCCCAGTGGGTTCCATATGGCCAATGATCATTCCCTTGAGGACCACCTTGGCCATCTCCCAGAGCAGTGTAGGGTTGTCCTCCGCCTCCCTATTGGTCTCATAAAAAACCATCCACCATTCCCTTAGTAGTTTAGCAAAGTCCTGGTCCCGCTGTAGGAAGTGGGAGAATCTCCAAAGTATGTCTGTACCCCATGGGAAGATGTCTCGTGGGGTTAAAGTGATCGGGCTTTGGTCAGAAATTACCATGTCTTCTATTGTAGTCTCCTCTACCTTCTGAAGTATGTCCTCCCGCACTAGAAAAAGGTCAATGCGTGACCAGGTTTCTTGAGGGTGTGAGAAGTGTGTGAATTACCTCTCCACTGGATGTGGAGAGGTAATTCAATGCAGGAGCCAGGATCAATTATCTAGCAAACCGTTACTCAGATGTTTCTGCTCTGTGCCAGTCACTACATTGGCTACCCGTTCACTATAGGATCAAATTCAAATTGCTCGTTGTCACCCACAAAGCTATTCATGGTGCGGCACCTCCTTACCTCTCCACCCTCATCTCTGTCTTCCACCCCACCCGTCCCCTTCGTTCTGAATGTGACCTCAGACTAACATTACATCCTGAAGGTCTCTTTCTGGGTTTTGGACAAATAAGATCACATCATCTGCAAAAAGCGCGAGCTTGATCTCATCCGTTCCCACTCTAAAACCTTCATAAACATTATGACGTTCCAGATATAAGGCCAGAGGTTCTATGGCTAAATTGAAAAGAAGGGGAGACAGTGGGCACCCCTGTCTTGTTCCCTTCTGGAGGAAGAAGGAATCAGATAGAAAGCCAGGTGTGCTAACACAAGCTTTAGGGTTATTATAAAGGGCACGAATATACTGTCGAAAGGGACCCTCCAAACCCATAGAGTCCAACACTCTGCCCAGCCATGACCATCTGACATTGTCGAATGCTTTCTCGGCGTCCAGAGTGATCATGGCTGGGTTTCCCCTCTCTCCTCTTGTTTTTTTCCCCATGATATTCATCATAAGCATCGTTTTTCGTATATTTGTGGTAGTCGATCTACCCTTTATGAAGCCTGCCTGGTGTGTGGGTATTAATTTAGGTAGAACTATTGCCAGTCTATCGGCCAGTAATTTAGAAAGGAGCTTCAGATCCTGATTTATTAAAGAAATCGGTCTGTAGCTCGCTGGGTCAGTAGGTGACTTTCCCGTTTTGGGAATTAATTTGATATAGGCCAGGTTCATTCTCTCCGGTATAGGAGCCCCCTGCAGTATCCCATTATACAGATCGCAGAGGACCGGTGAAATCTGTTCTCTTATGGTACCTTTACACGCCGCCACGGCAGGCTGGATACATCCCGCTACTTCACGTGCACGAGCACGCTCAAACGGCTACAAACGGTCAACGCACCCTCTTTACACGCCGCCACAAGGTTCGCTACGCCACGCTACATCTATAGCTAGCTACATCGCCGGGTGTCTCAAGTAGCCAGCTGTTGCTCATTTACACACCGCTACAACCAGCTACTATGGGCGGACCTGGTGCAGCAGGGACAGCACATAGGCGTGCTCCAATTGTGGATTACAAGACTTCCGTACGCTGATAGGACGAAGCAATAACATCCTGATTGGGCAGGCATCGCAGGAGGCTGAGTAATACAGCACGCTCGAGCGATTGTGTAGTGTGACTCGTCAGCTCCTTAAATATGCCTCCCTATGCAGCGACTACCAATCGTCATGCAGCAGCTTCCACCAATGATCGCACATGGGGCGCGGTAACATGGAGCCGAGGTCACGCCTTAGCTACATTGCAGCTACAGCCCGGGTGTCCAGAGTTCCCTTCCGTTGCTTCTTTACACGCCGATACAGCTCGCTACCATCGGCGATATAGCCATCTGTTTTCGAGCAGAGCCCATAAACAGATGTATCTGTCGCCGGCTGTAGCGTCGCGTCTTCAGACGCCGCTACGACGGGCTACATTGACGCTACAAGCTACATTTGTAGCCTGTAGCGCGATGTATCCAGCCTGCCGTGGCGGCGTGTAAAGGTACCATTAGTGCTTTAAAGAAAGCACCATTATATCCATCCGGCCCAGGGGCTTTGCCCGTGTTCAAATTTTTTATAGCCATCTCAATTTCATCAGTGGAAACTGGGCCACTGAGAAATTGGATGTCTTCCTGGGAAATGGTTGGTAATTCAATTTTGTTCAACCAGGCGAGGCCTTCTGGTTCCTCCGTAGTCGTCTCTGCATAAAGGGATGCATAAAATTTGCCCAGTACACGGGAAATATTCTTAGGATCATTCCAGATGGTACCATGCTTATCTGCTATGGCCTGGATTGGGGAGGGGTTATGTCTGCCCCCTGCCAATCGCGCCAGCAGATGCCCTGCTTTGTCTCCAAATTTATGAAGTTCCAATTCTAGCCTGTTTTTATATATGTCCTCTCTTTTCCCCGCCCAAATATCAAAATCTTTCTTAGCTAGCATCCATGTCTCTCTGTCGGGATCCGCCATTGTGTGTTGGTACTTAAGATACGCTTCTCTCACTCTCATACTGGTTTTAACAAATTTTTCTTTAATCTGTCTTTTAATCCTCATACTATATGCCATTATGTGACCCCTCATGACTGTCTTTGCTGTTTCCCAGTATAAACCCGGATCTGATCTGTGCTCCATATTGTCAATGGAGAAGTGCGACCACCACTCACCGAGTAATGTCAGGAAATTTTCTTCCCTCACAAACGTGTCTGGGAATCTCCACAGATAGTCTGAGCCTTTTTCAAATTTGTCTCTGGTTTCCAGCACCAACGGGCTATGGTCCGAGATCAGCATATCCTCAATTTTAACTTCCGTCATCTGCTGAAGTATGTTAGATGACACGAAGAACATGTCCAATCTGGACCACGACCCATGGGGGTGCGAGAAATGGGTATACTCTCTGCCAAGTGGATTCGCAGTTCTCCATGCATCTGTTAAAGCAGCTGTCCTAGCCAGGGATTCTAAAACACTCTCAGCTCCTATACCCCTTCCCCTTGTTGTCGTGAATGTGGTATAGGGCGTCTGTCCTCCTCTATCCTCATGACTGAATTGAAATCTCCCCCTATTATTTTATTAGTTAAATTATCCATAAGTATCGTATTTTGTAATTGCTGGTAAAAGGGTTTCTGTTTGTCGTTAGGGGCGTATATGTTGTATACAGAATAGGTGTCGTTTTGAATTTGCATAGTTATATGGAGTATTCGGCCCTCTTTATCGGTGGAGGTGGAGATGATCGAATGGGCCAACGATTTATGAATCAAGATCAAGACCCCCGCTTTCCTCTCCACCGCACCTGACCCATAGACATGACCTACCCATAATTTTTTCAGGCGAAAGAAATCCTCCGCGGTCAGGTGAGTCTCCTGGAGCAAAGCTATATCTGTATGTAACCTCTTAAGATGGCGTAAAACCATCATGCGCTTTGCTGGGGAGCGCATACTCTTAACATTCCAGGAGACCCACCTAACCATCAGAAGCTCTCCCCCCAGGGGTCTCACGGTTTTTCTTCCTAAACCTCCAGGGGCAAACGATGTAATCTGGTGTGCTCAGCAACAGTATATGTCTAACAACGGTAGTACAGTGTCTTAGAAACTTAATTCCTAGGATAATATCCATTTTTATTTACTTTCCCCCCCTTGCCACCCACCCTTCCCACCCCCTAACACTCCAATACCTCTTTACCTTCAAATTAGGTGACTTCTCTTCTTCCCTCAAGTGCTACCAGCATAAATAGCTCCTTCCCGCCTCGGCTCTCGACCCCACATAAAGTGAAATAACAATGCGTTGCATCTCCAGCGCCATAACTCAGTGTAACAATCAGGTAAACATCCCACCATCCCAAATCAGCCCTTCAGACTAGCTTCTCAAGTGACTCTCATCTTGGTCACAATATACCCCCAATACCCATTCCTCTTTAGCAACAGTATTTTTGCTAAATGCAAGCAATTTGACAATATTTTACAGGACTATAAGATGAGAGAGTGACCAATGATAAAAATAAGGAGGAGAGAAAGAAAGAGAAAAAAAAAAAAAAGAGGGGTGGAGAGAAGGTTTAAATTAAAAGAAGGGGGGGGAGGATAAAGGACATCAAAACCGCCAACAGCCGCTTTCACGTGTCCTATCTTCCTTTCTTCCTCCTTCCAGGCCTAGGTCCGTCAATCTCAGGCAATATGGGTGTCCATCAGTCCAGATTGTTTCTCACTTTCTCTTCTGCCATCTCGTTCCCGTCTGCCTTTGTTGTCTGGGAGTTTCCTGGATTGTTTTCATCGGCGTCCCCTCTCCCAGTTGGGATTGTGATCTGAGTCTATAGGAGCTTGTGGATTCTTTATCTGGCACGGTCTCTGGTTCTTGATTAGAAGCAAGATGAACAGATGTCTCAGTTGTAGACCCGGGCGGTGTTTTAATTCTTCTAGGTGATGCTGTATTATCTCTGATGGCAGACATAGCTTCTTTTGGATCTGAGAAGGTCAGCAAGGCTCCCTCTTTGGATCTGAATTTAAGTATTGCTGGGAAATTTAGTTGGAAGCGGACATTTTTCCTATAGAGCAGTGAGCATGCTTCACTGAAAGCCCGCCTGCGACGTGTGACCTCCACTGAGTAATCCGCAAATATCAATACTTTATGTCCATGCAGCACTAGAGGATGCCTTTTAGCCTTGTAAGCCCGAAGAATCTCTTCCTTATCTCGGTGGTTAAGGAATTTCGCTATAGCATGTCTAGGTTTATTGAGATCTCTAGAAGTTGGTGCCGAGGTTGATTGTCTCGAGTTAGTTGATCTCTCCTTTATTTCTCTAAGAGGGCCAATCCTATGGACACGTTCTGTCTTGCATCTGTGAGTGAGACCCAGGGCCTTAGGTAGGTCGACCTCAAAAATGTCATCTAGCTGGGACAATGGTATTGTTTCAGGTAGACCAACAATTTTTAAATTACTCCTTCTTGTCCTATTTTCCATGTCCTCTAGTTTATTATGAGTATATGCCGCGTGCTGTTGCAGAGACAGTATCTGATCTTCCAGTTCCTGGATTCTATCCTCTGCAGCACTTATTCTATTTTCAGCTTCTAGGAGTTGCTGTGCATGAGTCTCTACCCTCACACTCAGATCTTTAGTTGTTGTTGTCACCATTGTAGCTACTGTTTGTTTAAACTCCTCAGCTAGGTATATGGCCAATTCTTTTGCCAGTCTTTTGTAATCTATATGTTGTGCACTCCAGCTTTCTCCCTTATTATCTTTTCCACTTGCTGCATCTTGTTTCTCTACTAATTCTGCAGCTTGTGAATGTGGATGGCTCTGTAGTAGGGGCTGATGTGACACTCCTGTGGCATCTGGTAACATTAGTGCCTGCTCTGCGGGTCTTTCCTGCCCTCCATCTGTCTCTCCTTCAGTGTCATTTTCAATTGATCCTGCCACCTCCTCCTCCACAACCTCTGACTCTTTGTGCCCAGGTATCGATGTCATGCTTCCCTCCATCAGCGTCTTCTGCATGTGCTGGACGCTGTGTTTACTATGGGCGCCATTGTTGTGCTCGCCTCCCTGCTTCCCGCCTCTGTCTCCCTCCCTGCCCCTCGTTACATACTTGTCCATTGTGGACATCCCGGGGCTCTCCGTGACCGCGGTGGCCTCCTCTTCACTATGGCTGGGTCAGGGTACGGCGCCGGAGGTCTCTTATCTGCCGATTGTGGCGGATTGCCGAGGCGGGTGGCGGAGCGGGGCTTAAACGCTGCCGCACATCGAGGCGCCGGGACCGGAAGTCCAAAACATTCTTTTTAAGGATTAATTTAGCTCTCTATAGGCAGTAAGGGGTTAGCTCCAATTAGTATTTGCCAAAACACTGTATACTCATCAGCGTTTGTATCTGACCGTTCCAGCTGCTGGGATTAAACCGCTCTAATCTGTCATCTCAGTGTGCAGCTAAAAACCAACTCTTGTCTGCATTCATTTACCATCTTAGTGCGGCAGGAGTGGCTTGTAGCTCCAAGTAGTATACGCCAAAACACTGTATACGCGTCAGCGTGTGTCTGACGTTCCAGCTGCAGGGATTAAACCGCTCTAATCTGTAATCTCAGTATGCAGCTAAAAAACATCTTTTGGATGCCTTCATTTAGCTGTATACAGGCAGCACAACATTGAAAATGCACAAGGCCGGTGGCAAGGGCCAAGGAACTGGACTTGATGGTGGTGCAGGCAGAGGCCGAGGCCGTGTGCAAGCTCGAATTGCGCCACAACAAACGCCCACATCATCTCGCTCGACCTTCCTGTCCCAATTTCTAGGGGACCGCAGCAGTACTCCACTATTAAACCAAGACCAGGTTCAACATGTTGTTAGTTGGATAGCGGATAATGCTTCCAGTTAGTTTGGCACCACCACAAATACCCTGTCTTCCACACGGTCAAGTTTCAGTAGCCGTGAGACTGGACCGCACATTCCACACCCTGATCCTCCTTCCTCCCACCATGCCGAGTGCCTGGCCCCGGACATAACTGATCCCACACTTGGACACTCTGAAGAGCTGTTCACTTATCCATTCTTAGATTCTGTCCTCTCACCAACTCCAGTTGAAGTGGGTCATGAGATCGTATGTACCGATGCACAAATATTTGAGCAGCCACGGTCTCACGAAGGCAACAGTGGGAACGTGTCTCAACAAGAGGTGGACGATGATGAGATACAATTGTCAGAAAGTCAAGAGGAGGACCAGGATGCGGAAGTGGAAGACAATGTGGTGAATGATCCAGTAACTGACCCAACCTGGCAGGAGGACATGCAGAGCGAGAACAGCAGTGCACAGGGGGAGTTAGGCATAGCATCACAACAGGCCGGAAGAAGCAAGATAGTGGCCGAGGGAGAAGGCAGGCAACCGCTCCCCAGAACAACAACACGACAGACGTTGCCAGTACAAATGTTAGGTCTTACCGAGTCTGGCTGTTTTTTAAGGTGTCTGCAGATAATTACAAAAAAGGCCATTTGCAATATCTGCCATGCCAGCATCAGCAGGGGTATCAAAACTAGCAGCCTTGACTGGTTCAAAGAGATGATGGACCTATTTAGAATGGAGGAATTGGCAACTGATGCTTCAGGGTCTCGTGATAAATTCACAGTGACATGGACTGAATGGATATTGTACCAAGACTCGACTGATTTTAGGAGTACTATCTCTGAGGTTGAATAGATGGTATGATAAATGGTTGGCATGGGATCGAGGTCCCCCCTTTTTTCCCTTATCTCCCTCCCTTCTTGTGACCCATTCTCCTCTTATCCTGATCCCGATTAATTTAGCCCTGTTCATTCTTTCCCTTCTATTATCTCTTCCCCCCTTTTTCCTTATTTATTTAATTTTCCCTTTTTTTTTTTTTTTTTCCTTAAGGTTTTTCAACAGTTTTAGATATGAGGATTATATTTTGTTACACCCTTGTTGGGGTTTTAGTAAAACTGATAAGAGTAATCTTCATGTTACTAAGTGGAACCCGGATAGAGATACACGTATTCCGGATGGACTGGATTTCTCGAAGGTCCTATGAGGCCTATCTTTTTTTTCTGATACATCGTAATCGGAAAAGAGTTACTATGTTATACACCAATAACTGCTTGTTCGCTACTGTCTATCTTGACAAAGGGGAGTACGATACTATAATATTTTTTAAGAGATTACCAACCCCTGTTACTGCGATAGATCTCTTGACTAACAGAGGGGTTTCTCAATCCCCTATTTGTGATTCATGAACAGGAAATAGATCATCTTATACCCAAAGAAGATATATAAACATGAGAATATACAGAGCAAGATATTTGGTATTGATATTCCTATTGTGTATTCCTCAATTGATGTTTTGATTTATACTTATTCGTATGACTTGTACTTGTACTGTCTTGTCCTTTTTTCCAATAATAAAAAGAGATTAACCACAAAACTAGCAGCCTGACCACCACCAGCATGATCAGGCACATGTCAGCAACGCACCCGACTTTGTGGGATGTACACCAGAGTCCAGGAGCAGTGTATGCGGGTGACACCGCTGCGTCTTCTACTGTTGTGCGTGCAAGACAATCCCCTGTCCATACTGCGTGCCAAGATGCCTCCTGTCCTTCACCTGTAGTTGCACAAGCAGAAATAGCACCATCATCAATCACGTCCTTGTCCCAGCGCAGCGTTCAGTCATGCATACACCAATCTTTGGAACGCAGGCGCAAATACGTTGCCAACGCCCCACATGCCACAGTTGTAAATGCACACATTTCGCGACTGCTTGCACTGGAAATGTTGCCTTTTAGGCTAGTGGAGACTAAAGCATTCCGCAACCTGATGGCGGCGGCTGTCCCACGTTATTTGGTCCCCATCCGCCACTATTTCTCCCGGTGTGCCGTCCCCGCATTACATAAGCAGGTGTCACAAAACATCAGACGTGCCCTTAACAACGCAGTTTCAGGCAAAGTCCACCTAACCACGGACACGTGGACAAGTACTTGTGGGCAGGGCCGGTACATCTCACTGATGGCATACTGGGTTAATATTCTGGAAGCCGGGACCCAGTCTGAGCTTGGGACAGAACACGTCCTTCCGACACCAAGGATTGTAGGCCCCAACTCAGTCAGGGTTTCACCCACAGTGTACAGCTCTGGAACGTCATGCTCCTCAGCCTCCACCTCCTCCTCCACTTCACCCTCCACACCAGTCCCAAGCTGGAAGCACTGCAGCACTGCCTCGGCTAAGCGGCAACAGATTATGCTGAAGCTAATATGCATAGGTGACAAACCCCACAATGCTGAAGAGTTGTGGACAGCTCTGAAACAGCAGATAGATCACTGGCTCACACCGCTGAACCTACAGCCAGGCATGGTTGTGTGTGACAATGGCCGGAATCTGGTGGCGGCTCTGAGGCGAGGCGAGCTCACACATGTTCCATGTGTGGCCCATGTGCTCAACCTCGTGGTTCAGTGGTTTCTTATATCCTACCCAGAGCTGTTGTATCTGCTTGTAAAAGTACGTCGCCTGTGTGCCCATTTTAGAAAGTCCCCTACTGCTTCTGCCGCCCTTGCTGGCTTTCAGCGACGTTTCAGCTTCCGGCTCACAGACTGGTGTGTGATGTCCCCACGCATTGGAATTCCACACTGCACATGTTGGTCAGGATTTGTGAGCAGAGGAGGGCAGTTGTTGAGTAGCAGCATCAACTAGGCCGTCAGTATACGGTTCAAACTCCACACATAAGACCTCAGGAGTGGACATGGATGTCCGACATATATACCGTCCTCCAAAACTTTGAGGACTCCAGCAGCGATGACGCCATCATTAGTGTCACCATCCCGCTTCTCTGTCTTCTAAAACGCTCTCTGCCCAAAATCAAAGACGATGCATTGCAGGTGGAGCACTATAAGTTGGAGCAAGAAACCGTACTGGGTGATTACACACAGCCCAGCCTCATCTCATCCCAACGTGCATTGGAGGACTATGACGAGGAGGAGGATGAAGAAATAGAGCTACTTTCATGCGGAATTGACAGTAATACATGCACAACCGTCATACCATCGTTTCAGCCTGGATGGACAGGGGAGAGGAGGAGGATGATGAGATCAGCATGGCCAGTCATGCTGTTGGTGAGGACCCTGAAGTCTTGCCTGTTAACAGTCTGGCGCACATAGCTGACTATGTTTCACTGCCTGTCTCGTGACCCTCGCGTTATCAACATCTTGGTGGACACTCATTACTGGTTGGTGACACTTTTAGACCCACGTTACAAGGAGAACTTTATTTCTCTTATTCCCAAGGTGGAGAGGTCTACAAAAATGCTGTAGTACCAGAAGGCCACAGTCGCGGAATTAGTCCAAAAATTCCCTTCTGAAAATGCTAGCGGCAGAGGTCACGATTCGGTGGACAACCAAGGCGTCCGGCCGAGAGAGGCACAAGTCCAATCCAGCAGAGTTAGGGGAACACGCTCAAAGATCTGGGACAGTTTTCTCAGCACCTCCCGTAGCACAGGCCCTGAGGTGTGGGGTAGTGTCACAAGGACTGCAAAGTTTGCGAAGATGCTGATGGAGTACCTTGCCGATCGTACAAAAGTGCTCCTAGATTCCTCTGTGCCTTATAATTATTGGGTATCCAAGCTGGACACATGGCAGGAATTGACTCTCTACGGCTTGGAAGTCCTGGCCTTCCCTGTCGCTAGCGTTTTGTCAGAGCGTATTTTTAGTGCCGCAGGTGGAATCATTACTGATAAACGCACCCTCCTGTCAGCTGAAAATGCTGACAGGCTGACTCTGATCAAGATGAACAAGGGTTGGATTGGGCCTGACTTCACCACACCACCACCAAATGATAGCGTAATTTTGTGCCGGTAAATTGCCATGCACCTCCGCGCACCCACACATGGGTACACACTTCATGACTTTGGCTACTTGCTGTACTGCTCCTCCCTCTCCTCAATGGACATTACAAGTACAGGAGATCCGCTCCTTTGTAATGGGAACAATATTTAGAGGCTCTTCTCCATGTTTCTTTCCAGGGGCATTGGGGTGCCTCCCAATTTTTGGCTGCCCTGCCAAAGGGCAATACTACAAAAGACCCACTTCCTTAAAATGGGCACATTATTTAAAGAGGCCGTCATGCACGTCTCGATCCAGGGTCATCAGAGTGCTACACAATTTTTGGCTGCCCTGCCAAAGGGCAATACTACAAACGACAAACTTCCTTAAAATGGGCACAATATTTAAAGAGGCCTTCATGTACGTCTCTTCCCAGGGGCATCGAAGTGCCACACAATTTTTGAAAAAAAATCTTTCATGTAATCCAAAAAACTATCATACACCAACTCTGTCTCACAAGTGGGTATGAGCCCTTAATATTTTCTCCAGGAAAATCCATTTTGGTCTCATTATGTAACGTTTTCTTGACAGTCCGTAAAAGTGGCGTAATGGTCTGAGAACATTTTTGACATCAGTGACCTTGGAGTCTGAAATGCTTACAGGGGTCTTCCCCATGCTGTTCCCATGTCATTTGAGCACTGTTCTGATACTTTTGTGACATTTTTAGGGTTTATCCATGCTGCCGGGGGTCATGCCAGAAAAATACTCGGGTCTCCCATAGGATAACATTGGGCTCGGTGCTCGGGCCAAGTAGACGAGTATCTTGAGATGCTTGGCCCAAGCATCAAACACCTGAGCATTTTAGTACTCGCTCATCTCTACTGAAAACATTTTATTTTTGGCTTGTTTTTGAACACTGTGAATAAATATTAACACCTACTGCATCAACCTCTTTGTGGAGCATTTTCTCATTCCTTTGCAATTATTGGTGTGCCAGGGTTAATTTTGATATAATACAACTATTTTTCCCCTTTAGCACCCGTTTTGCCACATAGGTATCCAGCAGTATCCCTTTTAATGTGGCTTATCACATGGGTGTACCCAGGATCAAAACTAGGGGGGGGCAAGCCATGGTCGTTCCGATTGTGCCCGCTTCTTGTACCATCACTGCGCAGCAGCACACGGGCCGCTAAGGGTCCCATGTGTTTCACTGAGCCTCCTGCGCCGCCCCCTGCGCTTCCTCTTACCACAGGGGTGATGCCATGCATTGCACAGTGGAACGCATAAAAAGCAGGAAGCACTACCTTCTCCTAGTGTGGACTAGGTGTCACTTCCTGCTTTTATGCGTTCCACTGTGCAACGCTCAGCGTCACGACCTCCTCCTGTATCTTCAATTTTGGGAAGCTGTGGTGGAACCAGGAGATGTAAGTACAGGATTTTTTTTTAAGGAGTACACGCTGGCCAGAGGAGTATGGGGGGGGGGGAAGGGGGTGGCTCACCGTGGCTGCATTATACTGTATGGAGAATTATGAGGCTGTACTGTGCTATATGGAAGGCTGTACTATGCTAAACACAGGACTGTGAGGGTGCATTAGACTGTATGGAGGGCTATATGGAGAACTATGGGGGTGCATTATACTACATGGAGGACTATTGATGGTGCATTATACTGTATAGAAGACTATGGGTGAATTATACTATATGGAGAATTATGGGGGTGAATTATACTATATGGAGAACTATAGGAGTGCATTATACTGTATGGAGGTGCATTATAATGTATGGAGGCATATGAGGCTACATTATACTATATAGAGGATAGTGGGGTTGCATTATGATAATTGGATGACTATGGGGGTACCTTATGAATGAGGGACTATGGGGTGCATTATAATACTTAGAGGACTATGGGAATACATTGTAATGTATGGAGGAATGTGGGGATGCATTATAATAATTGGAGGACTATGGTGGCTGAGGAGGAGGACCATATAAACCATGATGGGGGACATATATACCACGATAAAGGCCATATTCCAGGAGGAGGACCATATACAGCAAGATAAGGGACATTAATACATAATGAAGGGGGAGAGGGGTCAATTTGTGAGTATAGGATTTAGAATGTTACACGGGGCCCATACATCTGACCAACGTGCACGCGGAAGGTGGGGGGCCTACATTGCGCACCTGTGCCCATCAGACTTATTGCGCCACTGGGGAGCCCTATGGGGGCCGGGGGCTGTATATGACATGGGCGGGCTGCTGTCAGGGGCCGGGTGAGATTAATATATTTAATATATTAATATATTTGCTCCGAACGTTGCACCCGGTCTTATTTTCAGGGGGGAGGCATACACACACAGGGGCATACACTCGCAGGGGCATACACTCGCAGTACGGTGGCTCAGTGGTTAGCACTGTAAATGGTGGCTCAGTGATTAGTACTGTATACGGTGGCTCAGTGGTTAGCACTGTATACAGTGGCTCAGTGGTTAGCACAGTATATGGTGGCTCAGTATTTAGCACTGTATACGGTGGCTCAGTGGTTAGCACTGTATATGGTGGCTCAGTGGTTAGCACTGTATATGGTGGCTCAGTGGTTAGCACTGTATACGGTGGCTCAGTGGTTAGCACTGTATACGGTGGCTCAGTGGTTAGCACTGTATATGGTGGCTCAGTGGTTAGCACTGTATATGGTGGCTCAGTGATTAGCACTGTAAATGGTGGCTCAGTGGTTAGCACTGTATGGTGGCTCAGTGGTTAGCACTGTATATGGTGGCTCAGTGGTTAGCTCTGTATATGGTGGCTCAGTGGTTAGCATTGTACGGTGGCTCAGTGGTTAGCACTGCGCGATGTCTCTGTGGTTAGCATAGTATGATGGCTCAGTGGTTAGCAGCACAGTATATGGTGGGCAGGCGGTTAGACCAGGATGAAGGCTGGGGGGTGAGCGCAGGAGGACGGAGGCTGAAGGGGTGAGCGCAGGATGACGAAGGCTGGTGGGGTGAGGGCAGGAGGACAGAGGCTGGTGGGATGAGGGCAGGAGGACAGAGGCTGGAGGGGTGAGCGCAGGAGGACAGAGGCTGGAGGGGTGAGCGCAGGAGGACAGAGGCTGGAGGGGTGAGCGCAGGAGGACAGAGGCTGGAGGGGTGAGCGCAGGAGGACAGAGGCTGGAGGGGTGAGGGCAGGAGGATGGAGGCTGGAGGGGTGAGGGCAGGAGGACGGAGGCTGGAGGGGTGAGGGCAGGAGGACGGAGGCTGGAGGGGTGAGCGCAGTAGGACAGAGGCTGGAGGGGTGAGCGCAGTAGGACAGAGGCTGGACAAACCAAGGGCATCCGGCTTGAGAGGGCTCACAAGGTCAATTCAGCAGAGATAGGGGAAACATCTTTAATTCGGGACAGTTTTTCAGCACCTCCCGTAGCACAGGCCCTGAGGTGAGTGGTTAGTATGTCACAAGGACTGTAAAGTTTGCGAAGCTGAATGAGGAGTACATTGACGATCGTTCAAAGTGCTCCTTAGATTCCTCTATGCCTTATAATTTATTGGGTATCCAAGCTGGACACGTGGCAGGAATTGGCTCTCCATGCTTGAGAGTCCTGACTGCCCTGCCGCAAGCGTTTTTGTCAGAGCGTGTTTTTAGTGCCGTCAGGTGGAAATCTATTACTGATAAACACACCCGGCACTGTAATGGAAAAATGCTGACAGGGCTGACTTGATCAAGAATGAACAGGGTTGGATTGGGCTAGAATTCATCCACACCACCACCAAATGATAGCGTAATTTAAAGTTTGTGCCAGTGTAAATTGTCATCGCACCTCCGCTCCACAACCCACAAAGGTAAATGTTTACCCAAGGGTAAATGTTTTAGTCCTTGCTTACAGAATGGGCATTACTAGTAAAGGTGACCCACTCCTTTGTAATGGGAATATATGTAAGAGGCTTCTCCTCCATGTTTCTTTCTGGGGCATTGGGTGCTCGCAATTTTTTGGCTGCCGTGCCAAAGAAGCAGAGTACATACAAAGACCCACTTCCTTATAAATGGGCACATTATTTTAAGAGGCCCTCATGCACGTCTTATCCAGGGGCATTTGGGGTGCCTCAAATTTTTGGTGCCCTGCCAAAGTGCGACTGCTACAATAGACAAATTATTTAAAATGATGCACAATATTTATAAGAGGCCACATGAAGTCTCTTCCCAGTGGATGGAAGTTGCCACAATTTTTTTTTTTTTAAATCTTTTCATCGTGATCCAAAAAATAACATTACACCAACTTGTCTCAAGTGGGCATGAGCCTCTTAGTATTTTCTCAGTAAAATCCATTTTGGTTTCCATTGAATGGTGTACCCAGGATCAAAACTAGGGGGGGGCAAGCCATGGTCGTTTCCGATTGTGCCCGCTTCTTGTACCATCACTGCGCAGCAGCACCGGGCCGCTAAGGGTCCCATGTGTTTCACTGAGCCTCCTGCGCCGCCCCCTGCGCTTCCTCTTACCACAGGGTGATGCCATGCATTGCACAGTGGAACGCATAAAAAGCAGGAAGCACTACCTTCTCCTAGTGTGGACTAGGTGTCACTTCCTGCTTTTATGCGTTCCACTGTGCAACGCTCAGCGTCACGACCTCCTCCTGAAATCTTCAATTTTGGGAAGCTGTGGTGGAACCAGGAGATGTAAGTACAGGATTTTTTTTTAAGGAGTACACGCTGGCCAGAGGAGTATGGGGGGGGGGGAAGGGGGTGGCTCACCGTGGCTGCATTTACTGTATGGGAGAATTATGAGGCTGTACTGTGCTATATGGAAGGCTGTACTATGCTAAACACAGGACTGTGAGGGTGCATTAGACTGTATGGAGGGCTATATGGAGAACTATGGGGTGCATTATACTACATGGAGGACTATTGATGGTGCATTATACTGTATTAGAAGACTATGGGTGAATTATACTATATGGAGAATTATGGGGGTGAATTATACTATATGGAGAACTATAGGAGTGCATTATACTGTATGGAGGTGCATTATAATGTATGGAGGCATATGAGGCTACATTATACTATATAGAGGATAGTGGGGTTGCATTATGATAATTGGATGACTATGGGGGTACCTTATGAATGAGGGACTATGGGGTGCATTATAATACTTAGAGGACTATGGGAATACATTGTAATGTATGGAGGAATGTGGGGATGCATTATAATAATTGGAGGACTATGGTGGCTGAGGAGGAGGACCATATAAAACCATGATGGGGGACATATATACCACGATAAAGGCCATATTCCAGGAGGAGGACCATATACAGCAAGATAAGGGACATTAATACATAATGAAGGGGGAGAGGGGGTCAATTTGTGAGTATAGGATTTAGAATGTTACACGGGGCCCATACATCTGACCAACGTGCACGCGGAAGGTGGGGGGCCTACATTGCGCACCTGTGCCCATCAGACTTATTGCGCCACTGGGGAGCCTATGGGGGCCGGGGGCTGTTAAAATGACATGGGCGGGCTGCTGTCAGGGGCCGGGTGAGATTAATATATTTAATATATTAATATATTGCTCCGAACGTTGCACACCGGTCTTATTTTCAGAGGGGAGGCATACACACACAGGGGCATACACTCGCAGGGGCATACACTCGCAGTACGGTGGCTCAGTGGTTAGCACTGTAAATGGTGGCTCAGTGATTAGTACTGTATACGGTGGCTCAGTGGTTAGCACTGTATACAGTGGCTCAGTGGTTAGCACAGTATATGGTGGCTCAGTATTTAGCACTGTATACGGTGGCTCAGTGGTTAGCACTGTTATATGGTGGCTCAGTGGTTAGCACTGTATATGGTGGCTCAGTGGTTAGCACTGTATACGGTGGCTCAGTGGTTAGCACTGTATACGGTGGCTCAGTGGTTAGCACTGTATATGGTGGCTCAGTGGTTAGCACTGTATATGGTGGCTCAGTGATTAGCACTGTAAATGGTGGCTCAGTGGTTAGCACTGTATGGTGGCTCAGTGGTTAGCACTGTATATGGTGGCTCAGTGGTTAGCTCTGTATATGGTGGCTCAGTGGTTAGCATTGTACGGTGGCTCAGTGGTTAGCACTGCGCGATGTCTCTGTGGTTAGCATAGTATGATGGCTCAGTGGTTAGCAGCACAGTATATGGTGGGCAGGCGGTTAGACCAGGATGAAGGCTGGGGGGTGAGCGCAGGAGGACGGAGGCTGAAGGGGTGAGCGCAGGATGACGAAGGCTGGTGGGGTGAGGGCAGGAGGACAGAGGCTGGTGGGATGAGGGCAGGAGGACAGAGGCTGGAGGGGTGAGCGCAGGAGGACAGAGGCTGGAGGGGTGAGCGCAGGAGGACAGAGGCTGGAGGGGTGAGCGCAGGAGGACAGAGGCTGGAGGGGTGAGCGCAGGAGGACAGAGGCTGGAGGGGTGAGGGCAGGAGGATGGAGGCTGGAGGGGTGAGGGCAGGAGGACGGAGGCTGGAGGGGTGAGGGCAGGAGGACGGAGGCTGGAGGGGTGAGCGCAGTAGGACAGAGGCTGGAGGGGTGAGCGCAGTAGGACAGAGGCTGGAGGGGTGAGCGCAGTAGGACAGAGGCTGGAGGGGTGAGCGCAGGAGGACAAAGGCTGGAGGGGTGAGCGCAGGAGGACAGAGGCTGAAGGGGTGAGCGCAGGAGGACAGAGGCTGGAGGGGTGAGCGCAGGAGGACAGAGGCTGGAGGGGTGAGCGCAGGAGGACAGAGGCTGGAGGGGTGAGCGCAGGAGGACAGAGGCTGGAGGGGTGAGCGCAGGAGGACAGAGGCTGGAGGGGTGAGCGCAGGAGGACGGAGGCTGGAGGGGTGAGCGCAGGAGGACGGAGGCTGGAGGGGTGAGGGCAGGAGGACGGAGGCTGGAGGGGTGAGGGCAGGAGGACGGAGGCTGGAGGGGTGAGGGCAGGAGGACGGAGGCTGGAGGGGTGAGCGCAGGAGGACGGAGGCTGGAGGCCCCCATCACAAGCACAGTGCAGCCAACTTTATCTTTATTTACTTTACATTTATTTTCACTCACTGTGATCCTCCGGCTGCTCTGTCTCTGCCTCCAGCCCCCCACAGTCCACAGGGCAGCTGCACAGGCTCTTCTGCTCCCGGGGCCGGCACTGCAGCATGTAGCATTGCACACACACACATTGCACACCCACACACACATTGCACACACACATTGCACACACACACATTTCACACACACACACACACACACACACACACATTACACACACACATTGCACACACACACAAACATTGCACACACACATTGCACACACACATTGCACACACATTGCACACACACACACACACACACTGTCACTCTGCACACAAAACCTGGCTGCACAGCACACTGCACCTTCTTTCCTTGGGGCCACTCACCACCTGCTCTCTTCTGCCGTCCTCTCTGCATCTCCTCTGCCGTCCGTTCACATGACAGTGCTGTGCCGCCGGCTCCCGCCCGCTCCTCTGGAGTCTGACCCCTCACTCAGCACTCGGCCGGGAGACAGTGCTGCTCCTTTCACTCCCAAAGAGGAGGGGGGGCGGGGGCGGCGGCCGCTCCGGAGCAAAAAAAGCCCTGGTCACAGTACTGTAGGTGCCATGTGGGGTACGCAGTGCCACGCTCACCCGGGGCAGCCTCTTGGGGGGGGCACCTGCCCCCCCCAGCCCCACGCTGGGTACGCCCATGGCTTATCAGTGTCAGAAGCAATTTCACGCCGCCATCTCCATGCTGGCACCGGAATCGGAAATCGCTAATTCCATTTTGTAGGATATCAGTGTTATCAAGATGAATTGGATGATTATCTCCTCTTTCAAGGGTGTTGCTGCCCTAGATGGCCACTAGGTGGCAGAAGGTGGCTGTAGGTTATGAACTGTGGGGGCTGTTTTATGAGCAGCTTAGGTAGTCAGAGTTTTGGGTTTATTACTGTGGCCTGGATTGTCAGGTGCTTCCAAAATAGATCTGCTGTGCAGAGATGGAGCTACTGTGTATATCTCTGTGTTTAGGTTGATGTGTAAGCCCCTGAGTTGTGATAATGTGTTTCTGGTGGCCCCAGGTAGCACCATTCCACGGCCTGCTTAACCTATAGGTCTCTGCTCTTCTGGCTCGAGCTCCCTCTCCCCTGGCCTTCATGTGATTGGGGGCTGCTGTTTACCTTTTCCCAGTCACCTCCTTCCCAGCCTGATCACTGCAGGTCTCCTGAATAATAGGCCACTCAGCTCCTTGTCAGAGGAATGCAATGCATATGAGGGCTTTGAGGGCTGGAGGGGGGAAGAAGGGATGGGTCGTGCTGCAGCCAGGGGATTTCATATTAAATAGATAGAGAAAAACCAGAACGGTGAGATTAATCAATGTCCCCTGTCCAGCTGATGTGTCTCCTTGCTGGATGGTAGGTTTGGAGGGTGTCTAATAGCTGGATGGCTCTGGATTTTCCCTGGGTATCATGAGGCCACTCACATACAGCCTCCTTGCATGGTGGCCATCTTGAGTGCGGTCCTTCTTTTATCCTCAGGCAGTTCACTGACTGGCCTGAGTTCAACAAGAGGCGCTTCAGAGCTGCCAGGTTCAGTGGCCAATTCGTCACATTCCTTTTCTGAAATGCTGTGTTACTTCTATGCCAGTAGTAATTGGGCATAAAGCTTCCAAAAAGTTCAACTTTCCTTTGAGAGTTCACGGAGTATTCTCCCAAACGTCTTCATGACATTCTTTCGCTTCTACTGCATAAAACACCTTGTAATGCCCCACAGAGAAACCCTAAAATTCCATCTGCTCTCTCTGAGGTGCCAGCTCACTTTGTATACTGAAGGGAGCTGTCAATTTGTGTCAGATCGATAACGATCAAAATATCACTCACAAACACCAGTGTTACTCGCCAAGTAACGAGTATCGCGAATAACTTACTATCCGTGCAAGTAGCGAATAGTAACGATTCCACTTGCTGATCACTAATCTGACCATGATGTCTAACTTTTAAGGCCACTTTACACACACAGATATCTGTGTCCAACTTCTGAACAGATCTCTGGTTGCAGTGAAATCATGGACACATTGTTACATTTTGTGGCTGTGTACAAATGGAGCAATGTACCCATGATTTCACTGCAACCAGAGAGCTGTTCAGAAGTTGGTCACAGATATCTGTGTGTGTAAAGTGGCTTTACTTTGTCAGGCAGGTCCTATTTATGTGATTCCTTTAATTGAGAACACGTTTGGCAGTAATCAAGTTTGGTGTGGCTAGGGAATTGAACTCAGCTTCCAAAGATGTGATAAATAACAGTTAATTTTTGTTTTAGGCCCCATTCACACATTGCTTTTTTGCTGCATATTTTTACGCACAAGCTCAAGAAAAGCCAGGAGTGGAACAATCAAAACCAGGAGTGGCACACTCAGAGGAAGGGTCTAATAGAAACAAGTGCTCCACTTATATGTTTAATCACCCACTCCTGGTTTGAGATGAGCTCGTGCTTAAAAATATGCAGCAAAAAAAGCAGTGTGTGAATGGGGCCTTAAGGGGAAAATCGCTTATTCATACAGGGCCGGTAGGTCTGGATTTCTTTTTTTTCTTAATAATAAAGACCTTCATTTAAAAATTGTGTTTTATGTTTACTTTTGTTATCTTTGTCTAATATTTAAATTTGTTTTGTGTTCTGAAACATTTAAGATGGATAAGCATGCAAAAAAAATAAATCATGAAGAGCAAACACTTTTTCACCCCACTGTTTATTGGGTTTTCTTAAAAAAATAAACTGCCCTGTGAAGGAGCCCTAGGGTATATCCACATTTTTAAAATGTGTTCAAAAGCAAGTGGATTTTTACTTGTTTTTGTATTTTTTGCTGAGGACTTTGATGCTGTCTCTGTGTGGGATATTTTTCCCACCTTAAATTCACTCAGTGGTCATATTTAGAGTTTTGTCTTTTTTTCAGAAATATACAACTTAAAGGGACTCTGTTAGCACAAAGTGTCTGTTCAAGCTAAGTATAGGCACTCGTGCATGTCATGGCCAATTATTTACCATATTTTTTGGACTATAAGAGGCACCCGATCACAAGATGCACCTAGTTTTTAGAGGAGAAAAATAGAAAATAAATTAAGCAAAAAAATGTGGTTATAATGCACTGTTATGGTGGGGGGATGTGCTGCTGACAATTATGGGGGTAATGTCGACATCCTGGGCCACTTCAAGGTAATATATGGCCCATCCTGGTATATAATCTCCATCCTGGATATGGCCCCCAATCCTGGAATATAGCCCCCCATCTGGAATATGGCCCCCATCCTGGGATATAGCCCCCCATCCTGGGATACAGTACCGCATCCTGGATATGGCTCCCCATCTTGGGATATAGCCCCCATCCTCGATATGGCCCCCATCCCGGATATGGCTCCCCATCCTGGGATACAGCCCGCCGTCCTGGGATATGGTCCCCCATCCTGGTATATAGCATCCTCTAAAATATAGCCCCCCATACTGGATATGGCCCCACATACTGGGATACAGCCCCCCATCCTAGTATATGACCCATCATCCTTGATATGGCCCCCATCCTGGGATATAGCCCCCACCATTCGAATACATTAAGCACCATCCTGGGTATGGCCCCCCCATCGTGGTACATGGCCCCGTCATCCTGAATATGCCCCCCATCCTGGGATACAGCCTCCTGCATATGACCCCCATCCTGGATAAGGCCCCCCATCCTAAATATGGCTCCCAATCCTAGAATACAGCCCCCCATCCTGGAATACAGCCCACTATCCTGGATATTGCCCTCCCCATCCTGGATATGCCCCCCCATTGTGATTCATGGCCCTCTCATCCTGAATATGCCCCCCCATCCTGGTATACAGCCCCCATTCCTGGTATACAGCCCCACATCCTGGATATGGCCCCCCATCCTGGGATATAGCCCCCACCAACCGGGTACATTACCCCTCCATCCTGGATATGGCCCCCCATCATGGTACATGATCCTCTCATCCTGAATATGCCCCCCATGCTGCTGCACCCAAGAAAATAATAAACAATGTAACTCACCCTCTGGCACTTCCCTCCCCCCTCTCCCTGTTTGCAGCACTCGCATCCTGAGTCCTCCTGCATCCCCAGGGCAGCCGATCATATGATCAGGGCGCGCAGTGATGATGTCACTGTGCTGTGCCGGGTGACCTGATCGGCTGCCCCGGGGACACAGGATGACTTAAGATGCGAGTGCGGCAAGCAGGGCGAGGGGGAGGGAAGCACCGGAGGGTGAGTTACTGTACATTGTTTGTTTATTATTTACTTGTGTGCAGCAGCATGGTGGGCCATGTCCAGTGATGGGGAGGTGTACACTTTGTTTATTATGCACTTCATCCTTTCCCCCATCTCTCAGCATTGAGGTGATGGACAGCAGGATGCAGTGCATATTACATGAGCATAATGAGCATTCGCACATGACCTCAGCAGCCTCCTCCTAGTCTGCTCCAGAGCCACAGTCCCACAGTGTGTTCATTTGCACTTTAAGATACACCCCATTTCCCCCAAAATTTTGTGGAAAAAAATGTGTCTTATGGTCTGAAAAATACAGTAAATACACTTTTCCACCTGCTTGTTTCCCTCAATCTTTACTGTCCTCTGTTCTTTGAAAGCTCTGGCTTCATAGAACTAGTAAATGGCGGATAGATGGAAAACAAGCAGGTGGGAAGGTGCATCTAAATGTTTGGCCCTGCCAGTGCCTCTTTGAACAGTCATTCTGTGTTGACAGTTTCTTTGTGTTGACATGTTGAAAGAACAGCACCATGTGTTTTATGGTACCTTCACATGCCGCAATCTCGCCTGGGAATCCTAAAGGCGATATGTTGCCCAGGAGCAATCACTGTGAAATTGCCTCACAGTTGTGGCGTGTGATTGGGGAATTTTTTCTCGGCGATAAATCACCTCTCGCCTGTCGCCTGATTCCTGAGCACTGCCTGAAATCAGCCTCAATCATGAAGACGATATTTCCGTGTTGTGGCGTGTGATAGGGCCATAGTGATGGAATCAGTGTCGCCTATGATTTCCCGTAGGCGTGCCACAGAGTGCTGTAGTCCACGCCCCATCTGCGATGATTGGTGTTGGCTACTGTGTTCTCATTGGCTGTCAGTTCACAGGGCGCCATATTTGAAGAGCTGTCCATTCAGCAACACACACATCTTCAATGGCGTCATGTATTAGCCAGCCTTCCAGAGCAGGCTGACCAATGGTAATGCTGTTGCGTTGTCCAATGAGCGCGTATGGGGCGCTGTGTAAACCACTGTAGCACGCCTATCTCCTCGCAGCGCTGACCATGTACGCCCACATTGCCTTTGGGATTGCGGCGTGTGAAGCGGTGAGGGAATTTGACCGGATTGGTTCCGCTGTGGGTGAGGTGATTTCCGGGGCGACACATTGCCTTTATTTCAGGGCGAGATTGCAGCATGTAATACCGCCATCGGCGATCATGAAAAACGTGAGCGCGCACGTTAGATCTCCTCATATCGCCAGCCGATATTGCGGCGTGTGAAGGTACCATAATAGACGTGTTTCCTCATTGAAATCGATGTGCATGTACATGAGAATGTTTGATTTTTTCACTGAAAAAAAAGCTCTTTTGTACAAGTGGACCCTGTTAAAAAAAAATGTTCAAAATCCAAAGGAAACTTGACACAAAAAAAAGCAATTATTTAACATAGTATTTAAGATTGAAGGAAGACCTTAAAGGGATCCTGTCACCTCCAAAATGCCTCCTAAGCTATCAAAACATGCCCCTGCAGCATATTATCACTAATCCCACACTCCTTTTAGCTCTGAAAAGCATCCTGTGAAAGTGGAGAAAAACGTTTTAGAACTTACTCATTATGGTACCTTTACACGCCGCTACCGAAAGGTAGAAACCGGCAGGTATCGGAGACAATTGTACCTTTTACCTTCAAAACACCGCAAAGTGGTGGCATGTAATTCAGGTTGTACCTTCCTGTCTCTTTGGATACCTGTCTTTCAGCCGTGCTGAAAAACAAGCAGGTATAACCCCTATGGTGGCGGCGTGTAATCGGGGCACAAGCACGGTATTTGAGTTACCTGGGGTGTGCTAGAGCGTCATGTATACCACGCCCCATCAGCTATCATTGGTGGGGAGTACTGTGTACCCATTGGCTGCCCCTACACAGGGCGGCATATTTAACGAGCTGACCAGTCACAATACACATTTGCTATAGCGTCATGTGTTAGCCAGCCTTCCTGCGCTGGCTGGCCAATCATGATGTTATTGCATTGTCCAATCACCGTACAAGCGTCGAGTAATACACTACTCTGTCACTCCTATGTAGTTACGGCTCACAATATGTACGCCCATATTCCCTTGTTGTAGCGGCATGTAAATCAGGGAAGGTGCTCCACAGAAGGTATCCTGCGGCATCCGTCGGCACTTCCAGGGAACGAAAATACCTTCTGTGGAGCACCTTGTGGCAGCATGTATTTGCGGCATCAGGTACCGTTAGCAACCGTTGAAAACGTGCACTTGCGGTGCCTACCTGTTGCTACCCGCGGTGGTGGCGTGTAAAGGTACCATTAGTGATGTTAATTAGCAGGGGCTATATTTTTTAGCCCCTAGGGCGGGCCCTCTTTCTCATAAGATCACGCCCTAATAGGTGTGATTTTCTATTCATATTGTATTCAGCGCCTCCCTGCTCCCCACGGCGCATCCTGGGCTGTAATGACGCGAATCGCGTCATTTCCGGCATCGGGTGATGTCAGAACACCCACGCCGCTGTGTACTGCTTCAAGCACTGCATGCACAATGTGGTGATTGAAGCCTACAGAGCGGCACGGGTGTACTGACCTCACCCGATGCCGGAAATGACGCGTTTTGCATCACTACAGCCCAGCAGGCAGCGCCGTGGAGAGCAGGGAGATGCTGAATACAATATGAATAGAAGAAGAAGATCACGCCTATTAGGGCGTGATCTTATGATGAAGAGGGCCCGCCCTAGGGACTAAAGAATATAGCCCCTGCTAATTAACAACGCTAATGAGTAAGTTATAAAATGTTTTTCTTCACTTTCACAGGATGCTTTTCTGAGCCAAAAGGAGCGTGACATTAGTGTTAATATGCTGCAGGGACATGTTTTGAAAGCTTAGGAGGCGTTTTGGAGGTGACAGGATCCCTTTAAGTCCATCTAATTCAGTGGCGTAGCAACGGTTTGTGGCGCCCGGGGCGGTCGAAAAATTTGCCGCCCCTTTGGAAGTTGATAATCCGGAAGTATACATAGTATACACTGGCTGCCCCTATATACAAGAATATAACTACTATACTAAAACACAAAGAGAAGGGGCGCAATTGGGGGGTAAGTATTGGGCCAAATGGCCACTCACCTATTGGGGTTGTCACTGTGCACCGTCACCTCTGCACAACCCCAGTGTATGGCAACAAGCAGGACTCAAGGAGGGCCTGGGGCCGAAGCAATTTTTGCCGCTGTACTGTGGAGTTCATAGTGTAATAAAAATGCAAAAAACTTTATTCTTAATATTATGTCACAATACCGGGATCTGAGGATCTTCTATTTTGAGGTCAGGGGTTCTCTGATGCCGTGTTGCTGTCTGCCTCGCTGTCGTCCTCTTTTCACACTGCAGTGCGGTGGACAAGAGAGCATTAACTGGTTAATAACGAGAAGTATGGAGTGTACTACCTGAGCCATAAACTCTCCCCACACCAGTAGGATTACTATATGGATTTTAGTATTAGGGTACGGACACACTGGTGTGAAACTCTGATGAGTGCGATGTGTGATTTTCTCACATTGCAATCAATCTCTGAGAGCAGATTGGCGAGTGTCGGACGCTTTTTTCTCATCCAGATTCAGGATGAGAAAAAAGTTGCAACATGCTGCGACAGTATGTGATTCCCGCACGAGACTCACCAATGCAAGGCTATGGGTCCGACAAAATCACTGACCGCACACGGATCATCCAAGAGGCATCTGTTTTTTTCACTGATACATTCTCATTCTGTAGCTGAGACAACTGTAAAATGTTCCTGTAAATGATTCTACAGTAATAGCTGCTGAGGAAAAAACAGATTGCACACGGATGTAATCTGAGAGAACTGTCGGACACTCGCACAGCAGTTGCCAAATGGACCAAAAAACGGATGTCACTCATCCGACTCTCCTGGATGAGAAACAGACCGATTTTAAGGCGGCGGGGGACAGTGTACCACCACGTCCTCAGCTCCGTGCTGTGCACAGTGTACCACCAAGTCCCCAGCTCCGTGCTGTGCACAGTGTACCACCATGGCCTCAGCTCCGTGCTATGCACAGACAATATACGGTACACTGTCTGTGCACAGCACGAAGATGAACATGGTGGTGCACTGTGCACAGCACGGAGCTAGGGACATGGTGGTACACTGTCTATGCACAGCACGGAGCTGGGGACACGGTGGTACACTGTCTGTGCACAGCACGGAGCTGAGGACATGGTGGTACACTGTCTGTGCACAGCACGGAGCTGAGGATATGGTGGTACACTGTCTGTGCACAGCACAGAGCTGAGGACATCCCAGAAGAGGCACAATAACCACAGACAGGCGGCAGGAGAACATTGAGCCCGCCCAGGAGAACTACAACTCCCAGCACCCAACACACTGCCCAGAAACCATATAGTAATGCCAGAACAGGCAGGAGAACTACAATTCACAGCATGCCACACCCTTCCAACACAGGAAGGTGGAGGCTACCGCATGGAGGAAGAGACACCTGGTACAGCTGCCATTATCACCACACACAGTCCCACTCCTCCTGCGCACCTGTCCTCCTCTGTCCCTCCTGCACCCCCGTCCTCCTCTCCTCCTGCACCGTCCTCCTCTGTCCCTCCTGGTGTCCTGCTCCTGCATCCCGTCTCCTGCTCCTCCTTGCATCCCCGTCCTCCTGCTCCCATCCCTCGTCCTCCTGCCTCCTGCACCCGTCCTCCTGCACCCCGTCCTCCTGCATCCCCCCGTCCTCCTCTCCTCCTCTGTCCCTCCTGTCCTGTCTTCCTGCCCCCCCGTCCTCACCCCCCCCCTTCCTCTTCCTCTTCTTTCTGCCCCCCCGTCCTGTCTTCTTCTGCCCTTTCTGGCTCGCCCCCTGTCCTCTTCTCCTCTGCCCCCCCTGTCCTCTTCTCCTCTGTTCCCCTGTTAATGTCCTCCTGCCCCCCTGTCCTCTTCTCCTCTGCCCCCCCTGTCCTCTTCTCTTCTGTTCCCCTGTTAATGTCCTCCTGCCCCCCTGTCCTCTTCTCCTCTGCCCCCCCTGTCCTCTTCTCCTCTGCCCCCCCTGTCCTCTTCTCCTCTGCCCCCCTGTTCCTGTGCTTCTGCCCCCCCCGGTCCTCTGCCCCCCCTGTCCTCTTCTCCTCTGCTCTGTTCCCCTGTTAATGTCCTCCTGCCCCCTGTCCTCTTCTCCTCTGACCCCCCTGTCCTCTTCTCCTCTGTCCCCCTGTCCTCTTCTCCTCTGCCCCCCCTGTCCTCTTCTCCTCTGCCCCCCCTGTCCTCTTCTCCTCTACCCCCCCTGTCCTCTTCTCCTCTGCCCCCCCTGTCCTCTTCTCCTCTGCCCCCCCTGTCCTCTTCTGCTCTGCTCTGTTCCCCTGTTAATGTCCTCTTCTCCTCTGCCCCCCCTGTCCTCTTCTGCTCTGCTCTGTTCCCCTGTTAATGTCCTCTTCTCCTCTGCCCCCCCTGTCCTCTTCTCCTCTGCCCCCCCTGTCCTCTTCTCCTCTGCCCCCTGCAGAGTTTTCCCTCACCTCTCCGGGTCCATGGGGGGCCGAGCCGACTGAGTGGAGGAGCTGCCAGCACCGCAGCCGCATCCACCGCACCGCCACAGCACTTGGAGCCATCACGCTGACAGGAAGCAGCAGAGCTCCCAGCGGCTTCCTGTCAGCGTGATGATCGCTCTCAGCGCTGGGGGGCCGGCCGGGAGCGGAGCACAGTACATGCAGGCACCGCGGCCGGGCGGCAAGCCGGCGGCGACACTCTCCCTCCCCCACAAAGACTCCAGTTTTCATATGGAGCCTGGGGGAGGGAGGTAAAGAAAAAAAAAAAACCGCTCGCACTCCCCTGCCTTGTATATGCAGCCCTGCTGCCGCCCTCACACACACTGCCGCCCGGGGCGCACTGCCCCCCCCGCCCCCCCCACGCTACGCCACTGATCTAATTCAACCCATAGCCTAACATGTTGATCCAGAGGAAGGCAAAAAAAAAAACGTGGCAACACTAAGCTCCACATTGGGGAAAAAAATTCCTTCCTGACTTCACATACGGCAATCAGACTAGTTCCCTGGATCAATGCCCTATCAAGAATCTAGTATTATATATAATCGGTAATATTATATTATTCAAGAAAGGCATCCAGGCCCTTCTTAAATGTTAGTAGTGACTCACTCATTACAACATCATGTGGCAGAGAGTTCCAAAGTCTCACTGCTCTTACAGTAAAGAATCCACGTCTGTGATTATGATTAAACCTTTCTTCCTCCAAACGTAGAGGTTGCCCCCTTGTCCCCGTCTCAGGCCTAAGAGTAAAAAGATCATTAAAAAGTTCTCTTTACTGCCCCCTCATATATTTATACATTATTATAAGATCACTCCTAAGCCTTTGTTTTTCCAAACTAACTAACCCCAAGTTTAATAACCTGTCTTGGTATTGCAGACCCCTCAGTCCTCTAATAACCTTGGTCGCTCTTCTCTGCACCCGCTCTAGTTCAGCTATGTCTTTCTTATACACCGGAGACCAGAATTGTACACAGTATTCTAAGTATGGTCACACTAGTGACTTGTATAGAGGTAAAATTATGTTCTCCTCATGAGCATCTATGCCTCTTTTAATGCATCCCATTTTTTATTTGCCTTTGCAGCAGCTGCCTGACACTGGGCACTAAATGTGAGTTTATCATCTACCCATACACCCAGGTTTTTTCAGTGAAGTTTTGCCCAGTGTTTTACAATTAAGCACTAATTATAAATTTGATTTCCTCTGCCCAAGTGATGACCTTACATTTATCCCCATTAAAGCTCATTTGCCATTTATCAGCCCAAGCTTCTACTTTACATAACTCCTCCTGTAATATAAAATTGTCCCCTCTGTGTTGATTACCCTACAGAGTTTAGTGTCATCTGCAAATATTGGGATTCTACTCTGTATGCCCCCTACAAGGTCATTAATAAATATGTTAAAAAGAAGCGGGCCCAACACTGACCCCTGTGGTACCCCACTGTTAATTGTGACCCATTCTGAGTGATGTTTCCATTAATAACCACCCTTTGTTTCCTATCACTGAGCCAGTTCTTAACCCACTTACAAATATTTTCCCCTATCCCCATTGCTCTCATTTTATGCATCAACCTTTTCTGTGGTACCGTATCAAAAGCTTTTAAAAAGTCCATATACACCACTCCACTGCATTTCTTTGGTCCGTCCAGAACTTACCTCTTCATAGAAGCTTATCAGGTTAGTTTGACAGGAACGGTCCCTCGTAAACCCATGTTGATATTGGGTCATGTGGTTATTTTTCTTCAGATACTCCAGTATAGCATCTCTTAGAAAACCCTCCAGGATTTTACCCACAGTAGAGGTTAAGCTTACTGGTCTATAATTTCCAAGTTCAGTTTTTGTCCCCATTTTGAATATTGGCACCACATTTGCTATACGCCAGTCCTGTGGTACAGAACCTGTTATTATGGAATCTTTAAAGAATAAAAATGATGGCCTATCTATGACAGTACTTTATTTGTTGCCGTACTCTGGGATGTATCCATCCGGGCCTGGGGTATTTGTCAACTTTAGTGATTTTTAGACGGTGCGTACTTTGCTGGTTAAGCAGGTTACATTAATGGAGATTTTGTTATCACTGATCTTGTCTGTCATGATTTTTTTGTAAATTGCAAAGTTTAGCTTTTTTCCTCATCTCTACATTCACCAATTATTTTTAGGGCAAACAATCATTTTAGTTCTTACGTTTCCAAAGTAAACAGTCTTACATTTTGTGGCCAAAAGTGCCCTGTCTTACTTGGGGGGGGCCTTTGGGCCACACATCATCATCCCAACTGCAGCATCCATCACACATTCCACACTAAGACGAACTGCAAAAACTACACACACCACACAACACCACACACTAACGCTTCTTACGGCGGTGTGGTCTCGTGGTCTGGCGTCCTCTGTGCTCGTCGTCCGATATCCACTGGCGCGTGTCGTCGTCTGGCTCAGTCCGCTCTTCTCAGCTACGCCCAGGTCTAGTGTGGCAATCATAGCGGCGCTCACAGCAGGTGCCTCTATCAGTGCGCTTGTGATTGGCCACTCGGGCGGAGCTAGCTGATTCGAGAGCAGACATGGAGCCAGCGTCGAATGGCGACGAGCGATACTCGGGGACGACGGAGCACAGAGACGACGGCATCGGGTACCACACCGGCCTAAGAAGCGTTGCTATTGTGTGTGTGTGTGTGTGGTGTGTGTGTGGTGTGTATGGTGTGTATATATGTGTATATATGTGTCTGTACGTGTGTATTATTGTTGCCAAACCCCTACGTGTTTCCCGATAGTAAACCCCGTCCCATCTTACATATTGGGGGTCTTTTAGCAGCTCCCGTCTTCACCCACCCGTCTTATTTCGTGGGGGTCTTACTATGGAACACGTATTACTTACCTACTATAATTTCCTATACTTACTATACTTACTATAATTTACTATAATTTTCAATGTATATGCAGTCTGCAGATTAACAGCATCCAACAGGATTCTGTTACCATATAATGACAGTTCAAACAACGTATAAGCACTTGGTGCACCATGGCGTGGGTGGCCAAAAACATATTGAGGAGCTACCTTTCTAGGTAATGCTTTGTGACATACAGTAGTCTTTTTTTTTTTGTAAGCAATGGTTCTAATTTTTATCACTCACATAAAAAGCAACAGCAATTCCAATAGTAAAACTACAAATTACAATAATTTAAGATAATCAATCCTACAACAAATGGTGTATGCCAAAACAATTACTAAGAAAACAAAAAAAAAATAACTGGAATGCAAGTATATGCATGCAGCATATAGGTAAATGTTCACATTGGCCACAAAACAGCAAAAGAAACAAAAATGAGTGATGCCCTACAATAAGAAAATTAATAAATAGTTGCATTAGTGCATGAAAATTAAAATAGTCTACTTGGTAACATTATTTAAAAAAAAAAAAAAATGTAAAAACCATCCCACCACGTCAAGGTGACCCATCTGTCACAATCACTAGTAATAAATTATAACAGTACACTTATAATGATGCATATATTAACCAGTGTGACCTAATACTTTTGTTATTTTATAGTTTTTTTTCTTTAAAGATTGTAAAAGGGTCTTTCCAAAAGAACTTGCTGGTTTTTAGGGGTCCGACTAGTGGGACCCCCAGATATCCCAAGAATTGGGTCCTGCAGCTTGATCTGGAACAAAGCAGAGATGTGCATCTTCGACCTCCCTTATTTTCTGTTCTGTGGATGGGGGCTGACTTTTGGTGTAGTAATAACCCTTTAACGCCAGATCTTGACATCTCTGAAATGTTGTTGGTTACCTGACCTAGTAATGTTTTTAGCTATTGGTGTCAACATTAAGCCATTTTTAATTTGATTTATGCATTTTACTAGTTGCTGCATATATTGACTTGTATTTGCTCCTAATATTACCTAAAATGCACCTGATGGTAAATGTTGCAACGCCATTTTATTTTTTATTGAAGGCTTTGTCTTATAAAGACCATGCATTTGAATGTTGATTAGGACATGTAAGGCTTTTACAAGGTAGAACACAGTCTCTCTGTAAGGGCGTATTCAGATGGACGTATAAGCTGGTTTCACACTGGCATTTTTTGGCTTCAGTGAGAAACTAGCTGAAACTGGATGCATCCGCACCCACTTTCAATGGGGCCACAAGGACTTGAGGGTGCATCCAGTTCCTCCTATTTGTCCTGATCTGCATTTACTTTTGCACTATAACAAAACTCATTGCAGAAATTTGTTCTGTGACAAAAAGACACCCGCTAGGAAATCCGGTTGATTAAAATTTCCTATGTATCGAATCGATGACTCTGGTCTGCTGTATCCGACACCAGATTCAGTTTGGTTTGCGCATGCAGGATGCAGTCTAAATAAACGCCCTGTCACGGTCACGGATGACAGTGGAGCCACGCAGCGATCCAGCGTTGGCCACGCTAATGGTGAGGATGGCCGTCTCTTCAGGAGCATTACTCTGTGTTGATGGAAAAGTTGAAGATCTCCATTAGGAGACGCTGTGGAGGTCTTGCCTGCTGGTTTATACAGTTGTAGTCACTAGACCAGCAGATCTCACTTATAAGAGTCATACTTCTCGTGCAGGTGATAGTTCTGTGCACACTTACTTGCTCCAGCAGAAGTGAGATAGAGTGCTGTTCTGTCAGATAATTTTCCTTCCAGTCGTCTTCTGTGTTGCTTAGTTATAGCGGAGGTCCTAGTGAACCTCTCCATCGATCTTAGATAGATAGTTAGATCAGAGAGGAGTCTGGTCGCGACAGTTGGGGACTTACAGACTTAGGGCAGACGCACTTAGGAAGTCTAGGTCACCGTCTCTTCTTGTGCCTAGATAGGATCGATTCCCCCCCCGTATCTACGCTGTGTCTCCCACTCCAGCGTGCACCCTCGGGACGTGTCATTTGCCCCCAGATCCGACGAGAAAGGTAAGCAGCCGTTACCAGTGCGGGAGCTTACAGTTGCTATTATCACTGATGCGTGAGACGGATCAGGGACAATACTGATGTGGGTGCATCAGTTTTTACAATTGCGGGGGAGTCCGGGGGATGCAGGTGTAGCTGCATTTTCCCCACTCGGATTAAAAAAAAGGCTGTGTGAAACCAGCCTTACTCGGATGACAATCGCATCACAATGCTCGAACTAACTGGTGGGTTTCCTAACCCGTGCTTGACAGCTTCATATATTCCTACGCAGCTTTCATCCTCAGGTTAGTTGAACCACTAAACAATCCAAGCATCGAGCTATACAACCTTCTCACTGTGCTCCAAGATCAATTCTTGATTTGGCAAAGAGGAGTCCTGCATGTATTACTGTATATGGACGATCATCGTTTTAATACAATAAATATCTCACAAGGTTTTCAATGCTAAATAAGTTTTTATACCTTTTTCAGTGTAAAAACCCATCACTCTATACTTGCCTATTAATGCACTAGGGTATGTATGCCCCTGTTTAAATGCAGGGGATAGTCATGGGATGTGCACATTTAGACACACATCCCACGACCATGGTCTGTGGCTGCTAGAATGAGAATGCCACTTCCTTTTACATGGCCGTGCCACAACTCATCTTTTGATTAGCCGCCTTGGATGACGTGTATCACGTTACTCTTGCGATGTGATGCACATATGATGTTGCACCAGGGTGGCTAAATAAAAGATGAACCGCTGATGACACTAGGTAAGAGGTGATACTCCTCTTATCCAGTGGCCACAGAGCACATGCTAATCAATTTGCACCAACTCTAGGCAACTACTCAGGATTCATTGGATATGAATCACAAATGTACTTGAGGTCTAACAATATTACCCATGGACTGTACATGAGGCTACTGGTTGTCTTTAACTCCTTCACGCCTGGGCAATTTTTTTTGTTTTTTTCCTTCCTTCCAAGAAGGGCTGTGGTGTCTGTAAGCCAAACCAATAACTCCAACTCCTCAATTTCCCTGACTCCGACTCCTTCATACATGACTCATTTATTGTAGTGCAATGCTAACATCAAGCTTTAAATCATTATTATGATACTATATAGAATCAAGATATTTAGATAGAACATAATAATTCATAATAATAATATTCAGCACATACTGCATTGAACTACTGTACCCAATTTATTATTTATTTTAGGAGTCGGAGTTAGTCCATTTTCTACCGACTCTGACTCCACCAAAATGGGCTCTGACTCCACAGCCCTGCTTTCCAGAACTATACATTTTTTTTTAATTTTTATGCCATTATAGCCATATGATGCCTTGTATTTTTTGAGATAAATGTTCTGTTGAATTAAAGAATTTTAACATATAGTGTACTGGAAATGGAAAAAAAAATTCCTAGTGCGGTGAAATTGCAAAAAAAAAAAACTGCAATAGCACAACTGTTTTTTTTTCTTTTTTATTATGTTCACTACATGGTAAAAGTCACTTTCAATATACTTCCCCTGGTTAGTACGAATTAGTAGATACCAAACATGCATACTTTTACTTATATATAGTCAGAAACACAGCTATCCTCAGGCAGTGACTTCTTCTAATGGATTCCTTCATATACCTCCTTCTAAATACATTTACACGCTTGGGGGACCCACATTTTTTTTGGCGCCAGTTTCTGAGAACCATAGCGTTCTCATTTTTCAATGTCGGGCTATGAGATGGTTTATTTTTTGTGTCTGGAGCTGACGTTTTTAATGATACCATTTTTGAGTGGATGCGATATTTTGATCACCTTTTCATTACATTTTATTGTCACTGTTTCAGCAACCAAAAAAAACGTAATTTTGGCGTTTTTACTTTTTTTTCCATTACGCAATTTACAGATCAGATTATTTTATATTTTGACAAAAACAGACATTTCTGAATGTGGTGATACCAAATATGTGTGTGTTTTTTTTTTTAATAGTTTTATTTTCAATGGGGCAAAAGCAGGTTTTGAACGTTTGTTATTTTTTTTATTATTTGTTGAAAACCTTTTTTTTTTTCACTTTTTATTCATTTTACTAGTAAAGGGGATGTGAAGACATCACAATCTGATTGCTTGTGCAGTACAGAGTCATGCTGATGCACGACTGCCCAACACAAATGATCATCCTATGAATGCCTGCACTCAGTCTGCATTCACATGAAGTACGTCATGACAGTCACAACGGTCACCATCTGACCCCTCTGACTCATGACAACACATCAGCGCCCCATGATTGTGTCAGGGGGTTGCCGATGGCAGTGCAGAACGGCACGATCCTCACCAGCATGAATTATATTGCGCCATCAAAGTTTGACACCACAATCTAACTAGTTAACAGGCGCAGGTGGATCTCCCATCCACTTGCACCTGTTTACTAATCAGATCAGCCAACATGTGTGGGGAATCATGCAAGCTCAACCTGTAAGCTCACATCAAAGTCAGGGACACGATCAATGGCATACCTACACATCATTGGTTATGAAGGGGTTAATCAACTTGAAATAATTACAAAGAAATGCCAACGAATATATTTTCTCTATAAATATCTTTGGTGCTGTTTAGATTTTTCCATCAGAGACTTCTTTCCACACATGTAGGCAGATACCTGTCAATCCAGGTCAGTGGATGAGAAAAAGCTGCAGGGGCCCCGCCTGTCTGACTAGTCTTCTGTATGACTGAATTCCTGGCTGGGATTAACCCCTTCCCGACCTTTGACGTTATAGAGACGTCATGACGTCTCTATAACGTTAAGGCTTGTTTGCGGTCCTGCAGCTCCGGTGACCAGCTCAGTGGTCACCGGTGCTGCAGGATCGCAAGGACCTATACTTTAGCCCGGGAGGGTGGCTTAGCCCCCCCTGTGGCTGAAGTCGCTCTGATTGGCAGTTGAAAGTGAAACTGCCAATCAGAGCGAATCAGTTATTCACCCCCCCAGATCTGATTGGAGCTCTCCAGTCAGATCTGGAGGGACTGGTGCCCTCCCCCTTCTCAACCCCCTCCCGCTCCAGGTCGCATCAGGACCTCCCCGTCTCTCTAATCCGCCCCCCCCTCCTATTGTTATCTGCTGGCGCCCGCCGGTGCACCCGCCAGTCAGCCTCATCAGCCCCTCCCTGCTCATCTGCGCCCCCCACCTGTCCAGCCCCCCGCCTCCAACCCCCCTTGTGTCCTGTCCCCCCCACACCTCTCCTACACCACAGCAGAGGAGGCTGACCGGCAGGTCCACCAGCGGGTGCAGCCTGCTGGTCAGCCTCCTCTGCTGCGGTGTGGGCCCCTCCTCCTCTCCCGGGCTCCTCCTCCTCACCGGTGGATCATGAGTGAGGTAAGTATGAATGGATGGGTGCATGGGTGGATGGATTGATGCATGGGTGCATGCACAGGTGGATGGATGAGAGCATGAATGGATGCGTGCATGGATTGATGTGTGCATGCATGGATGTATGCATGGATTGATGTGTGCATTTATGGATGTGTGCATTTTTGCCAAATTTTTGGTTTTTTCACAAATAAATGCAAAAGTTATCAACCTAAATTTTAATACTAACATGAAGTCCAATATGTCATGAAAAAACAATCTCAGAATCACCAGGATCCGTTGAATCGTTCCAGAGTTATTACCTTATAAAGGGACACTGGTCAGAATTGACAAAAATGCCAAGGTCTTTAGGGTCAAAATAGGCTGGGTCCTGAAGAGGTTAAAGTATGTGCTTCTGCGTGGCCTAGCACTTGATGTGAGAGGTCGGGTGGCAGTGCTTCTCCACCACCATTAGCTTCAATTATCCTGCACAGAGCCCGAACCAGCCAAATCCCTTATCAGGAACTGATGTCGGAAGGTCCTGGGAGCAAGGGGAGAGCTTCTGCCAGACTCAGAGACCAACATGGGCCGCAAAAGGCAGAAAGAAGTTGGAGCCTGCAGCAGTGCACCAGCCCAAGATGGCACTGAGAGAGAGGAAGAGGCGGGAAGGAGGAACACAGCCTATGCACAGAGGCTGCAAGTCTCAGCTCGGCTGCTCGGGTATGAGAGGGGCATGGAGGCAGATGAAGAAGGAAGTGAAGGGAGTGAGAAGCACAGAGGTGAGGAAGAAGATGATGGTGAGATGCCTGTGCTACATAATGAAAAGGGGGCTGCAGAGGAAGAGTTGGAGGAGGGGAACAGAGACACTATGCAGGAAGCTGAAAGTCCAGCAGAGCCCACACTGAGGGATATATTCCAGGTTGTCTCATACTGCAAGTCTGCATTAACTGCTCTGACAAAGCAAGTGAATGGCCTGAAAGAAGAAATGGGAGGCATACAAACATCTATGCAGAGAGTTACAACCAGATTAACTGAGGTGGAGGACAGAGTTGGTGTAACAGAAGATCAATTAACCTCAGTGCAAAAGACACTACAACAACACACTCAGAGGATCACAGTAGTGGCCAATAAAAACGATGACCTGGAGAACCGGTCACGTAGGAACAATTTACGCATTGTGGGCATCCCTGAAAGAGCTGAGGGTGCTGACCCCACAGCCTTTATTGAAACCTGGCTGCTGGAAAAGTTTTGGAGCGGATAATTTGACGAGGGTGTTTGCGGTGGAGCGCGCCCATCGAGTACCCATGAGACCCCCAGTGCCGGGAGATGGCTCTCGCACGATGTTAGCCAGAATCCTGAATTGCAGAAACAGGGACATTATCTTACGAAAGGCTGGGAGGCTAACAGATCTTACCCTGGATGGCAAACGAATTGAAATATACCCAGATTATTCAGCTGAGGTGCAAAAGCTACGGCTGCAGTATGGTGAGGTGAAGAAACAGCTCCGATCTTTGAATGTGAAATACTCTACAATTTATCCTGCTAAATTAAGAGTGGAAGCTTTTGGAAGGGTCCATTTCTTCCCATCACCGGTAGAGGCCACTTCGTGGCTGGAGCGGAACCGGAGCAAATTGAGAGAAGATGGGGACGCGGCGATATGATGACATGACCCTGCTAGATTGAACACTGGACAAGGTTGTGGCTCAGTACCACTCTGCGAAACAGCAGCGCAGAGGGGGGGGGATCCCCCGCTGGGATCTACGTTTTATGGTTCATTGTTTGATTAATGGTTCGGGACTATGCATACTATTGACAATATGGTGGAGAGACTGCCAATGATGGAGGAGTACAAGACGCATGTTGACATGCGGAATACTGAGACAATGCTCAGGTTCTTTGAGCTCCCACTCTCAAGTTGGGGAGAGAGTGACGACAGCAAAAGGGGACTGGGGGGGGGAGGGGACGTGGGGAGGGAGAGGGAGGGGGGGAGGTGGGTGGGGCGGATTTGTAGGAGGGGTGGTTGTTCATGCTGTTTGACCGGGTATGGTTGGCAGCAAAATGTAATGATGTTACTTGATGAGGATGGACTGTTTTTCCTAATGCACAATGAGTAACCGTACTGTTCAGAGTTTAAGCTAGAATGTACGTGGTATATCTGACAAGGTTAAGAGGGCGGCAGTTCTGAATCATATCAAATCTTGTGAACCTACGATCGCGTGCTTGCAGGAGACACATCTCACTAGAGATACTATGCACTGGTTGTCAAGAGGGTGGATGTTAAAGACATATCATTCTACTTATTCCTCATACTCCAGGAGGGTGTCAGTCCTAATACACAAAAATGCACATTATGAAGAGCTGGAAGTACATGTGGACAATGAAGGGCAGTATGTATGCATTGCGTGCAGATTGTTTGGACACAAAATGATTTTAGTAGCTTTATATATCCCTCCACCTTACTCTAAAAAGAAACTACAAGCAGTAATAGACCTGACGGGCAGATGGGAGGAGGCACCGATGCTGATTATGGGAGATGTTAATAACACTATGAATGATTATTGGGATAAATTACGTCCAGCAGGTACGGAAGCTGGACAGGACAGAATGACTGGTTTTGGCACCTATGTAAGGGAACTTGGACTGGTAGATCTGTGGAGAGTACGAAATGAGGGTAAGAGGACTTTTTCATGTCATTCGGCAACACACGGAACACTGTCGAGGATAGATCTGGCTTTGGGGGATACTGTTATGGACGGGATGGTAGGGGAGGTAGAATACCTACAGAGGACTCTCTCGGTTCATAGTCCTATGGTGATCACACTTCTGGTGAGATCTGCTCAGTATCAGAGGGGAGGTTGGCGTCTTCACCCGACATGGCTTAAAGTGGTAGATATGGGTGGCATAACCAAAGAGCTAGAGCAATTCTTCCAAATGAATGAAGGGAGTACGGAAGCCGCAACGGTATGGGAGGCTATGAAGGCGTTCACGAGGGGACTCTTTATAAGTGAGATTGCGAGGTGTAAGACCAAAACTAAATTGGCAGATCAACAAATAAAGGATGACTTGACACAGGCGGAGGCCGACATGATTTTGGTGCCAACAAGTGAAGCTCACAATAGACTAAAATCGGCACAGGAGGCAGTTGATAAATTGCACATGATGCAAGCTGAGAGGAAAAGGGCATTTCAGCAAGCCCAATTCTTTGAAGAAGGAGAGAGAGTGGGTCACTTGTTGGCGGTGATATCTGCGGCACAGAGAGACTCTTCCAGGGTGTACAAATTGAGAGACCAAATGGGGACGACTCTGACAGACACAAGGGACATACTGGAGGTCTTCAAGGAATATTACATGGCACTGTACACTTCGAGATCACGGGAGACGGAGGGGGACGTGGAGAATTTTTTGGAAGGCATCTCACTATCTAAATTGTCTGAGGAAGATAGGTTGAGGTTGGATGAACCTGTGAGTGTGGAGAAGGTGGAGTGTGCAATATTATCTATGCCCAATAACAAATCACCGGGAGCTGATGGTCTACCTGGGGAGATGTATAGGGAGTTGGTGGAACTGCTGGCTCCGAAATTGAAATCTGTGTTTGATGAGGCTTTAGAGAAGGGGGCGCTGTCGAGATCAATGGAAGAAGCGGTGATAGTAGTTCTGCCGAAGGAGGGGAAAGATCCCATGGATGCGGAGTCGTACAGGCCCATATCGTTGTTGACAACGGATGTCAAAATACTCGCTAAGATCCTAGCCACCCGGCTCACCGGGGTTGCGCATACCATTATCCACGAGGACCAGTCGGGCTTTATGCCTAACCGCTCCACGGCTGTTAACTTGAGAAGATTATTTCTTAATATGCAACTGCCTGCTGATAATGGTGGCAGGAGAATAGTGATGTCATTAGACGCTAGGAAAGCATTTGATAGCGTGGAATGGAAATACTTATGGAAAATCATGGAACTAATGGGATTCGGCCCCGCATTCATGGCCTGGGTGAAGTTATTGTATTCATCCCCAAGGGCGGTAGTTAAGGTGAATGGGGAACACTCCGGGATGTTTGACTTGCATAGGGGCACAAGGCAGGGGTGTCCACTGTCCCCGCTATTGTTTGCGGAGGCAGTGGAGCCCCTGGCGGCCAAAATCAGAGCTGAGAGGGGAGTGGTCAGATTTAAATTCGGGAAGCTGGAAGAAAAAATATCATTGTATGCCGACGACATCCTGTTATTTCTGGAAAATGCAGGAGAGACACTGGGGTGCACGATGGATGTAATTAAACAATTTGGGAGCATTTCGGGACTGGAGATAAATTGGCACAAGTCTTATGTCATGGCTGTGGATAGAGCAATAGAAGCGGAGGAGATAGATGAGAGGGGGAAACAGCTCCAGTTAGTTTCACAATTTAAATACCTAGGGATATGGGTAGCACTTCCATTGACCCGATTCACGGATCTGAATTTAGTTCCTCTGTTAGAGAAATTTAAAGGGAAAATAGGTGCATGGTGCAAATTGGCTTTAACGGTAACGGGGAGAACTAACCTGATTAAGATGGTCCTAATGCTACAACTAATGTACGTTTTGCACAACTCGCCGATATGGCTACCAAAAAAACGGTTTCAGGGTATTGATTCTATCTTCAGATCCTTGATATGGGGCAAGAGGCAGGCACGGATTAAATTGGGAACTCTGCAAAAAGGGAAGGAAGAGGGAGGATTGGCCGCACCAAATCCCTGGGTCTATTTCTTGGCAGTACAGGGCCAGCATGTCAGGGGATGGAGAGAGCTCGATTGTGGAGGAGCAGCTTGCCGGGTGCTGGTACATGTGACGGGGAGACGCCCACTCATCCAGGGGTTAGAAGACGGCACCTTTAAGAAACTGGGAGCAATATATCCCACCATAGGCATGATCCAGAAGGTATGGGACACCATTAAAAAGATCAGAGGGGTGGACGAGCTGACTAAGTACTCACCGGTGTGGGACAATGAGCATCTGCCGGAACTTAATAAGCTGTGTCACATGGGCAATTGGAAGGCGAAAGGTGTGAGATATGTGTGCCAGCTGCAGAGTGGAACAGACCTGAAGACCTTTGAGACATTGAGAGAGGAATTTGATTTGCCTTCGGTATGGGGGATTCAATACTATATGCTTCGACATGCTTGGAGGGCACAGTGTGCATTGGGAGACATAACGGTTCAGGATGACATTGTACTAGACTTTGTGTGTATGAAGGGAGGGACGAGGGGAGTTATATCGAGCATATACAGTTAGGGCCAGAAATATTTGGACAGTGACACAAGTTTTGTTATTTTAGCTGTTTACAAAAACATGTTCAGAAATACAATTATATATATAATATGGGCTGAAAGTGCACACTCCCAGCTGCAATATGAGAGTTTCCACATCCAAATCGGAGAAAGGGTTTAGGAATCATAGCTCTGTAATGCATAGCCTCCTCTTTTTCAAGGGACCAAAAGTAATTGGACAATGGACTCTAAGGGCTGCAATTAACTCTGAAGGCGTCTCCCTCGTTAACCTGTAATCAATGAAGTAGTTAAAAGGTCAGGGGTGGATTCCAGTTGTGTGGTTTTGCATTTGGAAGCTGTTGCTGTGACCAGACAACATGCGGTCAAAGGAACTCTCAATTGAGGTGAAGCAGAACATCCTGAGGCTGAAAAAAAAGAAAAAATGCATCAGAAAGATAGCAGACATGCTTGGAGTAGCAAAATCAACAGTTGGGTACATTCTGAGAAAAAAGGAATTGACTGGTGAGCTTGGGAACTCTAAAAGGCCTGGGCGTCCACGGATGACAACAGTGGTGGATGATCGCCGCATACTTTATTTGGTGAAGAAGAACCCGTTCACAACATCAACTGAAGTCCAGAACACTCTCAGTGAAGTAGGTGTATCTGTCTCTAAGTCAACAGTAAAAAGACTCCATGACAGTAAATACAAAGGGTTCACATCTAGATGCAAACCATTCATCAATTCCAAAAATAGACAGGCCAGAGTTAAATTTGCTGAAAAACACCAAGAAGCCAGCTCAGTTCTGGAAAAGTATTCTATGGACAGATGAGACAAAGATCAACCTGTACCAGAATGATGGGAAGAAGAAAGGGAACGGCACATGATCCAAGGCACACCACATCCTCTGTAAAACATGGTGGAGGCAACGTGATGGCATGGGCATGCATGGCTTTCAATGGCACTGGGTCACTTGTGTTTATTGATGACATAACAGCAGACAAGAGTAGCCAGATGAATTCTGAAGTGTACCGGGATATACTTTCAGCCCAGATTCAGCCAAATGCTGCAAAGTTGATTGGACGGCGCTTCATAGTACAGATGGACAATGACCCCAAGCATACAGCCAAAGCTACCCAGGAGTTCATGAGTGCAAAAAAGTGGAACATCCTGCAATGGCCAAGTCAATCACCAGATCTTAACCCAATTGAGCATGCATTTCACTTGCTGAAATCCAGACTTAAGACGGAAAGACCCACAAACAAGCAAGACCTGAAGGCTGCGGCTGTAAAGGCCTGGCAAAGCATTAAGAAGGAGGAAACCCAGCGTTTGGTGATGTCCATGGGTTCCAGACTTAAGGCAGTGATTGCCTCCAAAGGATTCGCAACAAAATATTGAAAATAAAAATATTTTGTTTGGGTTATGTTTATTTGTCCAATTACTTTTGACCTCCTAAAATGTGGAGTATTTGTAAAGAAATGTGTACAATTCCTACATTTTCTATCAGATATTTTTGTTCAACCCTTCAAATTAAACGTTACAATCTGCACTTGAATTCTGTTGTAGAGGTTTCATTTCAAATCCAATGTGGTGGCATGCAGAGCCCAACTCGCGAAAATTGTGTCACTGTCCAAATATTTCTGGCCCTAACTGTACCATGACCTACTACACTCCTATCTGGGGGACAATCACCTCACTGCAAAGAGTAAATGGGAAAGGGAGGTGGGTACTCTCACCACAGAACAATGGGAGGCTATTCTTGAATATGTCCCAAAGATCTCTCTGAGCGAGCAGGCACGGCTCTCCCAGTTATATGTAATACATAGAACATACAAAACACCGCTGCTCCTATTCAGGGCGGGCTTGAGGGGAGACTCTAGTTGCCCTAGATGTAGCGCAGACCAGGCCGGACTGCTACACATGCTATGGTCGTGTCCGCGGCTGGTGGCATACTGGCTAGTTGTTATTAACAAAATTGAAAGAGCTTATGCCTGTACACTCGACAGGAATCCGGTGCTGTGTGTTTTGGGGGAGGTGGATGGGATACCGGTCTCAGAACACTACAAAGTGGCAATAGCGAGGTTGCTATATGTGGCACGCAAACTAATAACGAGAAAATGGACAGATTCAGAACCCCCCACTAGGAGGGAATTTATTGCTCAGACACGTACGGTAATGCATTTGAGGAAAGTATTTACAGGCGAAGGCATGGGGAAAGAACTTTTGGAAAAATATGGTCCGTCTGGATGGCGGTGATATGATTGTTAAGACTCTCAAGTATACCCGGCATAAGGAGTATTGGCGGGAGGGGGGAGGGGGGATAGTTTTGATTGTGTTGTTACAAGATATGTGAATTGTTACATGAATATCGATATTGATATCTACTGTTTCTTGTTAAATTTAAAAAAAAAAAAAATGGTTTAAAAAAAAAAAAAAAGTATGTGCTTCTATGAAATACCACAGTGTTTCAGAGTCAAGCATACCTGGGTGAAATAATACATCCAATGTCTAATGCATGATGCTTATGGATTGGGAAGCATCTAAAATATAATTGTCTTGCGGCCACTTCCATCTGAGGCTGAAATCGCGGCAACCAATGAGCGCAGTGTATGCAAAACAGCCGCGCGCCGTGGCCGCGATCCAATCAGCGACACGCGATTTCGGCCACACAGACTCAGCGCTGTCAACCTCCTCCTGGCTGCACCAGCCCACTGGAGTGGGTGCGCCCACCTCCGGCCCCCTCTTGTCTGCTGCTGCCACCTGCCGCTTCATTTCCCCCCCTCACTCCATCTCCCCCTCCCTGCTCCATTCCCCACGCCGCTCCGGTCTCACCCGCACCCGGTGTTTACATCATCGCCGGAAGCTACAGCAGGTAATGAGCGGTCATGTGACAGACTCTGTGCACGTCACTTCAGCCCGCCTATCACATGACCACTTATTACCTGATGCAGCTTCCAGCGGCGATGTAAACACCGGGTGCGGGTGAGACCAGAGCACATGGGAGGGGCGATGAACATGTGCTGACCACTGAACCTCCATCCTGCGCTGATCACTGGCCCTCCATCCTGTGCTGACCACTGAGCCTCCATCCTCTGCTGACCACTGAGCCTCCATCCTCTGCTGACCACTGAGCCTCCATCCTCTGCTGACAACTGAGCCTCCATCCTCTGCTGACCACTCTGCCTCCATCCTGTGCTGACCACTCTGCCTCCATCCTCTGCTGACCACTGAGCCCTCCATCCTGCGCTGACCACTCTGCCTCCATCCTGCGCTGTTCACTCTGCCTCCATCATGCGCTGACCACCGACTCGCCATCCTGCGATGACAACTGGCCCTCCATCCTGCTCTAACCATTCTGCCTCAACCTGCGCTAACCAATCTGCCTACATCTGCGCTAACCACTCTGCCTCCATCCTTCGCTGACCAATCTGCCTCCATCCTGCGCTGACCACTCTGCCTCCATCCTTCGCTGACCAATCTGCCTCCATCCTGCGCTGACCACTCTGCCTCCATCCTGCGCTGACCACCCTGCCTCCATCCTGCGCTGACCACCCTGCCTCCATCCTGCGCTGACCACTGAGCCACTGCACAGTGCTAACCACTGAGCCACCATACTGTGCTAACCACTGAGCAACTATACAGTGCTAACCACTGAGCCACCATATACACTGCTAACCACTGAACCACCATACTATGCTAACCACTGAGCCACCATATACAGTGCCAACCACTCAGCCACCATATACAGTGCTAACTACTGAGGCAGCGTATACTGTGCTAACCACTGAGCCACCGTATACAGTACTAACTCAGCCACCATAGAGTGCCACCATACTGTGCTAACCACTGAGCCACCATACTGTGCTAACCACTGAGCCACCATATACAGTGCTAGCCACTAAGCCACCATACTGTGCTAACCAATGAGCCACCATATACAGTGCTAACCACTGAGCCACCGTACTGTGCTAACCACTGAGCCACCATACTGTGCTAACCACTGAGCCACCATACTGTGCTAACCACTGAGCCACCATATACAGTACTAGCCACTAAGCCACCATACTGTGCTAACCAAGGAGCCACCATATACAGTGCTAACCACTGAGCCACCGTACTGTGCTAACCACTGAGCCACCATACTGTGCTAACCACTGAGCCACCATATACAGTGCTAGCGACTAAGCCACCATACTGTGCTAACCAATGAGCCACCATATACAGTGCTAACCACTGAGCCACCATATACAGTGCTAACCACTGAGCCACGATACTGTGCTAACCACTGAGCCACCATTTACAGTGCCAACCACTGAGCCACCATACTGTGCTAACCACAGAGCCCCCGTACAGTGCTAGCCATTGAGCCACCATACTGTGCTAACCACTGAGCCACCATATACAGTGTTAACCCTTGAGCCACCATATACAGTGCTAACCACTGAGCCACCATACTGTGCTAAGCACTGAGCCACCATATATAGTGCCAACCACTGAGCCACCATAGAGTGCTAATCACTGAGTCACCGTATACAGTGCTTACCACTGAGTCACTGTATACAATGATAACCACTGAGCCACATTACTGTTCTAATTATTGAGCCACCATATACAGTGCCAACCACTGAGCCACCATAGAGTGCTAACCACTGAGGCTCCGTATACAGTGCTAACTCTAACTACTGAGCCAGCGTATACTCTGCTAACCACTGAGCCCCCGTATACTCTGCTAACCACTGAGCCTCCGTATACTCTGCTAACCACTGAGCCGCCGTAAAGTCTGCTAACCACTGAGCCCCCATATACTCTGCTAACCACTGAGCCGTCGTAAACCTTGCTAACCACTGAACCGCTGTATACTCTGCTAAGCACTCTGCTGCGGGCAGGATGGGCCCCCCGCCCCCTCCTGTCCACACCCGGCCGCTGTCCCCCTGGCCCCCTCCTGCCAACAGCCGGCCGCTGTCACCCTGGCCCCCTCCTGCCCACACCCGGCCGCTGTCCCCCTGGCCCCCTCCTGCCCACACCCGGCCACTGTCCCCCGGCCCCCTCCTGCCCGCACCCGCCTCTCCGGCCCCTCCTGCCCGCACCCGCCGCTCTTTCCTGGCCCCTCCTGCCTGCTGTTCTCCGCCCTCCTGCCGCACCCGCCCGCTCTTCCCGGCCCCCTCCTGCCCACACCTGGCCGCTCTTACCTGGCCCCCTCCTGCCTGCACCCGGCCGCTCTTACCTGGCCCCTCCTGCTCGCTGTTCTCCGGCCCCTCCTGCCGACCCGGCCACTGTCCCCGGCCCCTCTGCCACACCTGGCCGCTCTTACCTGGCCCCCTCCTGCCTGCACCCGGCCGCTCTTACCTGGCCCCTCCTGCTCGCTGTTCTCCGGCCCCCTCCTGCCCGCACCCGGCCACTGTCCCCCGGCCCCCTCCTGACCGCACCCGCCCGCTGTCCCCTCCTGGACCCCGGCACCGCTGCACACCGATACTGTTGTAGGTATCTACTGTTTGTAACGCAAATCCTGCGTCGCTGATTGGTCAGGCCGGCCGCCCATGACCAATCAGCAACAGGAACAGTCTGCCCGCAAATTGGCACAGGATTTCAAGCTCGCTTTGCTGATTGGTTGCACCCGGCCGGTTGCCCGCAATCAGCGATATTGGCGCAGGATTTATACCCAGCTTCGCTTTGCATTATTCTTAAATCTTCACAAATAAACTACATACATACTCTAGAATACCCGATGCATTAGAATCGGGCCACCATCTAGTATACGTATATCAGCTATCAGGTTCCTTTATCATTTAATTCTAAACGAGGATATTTAAAGCTGATGCTTTCTCTTTTTCGCGTCATCTTTCACCCTATCTTCTTAGACTTTTTAACCTTTGGCAACATACGGGCACGATACCTGCTGAACTTTAGAAGCCACAATAGCTACTATTCCCAAGCTAGGTAAGAGGCCGAATTTACCTAGCAATTATTGCCCTATTTCTCTTCTTTTTTTTTTTTTTTTTAAATGTTCTTTTTATTAAGCAGTAAAAGGAATACAAGCTATGAACCACTCCCTCCACAGGGAAAGGTTTGTAATATTTTTAACAAAAATAAACAACATAATCATAAGTATATCGTTAATACTTGTCTCACAAACTGTACCCTTCAACTGATTTTTACTTAACAAAGGATCTGTAGGAATAGTAGTAAATATTTATAAACATAGAAAATAGAGGGGATAAAAGATGGGAGGGGGACAGACTTAGGAGAGATATTGGGGGAGGCAGGGGAGTGTGAGGGGAAGGGTCCGTGAGAGGGTTCTCTCCACCATATAGATCAGTCGGAAGCAGAAATTCTTTTAAATTCCGGGGTCAATCTATAATATATCCACTGTGTCCATGTTTTCTCGAAATATAAGAGCTGAATGAGAGGGCCGCTATTTCTGCTGCATGGTATACCAAGTCGATTTCTCAGGTTAGTTGGGGTTTAGTTGGGGTCCTATTCGATTTCCAGTGAGTGGATATAAGAAGCCTACCAGCTGCTATAATGTTAGAGGCTAATTTAGAGATGTATGTTTCCTTTGGCCAGAGGGAGAGTTGAGTAACGCCGAAAGAGGCGTCAGGGTCACCTCACGTTGCAACACATCTGTAAGCACCTCCGACACCATCTTCCAGTACTCTTGTATAAGGGGGCATTGCCACCATATGTGTAAATATGTGCCTAAGCAGAGTCACATCTCAGCACGTATCTGGTGTCGAAGAGTGCATTTGTGCAGCATACGGAGTACGGTACATCTCGTTGCCACCTTGTAGGAGTTTCCTGTAATTTCACACGGAGATGGGCATGAATCTTCTGTATATTTGTTTAATTTGTTGATCTAAGAATTCAATCTGAGGTCTCGTTCCAGAGGCTATAAAGTCTCTCTTATATGTGTGATATCTAATGTTAATTGTTTATAGAATAGGGATAACACTTTAGTAGTGTATGTAGACTGTGTACATAGTTGTCAAATAATGTTAAAGGTCTAGTAAAGTTTCAAATCCCTCAATGTTTGTGGACGTAAGCTTTCAGTTTACCATATTGTATAAAAGAGATATCTGGCAGAGATGTAGATTGCTGTATCTCCCTGTGTGTGAGGAGCGCTCCATCTATTAGTAGTTGGTCGGTTGGAATGGGGTTAAATGCTACCTGACTTAGATCTATTAGGCTGGTTATTGAGGACCTCACTGGGAGTTGGCTAATAAGGTCTTTTAGATTTAGTATGGCAGGTAATGGAGGCAGAAGCGGACCATATTCTTTTTTCCAGACATCTGCAACTGCTTTTGTGAAAGTATTTTTATTTGATTGCAGCTTGCTGCAGAAATTAGGTAGTAAAGCTAATGACCTTAGAGGTGTATGTGACATAGATTCTTCAATTGAAAGCCATAATTTATGCGGTGGCCTCCTGATCCAATCCACAATTCTAGTCAACATAGCTGCTTTATAGTATTTGCGTATGTCTGGTGCACCCATAACCCCACCATCCCGTGGCAATGCTAATGTCTGGAATTTAATTTGCGGCTTCTTATTATTTCAAATAAAGTTTAAGATAAAAGAGTGGATTTTGTTAAGGAGTTGTTCTGGGATGTGAATAGGGAGCATTTGAAACAGGTATAACAATTTAGGAAGTATTATTCTTTTAAGTATGTTTTTCCTCCCGACCCATGTTAAAAAGGGGACTCTCCATGACTTGACTGTCTCAATTGCTTTTTCTAGTGTTGGTTCTACATTAAGGGTAGGGAGATCTCTGACTGTATGACCTATTTTGATACCTAAATATGTGATATACTTTTTTGGCCATGTAAAGGGATATAAGTGTTTATATTTGTTAATGGCTGTTTTGGGAATGTTTAAGCTTAAAGCTTGTGATTTTGACAAAATTAATTTTATAATTAGAAAGTCGGCCATATTTCTCCAGAGTTTGTACAAAGGCAGGGATGCCCCTATCCGGTTCAGATAAGATTACCAACAGGTCGTTCGCAAATGCTGCCGACTTGTGTATTTTGCGTAGTTGGACTCCTTTAATTTCCTTGTTCATCTGAATACTTTTTAATAGCGGTGCCATGACTAGAACGAACAGTAAGGGGGACAGAGGGCACCCCTGCCTCGTACCATTTTGTATCAGGAAAGGATCTGAGAGCATATTATTTATTCTCAACTTTGCTGAAGGTGAGGTATACATTTTAAATATGGCTTCTATTAGAAGGGGAGGGAATATGAAAAGCCGTTAGGGTGCTACGAAGGAATGTCCAGTCCACCCTGTCAAAGGCCTTCTCGGCATCTGTGCTCAACAAGACCATCGGTTTATTGTGAATTTTTGCATATTGCATTAAATGCAATATCCTACTCGCGTTGTCCCTCCCCTCTCTTCCCCGCACAAATTCTGTCTGCTCTAATGTTATCAGTTGTGGGATCAGGCCCGTCAAACGTCTTGCTATTAAGCTAGCATAATTTTTTATGTCGACATTCAGATAGGCCTGTAACTCCCGCAAAGTGTAGGATCTTTACCTTCCTTGTGCAGAAGCGTAACATGTGCTTCAAGGGATTGAGAGGGAAGAGAACTACTATGCAGAACTGCGTTACATGCTTTCAAAAGGTGCAGATTCAAATCTTTGTAGAATGTCTTATAATAAAGGAGCGGAAAACCGTCTGGCCCTGGCGATTTACCTGTCGGACTCCCCGACAGAATGGACTGGAGTTCCTCAGGTTCAAAGGGTCTCGTGAGCCAAGCTTGCTGGTTTATATCTAGTTTTGGTAAAGATAAAGAGGATAAGAAGGAGTCGTTTTCAGACTTTCTTTGTTTTAAGGTTATTTCAGGTTCATGTGGCCTTAATTGGTATAGGTTTTTATAAAATGTCAGAAATTCTGTTACAATTTGTTCATAATTTTGAGTTAAATGGCCTGATTTGGTTTTAACTTTATGTATAAAAGTTCTCGACTGTCGCTTCTTGATCAATGATATCATAAGTTTGGAGGCCTTGTCACCATGTACTACTAGGCGATTTCTCCAGTTAGTAAAGTATTTTGCAGCTTTTTTGTTGAGCAGATCTTTAAGACGTTGTCAACTCTGCAAGTTTTATCATTGTGGGGTGGGCCAATGTTTTCTGATGTAGAGTCTCTAAGTTTATTATATCTTTGTATAACGTTTCTACTTCAATTTTCCTTTTTTATTCTGGAATGATGCTAGTGAGATTATCACTCCTCTAAGTGTCGCCTTGTGAGCCTTCCAGATTATAGTAGGATCCACATCTGGAGTATTGTTGGACAGGAAGTAATCCTTAATAGCTATTTGTATTTTGGATTTGATATCTTTCATACATAGGAGGGATTCATTAAGCCTCCAAGTCCTAGATTTCGAGGAGGTTCCCCCACACTCCAATTTCATAGACACCATTGCGTGATCCGAATACAATGCTGGGAGGATTTCTGTTTCTGTAACTGTTGAGAGCAGTGTCTTAGATATAAATAAGTAATCCAACCCATTGTAGGTGTTATGTGGATGGGAGTCGTATGTATAGGTTTTGTCCCGTGGGTGAAAATAGCGCCATATATCTATCAAATCTGTCGAATGAAAAGAAGACCTAATTTGGGTCAAATCTCGTCCTGGAACATTATTTTTTCCAGTTGAAGTATCCATCAAAGGTTCTAGTGCTATGTTTATATCCCCACCTATCAAGACCGAGCCTTCTGCAAATAATGAAAGTTTACGTTGGATCTTCTTTATCCAGGAAAGATGTTTTTTATTAGGGGCGTATAAACTTCCTAACGTGATCAGGGTACCCTCAAGAAGACATTTTATGAATATATATCGGCCTTCAGGGTCATTCAATTTACCTATGAGAAGGAAGGGGATATTTTTTGCTAGTGCTATAGCTACTCCTCTAGCTCTTTTTTGAGGTGTGTATGCGCGATACCATACATTGTAATAATTTCTTGTAGGAATAGGATATCATAGCCCGCTCTCTTAAAAAAGTGTAACGTTTGTGACCTAGGAATTGGGGAGTTTAGACCATGTATGTTATGTGGAACCACGTGGTATAACTTACGATTAGAGGTCATGGCAGTCGATTAAATGTGAATAGGTGTTGTAGCGGGGGCCCTCTCACGGATTTCCAAGATGGGAATAGTGGGGATGGAACAGGAAGGGTAGAAAAGGACAGTAAGGGTATTTTTTCTGAAAGTAAACATCAAGAAACAATACACACAAAAGCTTTTTTTTTAAATTTAACCCCTTTATGGAACAAGGAGTCTTAACAGTCAGACTCATCTCTGTTCTATTCATCTCTCACAACATGTGAACCAACGGATAGGGTTTTCCATTATAGTTCATATTGTACTATTAGGCTACTTTGCTTTAAACATTTTCAACAAAATATGCGAATATAGAAAAAGCCGTGTCTCAAAACAACTACAAGAACCATAAAATGTTAAATGAGTATTGATAAATGGACAAATGAATATGAGAGAGTGGGATCTCTCATGGGCACCAGATCGGTTTAATGGAGTAGGTTTCATCCGCTACAATAAGGTGCTCAAATATTTTATCCGTCATTCCAGTCTATCTCGTCATATCTTTAGTTTGACGTCTGAGTTAGTCACTAACATGGGGGATAGGCAAAAGGGACGAGAATTGCTTTACCCATCTATGTTTTATATATTGTCTAGGATTCAGGAACCACGAAGCCCAACAAAGTCTTGGTCATGGCATTCAAGAAGGAGGACGTAACATTGCAGTCCTTGGGGTCAGTTCATCCATTTGGACTATCCCCCCACTCGAGCCTCAGCCATTTTGGCTGATTTACGCTTTGACCTTTGGGATTTAGGTGTCAGGTTCATCTCCCATGGCTGTGGGTGTCGGAGAGGTGTCATCTGATAGGTGGCTCCTACTTCTTGCAAGTTGGGGTAGTGATCTAGTTCAATTCCAAGTTCTTGGCACATCTTTTTGATATCGGCTGATGTTCTTCCTTGAAGTCTTTTGTCGTTAGCCGTGACAGATATATCAAAGGGAAACAGCCACCTGTACGGGTAGTTTCTCTGGTGGAAAATTGTGGTAAGTGGTTTTAAAAGGCGTCATTTAGCTAAAGTTATTGGTGAAAGGTCCTGGTATATTTGGACTGTGGAGCCGTTACAGGAGATGTTAGCTTTTTCTCTGGCCCTCTTTATGACCAGATCCTTTGTCCTGTAGTCCAAGAAGCGGCATATGACGTCCCTTGGAGGTTCCTCTGGTGGTGGTTTTGGGCGCAATGCTCTATGAACTCTTACCAGCTCCATATCAGTGGGATCATCCGGTGATCATGTTGAGCGGAAAGTGTCAAAGATGGTTGGTCTATAGAAAAAGATAAAGGAGACAAGCGAGGCGCAATAGTGCCCTATCAATATGACACTGATTCCACACTCAGATCAAAAAGAGGTGCACTCACCTGGTCTAGTTGTGTGCACCCACAACTAGTTTTTATTGCATGTAGTTTATAAGCTGCTGCAGGACTTCCACCGCCACGTAGCACGTGTAAAGATGATCAGATCCAGGGATGGTGTAAAGACAGTCCGCGCTGCTTTAAATAATCAGTCACAAGTCTTTAGGTAAAAGACCCCCCTTCTTTATTTCCACCTATGCGTTTCAGTGCCACTCCGGGCACCGTCATCAGGGTATCCTGATGACGGTGCCCGGAGTGGCACTGAAACGCGTAGGTGGAAATAAAGAAGGGGGGTCTTTTACCTAAAGACTTGTGACTGATTATTTAAAGCAGCGCGGACTGTCTTTACACCATCCCTGGATCTGACTGATGGTTGGAGTCAGGGCATCCTGATTAATTGATTTCAGGGACCCCTTTCAGACGCAAGTTGTTGCGTCTGTCTCTGTTCTCGTAGTCTTCCAGCATCGTATATATCTTATTGAAGTGGTCTTCATGATGCTGGAGGCCAGAGAGGGTGGAGGTAGATTGTTTGACTACCTCCGTATTAGATGATTCTAGGGTCTCCACTCTTTGGTTCATGTGCGCCAAGTCCTGTTTAATGTCCGCTAATTCTTTGACTAGTAGTTCAAGAGCTTTTTGCAATATTTTTTTAAGGTATGATCTGGTGATCTGGAGATCTTCATCGTCATCTACTCCTTCATAGTCGCTTTCTTGGTCCGGTTCCATGCTATCCTCCACCAGAAGTCGTCTGGATGTTTTGGATAAAGATGACAAACCCGCTTGTTTCTTTAGGTATTTATCTAAACCCGCCTGTGTGGAGCTGATAGCAGGTTTGGTAGAGGGTCTGGTGGACTTTGTGGTTGATTTGACCATTGTAAAGCTGTCTAAAGGCTGAAATTTGTCTGGCTCTTGTTCTCCTTCGGCTTCCCCAATGTATCTTGGGGTTCTCACATAGTGGAGTTTGGGGTTATGTTAAGAAAATCTGGCGGCGTTGTTTAAGACAGAGATCTATGGTGGGTTTACACAAAGAGTTTAAAATGTGTGATGGTGGTAATGGGAGATCCAGAAGATGGTGCCAATATGGTGTAAATTAAGGCATCAAATGTAACAAGAGAGATCTACAGCTTGATCTCTGTGTAGCACAATGCCCCATTTATTGTTAAAGACAGCACAATTGACAGCAATTGAGGGCTAGCTGGGTGGCGTTACAACACACAGTTTTATGACTCAGTATGTAGGCACCAGTCACCTAAGCGTTAATGTCTTTTCAACTGTGCGTCCACTGATAGTAAGACAGAAGTGTTAAGAGGATAAAGTTCTGCAGGAAGTATTTTGTCAGGAGATCAGGGGTTAATATGAATGTCTTCACAGCTCCTATGGACTGTTCAATTACAGCCAGCAGTTAAACAGTTATATTCTTTCCAGAGGCGGGACGTTACTGGCCAGTGACAGTCATAGAAAGAAATGCCATATAGGGTTAATTCCCTGTTTTCTCTAGGGAGTTCTTATCACCTCTAATAGTATATCTCCTCTATTGCTTGATCCCTCTGTGCCTTAGGCTGGTTTCACACTACGATTTTATCAGTTGCAATGCTGTCCGATAAAAATCGGACAGCATCGGACCGATTTTGGGTCCCATGCAGCCCTATGGGCATCGGACCGAATCGGATGTGCACTAAATGCCATCCGATTTGGTCCGATCCGATTCTGTCCTATTTTATTATCGGTGCTAAAATCGGCGCCTGCTCCGATTTTAGCACCGAAAATAAAATCGGACAAACTCGGATCGGACCAAATCGGATGGCATTTAGTGCACATCCGATCTGACCCGATCAATTTGACATGGGGCCCTATGGAGCAGGGTCCGAGGAAACATCTGATGTCTCCTCGTACCCGATTTTAGTGTACTGAGCATGCTCAGTACACTAAAATCGCTCCAAAAGTGAATGAATGGGTTAATTAAAAAAAAAAACAAACTATGCTCACCTGTCCACGAGGCCCCCGACGTCTCCCGACGTCTCCGGTGTCTCCAGGTATCTTGCTGTCTGTGCTGACAAGACCTGCCGTGATGTCACAATCACATGACTGCCAGCAACCAATAGCTGTAATGAGATATAGAAATTGGTTGCGCCACGCTGCTTTATGTTTTATATCCACCCTCTGTTAAGTCACCGTTACACTCACCTTTTCCTATTGTGCTGTCCGCACAACAGGGGGGCTCACGTAGTGAGTGCACGGGGTCTCTCTCTATGCGGTGTGGAATTCTTTCCCTTTTTCCTCGGTGTCCGCCTGTGTAATTGCACGTGATCCCTCACGTGTTTTCCTCTCCTCTGTTAGGTTTGTCTTCTCCTCCGGAGCTGCTCCACCGCTCTCCCCATAGGGAGATGGATATGCAGGCAATGGAATAAAACGATGTTTGGGTGAGCGCTGGGATATGAAGACAGCTACACTTCAACAAGTATTTTACCTGTAAGTTTATTGTTCAAATCACACTAGGTCCTCTCCCACAACATGTTTCGACGCTCAGGGCGTCTTCCTCAAGTGGAGGAAGACGCCCTGAGCGTCGAAACATGTTGTGGGAGAGGACCTAGTGTGATTTGAACAATAAACTTACAGGTAAAATACTTGTTGAAGTGTAGCTGTCTTCATATCCCAGCGCTCACCCAAACATCGTTTTATTCCATTGCCAGCAACCAATAGCTGGCAGTCATGTGATTGTGACATCACGAGAGGTCCTGGCAGCACAGAAGACAGAACAGCAAGACACCGAGAGACGCGCGGGACCTTGCAGGAGTTGTGGACAGGTGAGAAAGGAGAGGAGGAGAGGGGAGGACAAGAGGAGAGGAGGAGGAGGACGACAAGAGGAGAGGAGGAGGACAAGAGGAGAGGAGGAGGACAAGAGGAGAGGAGGGGGACAAGAGGAGAGGAGGGGGACAAGAGGAGAGGAGGGGGACAAGAGGGGGAGCGCAATGGGGGACAAGAGGGGGAGCGCAATGGAGGACCGCGGGAGAAGAGGGGAGGACCGGGGACCATATTGGAGCACCAGGGGAGACAGCTGATGACAGCTGACAGGAGGGAGGTGAGGGCAGGCATCAGATAAAATGTCGGAATCGGATGCCTATTTGGCATCCGATTCCAAGCATCAGAAGAATCCGATGCTGTCCAATTTATATCTGACAGCATCGGATTTTAAAAAATCGTAGTGTGAAAGTAGCCTTAGAGTATCAGACTCTCAGATGGGACGGGTAATTCAGTCCACGAGGTCTAAGGAGCTATGCAGATCTCCTCAACAGCGTCACCTCGTGCAGAGAGGGGGGCAGTATGTCTGAGGGCTCAAAGTCTGTCCAGCCTGTACCTTAGAGTAGAAATGGGTCCGGCTCTGTGCTCAGGGATAGTGTAGCTATCCGCCTGGGATCTTATCGTTATTATTTGCCGTGTTCAAGGGTCAGTATGCCAGGGATGGTGTAGCTGGTAGCAGGAGCAGCCTCATGCACGTCCTTCCTGACCAGCGGCCATCTTGGATCCGCCCTATTTCTCTTCTAATTTGTGACTTAAAAATCTACTCTAAACTCTTGGCAAACTGTTTGGCCGAGATCCTCCCGTCTCTGGTTGACCTGGATCAGGTGGGGTTTGTGGCGGGGAGGCAGGCGAAGTGTGGATCCTGGGAATGTTGGACCTTATCGGGGTGGCTGAGAACAGAGCGGTCCCCAGTGTATTCCTGTCATTGGATGGCAAAAAAGCGTTTGACAAGGTACACTGGGGATACCTAAAGGAAGTGTTGCAGAGTTTTGGCATTGTAGGCCTCTGCAGTTCTCAGCCTCTATTCTTACCCCAATGCTAGAGTCCTCTCCTCTGGATTCAGGTCTGGCCGCTTCTCCATCACGAATGGTGCGCGCCAAGACTGTCCGCTATTGCCGGTGATTTTCGCCTTGGTGGTGGAGCCTTTGGCTGTGCCGATCCGCACTAACCCCCTGGTTTCGGGGATCAGGGTTGGGAGGAGTGAGCATGTCATTGGTCTTTACGCAGATGACATTATTAATTCCTGCACTAATCCCGACACCTCCTTACCAGCTGTAATGCAGACCCTCTCATCGTTTGCCCGGGTCTCTTATTATAAATTGAATGCATCTAAGTTGCCTTTTTTCCTGTCCATGTCCCTCCTTTGTTGTCTACTAGGCTAGCCTCGCAATTCCCTTTCAAATGGTGTCCGGAGGGGATCCCGTATTTGTTCGTCGGACTTGGTAGCAGCAAAGAATTTGGAGTCTCTGACGACCATCTTGAAGGGCTGCATAGAGTAACATCCTTTGCGAGATCTCTCCTGAATTGCCAGAGCACAGGCGTTCAAGATGCTGATTCTCCCGAAGATCCTATATTGATTTAGGTGCTTGCCAAACTCATTTCCTAATAAGCTAATGATAAAACTTCAGAAATTGGTGACTAATTACATTTGGGCCGGTAAAAAACCTATAGTAGCTAAACAAGTGATGTTTCTTGGCCTGAGAGGAGGTGGAATGAGAATCCCTGACTTTAAGGCTTACCACAGGGCGGTCATCTTGGAGGAGGCAAAAAGGTGGTGGCACACTCCTAAAGATTTGAGATGGATACAGATTGAAGGTGAATCTTTGGGAGGGGGCTCTCTGCGAGGGCTTTTGGTTGTGGAGTCCCTAGGTCCAACAGGCAGGGTGTGTGGTCTGGATGCTGCGCGCACGATGCTTGGTCATTGGAGATGGTCTCCCGATAGGTAGACTCTTCTCCCGCCCTTGGTGATTCCGCTGGCTTCTCTGCATTTTCACGTCAAGGGCGTCTTCCTGCAGTATTTCCAGATCAGACACTGTCTGAAATCTAAGATCCACATAACTAGTGTGGAGCACATAAACCTCTCCCCTGTTACGAGATTTTTGTTGTCAGACTCGAAAATCACTTATGGTACCTTTACACGCCGCGACGGCAGGCTGGATACATCGCGCTACAGGCTACAAATGTAGCTTGTAGCGTCAATGTAGCCCGTCGTAGCGGCGTCTGAAGACGCGACGCTACAGCCGGCGACAGATACATCTGTTTATGGGCTCTGCTCGAAAACAGATGGCTATATCGCCGATGGTAGCGAGCTGTATCGGCGTGTAAAGAAGCAACGGAAGCGAACTCTGGACACCCGGGCTGTAGCTGCAATGTAGCTAAGGCGTGACCTCGGCTCCATGTTACCGCGCCCCATGTGCGATCATTGGTGGAAGCTGCTGCATGACGATTGGTAGTCGCTGCATAGGGAGGCATATTTAAGGAGCTGACGAGTCACACTACACAATCGCTCGAGCGTGCTGTATTACTCAGCCTCCTGCGATGCCTGCCCAATCAGGATGTTATTGCTTCGTCCTATCAGCGTACGGAAGTCTTGTAATCCACAATTGGAGCACGCCTATGTGCTGTCCCTGCTGCACCAGGTCCGCCCATAGTAGCTGGTTGTAGCGGTGTGTAAATGAGCAACAGATGGCTACTTGAGACACCCGGCGATGTAGCTAGCTATAGATGTAGCGTGGCGTAGCGAACCTTGTGGCGGCGTGTAAAGAGCTACCGGCTACCGTTTGTAGCCGTTTGAGCGTGCTCGTGCACGTGAAGTAGCGGGATGTATCCAGCCTGCCGTCGCGGCGTGTAAAGGTACCATAAAGGATTGTCTAAGATTTACGGAGGCTTGTTGCTTAATAGTTCCCCTTCAAAGCCAGAATACATGATCAAGTGGGAAAAGGATCTAGACTTCTTGTCTCCACAGGAAGAATGGGAAGAGGTGGTTAGGTGGGGCCAGTCCTCTAGTAGGTGTGTCAACCATTTAGAAAATCTCAAGAAGATCCATCTGAGATGGTTCTTCACTCCAACAAAGTTGGCCAAGTCTAATAGAGAGCTCTCCCCATTGTGTTGGAAACAGTGTGGAGGGAGGGGCGATATGCCTCACGTCTGGTGGTTTTGCCCGAAGGTGGCAGCCTTTTGGCATCTAGTTGACAGCCTTCTTCAGACAGTAATGAGAAATCTGGTTCCCCTTTGCCCCCAGCTTGCAGTTCTGCATATTGGTATGGATGCCTACCCTCCACATCTACGTCAAATAGTTTCGTATGTGTTGATTGCAGCCAGACTGTATAGCGGCGACATGGAAGTCTCACTCTTCTTCGAGCCTGGCAGAGATGACAGACAAACTAAATTTGATCTTCCATTATGAATATCACTTGGCTTTGGATTCTCCGACTAGACTCCGAACTCTGGATTCTTGGTCTGTGTGGACATCCCACCCCCTAGCACACCCGATTCCAATCTCACTTCACTGAGTTTGTGCTTAAATGTAATACAATACTTTATTACGTTTGCCATATCTATCTGTGTATATATTTCGTATATTGACGTGGTGTTATAAGACTTAGTTTCGCCTCTAATATTTTAGGTGACATGTTTTATATGAAGATGGCCGAATTTGTTCTTCCCCTCCTCCCTTCCCCCCCCCTTATCTTTTATATTTTTATATACAGACATTTATATATATGCCATTCGAATGTTGACTTGTTTCTGCTGTCTGAGAATATTTATTTTCTTAATAAAAATTATTGTAACCAGAGCTGATACTTTGCTTAACATTTTGTGTGAAATTATTCCAAAATCCAAAAAAGTTAAAATGTTTCAGCAGCAAAACTGTATCTCTTTTATTATGAATATCTGCAATGGTTCAAGTTCACAGATCACTTCTGCCGTCTAAATGACAGCTCAAAAGCTTCTTGAGTAAATATAACATTTATCCATAGCCTCTCATTGAGTTTAGCAATGTGACTTGAATTAATTTTTAATGCCACAAATTATTAGAAATATATACAAATTCCTATTGTTAATGGTCCAAATGTTTCTTAGAATGACATACCACACTAATGGTGTTAAAGGAACGTCCTGCTTTAAACTATTGGAAGCTTGGCATATAGGCAACCCAAAAATTTAATAAGGACCAGATTGTGCAGACAGCCATAATTTGTGATTAAATACTTCATACCATTGGGGAGTATGGAGTGGGGAAGCTAGACTATGCTAAATATTTGCGAGAATAATTTTTTTCTTGCTTCTGAAATTCTTGGAAAGGTCTCATTACTTTGAGACTTTACCCCATGAACTAATCACACTTTCCTGGCAGCTTTCACCATATTAATTTACGCATGTTCTGTAATTAGCTCTGGCTTTCTTTTCTAGTTCTAGAAGCAGCCGAACCTCTTACTGAAACACATTGGATACACAGCCAAAGTTTTAGTGTCCCTCCAGGTCATATTAAAGGATTGTTTGTCATCTAAAAGAATTGCTTACGAACAATGAGCCTATGTACTCCGGGTAGCACAGGGGTCTTTATAGAATGTGTAATTAGATAACAATGTTTTCCTTGATGCTGTGTGAAAAAATGCTCTATTAATGAACCTGGGCCAGAATGAAATTAGGACTTACAGTATTCAAATGAATTTAATCGCTTCCTGATTAGAAGCACATAGCAAATGTAAATTGAGGAGCTATGACAGTTACATAAACAAGGGGCTGATGGACAGCTCTTGTTCGAATTCTTTTGAAAACTACACAAATTCATAAGATATCCAGCTATAACCCTTGACACATAATAATAATAATAATATTTATTCATTTATATAGCACTTTTAATTCCATAGCACTTTACATACATTTGCACATGAACTTTTATGGTAGATTAAACCTATCAAGAGAGGTTTATGTTAAATGATTAGTGTTGTAACTTCTTTTGGGCTCCCAATATACTGTAGTATATTTTACTTTCATGCATTGAACAAATAAATATATAAAAGTGATGAATTCTAAGTGTCATAGATTGGTTAAGTAAGACTACTTTGCAGTTGTTAAAGAGGACCTGTCACCAAACCACACATGGTGATTTAATTACAGCACTGAATGCAGCATGTCTGCTGCATCCAGGCAAGGGGTCCCCCAGCCCTTGAGCCCCCCTGTACCCCGAGATAATACACTTAGAAAACTTACATCCTGCTGCCATAAAGGAGGTGGCTAGAGGCTGGAGCCAAAGGGCAGATTCACACCCCCTGCATGTGTAATCTGCCCACCGCTGCCTCCCTGATGCCAATCATTGTCTCCCTCGCCTGCAGTATAACACAGAGCTTATTTTAGAAATGGACAATTAGCCCCACCCCCTGCGGTGACGTCATGGCTTATACCTACCCTGCTCTTTAGTTAAGATAGAGCAGGGTGGGGAAAGGTGGTGATGTCAGAGCAGGAGGCCGGCCGCCCCGCCTCCTGCAGTGACATCACTGCTTATACCCGCCCTGCTCTATGTAAACCATAGAGCAGGGCGGGTATAAGCGGTGACATCACCGCAGGGGGCGGGGCTAATTGTCCATTTCTAAAATAAGCTCTGTGTTATACTGCAGGCGAGGGAGACAATGATTGGCATCAGGGTGGCAGCGGTGGGCAGATTACACATGCAGGGGGTGTGAATCTGCCCTTTGGCTCCAGCCTCTAGCCACCTCCTTTATGGCAGCAGGATGTAAGTTTTCTAAATGTATTTACTCAGGGGACAGGGGGACTGTTTAAATTAGTGGAAACCACTCAAAAGTTAATGTCCAAAAAATACCTTACACTTCATTAGAATAAAAAACACATACATATAACAACAAGTAATGTCAATAAATGATGAGGAGATCCCTAGGATAGTACCACGTTAAGGCAGTAACATAGGATTGGGCTCAGTCACAGTTAAGTAAAATCCCAAACATTAAGGGCTACATATTATCACAAGGAATTTGCTAATAGCAGACATTTCATCAGTGAGCCTCACCCATAATGATGTATATTGTGGCCACTGGTTCTGTGCCCTACTTCCAATACCCTGATCCGTGGTGACCCCTACGTCCGTTTCACCTATATGCTTTTTCAAGGGGTGTGGCCTTGATAATGGTGACCGCTTTTTATATTCTGTTTAACCCCTTCATGACCCAGCCTATTTTGGCCTTCCGGACCTTGACATTTTTTGCAATTCTGACCAGTGTCCATTTATGAGGGTATAACTGTGGAACACTTCAACGTATCCTAGCGATTCTGAGATGGTTTTTTGTGACATATTGGGCTTCATGTTAGTAGTAAATTTAGGTCAATAATTTTTGCATCTATTTGTGAAAAAATTGAAAATTTGGCAAATATTTTGAAAATTTCGCAATTTTAAATTTTTATTCGGTTAAACCAGAGAGTTATGTGACACAAAATATTTAATAAATAACATTTCCCATACGTCTACCTTACATCAGCACAACTTTGGAAAAAAAATATTTTGGTAGGAAGTTATAAGGGTTCAAAGTTCATCAGCAATTTCTCATTTTTCCAGCAAAATTTACAAAACCATTTGTTTAGTGACCACATCACATTTGAAGCCCCTTTGAGGGGTGTACATGACAGAAAACACCCGAAAGTGACACCATTCCAAAAACTGCACCCCTCAAGCTACTCAAAACTACATTCAAGAAGATTATTAACCCTTCAGATGCTTCACATGAACTAAAGCAACGAGGAAGGAAAAAATGGACATTTTAATTTTTCCAACAAAAATGTTCTGTTAGCCTCAATTCTTCCATTTTCACATGGGCAACAGGATAAAATGGATCCTAAAATGTGTTGTGCAATTTCTCCCCGAGTATATCGATACCTCATATGTGGTCATAAACCACTGTTTGAGCGCACGGCAGGGCTCAGAAGGGAAGGAGAAAAATTTGAATTTTGGAGCTAATTTTCCATTCAAAAAGTGAAATTGCACTCCTTCCCTTCTGAGCCCTGTCAAACGCCCAAACAGTGGTTTATGACCACATATGAGGTATCGGTGTACTAAGGAGAAATTGCTCAACAAATTTAAGGATGCATTCTATCCTGTTGTCCATGTGAAAATGAAAAATAATTAAGCTAAAAGAAATTTTTTGTGGAACAAAAAGTACTTTTTTCATTTTTATGGATCAATTTGTGAAGTACCTGTGTGTTTAGAATTTTATTCCGTACCTGGCCCTCTTACTGGGCAAATATTGCCGGAACTGAAACTTCCCTTGGAAGTGGATGAGGGATTCATCCACACAAATTTCCCTTTGGGGAACGTACACTTCAGCAAACTTGTCCCTGAAATGTAAAAATTTGTGAATGACCTCAAATCGTCTTCGGGTCATCACCATGCTGAACACTGGAGTTTGATATAAAATTTCTTTACTCCAGTATTGGCAGATTTATGGTTTCTTCACAATCCCCATGTGAAGTGCCAGTCCCCAATATTTCAACATTTCTACTTGGTCCACGGGACTCCAAGTAGAAAATGATGAATTTGGGTTTTCGGACAGAAATTGTTGGGCGAAGATGTTGGTCTGTTCCACCATGAGACTCACAATGGCCTCAGAGAAATAGACTTTGAAAAAGTCTATTTCCCTGAGGTTTGCTGTCTCAAACTGGATACCTGATTGGGGAAGGAAATCAGGAATCCGTGGAGTGTAGTTTTCAGGGATCCAAACGGGGGCAATAGTGCTAGGTTGGATGTGACTAGCACTAAGTTGAGGGTTACTCACAGTTGGCTGTGGGTCTTCCTCCATGGCCTCCGGCTCCTCTTCCTCAGCCTCCGACACTTCTCCCCTGGGCTCCGGACGATCTCTTGTCCTCCGACATCTTCTTGGTGGCGAGTCGGTGTCACTGGAGAAGGAAGAATGGGAGGAATAGAGGAACGTGGGGTCCTCTCCCTCACTATCCGCTTCGGAGGCAATAATGTAGTATGCCTTCTCAGCTGAGTACGCCCTTTCTGACCGTGATGATCGGGACGAACGGGACGGGCGGGGCATTTTGTGTGCTGTGTGCGTGTGTAGAAAAAAATTAAACTTTATTATAGTGTGTGTGTACTTGTGTTATGGCAATAAATAGTTAATAATTTTATTGGAATAATTGAAGCCATTTCAGAACCCTTCCAAAAACATGGTTATGTGAATCCTTGCACTTTCCTCTAGAAGTTTCCATGTCTCTGATTTTGTATAAATGTTTTGATTTAGAGGTAGCCGTATAGAAGTTATAGAAGTTCTTATCAACATGTTCTGAATGTCCTGTACAACTTCAAAGCTAGTTAAACTAACTACCACGCAGAAAATATAATAAAATGTTTTCCAGAATAAAATGTATATTCAGCATAACGTGACGCAATTATCTAGTCACACCCCTCTGCACATCCCTTTAAGGATAAGTAATAAAACTGCTAGCTTTTGCTTTAATAAAGGTCTTTGTCATTAAGCCTCTACATTGACAACGTGTCAGCGTGGGTTCTTTCGTGACATGCACACACTTAGACAAAGCATCCAATTTGGCGGCAGACAATTAAGACGACAGCCTCACCCGAAAGTTGTGGGGGGCATCCATAACACTTGTGTATGTGCAAGTGATTGGTGTAACTTTCAGACGGGGGCCGTCAGGTGCAGGGGTGTAAGGCGGGGGCTGTCAGGTGCAGGGGTGTAAGGCGGGGGCTGTCAGGTGCAGGGGTGTAAGGCGGGGGCTGTCAGGTGCAGCGTGTGTAAGGCGGTGGCTGAGGAAAATGCAAAAGTCGTCAACGGCAGCAGCAGGTCACAGAGCGGGGGGGTGAGCAGGGGACACTGAGCTGCAGCGGTGGCAGAGATCAGGGGCAGTGAGGTTCTGCAGCAGTGGCGGCAGCAGAAATTGGTGGCAGGGGGGTGATCAGCGGGTGGGGATTAGCAGCAGGCTGGGGGTTAATCAGTTGGCAGGGGGGCAAGCAGCGGGCAGGGGGGCAAGTAGGGGACACTGAGCTGCAGCGGTGGCTGGTGGCAGAGATCAGGGCAGTGAGGTTCTGCAGCAGTGGCGGCGGCAGAGACGGGGGGCAGGGGGGTGATCAGCAGGCTGGGGGGAGTGATCAGCGGAGGCTGAGCAGCAGGCAGGGGAAGCTGAGAAGTGGGCATGGGGGGGCTGAACAGCGAGCGGGGGGGCTGAGAAGTGGGCATGGGGGGCTGAGAAGCGGGCACGGGGAGGCTGAGCAGCGGGCTTAGGGGGCTGAGCAGTGGGCATGGGGGGGCTGGGTAGCGGGCATAGAGGGGGCTGAACAGCGGGCAGGGGGGTATGCAGAAGGCAGGGACACAGTAGGTTATTCAGTTGCTGCTGGAGCAGCAGAAGGCAAGGTTCTGCAGCAGCAGCGGCGGTGCTTCAGCAGAAGAAGTGGGGGCAGCGGCGGCAGAGATCAGGGGAAGAGGTTCTGCAGCAGTGATGGTGCTGCTGCAGAAGGAGTAGGGGGGTGGCAGTGAGGTTCTGCAGCAGCAGCGGCGGTGCTGCTGCAGAATAAGCGGTGGCGGCGGCGGTCGCAGTAGTGGCAGTCACGGCGGTGGCGGTGATGGGGGCGGCGGCGAGGTTCTGCAGCAGCGGCGGTGCTGCTGCTGCAGAACAAGTGGTGGCGGCGGCAGTCGCAGTAGTGGCAGTCACAGCAGCGGCGGTGATCAGGGTGTGGTAGTTACCGGTTTGTAGGCAGTCACTGGATGGCGGTCAGTCGTTGATGGCAGCAGCATGGGGTCCTCCCTCTTCAGCCTCCTCGGATGGAAGAGACTGAAGAGGGCGGGGAACACATGCATAACACCGCCCCTAAAAGATCTCATTGGACAGCTGGGGTCACATGGATGCTAGCTCCAATGAGATCTGGGGGAGGGGGTGACTCACCGTTGCCGAGTTCTCAGGTTTCAGGCGCTGTTTCACTGTCACGGTTCTGTGCCTGAGGCTGTGGGGGCCCGGTGGTCAAATGGACGGGTTGGGGAAATGTGGAATAAAGTCTTATTTGTCTCGTGATGCCACCTGTGGGTGTCCGGTGATGGCACCGGCACTGCTTGGGCCTCCGGGGGATGAGCGGCAGTTAGATGGGATGCTTCCTACAGGATGAGCAATAATCCCCGGGCCAGGAGCTGCACTGAGTGGAATACGGCAGCTCAGTTAGTTTAAGAAGCCATAGGTTAAAACAGCTACGGAAGAATACACAGACACGATGCTCCTCTGCACGGGTCTTTACTGTATTTCTGGTACGGTACACGGTAACACAGTTCTTAAGTAATGGACCGGGTGGTCCCAGTGATGAACAGTCTCTGTCCAAAGCTCCACAGTGTTCCTGCTTTACTCACGGTCCCTTTTTGTTGGTAGTCGTGGCTTTAGTTCACCAGGTTAGGATACTGGGGTCTCTCTAGTGCAGGGGCCTCAAACTCGCGGCCCGCGGGCCGCATGCGGCCCCTGGGGCTTCCCTGTGCGGCCCCCGGCACCTTGGACAATTGACCATGCTGACTGTGGTCCAGTGCATGGGGCCGCCGCGGTCTTTGCTATAATATTACTTCCGGCCGCTTCACTCCGACGCTCGCTCTGCCCCTCTGTAAGTTCAATGCAAGCCGTCAGCCAATGAGAGGCCCGCAGGTGACGTCATACACCGAGGTCACGTACGGGCCTCTCATTGGCTGACTGCGGCTTGCATTGAACTGGCACATCAGCAGAGCGAGCGGCAGAGTGAAGCGGCCGGAAGTAAGATTATAGCAGAGACCGCGGCGGTCCTATGTACGGGACCGCCGCCAGCATGGTTAGCAAAGCAAAAGTGTGTGTGTGTGTGTTAATGTGTGAGTGCCTGTGAGTGTGTCTGTGAGTGCCTGTGAGAGTGTGAGTGCCTGTGAGAGTTGTGAGCCTGCCTGTGTGCCTGCCTGTGAGAGTGCCTGTGTGCCTGCCTGTGAGCCTGCCTGTGAGAGTGCCTGTGAGAGTGCCTGTTTGCCTGCCTGTGAGAGTGCCTGTGTGCCTGCCTGCCTGTGAGCCTGCCTGTGAGCCTGCCTGTGTGCCTGCCTGTGAGCCTGCCTGTGAGCCTGCCTGCCTGTGAGCCTGCCTGCCTGTGTGCCTGCCTGTGAGAGTGCCTGTGTGCCTGCCTGTGAGAGTGCCTGTGTGCCTGCCTGTGAGAGTGCCTGTGTGCCTGCCTGTGAGCCTGCCTGTGAGCCTGCCTGCCTGCCTGTGAGCCTGCCTGTGAGCCTGCCTGTGTGCCTGCCTGTGAGAGTGCCTGTGTGCCTGCCTGTGAGAGTGCCTGTGTGCCTGCCTGTGAGAGTGCCTGTGTGCCTGCCTGTGAGAGTGCCTGTGAGAGTGCCTGTGTGCCTGCCTGTGAGAGTGCCTGTGTGCCTGCCTGCCTGTGAGCCTGCCTGTGAGCCTGCCTGTGTGCCTGCCTGTGAGCCTGCCTGTTAGCCTGCCTGTGAGCCTGCCTGTGTGCCTGCCTGTGTGCCTGCCTGTGTGCCTGCCTGTTAGTCTGCCTGCCTGTGAGCCTGCCTGTGTGCCTGCCTGTGAGAGTGCCTGTGTGCCTGCCTGTGAGAGTGCCTGTGTGCCTGCCTGTGAGAGTGCCTGTGTGCCTGCCTGTGAGCCTGCCTGTGAGCCTGCCTGTGTGCCTGCCTGTGAGCCTGCCTGTGAGCCTGCCTGCCTGTGAGCCTGCCTGTGTGCCTGCCTGTGAGAGTGCCTGTGTGCCTGCCTGTGAGAGTGCCTGTGTGCCTGCCTGTGAGCCTGCCTGTGAGCCTGCCTGTGAGCCTGCCTGCCTGCCTGTGAGCCTGCCTGTGTGCCTGCCTGTGTGCCTGCCTGCGAGCCTGCCTTTGTGCCTGCCTGTGAGAGTGCCTGTGTACCTGCCTGTGAGCCTGCCTGTGTGCCTGCCTGTGTGCCTGCCTGTGAGCGTGCCTGTGTTCCTGCCTGTGTTCCTGCCTGTGTGCCTGCCTGTGTGCCTGCCTGTGAGCTTGCCTGTGTGCCTGCCTGTGAGAGTGCCTGTGAGAGTGCCTGTGTGCCTGCCTGTGAGAGTGCCTGTGTGCCTGCCTGTGTGCGTGCCTGTGTGAGTGCCTGCGAGTTTGTACAGAAGTGTGTGATTATAACAGAAGCGCTAGAGCACAGGAGGCACACGTTTAATCAACTTTAATATACCACAACACGTTTCCACGGCAGTCCGCCGTCTTCCTCAGGTGGATTTATGTGATGAAGACAGCGGACCGACGTGGAAATGCATTGTGGTATATCAAAGGTAATTAAACGTGAGCCTCCTGTGCTCTTGTGCTTCTGTTATAATCTCATACTTCTGTACAAATATCATATCCCCATCCTAGGGTTGCAGCAGGAGCAGCTGTGAACCAGAGTCACCGCTAACAGAATCCAAAGGACCTGCGGCGACATAGCTGAGAATGTCACAGGGTCAGGTGATCGGCTTGCTCGAGTCACCTAACTGGAAGAAGGTGCTGCTCGTGGAGGACACCCCGAATGCTGGAGTCCGGAGCCATCCACTGCGATACGCCGAGGTTGTGCAAGGTTGCACAACCTGCAAAGGTGAGATGCGAACCCCCACATCTGTTATTGTCGCCCCCACTAGACCACCAGGTACCGCTCATCGGTTGTGGTCCCCCCCCCCCATTTTGTTCCACATGAGTGACAGTGAGTGAGTGTGTTAGTGTGTGCGTGAGTTAGTGTGTGCGTGAGTTAGTGTGTGCGTGAGTTAGTGTGTGATAAGAAGGCAGACCAGGTTGGGGACATCAGTAAAAAAGGGGTCCAGCATAGGGGACATTACTGCACTATGGGGGTGAGGATGGTGACATCACTACAAAAGGGGCCAGAATGTGGACATTACTACACTGTGGGGGCCAGGATGGGGACATCGCTACAAAAGGGGATCAGCATGGAGGACATTACTACACTGTGGGGGCCAGGATGGGGACATCGCTACAAAAGGGGATCAGCATGGAGGACATTACTACACTGTGGGGGCCAGGATGGGGACATCGCTTCAAAAGGGGACCAGCATGGAGGACATTACTACAAAAGGGGACCAGCATGGGGAACATTACTGCAAAAGGGGATCAGGTTGGGGATATTAGTACAAGAGGGGGACCAGGATGGGGACATTACAACAAGAAAGGGACCAAGATGGGGACACTACTACAAGAAAGGGGTCAGGATTTTGACATTACTACATTGAGCAAAAAAATCTGGTATTACTAAAAGTGTCACTTAGGCTGCTTTCACATCAGCGTTTTGCGCTGTTCGCGGCAGTTGCGGTGAAAAAAACGCAACTGCCGCGATTACCGCATAACGGCCGCGATCGTGGCAAACTTGCGGCAAGCCCCATACAATGTCTATGGGGCTTGTGGTAAGTGTGCGGCAGGTGCGGTTTCGGCACTTGCAGCAGGTGCGGCTGCGAAAAAAACGCGGTATGCAGCGGTTTTTTTTTGCAGCCGCAAGTGCCGAAACCGCACTTGCAGCACACTTACCGCAAGCCCCATAGACATTGTATGGGGCTTGCCGCAAGTGTGCCACGATCGCGGCCGTTATGCTGTAATCGCGGTAGTTGCGTTTTTTTCACCGCAACTGCCGCGATCAGCATTTACCGCTGATGTGAAAGCAGCCTTAGTCCTACAAGCAATGCGGCCCCCCGATATCAATATTTTTCTATGTGCGGCCCACCAACCCAGCCTAGTTTGAGACCCCTGCTCTAGTGGATTGCCTGTTCCATATTATTCAATCGGCTACAAAGGGTCCTAGACTCCCGTGGTGGGTACCCCCTGGGATGGCGACAGAATTGGTAGCTTCAGTGGTGCTTTCCTATGAAGCCCTTCTACCACTCCAGTTTGTAGTACAGCGATGAACAACTGTCTACCTCGGAACTGGCATCCGGTGGGACTAGGCGCGGGTGTTTTTGAACCCGTTGCTTTTGTTGCTTTGCCCACTTCCTTGTCTGGGTCACCGCTTCTCGGTGCCCTCTCAGTTAGATCTGTCTTGACTTCTGTCCTTGACCTTGTCTCTCCCACGTTCTAACTTTCTTTTCTATTTTTTCCCCACACTACACCTCACATTCCTCCCACCAGGACCTGATTGGTCTTCTGCCTCTGGATGGTGCATGTGGTACATGGAGCTTTGGATTTAACTTGTTCACCCCTGAGACGGACGATATTGCATCTTCAGTCAGGGATGCAATGCCTTCTTGTGACGCACCTGGGAACCCCCCCTCGGGTCATCTGGAGGTCCCTGCCTACGTACAGCTCTGGTGACTTATTGCTGACACAATCACCGGAGCTGCACGACTGCAAATCTGCCATGACGTTGTACAACATCATGGGTCGTTAAGGCACAGAAACCCATGACGTTGTACAACGTCAAAGGTCGGGAAGGGGTTAATGTGCAGGAGCCATCTCTATCTCTGAGACCGACGCTGCACCGTCAGAGGAAGGAGAGGAGTCAATGCGCATCACGGGAACACCCCGAATGACGTCACTTTGTGCATGCTCTCGCACACTAACAACATCTCCCATTATTCAACAGCGGTAATGCAGGCGACATGTCTGCGAATTATGGAGTGTGGCGGCCATGTTCTTGAAGACCGATGGGCCATGGTATTATTGTAATGGGAGGCAGAAAAGCGCCACATAGTTTAGTGCTATCAGACCAGATAAATTAAAGCATAAAAACACCCAACAATACATTCACACAAGCAACTATACCATTAAAAACATGATTCATCAGTGCAACAATGACATAGTTACATAAGATTAATATCTTTAGTTGAATAAATGAATCCATGTAAATAAAGTGCAAGAATGAAAGGTTATGATGTGAATTCAATATTATTAAATGTGAAAGAATTATGAGTGTGATCACACACAATAAATTAAGTCATGAATGACATAGTGATATGATATGATAAATAAAATGAATGTGTGTGCAGAGTGAGTAGATAATAGAATATAAAGGAGTTATATCTACAGTAGAAAATATTAAAATACCATTCAACTCAGATTGTGCTACTAGAGCACCAAACTCATACTATTCATACTTCATAACATATACAAATTTTTCACAATTATGTTGGCATAATTGGCTTTTGATCTTGTTTTAGCACACCAAGTCCTTATCTTTTCATTTTTAAATTTTTTCATTTTTCCTCCGTTTTTCATTTTGAATTAAGTCCATCGGAACACACCGGGATCACAGGATATATCACACTCCATAATTTGCAAACATGTCGCCTGCATTACCACTGTTGAGGGATGGGAGATATTGTCAGTGTGCATGCACATTCGCGAAGTGACGTCATTCGGAGTGTTCCCGTGACACACATTGACTCCTCAGCGTTGGTCCCAGAGATAGATGCGGCTCATGCACATTTATTTTGCCCGGGCAAGCAGGATAGAAAAAGCGGTCATCATAATTTTAGCCACAACCCCTTGAAAAAGCATATAGGTGAAACATACATAGGGGTCACCACGAATCAGGGCATTGGAAATTGGGCGCAGAACTGATGGCCACAGAGTTAGATTGTCATGAATTTATCATGAAGCTTGCACAGGAGTTATGGGTGATTTTGTGTTGGAACATATTCATATTTGCAGTTGTGAAGGTCACAAGCATCAGGAGCCAGGCAATCAAAAGAAGGTCCTGTTTACAAAATGGGCTGAAATGACTTGTGTGAGTGCACAGGTCTCAGAACACAGGTCTATTTATGTAGGACTACTGTCTTCATTGGTCCAGTGCACAATGTGGTAGGGGATGGATGTTAAGACCAGTCACATAAATGAATATTTTGGGTAAATTTAGGTTGAGTTGTTGTCATCAGGCAGGATTACAAAATCGGGAGAGATCCAGACTTTGTTGCATTTTATGAGAGTAAGTCTGTGTGCATTTTCTGTTGAGAGTCATGATTGCCCCAGCGGAACTAAAAACACACTCAAACAACACACTAGCAGCATGGCAGACGTATAAAGATACGTCAGGCCAAGTGTGCAGGTTGGGCACCCAATAATTATAGTGAACTGAAGGATCAGGAAGGATGCAGGTATGGTCACTTGAGTACTCCTTGACTATGTTAGTCAACTTCTTCCTTCTTGGCACTGTTATAGTCACAGATAGCTCTTGCTGATGTGCTAGTTTATTGAAACTGGCCCAGTTTGGGCACACTCCCACCTCTGTTGCACTTGGTGTGTGTGTCCCTCCCCAGTAATCCTTGTTGTTGAAAAGGGCCGCTACATCTGCTGCCAGCATTGTCTGGGGGTGATCTTTTCATCAACTGATCAACAACGGGCCCTGATTTCATTGTGCATCTGTATAGCCCAGGCTTTGGGGTACTCGAGTATCAGGCTTCCAGGGATAGCATCTGTTGTGTCACGGGGAAGTGGTGGCCGCTCCTGATCCCATGTCCTGGGTATATATTGTGGCCAAAAGTATTGATACCTCTGCAATTCTGTCAGATAATACTCAGTTTCTTCGTGAAAATGATTGCAATCACAAATTCTTTGGTATTATTATCTTCATTTAATTTGTCTTCAATGAAAAAACACAAAAAGAATTGTCCTAAAGCCAAATTGGATATAATTCCACACCAAACATAAAAAAAGGGGGTGGACAAAAGTATTGGCACTGTTAGAAAATCATGTGATGCTTCTCTAATTTGTGTAATTAACAGCACCTGTAACTTACCTGTGGCACCTAACAGGTGTTGGCAATAACTAAATCACACTTGCAGCCAGTTGACATGGATTAAAGTTGACTCAATCTGTGTCCTGTGTCCTTGTGTGTACCACATTGAGCATGGAGAAAAGAAAGAAGACTAAAGAACTGTCTGAGGAATTGAGAAAACCAAATTGTGAGGAAGCATGAGCAATCTCAAGGCTAGAAGTCCATCTCCAAAGACCTGAATGTTCATGTGCCTACCGTGCGCAGTGTCATCAAGAAGATTAAAGCCCATGGCACTGTGGCTAACCTCCCTAGATGGGGACGAAAAAGAAAAATTGACGAGAGATTTCAACGCAAGATTGTGCGGATGGTGGATAAAGAACCTTGACTAACATCCAAACAAGTTCAAGCTGCCCTGCAGTCCGAGGGTACAACAGTGTCAACCTGTACTATCCGTCGGCATCTGAATGAAAAGGGACTATATGGTAGAATACCCAGGAAGACCCCACTTCTTACCCCGAGACATAAAAAAGCCAGGCTGGAGTTTGCCAAAACTTACCTGAGAAAGCCTGAAACGTTTTGGAAGAATGTTCTCTTGTCAGATGAGACAAAATAGAGCTTTTTGGGCAAAGGCATCAACATAGAGTTTACTGGAGAAAAAAAGAGGCATTCAAAGAAAAGAACACGGTCCCTACAGTCAAACATGGCAGCGGTTCCCTGATGTTTTGGGGTTGCTTTGCTGCCTGTGGCACTGGACTGCTTGACAGCGTGCATGGCATTATGAAGTCTGAAGACTACCAACAAATTTTGCAGCATAATGTAGGGCCAAGTGTGAGAAAGCTGGGTCTCCCTCAGAGGTCATGGGTCTTCCAGCAGGACAATGACCTAAAACACACTTCAAAAAGCACTATAAAATGGTTTGAGAGAAAGCACTGGAGACTTCTAAGGTGGCCAGCAATGAGTCCAGACATGAATCCCATAGAACACCTGTAGAGATATCTAAAAATGGCAGTTTGGAGAAGGCATCCTTCAAATATCAGGGCCCTGGAGCAGTTTGCCAAAGAAGAATGGTCTAAAATTCCAGCAGAGCATTGTAAGAAACTCATTGATGGTTACCGGAAGTGGTTGATTGCAGTTATTTTGGCTAAAGGTTGAGCAACCAAGTATTAGTCTGAGGGTGCCAATACTTTTCTCTGGCCCATTTTTAGAGTTTTGTGTGAAATGATCAATGTTTTGCTTTTTGCTTTATTCTCTTTTGTGTTTTTTCATTGAAGACAAATGAAATGAAAATAATAATACCAAAGAATTTGTGATTGCAATCATTTTCAGGAAGAAACTGAGTACTATCTGAAAGAATTGCAGGGGTGTCAATACTTTTGGCCATAACTGTATATTTACAGGGGATTATATACAGTTTGTCGTGATGCCACCTGTAGTTCCTGGTGAGGTGTCACCAGCGCCTCCACAGTCCGCCGGAGGTAGATGGTAAGGCAGCTTAGTTGGACAAGTCCCCTACATGTAGGGCTGGACCTCCGGGGCAGCGTTCCTGTGAATAGAACAGGTTCATGCAGCATAGAGACAGAGGCAGAGGCAAGATCGCTTTTCCTCCGGGTACTTTACTGGAAACTTGTAGCAGCATCAGTTCAGCATTCAGATGTTACAAAGACAGGTAGCTAACAGGTGGCTGCAAGTGGATCCCAGGTAGTATGGTGGGACCCTTAGTGTGCCTGCTTGCTCTAACCCGCGTCTGTTCCTTCCTGTTTTTCAGTTTCCTTTGTGTGAAGCCTGGAAACTTGGAATCAGCCTGACCTCCTTTCCTCTCTCACCTTCTCTGCCGTTAGGTAACCCTCTACTGGTTGGCCGCTCGTTCCTTTGGCGGTGCCTGGTTCCCTCTTTCGGCCTGCTTTGGTGCCTGGGAGAATTATAGACACCACGGGACTCCAGATTCTCTGTGGTTCTAAAGTATCCCACAGGTGCTGGTTCCGGTACCCGGTAAGCTGTCTGGGAGACCTGCCGACGGCCCTCTTTTCCCAAACTGGCTGCTCTCCTGAAAAACTTCCTTTCTTTCTCCTTAGTTCCTTTCTTCCTCTTCCATCCCTCCTGGTCCCTCAGCGGAGAGACCTAGCCTCCAAAAACTCACTCCAAGGGAAGACTCTCTTGTTCCCCGTAGAGGTGGTTTTATTCCCTCCCGGGTAACCTCCCACCGTGTAAACTAGTGTGGGAGTGATGTTTATGGGTCCCACCCACTATCCTTGGGTCCACCTGCAGCTGGAGTATCTGCACCTCTTTTACAGGTGCAGTACCCCTCTGTGATGCCTGCTTGGCGTGGCGCCACACATTCCTTTGGTGACTCACAAATAAGAGAAGAAAATTTCTGTAATGCAGGTCAAAAAAGGTGGCAAACCAGTCTTGGGAAAGACAGTTCCACATTAAAGGTTCTGTGTACCCACCAGGATGACCATCCTCTCCTCCTCATGCTGCCTTGCCTCCTCTTCCTCATCAGGCCTTCCATGCAGGACTGCAGGACAGGAACAAAGCTGGGGTTGGAAGTCCCCTCTGTAGCACAGAAATATAAGTCCTGTTCCTCCTCATCACCTTATGTTAGCTGAGAATATATGCTGGGCTGGGAAGTATCACCCATTGTAAAATATTGCTCTATAGCCACCTGCTGGGCTCTGAAGGCTTCTTCTTTAAGATTATCCAGTGAGTGTTTCAAGAGACAGAGCAGCAGGTTGGGTATGCTCATAATAGCCTCATCACTGCTCACGCTCTTGTTGCAGTACTCAAAGTTTTCAAGAAATGTCAGCGATCCACACCCACTCGACAGTGGTGTCTGACTGTCGGTCTGACGAGCATCTTGAAGCTGGTATTCAGATACTGCCCTCCGCTGCTCACTAATCCTTGCCAACATAATATGATGTGTAGAGTTCCAGTGCGTGGGCAAGTCGCAAATGCGTTGGTGACTAGGCAAATTTAAGTTCTTTTGCAGCACTGCAAGACCAGCAATAGTGATGGAGAAATGTCAGAAATGGGCGCTAATACGATGTACCTTCTCAAGTAAGTATGGCAAGTCAGGGTATGTTTTTAGAAACAGCTGTATCACTAGGCTCAGCACATGAGCCATGCATGCAATGTAAGAGAACTGAAAAGGAAAAAAAAGCGCAATAGGATCTTATCTCACAGATCTCATAAGACTTGGAAAGTGCACTGCTCACCTGGAAAGCTTGTATGGCACACAACCGTAATAAAAGCAAAATGGCTGCTGCAGGGTCCACATGTTGATGGGAACTGTAACAAAATGGAGGAAATGGACTGTGTGTACCAAACCCAACCTGCTCATATAGGAGACAGCCAAACGATAGTTTGTATCAAGTTGCTTCTTGTGTGCTCCCTGAAGAAGGAGTCAGGTCTAAATCTGAAACGCTTCATATTTAAAAAAGAAGCCACTTGCTACGAACTATCGTTTGGCCGTCTCCTATATGAGCAGCGCGGGTCAGGTACACACAGTCTATTTCCTCCATTTTGGTATGCATGGAACGTGTACTAGCTTGCCGAGCTTTAAAGCGGCCACCAGGTTACGCCCATTACCAACAAAAGGATACGTACAAAACAGATCCTCAGAATGGCCAAATTTGGGGTCATATGTCTTTTGTGACTCATGATGGGGGGAGGAAGGAGGACCAGGTTGAGGATTGGCTGGCCCAGCCTTTCAACTACTGAGAGTAGACTATGTGGAACATTTGTGCAGCTTGAGAAATAACTAGAGGTCTTGTCTGCCATCCAAGATAAAACCTGCTGGCACCCTTCTGACTTCAAGACACATTTACATTGCAGACTGGCAAATTTTGAAAGGAACATACTAGATGCATCATCGACCTTCTTATGATCTGTCACATACTCAGTGCCTTGTCAGGCACTACTGTCAACACCATGTCCACACCCAAACCCACGGCCCTTTCCCTTAACGACAGGCTTTTTTAGTGTATTGTTTTTTGTGACCTTTTTATGGCATCGGACAAGCCAGTTGTAACCACAAAAAATGACAGGGGCACTAGGACCAGTGGTTTTGAACAGACACCACAAAAGGTACTACTGGATTGGACTGGATTTTAACAATACACTAGGACCATATTAATTTTTTTGATTTTTACGACACCCGCCAAGCGAACTGTAACCCAATAATGACAAGGGGCACAAAGGACTTGTGGTTTTGAAAGGACACCACAATAAGATACTACTGCATTGGACTGGATTTTAACAACAAACTAGGGCCGTATAAATTTTTAAGATTTTTAGAGCGCCAGACAAGCGAACTGTAATCCCAAAAATGACAGGGCAATAGAGGACTAGTTCTTTTTAACAGGGAGCACAAAATGCAACTACTCTATTAGTTAGCAGTACACAATGTGTGCTGGAAATGTTGCTCTAAAAAGAGCTGTTCTAGTATGGAGATACTGGTCTGGGGGAACAGCTATTCTCCTTGTAGAAAGTAATCTGCCAGCCAGCAGTGAGGAGACTTAAAGGGACACTGTCAGGTCATTTTTCAGTATGATACTAATATTACCCTTGAATATTGCCTGGGCAGACCTTTTAAAAACATGTAAAATCATTATTGTACCGTTTGTAGTTTCCATGTTATCAGGATTATCAGACCCTGCAGGCAGCTCCTGGATTAGTCCTTTCCATTATAAGCAAACAGGATTAGTCTGGATGCTGTATAAACTGTCATGTAATTATACACTCCCTCTCAGCAGCTCTCTCCTCCGTCCTCCCTTTACTAACAGTGCAGTGTCAGGTTTCTCTTACAGGAGGTCTGTTCTGTTGAGCACTCCATGGAGGGAGAGAGTTATTACAGATCTGCCTTATCTATACTCCATTTGTTTCTGTAAGCAGATATCCTGCTGTCCTGTGACAGTTTCTGTGTTGAATTTGACCTCTTGTGATGCTGCAAACACAGAGAGCAGAGAGGAGAACACAGCTCCTCCCCCAGGATTCTCCTGTGCAGAGATGTGGTGTGAATATGTGACATGCACTCACTGTGAGTGACAGATGTAATGAATCTCTTTATTTGAAGTTTGCAGAAGAGAGGAGGGGAATATAAATACAGAAAATAAATACATAAATAGAGAGAGTTTAGAGGGAGGAATTAGAAAATGATATCGGTTATATGTTTAACCTGACGGTTTTCCTTTAAAGCCACTATGCTCCTCTGGGAAATTGCATATGCAAATTGTCACTTCAATGAGGAAGTAGACAAACTCTAATACCAACTAATGAAGGTAGCAATACTAAAAGTCATAATTGACTCTTTAACAAGCCTTTTAATATGTCTCAGAATTTGTGCCAGATCAGAACCCCAAACTGCAGATGCTGCGTTTCGGGGTGATTGCCTCTCATCAGTGCAGTGTGTGGGAATTCTGATCTGGTTGTATGAGAGGCTAAGATGAGGTCTGGGGAACAGCTATTCTCTTTTTGGAGAGTAATCTGCCAGTCGGCAGTGAGGAGTCTTAAAGCTGCAATTCTCCTCTGGGAATGAGGAAGTAGACAAATTAGGAAGTAGACAAACTCTAATGCCACCTAATTAAGGTAGCAATCCTAAAAGTTCTAATTGACTCTTTAACAGGCCTTTTAATATGACTTAGGATTTGTGCCAGATCATAACCCCAAATTGCAGATGCTGCGTATTGGGGTGATTGCCCCTCATCAGTGCATTGTGTGGGCATTCTGATCTGGCTGTATGAGAGGCTAAAATGAGGTCTGGGGGAACAGCTTTTCTCCTTGTGGAGAATAATCTGTCTGCCAGCAGCAAGGAGACTTAAAGCTGCAATGCTTCTCTGGGAAATTGCATATGCAAATTGTCACTTCAATGAGGAACTAGACAAAATCTAATTCCACCTAATTAGAGTAACGGCGCAATCACCCCGAAACGCAGCGTCCGCAACATCCGCAGCTTGGTGTTTTGATCTGGCACACATCCTAAATCATATTAAAAGGTTTATCAATTATGACTTTTAGGATTGCTACCTTTATTAGGTGGCATTAGAGTTTGTCTACTTACTCATTGAAGTGACAATTTGCATATGCAGTATGGAGATACTGGAACACTACTTTTTAGTCTCTCCTTGCTCCACAAACTCTCCCTCCTTACACTATTCTGCGAGCACACAAATACTCGGCTAATGCCGAGTAGTCCAAATACTGTTATATCCGTTCGCTTACTGAATAGTATGCTTATCCATAGTCATACTTTATTGCGGGACAAAAAAGGAGTGTGCTTATCCGTTTTGTGAAAATCTGACATAACACTGATCACTAATGAAGTCTCTTGAATTTTGAGGGAGATCTTGATTTAATCTAATGTCTACAGGCAACTTAAAGCAATTGCTTACTTTGTATGACTGCTGATTTTATGATCTGGTGTATGAATATCATATAGGGTGGTCTCCATTAATTACCGCACTCTGGAAGCAAGTGCTGAAAGCCACAATCAATAACATTTTTCTTTCATGTAAGAATTGCAAGAGTGCCGATGTCATCATGTGCTGCAAGTGAATAATAACGATTGGTTACTGTTCCCAATTGGTTATAGTTTTAATTGCATTCTGGTGGACATTATATAATTAGCATTTTTATTCAAAGCAGTGAACTAAAGGTGTAATCTCGAAGCTTTAAGTAATATTAGGCTAAGTATTTATTTATTTTTCTCTCTGAACCTCAATGGTAATGGTAATGGTAATGGTTTTGTTGTCACAATTTGTTGAGAAACATTTCTGAAATTATTGCAGAAGACAGTGGCAAAACCACATAAAAAACCGAACGTGAGACGTTATCCTTTTACATCCACAGATTTATACTGTATAATACCAGACAACCATAATAACACATCAGAAAAGCCAATCATTTTTCCTATATGTGTTGGACATAGAGTTCTCTAACATAGGTTTAATCTAGGTATATACATTTTTTCCTTCATCCTATCATATGCTTTTCGCTCCTGCTTGGCTTTACTTTGTAGACTTATTGGCACCATGCTGGTAGTATGACTGCCATGAACTTGAGAAATTTCACATGTCACCTTGTTAAATTATATAGTAAAGGAAACAGCTGAAGACTGGCTTGGTCAGAACATGAGTCCCACCACCAGACTCAAATAGAGAAACAGTAAAGCCATGCTACGGTTTCATGTTAGACTTTACTACGAGTAGTTTGATAATGCATTAAAAAGTATGGCAACCTTTTAAGCATTTACATTTTATGTACAGACACAGTCACCATAACAAATTGAAGGATTGTCCAAAACCTTATTGAACGTAACGAATATTTAATGTAAACAAAAATTAAACACTTTTCTAGTATACTTCAGTTAAAAATTCCATATCCTTTTTGCTCTACTATGACTTTACATCTATGTCTTTTTCTTACTTTTGATGAAGTTCTGGAGATTCACAAACCTGACTTTAATGGGCTAGTGCAGCAGTCACTGCTGCAGCTGCTATTGTCATCCTTAAAAGGATCTTCATCAGGACCAACCCTATCAGAGGCTGGGCTATTTACTGCCATATTGAGCATGCGCCAGTTGTTAATACTGACACATGCTCAATATGCTGTCCTTGCTCGCTGCTTGCGCACTGATCGTGCGCTCCTCACTAGCTCTAAAAAGACGTGACGAGCTGGCAAGAAATACTCTCTTGATAGCTTGTCACATTTCTTTAGTTCCAGGGAAGAAGCACAGTGACGAGCCAGAAAGAGATCGCTCTCATGCCTGATTGGCATTCTCATTTAGAGCTGGTGAGAAAAAGCAAGTCATTGTGCAATGAAAGCAACACATCAGTAAACAGGGACCGCATACTGAGCATGTGCTGGTATTGACAACTGGTGCATACTCAGTCTAGCAGAGAAAAGCCTTGTTGACAATGTGTTGGAACTGGAATGGAACAAAAGCTGCGACAATAAGGGCAGCACCAGCTCCCTGATGATGTCTAGTTTGACAATCCCCAATGTAAGCAGAGTGACTCAAAGGGAATATAATTGAAAATATAAAAAAGATAAAACACAGATAGAAAGTAAGAATATTTAGGGAAGGGAAGAGAATTTTAATTGAAGTATACTAGAAAATTAGTTAGATGCTATCATTTAAAGGGAAGTTGTCTCTCCTCAGGTGAAATCTGCGACCTCGCCAACGATATCACTGTGTGTGACATATAGCAGCTATCAGGCCACTGCTGTGAGGTGGCTGATTGCTGCACATCCTTCAGGACCATTTTTGGTCCATGGTCTCACGCTGGTCAAAACGAATCACTGCGTGTGACAGCGAGAGACAGCGATCAGCGACCTCACAGGCTGGTAACCATGATAAACACCAGGTAACTAAGCAGCGTTCAGGTCCAGGGACCTAAAGTAATTTCTTATAAAGTCATTATTTTGGAGTCCCTGGGGGTAGGAGGATAAGGGCCGCTTTACACACACCAACTTCTGTGACCAACTTCTGAACAGATCTCTGGTTGCAGTGAAATCATGGACACATTGTTCCATTTGTGCAAAGCCACAAAATCTAACAATGTGTCCATGATTTCACTGCAACCAGACATCTGTTCAGAAGTTGGTCACAGACGTTGGTGTGTGTAAAGCGGCCCTAAGAGCCACTTCGCAAAATGCAGCATAGGCACTAATGATGGTGGCTCTTTCAGTTTAATTGGCCCTGGGGATGGGGGTGACAGGTTCCCTTTTATTGTAATTAATTATACATTGGTTATACCCAGATCACTTTCTGCACTAGCTTTTTCGCCTGTACAGCTGTTGCCTTCCCCTAAGTCCCTATTTAAACACTCCTCCAACCTTATAGTCAATTTTCTCCTCCAGCTTAGCTGCTCCCTCCCCATTGAGGTGCAGCCCATCGCTAGGGTGGATTCATAATTGTCCAGAAACCAAAAACCCTCCTTCCCACATCAATTCCTGGGTCACTTATTTAGTTCCCTATTCTTCCACTGCGTCTATGGTGTGGCACATATCAGTAGTACACTGAATAGTACAAATAGTATTTCAGAAAATACTACGTTCAAAGTTCTTGCCTTAAAGGGAATCCATTAGCGGGTTTTAGCTGAGAGCAGTGTGATTTGGACAATGAGACCATGAATCCAGCAATGTATCACTTATGGTACCTTTACACGCCGCCACAACAGGATGGATACCAACGGCAACTTCACGTGCACGAGCACGGCCGAACGGTTACCAACGGGAACCGCACCCTCTTTACACGCCGCCACAAGGTGCGCTACGCTACGCTACATCTATAGCTAGCTACATCGCCGGGTGTCGCAAGTAGCCGTCTGTAGCTCATTTACACACCGCTATAACCAGCTACTATGGGCGGACCTGGTGCAGCAGGGACAGCACATAGGCGTGCTACAATTGTGGATTACGAGACGTCCGTACGCTGATAGGACAAAGCAATAATACCATGATTGGCCAGGCATCGCAGGAGGCTGATTAATGTTTGACGCTCGAGCAATTGTGTAGTGTGACTCGTCAGCTCCTTAAATATGCCGCCCTGTGCGCCGACAACCAATCGGACCGCACCATCTTCCACCAATGATCGCAGATGGGGCGCGGTATCACGGAGCCTGGGTGACGCCTTAGCTACATTGCAGCTACATCGCCGGGTGTCCAGAGTTCCCTTCTGTAGCTTCTTTACACGCCGATACAGCTCGCTACACTCGGCGATGTAGCCATATGTTTATGGGCAGTGCACGGATACAGAGGTATCTGTAGCCGGCTGTGTCGTCCCGTCTTCACACGCCGCTACTACGGGCGATATTGGCGCGACAAGCTACATTTGTAGCCTGTAGCGGGTTGTATCCATCCTGTTGTGGCGGCGTGTAAAGGTACCATTAGTTTACATGGTGCAGCGGTTATGACGCAAAGTTTTTAGATTTAGCCTGCTGCAGACCTGCACCATGTTCTCTATTTACAAAAATCTACAAAAAGAAAGACTATTCATAATGAATAAAAGTCTTTTCTTTATTTCGATCCATTAAAAATCGTAAAGACATTGGAGAGCCATGAAACAGTTGACGTGTTTCGACACTATGTGTATCTTAAGGCATGACATCGTCAACAACATCGTTGATACGACGCGGGTTTGGAGGCGTACCAGCGATGTTGTTGCGACCTCGTTGCGTGTGACTCTGGCAAGTTGCTACCTGATGATCTCAACTCCAGCAACCTGCTGTATCATTCTGTGTGACACCGTGATAACAATGTCATGGACGACTTCACCCATTCACAGCAATGAGCAGGGATCGTTAGTGGGGTTTGTGAATGATACCTGCGCACAACATCGTTGGTGAGTTGTCCGCGATATCTAGACATGTAACATCTCACCAGTGATGTTGAAATGATGTAAAAAATGACAGCGCGCCCATGAGATCGTTGCCGACATCGTTTCAACATCGTGCTGTGTAACGGGACCTTCAGTTGTAACTGGAGGCAATCGAACATCCAACGAAACAGGAGCAATCTGTTGATGGACAATAGGTTTTCCTGCATGATGCAACACCATGTCACAAGGTAAAAGTGATAACTATCCGGGGCTGGCTTTAGCATGAAAGGTGCCCTGTGCAAAACTGCTTTTTCGTGCCATATTAATTTTTTTACTCAGTTTCCCAGGAACCTAACGCAGACCAGATGGCATTTTTTTACATCCTAAAAAAAAAAATATTCCTTCAAATGTATTGTACAATCAAGGCCTCTGATTTTGTACTGAAAAATCTGCACCTCAAATCTACATTAATTCGATTACATGTGAATTTACACAAAGGGGTCTGCTGATGTCATACATAATAGTTAGGATAACAGATGCCACTGCTGGGTCCCCCATCAGTCTGGAGAATGGGAGTTCTGTCTCTTGGCTGAGAGCGGAGCAGGTCGTGGCCCTATTGTTGGGATCTGCATCTACTATACACATCACGTGAATCTACCTGAAATGTCCAGGATGAGAAGAGGATGCACAGTGGAGCCGCCGCCTGCTCTGCATATACTCCGTGGCAAAAAGGACAAAATACAGATGTTTAAAGGGATTGTACAAAATAAAACCAAAATCTCTGCTTTCTGCATAATAAAGTGTCCTCAGGTTATATGCGGTGCTGCCTCTCGGCCCAACTGACCTAACCAGGCTGAGATGCAGCACCACATATACAACATAAGCACAGAGAAGATCTCAGCATATATAATTCCTTTATTCATCAGTCTGGGCTCACACCAGATGACAATGCTGCAGAAAAAAATACAAATTTGCACTTCAGTAAGGAAGTGGAAGAACCCCAGCACCACCTTTAAGTAGCTCCTCAAAGTCATAGTTGCTTTCCAACAAGCTTTTTAATATGACTAAGGGATTTGTGCCAGATCAGAACCCCAAATTACAGACGCTGTGTTTGGGGGTAACTGCCCCTCATCAGTGTAGTGTGTGGGATATTCTGATCTGGATGTGTGAGTGGGCTATGACAAGGTCTGGGAACTTGCTATCTACCCTATGGAGAGAAGTTTTCTTGCAGAAGACAGTTAAGTAGGTGAGGAGATTGCAGCCACATTCCTCCTCTAGGAAATATGCTAATTTGCACTTCAGTAAGGAAGTGGAAGAACTCCAGCGCCACCTTTAAGTAGCTCCTCCTTGGAAAGCGATTATGACTTTGAGGAGCTACTTAAACGTGGCGCTGGAGTTCTTCCACTTCCTTACTTAAGTGCAAATTTGCATATTTCCTAGAGGAGGGATGTGGCTGCAATCTCCTCATCTACTTAACGGTCTTCTTATGGTTGCAGGAAAACTTCTCTCCATAAGGTAGATAGCAAGTTCCCACACCTTGTCTTAGCCCACCCACACAGCCAGATCAGAATATCCCACACACTACACTGATGAGGGGCAGTTACCCTGAAATGCAGTGTCTGTATTTTGGGGTTCTGATCTGGCACAAATCCCTTAGTCATATTAAAAAGCTTGTTGGAAAGCAATTATGACTTTGAGGAGCTACTTAAATGTGGCGCTGGAGTTTTTCCACTTTATTACTGAAGTGCAAATTTGCATATTTCCTAGAGGGGGGATGTGGCTACAATCTCCTCACCTACTTAACTGACTTCTTATGGTTGCAGGAAAACTTCTCTCCATAAGGTAGATAGCAAGTTCCTGAAAAAAATACAATATACGTATTGTGTATAATACACCTCAGCTGCTTCGGAATCTCATATTAAGATGACTCAGCTATTATAGAGCCGCATTATACAACAACTACGCTGCTAAGCAGTCTGGTGATATACATCTCAGCTGCAGCAGAGCCTCATATTAGACACCTCAGTTGCTACAGAACCTCGTAACACACAACTCAGCTGGTGCAGGACCTTACAATACCTGAGCTGCTGCAGAACCTCATAATACACACCTCATCTACTGCAGAACCTCATACTGCACACCTCAGTTGCCGCAAACCATACCTCAGCTGCCACAGAACTTGAGAATTCACAAAAACCTCTGCTGCTGCAGAGCATGATAATACAAACTTCAGATGCTGCAGAACAATATAATACACATTTCAGCTGGTGCAGAAATTTGTAATACACAACTCAGTCGCTGCAGAACCTCATAATACACAGCTTAGCTGCTGCAGAACCACATTGTACACAGCTCAGCTGTTGCAGAACCTCATAATACACAGAACAGCTGCTGTAGAACATTATAGACATCTGAGCTGCTGCTGAACCTCATACTGTGGAGGGAGAGAATAAAATATACCCTTTAGTAAATTGTAAGGTAAAATAGATCCCGACATAATTATAAAGAGACAATGTGCAGAAATGAACACGAGTGAAAAAAAAAGCCTAGATCTCAGCCAATAAGATGCATGGAGGGGAATCCACTGAAGATTTACGGCAACCAGAAACCATGCTGTCAATCCAAAGAGGACAGGTCACAGTACAATACAATATTTTTGCTGAAAACACTGTATTGACCCCTGGTTGGCTTTCACTCTACACCAGTAGGCGCTACCTACTCCCCATATAGCCTTCCCAACACCTTTCTGCCACAGGTGAGAAATGTGTGGCCCCATCCATAAGCTAAAAACGCAGGCTAACATTGGAGACATCTAGTTAAATTCTCTATCATCCTTCCACACGTTTCTCCCCTGTTCAACCTCACATATTTACCTTAGAGTTTATTACAAGTTATATTTTATTCTCTCCCTACTGCAATCTCCAGAACCTCATACTGTACACCTCAGCTGCCGCAGAACCTCATACTGCACACCTCAGCTGCCACAACACATACCTCAGCCACTGCAGAAGCTTCTAAAGGGTATGTCACACGCGTCAATATCGCCTGCACGATCACGGTTGCACGTGACGTTGCAGCGATATTGACGCGTGTGACATACTGAATCAACCAGCGATAAATCGCTGGTTGATGATCGCCAGGTTTTAGAATCTGTCCTAAAACCTGGCGATGGTCGCCCGGTGTACACGCAGCATCGCTGCGTGTGACACCGGGAGTAGCGATATTCCAGCTCCCAGCGCCTCTCACAAGCGCTGGAAGCTGGTATCCAAGGTAAACTGCGGGTATCTAGGCAGCGCGCGCTGCCTAGATACCCGACGTGTACCTTAGTTACCAGCCTCCTCCGCTCACCGGCTGGTATCTAAGGTTTATCTACCTATCCATCCCAATATCTATCCCTCCCTCTATCTATCCATCCCTCCCTCTATCTATCCATCTCACCCTCTATCTATCCATCTCACCCTCTATCAATCCATCCTGCCCTCTACCTATCCATCCATCCCTCTATCTATCCCTCTATTTATTTCAATCTACCATGTGATACCTGTGTGCTCTGTAAATAATGCAAGTAGCCGATGTCCAAATCAAACCTCTCTTTTATTTCTCCAACGCGTTTCAACGCCCTCCTGGCGTCTTCCTCAGGGTATCCCTGAGGAAGACGCCAGGAGGGCGTTGAAACGCGTTGGAAAAATAAAAGAGAGGTTTGATTTGGACATCGGCTACTTGCATTATTTACAGAGCACACAGGTATCACATGGTAGATTGAAATAAATAGAGGGATAGATAGAGGGATGGATGGATAGGTAGAGGGCAGGATGGATTGATAGAGGGTGGGATGGATAGATAGAGGGAGGGATGGATAGATAGAGGGAGGGATAGATATTGGGATGGATAGGTAGATAAACATATAGATAGGTTGGAAAAAGCCCATTCAGGGCTGAAACATCACACTGTTACCCTGAAGGCCCATTATAGGCTTCTACAACCTCGAACAAGGTGTGCTGCAGTCTGTTTTTTGGATGATAGATAGGTAGATGGAGGAATAGATAGAGGAATAGATAGATAAGATAAACAATAGAAGCAGCAAACGTCTGCTGGGTTTTTTTAAGGCTGGAAGAAACGTTGCCATAACCATGCCTGAGCTGAATTAAAACCTTTACTGCATCAATTGGGAGTGCTGTGGACTCTTTGCTTGAACCGTAGATAGATAGCTAGATACAGCAGAAAAAATGGACAGCAGCACTTCCTTTACAGTGGTAAAATGTGGATTTTAATCCTGGACTGCGACATTTCGGCTATACAAAAGCCTTTTTCAGGCAGTACAGTCTAAGTGAAAATGTGCTCTTATATATAGGGCCCACACAGGGGCGGTTAAAATAGTGATAACTAGTGATGAGCGAGTATGCTCTGCGCTGCTCGGTACTCGCACGAGTATCACTGTACTCGGCGAGCACCGAGTAATGTCGTCATACTCGTGCTGTGCTCGTGGTCCTCATCCCTGCATGTTGGCGCTCTTTTGAGAGCCAGCCCACATGCAGGGATTGGCTGGCAGACCACTGCAATGCCACAGCCCTGTTAGTTGTGGCATTGCAGTGATTGGCCGGCCTGCACAGCGTGACCGAGCCTTTATAGGACCCGGCCGCGCTGTGCTCTGCACACAGGCATCCAGACAATGAGTGTAGGGAGAGTGTCTGCTGCTGCTTAGGGACAGATTTGCGGCCCTCATAGGTAGATCCGGAGCAGGGCTGCAAACTGCTGCTGCTGACCACAACAGTCCTTCTCAGGACTAATCTAGGAGGATATAGGCAGGGTGATCCAGATCGGAATCCAAGCTTTTCTGTGACCATTACAGTCACCAGACTGGTGTACTTACTACCTTAATACAGGTTAGAGACAAAAATCCTACTCTCCTGTGACCATTACAGTCACCAGACTGGTGTACTTACTACCTTAATACAGGTTAGGGACAAAAATCCTACTCTCCTGTGGCCATTACAGTCACCAGACTGGTGTGCTTACTACCTTAATACAGGTTAGGGACTAAAATCCTACTCTCCTGTGACCATTAGAGTCACAAGACTGGTGTACTTACTACCTTAATACAGGTTAGGGACTAAAATCCTAATCTCCTGTGATCTGAACTGTCACCAGACTGGTGTACTTACTACCTTAATACAGGTTAGGGACTAAAATCCTACTCTCCTGTGATCTGAACTGTCACCAGACTGGTGTACTTACTACCTTAATACAGGTTAGGGACTTAAATCCTAATTTCCTGTGATCTGAACTGTCACCAGACTGGTGTACTTACTACCTTAACACAGGTTAGGGACTAAAATCCTACTCTCCTGTGACCATTACATTCACCAGACTGGTGTACTTACTACCTTGATACAGGTTAGGGACTAAAATCCTAATAATCTGTGACCATTACAGTCACCAGACTGGTGTACTTACTACCTTAATACAGGTTAGGGACTAAAATCCTACTCTCCTGTGATCTGAACTGTCACCAGACTGGTGTACTTACTACCTTAATACAGGTTAGGGACTAAAATCCTACTCTCCTGTGACCATTACATTCACCAGACTGGTGTACTTACTACCTTGATACAGGTTAGTGACTAAAATCCTAATAATCTGTGACCATTACAGTCACCAGACTGGTGTACTTACTACCTTAATACAGGTTAGGGACTAAAATCCTACTCTCCTGTGATCTGAACTGTCACCAGACTGGTGTACTTACTACCTTAATACAGGTTAGGGACTAAAATCCTAATAATCTGTGACCATTACAGTCACCAGACTGGTGTACTTACTACCTTAATACAGGTTAGGGACTAAAATCCTAATCTCCTGTGATCTGAACTGTCACCAGACTGGTGTACTTACTACCTTAATACAGGTTAGGGACTAAAATCCTACTCTCCTGTGATCTGAACTGTCACCAGACAGGTGTACTTACTACCTTAATACAGGTTAGGGACTAAAATCCTACTCTCCTGTGACCATTATATTCACCAGACTGGTGTACTTACTACCTTGATACAGGTTAGGGACTAAAATCCTAATAATCTGTGACCATTACAGTCACCAGACTGTTTTACTTACTACCTTAATACAGGTTAGGGACTAAAATCCTACTCTCCTGTGATCTGAACTGTCACCAGACTGGTGTACTTACTACCTTAATACAGGTTAGGGACTAAAATCCTAATCTCCTGTGATCTGAACTGTCACCAGACTGGTGTACTTACTACCTTAATACAGGTTAGGGACTAAAATCCTACTCTCCTGTGATCTGAACTGTCACCAGACTGGTGTACTTACTACTTTAATACAGGTTAGGGACTAAAATCCTACTCTCCTGTGACCATTACATTCACCAGACTGGTGTACTTACTACCTTGATACAGGTTAGGGACTAAAATCCTAATAATCTGTGACCATTACAGTCACCAGACTGGTGTACTTACTACCTTAATACAGGTTAGGGACTAAAATCCTAATCTCCTGTGATCTGAACTGTCACCAGACTGGTGTACTTACTACCTTGATACAGGTTAAGGACTAAAATCCTAATAATCTGTGACAATTACAGTCACCAGACTGGTGTACTTACTACCTTAATACAGGTTAGGGACTAAAATCCTAATCTCCTGTGATCTGAACTGTCACCAGACTGGTGTACTTACTACTTTAATACAGGTTAGGGACTAAAATCCTACTCTCCTGTGATCTGAACTGTCACCAGACTGGTGTACTTACTACCGTAATACAGGTTAGGGACTAATATCCTACTCTCCTGTGACCATTATATTCACCAGACTGGTGTACTTAATACCTTGATACAGGTTAGGGACTAAAATCCTAATAATCTGTGACCATTACAGTCACCAGACTGGTTTACTTACTACCTTAATACAGGTTAGGGACTAAAATCCTACTCTCCTGTGATCTGAACTGTCACCAGACTGGTGTACTTACTACCTTGATACAGGTTAGGGACTAAAATCCTAATAATCTGTGACCATTACAGTCACCAGACTGGTGTACTTACTACCTTAATACAGGTTAGGGACTAAAATCCTAATCTCCTGTGATCTGAACTGTCACCAGACTGGTGTACTTACTACTTTAATACAGGTTAGGGACTAAAATCCTACTCTCCTGTGATCTGAACTGTCACCAGACTGGTGTACTTACTACCGTAATACAGGTTAGGGACTAATATCCTACTCTCCTGTGACCATTATATTCACCAGACTGGTGTACTTAATACCTTGATACAGGTTAGGGACTAAAATCCTAATAATCTGTGACCATTACAGTCACCAGACTGGTTTACTTACTACCTTAATACAGGTTAGGGACTAAAATCCTACTCTCCTGTGATCTGAACTGTCACCAGACTGGTGTACTTACTACCTTAATACAGGTTAGGGACTAAAATCCTACTCTCCTGTGATCTGAACTGTCACCAGACTGGTGTACTTACTACCTTAATACAGGTTAGGGACTAAAATCCTAATAATCTGTGACCATTACAGTCACCAGACTGGTGTACTTACTACCTTAATACAGGTTAGGGACTAAAATCCTAATCTCCTGTGATCTGAACTGTCACCAGACTGGTGTACTTACTACCTTAATACAGGTTAGGGACTAAAATCCTACTCTCCTGTGACCATTACATTCACCAGACTGGTGTACTCACTATCTTGATACAGGTTAGGGACTAAAATCCTAATAATCTGTGACCATTACAGTCACCAGACTGGTGTACTTACTACCTTAATACAGGTTAGGGACTAAAATCCTACTCTCCTGTGACCATTACATTCACCAGACTGGTGTACTTACTACCTTGATACAGGTTAGGGACTAAAATCCTAATAATCTGTGACCATTACAGTCACCACACTGGTGTACTTACTACCTTAATACAGGTTAGGGACTAAAATCCTACTCTCCTGTGATCTGAACTGTCACCAGACTGGTGTACTTACTACCTTAATACATGTTAGGGACTAAAATCCTACTCTCCTGTGATCTGAACTGTCACCAGACTGGTGTACTTACTACCTTGATACAGGTTAGGGACTAAAATCCTAATCTCCTGTGACCATTACAGTCACCAGACTGGTGTCGCTGTATACAAGCAAAATGCGCAAGGGCGTTGGCAAGGAAGAAGAAAGTGAACGTGATGGTGGTGCAGGCAGAGGCCGAGGTCGTGTGCAAGCACTAATTTCGTAACTAGAAAGGGGCACATCTACTCGCTCACACGTCCTGTCCCAAATTCTTGGGGCCCGCTGCAGTACACCGCTCTTGAACCAACACCAGTGTCAACAGGTTGTTACTTGGATAGCGGATAATGCTTCAAGTCAGATTGGCACCTCCACAAACACCCTGTCTTCCACACGGTCAAGTGTCAGTAGCCGTGATACTGCACCGCACATTTCCCAACCTGATCCTCCTTCCTACCACCAGGCCGAGTACACGTCCACAGACATTACTGATCCCACACTTGGACACTCGGAAGTCCAGAAGTGTGTACCCATGGGTGAGTGGAGGTACATGGCAAATTCCCATAACAAAATTTAAATTCAGTTGTCATTTGTTGGTGGTGTGGTGAAGTCTGGCCCAATCCAACCCTTGTTCATCTTGATCAGAGTCAGCCTGTCAGCATTTTCAGTTGACAGGCGGGTGCGTTTATCAGTAATGATTCCACCTGCGGCTCTGAAAACACGCTCTGACAAAACGCTAGCGGCAGGGCAGGCCAGGAATTCCAAGGCGTAGAGAGACAATTCATGCCACGTGTCCAGCTTGGAGACACAATAATTGTAAGGCACAGAGGAATCTAGCAGTACAGTTGTTTGATCTGCAAGATACTCCTTCAGCATCTGGCCAAACTTAGCATTTCTTGTGGCACAACCCCGCACCTTAGGGGCTGTGGTACGTGAGGGGCTGAGAAAACTGTCCCACATCGTAAAGACTGTTCCCCTACCTCTGGCGGATTGGACTTGTGCCCCTCTCGGCCGTACGCCTTGGTTGTCCACCGATTCCTGACCTATGCCGCTAGCGTTTTGTGAGGGGAATGATTTGCCTACTTCCGTGACTATGGCCTTCTGGAAATGCTGCATTTTGGCTGACCTCTCCGCCTCAGGAATGAGAGACATAAAGTTCTCCTTGTAGCGTGGGTCTAACAGTGTTGCCAACCAGTACTGATTGTCGGCCAAGATGTTGTGAACACGAGGGTCACGAGCCAGGCAGCTTACCATAAAGTCAGCCATGTGCGCCAGACTCTTAACAGCCATCACTTCAGTATCCAGACCAACACGATGACTGAACATGCTGTCCTCCTCCTCCTCCTCCTCATCTCCACTGTCCTCTGGCCAGCCACGCAGAATCGAGGGTATGACTGGTGTGCATGTCATATCCTCAATTTGGCCAGAGAGTTGCTCCATGTCTTCATCCACCTCCTCCTCGTCATAGTCCTCCACTGCATGTTGTGATGAGATGAGGCTGGGCTGTGTGTTTTCACCCACACCCACTACTGTTTCTTGCTCCAAGTCATCGCGCTCGGCCTGCAATGCATCCTCTTTGTTTTTCAGCAGAGACCGTTTTAGAAGGCAGAGTAGTGGTATGGTGACGCTAATAATGGCGTCATCGCCGCTCACCATCTTGGTGGAGTCCTCAAAGTTTTGGAGGACGGTACATAGGTCGGACATCCATCTCCACTCCTCAGGTGTTATATGTGGAGTTTGACCCATTTCCCGACGGCTTAGGTGATGCAGGTAGTCCACAACTGCCCTCTTCTGCTCACATATCCTGACCAACATGTGCAGAGTTGAATTCCAACGCGTGGGGACATCACACACCAGTCTGTGGGCCGGAAGACGGAAACGGCGCTGAAAGCCGGCAAGGCTGGCTGAAGCAGCAGGTGACTTGCGAAAATGTGCAGACAGACGGCGAACTTTTACCAGCTGTTCAGACAGCTCTGGGTATGACTTTAGAAACCTCTGAACCACCAGGTTGAGCACATGGCCCACGCATGGAACATGCGTCAGCTGGCCTCGCCTCAAAGCTGCCACCAGGTTCCGGACATTGTCACACATGACCTTTCCTGGCTTTAGGTTCAGAGGTGTGAGCCAGTGATCTGCCTGCTGTTTCAGAGCTGTCCACACCTCTTCTGCATTGTGGGGTTTGTCACCTATGCAGACTAGCTTCAGCACAGCCTGTTGCCGCTTTGCAGAGGCAGTGCTGCAGTGCTTCCAGCTTGGGACTGGTGTGGAGGGTACAGTGGATGAGGATGCGCAGGAGGAGGAGGAGGAGGCTGAAGAGCATGACATTCCGGAGCTGTAGAGTGTCGGTGAAACCCTGACAGAGGTAGGGCCTGCTATCCTTGCTGTGAGAAGGACATGTTCCGTCCCTCGCTCAGACTGTGTCCCAGCCTCCACAATATTAACCCAGTGTTTTGTCAAGGAGATGTAGTGGCCTTGCCCACAAGCACTTGTCCACGTGTCTGTGGTTAGGTGGACTTTGGCTGAAACAGCGTTGTTCAGGGCACGTGTGATGCTGTTGGACACGTGGTTATGCAATGCGGTGACGGCACATCTGGAGAAATAGTGGCGGCTGGGGACAGAGTAACGTGGGACAGCAGCCGCCATCAGGTCGCGGAATGCTTCCGTCTCCATCAGCCGGAAAGGCAACATTTCTAGCGCTATGAGTCGCGAAATGTGATAATTCAGGACTGTGACATGTGGGGCGTTGGCAGCGTATTTGCACCTGCGTTCAAAGGTTTGCTGAATGGATAATTGAACGCTGCGCTGGGACAAGGACGTGCTTGATGGTGGGGTTATTTGTGCGTGAGCAACTTCAGGTGCAGGGCCGGAGGCTTTATCGCGGCCAGCATGTACAGGGGATTGGCTCGCACGCACAACACGCGAAGACGTAGCAGTGACATCAGCAAGCACCGCTCCTCGACTCTGTTGTACTTCCCACAAAGTCGGGTGCTTGGCTGACATGTGCCTGATCATGCTGGTGGTGGTCAGGCTGCTAGTTTTCGTACCCCTGCTGCTGCTGGCATGGCATGTGTTGCAAATGGCCTTTTTAGAGTCATCTGGAGCCAACTTAAAAAACTGCCAGACTCGGGAAGACCTAACATTTGCACAGGCACCTTGTGTCGTGTTGTTGTTCCGGGGAACGGTTGCCTGCCTTCTGCCTGCGGACCCGACCCTGCTTCGTACTGCCTGTTGGGATGCTACGCCTCCCTCCCCCTGTGCACTGCTGTCCTCGCTCTGCATATCCTCCTGCCAGGTTGGGTCAGCTACTGGATCATCCACCACGTCGTCTTCCTCTTCCTTGGCTAATCGCTGGACTGCTCCTCCTACTCCTCATGTGCCACCATGATGACCGTTACAATAGTTACCCCCAGTGGTAAATTTTTACGCCCATTCTTTTTGAATGGCCATTACAACGACAGGATACCCGCTCCTTTTCAATGGGAAAAATGTTTTGAGGCCCTCATGCACGTCTCTATCCAGGAACAATGTGGAGCCTCCCAATTTTTGGCTGCCCTGCCAAAGGGCTATACTACAATACACCCACTTGAGGTTTACAGGCCCTCCTGCATGTCTGTATGCATGGGTCATTGTTGAACCTCCCAATTTTTGGCTGCCCTGGCCAAAGGGCTATACTACAATACATACACCCACTTGAGGTTTACAGGCCCTCCTGCACGTCTCTATCCTGGGACAATGTGGAGCCTCCTAATTTTTGGCTGCCCTGGCCAAAGGGCTATACTACTATACACCCACTTGAGGTTTACAGGCCCTCCTGCACGTCTCTATCCTGGTACAATGTGGAGCCTCCCAATTTTTGGCTGCCCTGGCCAAAGGGCTATACTACAATACACCCACTTGAGGTTTACAGGCCCTACTGCATGTCTGTATGCATGGGTCATTGTTGAACCTCCCAATTTTTGGCTGCCCTGCCAAAGGGCTATACTACAATACACCCACTTGAGGTTTACAGGCCCTCCTGCATGTCTGTATGCATGGGTCATTGTTGAACCTCCCAATTTTTGGCTGCCCTGGCCAAAGGGCTATACTACAATACACCCACTTGAGGTTTACAGGCCCTCCTGCACGTCTCTATCCTGGGACAATGTGGAGCCTCCCAATTTTTGGCTGCCCTGGCCAAAGGGCTATACTACAATACACCCACTTGAGGTTTACAGGCCCTCCTGCATGTCTGTATGCATGGGTCATTGTTGAACCTCCCAATTTTTGGCTGCCCTGGCCAAAGGGCTATACTACAATACACCCACTTCAGGTTTACAGGCCCTCATGCACGTCTCTATCCAGGGGCATTGGTGAACCTCCAAATTTTGGACTGCCCTGGCAAAGGAAGATACTACAATAGACCCTGTTCCTCAAAATGGGCACATTATGTCAAGAGGCCTTCATGTACGTCTCTTCTCAGGGACATCGGAGTGCCGCACAATGTTTTCACGTAAAATCTTTCATGTAATCACAAAAAGTAACATACACCAGCTGTATCTCACTATTGGGTATGTGCCCTTAACATTTCCACCCTAAATATTCATTTTGGTATAATTTTGGAAGGTTTTCTGGTGACTCCGTAAAATTGGCGTGAAACTCGGACAAGATTGTTCACAGCTGTGACTTTTGAGTGAGAAATGCTTCCAGGGGTCTTCCCCATGGTGTTGCCATGTCATTTCAGCACTCTTCTGAGACTTTTGTGACATTTTTAGGGTTTCTACATGCTGCCGGCAGTCATTTCATAAAAATACTCGGGTCTCCCATAGGATAACATTGGGCTCGGTACTCGGGCCGAGTACACGAGTATCTCGGAATGCTCGGCCCGAGCTTCGAGCACCCGAGCATTTTAGTACTCGCTCAGCACTAGTGATAACTAATCCATTAATAATAAAATCAGGTCCATAGGACAACATGTATACAGTGAAAATACAAACACCTTCAAACACTATTATGAAATTCTGTGAATAAATCTAAATAAAAATCAATCATAAATTTCATAGTCATGGCCAAAAACCCTTATGATTAGATAATAAGTATATATCAAGTGCACCTGTGTACACTGGTGATGAAAAGCGATCATTTGCCTGCCTGTATGCAGTTCACACATACTGTCACGCTGTATGCCATGTAGTCCTATGGAAGACTTCCACGCATGCCCAGTTATGCCACCCTCAGAACTCGCGCGTGTGTAGTATAGTGAATGGGAATCTCGCCACCCTCAGAACTCGTACCTGCGCAATACAACCACAAGATACTCGGCAGCCATCTTAGCCGTGTTTAATGCAACCCGGTAATTGAGAGAGTGGTGTGTGTAAAAGAGAGGAGAGATCCCATGGTTTCGCTAATTCTCCCTCCAACTCAACATCCGAGAACCTATTTGTGCCCTTAATCCAATCCAACACATTCCTTACGATACATACAAGATTATAGCTTCTTACATTGGGTAGTTGGAGCCCCCCCTCTATCCTTGGGTTGCAGCAAAGTGTGGATGGCAATTCTGGGTTTTTTGCCTCTCCATAGGAAGTTTGAAAATGCAGTATTTATTTTCCTTTTATCTATGTGGGTCAGTAACAATGGTAGCGTCTGAAGCGGGTAGAGCAATCTCGGGAAGTTGATCATTTTAATAAGATGGCTACGTCCTAACAACGGCAGGGGTAGACCCTTCCACCTGACCAATTCCCGTTCAATTTTGGTTATGATAGGAGTGAAATTAAGTCTATATGTATGACCTGGGGTCCTGGCCAGGTAGATGCCCAAGTATTTAATACTGTCTTTTACTATCCGTACTCCTTCTAGAGTGGCCCCTCTATCCCCCTCGCTTTCTTTTTGAATGAAGAGGATTTCGCATTTGTTTCTATTTAGATGCAGACCAGAGGTTACACCCAATCTTTCAATTGTGGTCAGGACTCTAGCCAGATCCTTCACTGGATTCTGCATGAAGAGAATGATGTCATCAGCAAACAGAGAAAGCTTCACTTCCTTGCTGCCTATTTTCAAACCCTCATACAGATTGTGAGAATCCAAATATAGAGCCAAAGGCTCCATCGCCAGATTAAATAGGAGAGGGGAGAGCGGGCATCCTTGCCTCGTTCCCTTCTCCAAAACAAACATATCAGACAAAAAGCCGGGGTGCTGACGCAGGCCCTCGGATTGCTATATAGAGAGTACAGAAATTGTCTAAAGGGTCCCCTTAGGCCAATGGTGTTCAAAACTTGATCCAGCCATGGCCACCTCACATTAACGAATGCCTTCTCAGCATCCAGGTGACCACGGCCGGATCAGACCCCCTAATTCTCTGCCGTCGGCTCACCACATCAATGAGGAGCATTGCCTTTCTGATATTGGTAGTCGTCGTGCTAACTTTCACAAAACCCGCCTGATGCAGATGAATTAATCTAGGGAGAATAGTAGCCAATCTATCGGCCATGATCTTCGAGAGAAGCTTCAGGTTCTGGTTAATTAGTGAGATTGGTCTATAACTTGCGGGATCAGTCAATGATTTGCCTGACTTAGGTATCAATTTGACGTGGGCAACATTCATCCTTTCTGGGATCGGGGACCCCTGTAAAATGTTATTAAATAGATCTTATAGGACTGGTGATAGCTGCTCCCGAAGAGCTTTGAAGAAGGCCCCGTTAAACCCATCAGGACCAGGAGCTTTACCTGGATTTAAATTCCTGATTGTTTGTTCAATCTCTTCCAAAGAAATTGGGGCATTCAGAAATTGCCTATCATCATCTGATAATTCTGGGATTTTAATATTGTGTAACCATGGCTCATCCACTATCTCCTCTCCTGCATCATCCTTGTGAAGAGATGCAAAGTATTTTCCCAAGACTCGAGTTATTTTCTTCGGGTCCGACCATGTTTTCCCATGTTTGTAAGTGATAGCTAAAATGGGTGTAGACGTCAGTCTTCCTCTCGCCAGCCTTGCCAACAGGCGTCCTGCCTTATCCCCAAATTTATGCAAATCTAACTCCAGTCTGCTTTTATATAGATCTCCCTGTCTTCCCGCCCAGACGTCAAACTCTTTTTTGATTATTAACCAAGTGTCTCTGTCCCTCTCCGCCATCGTTTGTTTGTATAGATAATATGCTTCCCTTACCTTTTCACGTTGTATGTATTGCTCTTTAACCCGCTTTTTCAGCCCCGCACTGAATGCCATTATGTGTCCTCGCAATACTGATTTTGCCGCTTCCCAGAAGAGGGCAGGATCGGAGCGATGTATTTCATTATGTGTGGAATATTCGGACCACCATTCGTTGAGCTGTCTTACAAAGTTTTCCTCTCAAACTAGTGTGTCAGGGAATCTCCAAAGGAAGTCCGATTCCTTCTGATGTGTATCTCTCGTCTCCATCACCACCAGACTATGGTCAGAAATGTAAAATATATAAGACTGGCATCAACCGTATACGTAGGTGCTGGCAGAAAATAATTATACTTACAGCAATAGATATCTGCCGCGACACTACTATATATATGAAAAAATTCAAATTAATGAGTGGCACTGAAAAGAGAAGATCAAACTGCAATGTGCAAATGTGTAAGGCTGCCTTCACACTTGCAGATGGATCTGCAGCGTTTTGCAGATGCATCTGCAAGTGTGAGCATGCTGACCGCGGCCCCTATGTTTATAATAGGGCGCACGCGGTGTGAAAGCTCTCATTCACTCCTATATGTGTACTGTCAGCAGGCGTACGCCTGCTTACAGATCACACTCTCCCGCCCGCAGCATGGACGCTACATCTCGCGTCCACAGTGCGGACGGGAGTGTGTGATCTGTCAGCAGGCATACGCCTGCTGACAGTACACATATAGGAGTGAATGAGAGCTTTCACACCGCGTGCGCCCTATTATAAACATAGGGGCCGCGGTCAGCATGCTCACACTTGCAGATGCATCTGCAAAACGCTGCAGATCCATCTGCAAGTGTGAAGCCAGCCTAATGCAGTAAACTGCCCTGTGCTTAGGTTGAAAACAGAGGTCTTAGTCTCATCAGCGGCCACTGAGGATCAAGCCTGGCACCCACTTCAAGGGGCCTCCACTGCCAGGTCCTGACACTATGCCCTAGTGATATGGTGAACTGGTGGAATCTGTGTGGGCTTATATGTCTAAAGATGTAATTAAAAACAGGTGTGTGCTAGGACCTCACACTGGAGTCCATGAGTGGATACCAGACTATGAAAAAAGGAAAGGGGAAAATTATATAATGGGAGCTCAGTCAAAAAAACAATATGTAAAATATATAAGACTGGCATCAACCGTATACGTAGGTGCTGGCAGAAAATAATTATACTTACAGCAATAGATATCTGCCGCGACACTACTATATATATGAAAAAATTCAAATTAATGAGTGGCACTGAAAAGAGAAGATCAAACTGCAATGTGCAAATGTGTAAGGCTGCCTTCACACTTGCAGATGGATCTGCAGCGTTTTGCAGATGCATCTGCAAGTGTGAGCATGCTGACCGCGGCCCCTATGTTTATAATAGGGCGCACGCGGTGTGAAAGCTCTCATTCACTCCTATATGTGTACTGTCAGCAGGCGTACGCCTGCTTACAGATCACACTCTCCCGCCCGCAGCATGGACGCTACATCTCGCGTCCACAGTGCGGACGGGAGTGTGTGATCTGTCAGCAGGCATACGCCTGCTGACAGTACACATATAGGAGTGAATGAGAGCTTTCACACCGCGTGCGCCCTATTATAAACATAGGGGCCGCGGTCAGCATGCTCACACTTGCAGATGCATCTGCAAAACGCTGCAGATCCATCTGCAAGTGTGAAGCCAGCCTAATGCAGTAAACTGCCCTGTGCTTAGGTTGAAAACAGAGGTCTTAGTCTCATCAGCGGCCACTGAGGATCAAGCCTGGCACCCACTTCAAGGGGCCTCCACTGCCAGGTCCTGACACTATGCCCTAGTGATATGGTGAACTGGTGGAATCTGTGTGGGCTTATATGTCTAAAGATGTAATTAAAAACAGGTGTGTGCTAGGACCTCACACTGGAGTCCATGAGTGGATACCAGACTATGAAAAAAGGAAAGGGGAAAATTATATAATGGGAGCTCAGTCAAAAAAACAATATGTAAAATATATAAGACTGGCATCAACCGTATACGTAGGTGCTGGCAGAAAATAATTATACTTACAGCAATAGATATCTGCCGCGACACTACTATATATATGAAAAAATTCAAATTAATGAGTGGCACTGAAAAGAGAAGCTCAAACTGCAATGTGCAAATGTGTAATGCAGTAAACTGCCCTGTGCTTCTCTTTTCAGTGCCACTCATTAATTTGAATTTTTTCATATATATAGTAGTGTCGCGGCAGATATCTATTGCTGTATGGTCAGAAATGACCATACTTTTTATCGAGCTTTCTATAACTTTCTGGGAGACTAAGTGTGAAACCAAGAACATGTCTATCCATGACCAAGATCCGTGGGGATGGGAGAAGTGAGTAAAGTCCCCCTCCAATGGATGCATGACTCGCCACACATCGATCACATTACAATTTTTGAATAGGTCTTCCAGGAAGCTACCACTGGAGAGAGTTGCTGTCCCCACATCATGGGATGACCGAGGTCTAGTATGTCTTCTGTCCTCGTTCTTATTGACCACCATATTAAAGTCCCCTCCCACCACACGATGACAGTGTAGGTCTGTCAGAAGTGTGTTTTGTATTTTCTGGAAGAAACGTTTTTGGGCTACATTTGGGGCATAAAGATTATATACACTAAAGGTGTCATTGTGAATCTGCAGAATTAAATGTATTAATCTTCCCTCTTTGTCTAGATCGGATGAGATGACTGTGTGTGCCAAAGATTTGCGTATCAATATCAGGACACCGGCCTTTTTGTTAACCGCACCACTACCATATATCTCCCCCACCCATAATTTCTTAAAGGGCCTGTCACACGCGTCAATGTCGTCAGTGAGATGATCGCTGACAACATTGACGGCTGATTGCTGGTGAGCTGTCACACAGACAGACTCACCAGCGATCAATTGACCAGAAACATCGTGGAAACGATTTAAATATCGTTTCCACGATGTCTTGCTCCCGCTGCCAGGCTGCTGGAAGCGGGAGCAGGCTGGTCTCCAAGGTAAACTGCGGGTATCTAGGCAGCGCGCGCTGCCTAGATACCCGCAGTTTACCTTAGTTACCAGCTCCCAGCGCTTGTGAGAGGCGCTGGGAGCTGGAATATCGCTACTCCCGGTGTCACACGCAGCGATGCTGCGTGTACACCGGGCGACAATCGCCAGGTTTTAGAGCAGGTTCTAAAACCTGGCGATCATCAACCAGCGATTTATCGCTGGTTGATTCAGTATGTCACACGCGTCAATATCGCTGCAACGTCACGTGCAGCCGATATCGTGCAGACGATATTGACGCGTGTGACACCCCCTTAAGTCTGTTGAAATCCTCTGAGGCTAGGTGCGTCTCCTGGAGCAATGCCACATCTGTATGTAATCGGTTAAGGTGACGGAGGACCATCATGCGTTTTGCAGGGGAACGCAGTCCTTTCACACTCCAGGAAACCCACCTAACCATTTCGAGCACTTAGTTTTAGTGCGTGTTGGCAGTTAAAATAGGGTATTAAATCAGTGTCAAGAAAGTCAAAAGGCAGCTTGATTACCAACTTTTCCCTGCACGTACAGACTGTGGATATTAAAGTATCAATAAGGCAAAAGGAAGGCAATGGCAACTCTAAATCCCCCCCAACCCTTAAAACTTTTCACTCTCCCCTCCCCCACCCTTTCTACACAACATTAGTTTTGCGACTTCTCCTTTTTCCTCCATGGCTGGATCACGCTGGGATACGCCCGCCATAAATCTGGCCCCCATGAAAGAAGGAGAGAAAAGTAATATAAACTGTATTACAAAATGTCCAAGTCCAGGTCTCCTTATGGTATGAAAAACATCATATATAGCCTGTCAGGTACATTTTTTCAATTACTTCTTAGATGACCCCTTACTGAACAGGATGTGGTATGGAATCATATCATTAACCCATTAAACCAATCCTCCCAGTAAACAAATTGAATGTGAACCTTGGGTAAGATCGACGTTATCACTGAAAGCATATAGCTCTTGTTTTTGTTTACCCCCTTGACTGCATTGGTTCGCTGGACAAGATAGGGAGAGAAAAAAGAAAAAAACCCACGTAGATGTGAAGCTCTCTTCTCCTTTTCCAGCAGGTTGCATCTAAAAAATAGCTGGTGAGAGTTGTGAATGTGACTACGTCTTCTCCTCAGTCAAAGAATTAAGACTGTTACATGTTTATCAAAGCAAAGACAGGACCAATACTTTTAGAAGCCATATGGTTCATCCCATTTTTTTTCATTTGGCCCCCGATTGCCGTTGTCGACGTTGTGTCATACGCTTCGAGGTCCCACCATCCCCCAAAGTGTCCGAGCGTAATCTATAATGTCTGGCAGAGTCATTATCTTGTTCGGGGGCAAGTGTGTGGTCTTGATCATCCTCTGGCACTGTCTCCGAACCTTTTGGACTGTTAGGAGCAGAGGCATTATTAGAGGGGAATCCAGCTCCCCCTGTCACCATTGACAACACTTCCTTAGGTTCGGTGAATGAAACCATAGAGCCATCTCGTGAGCGAAATCTCAAGGTAGCAGGGTACGCTAGCTGGAAACGAATATTCCGTCTGTATAAAGTAGAGCAGACCTCGCTGAAGGCTCTCCTACGATTGGTGACTTCTATGGAGTAGTCGGCAAAAACCAGAACTCTATGACCCATGATCGTAAGAGGCTGACGTCTGGCCTTGTATGCATGGAGTACCTCCTCCTTGTCCCTATGGTTAAGGTATTTTGCTATAGCATGTCGTGGGTTATTAAATGTCTTATCCCTTGCAGAACCAGTTGCCACATTAGTGCGCGGGGGATCTCTGGGAGGGCCAATCCTGTGTGTGCGTTCAGTCTTGCATCTGTGTGTCAAACCCAGTGATTTTGGGAGTTCTACCTCAAAGATCTCATTCAGCTGTGCAGGGGGAACAGATTCTGGAATGCCCACTATTTTTAAGTTGTTTCTGCGTGCTCTATTTTCAATGTCATCTAATTTGTTAAGCACATATGTTGAGCGTTTTTGCAGATCCTGTAATTGGTGCTCCAGTTCCTCCACCCTGTCCTCCATCACTGCGACCCTGCTCTCAGCTTCTTGAAGCTGTTGCGCATGTTGCCCCAGCTTGCTGTGTATCTCCTGTGTGGATGCAGCAACTAGTTCAGCCACCGCTGCTCTGAAATCTGTAGCCAGGTGGACTGCCATTTCTTTTGCCAGGATTTTGTAATCCACCTGCTGCAATGTCCCAGGCACTCCTCTGCCATCTTCCCCCGCTGGTGACTGCCCCATCTGCCTCATCTGATTCTGAGGCTGCTCAGTCGGCTTCCCCTGAGCATTAGCTAGTTCATCCCCTCTCAAATGAGTGCGCTCCAAACCTGCCTCCATGTGTTCCCTCCCCTGGACATGAAGGGGGGGCCTCCCCGTGGCCGCCATGCCCATGCTCCCGTCAGAATCTGCAGCCGCGGCGGCCGGACCGCTCATCTCGGTCTCACCGGCCCTGATGACGTACTGGTCCATGGTCGTCGTCATCCTGGAGTAGCCGCTGGGATTAGTTGAAGATGTGGAGACCCGGAGCCTGGAGATTAGGCCAGATTATCACGGCGGGCTCCAGAGCTGCTTCAGACGCGTCCCTTCATGGCGGCGTCGGAACCGGAAGTTCGTAATTCTCTATTAATTGGCCTCCCCCTCACTAGGCTTTACCCTCTCCAGTCCATCCTTAATGTGGCAGCCAGGGTCACCTATTTGGCTAACCATTACTCAGACGCTTCCTCTCTGTGCCAGTCATTGCACTGGCTGCCTGTACATTATAGGATCCAACTCAAATTGATTGTTCTCACCCACAAAGCTATTCACAGTGCAGCACCTCCCTACCTATCTAGCCTCATCTCTGACTATCACCTCACTCGTTCTCTATACTCTGGAAGCGACTTTAGACTAAGTTCTGCATTAATACGAATCTCGTACTCTCGAATCCAAGACTTCTCCCGAGCTGCACTAATTCTCTGGAATGCTCTACCTCAAGAAATTAGGTCTACCCACAACTTACATAGTTTCAGGCGCTCCCTAAAAACACATCTCTTTAGGGTGGCCTATAATGCCCCCTAGTCAAAGTTACTCAGATATGGCCTATTCACTCCACAAGACACAAAATGCTTTACAAAGAATGGATGGTGGCTACTAATGCAGCTCATATGTATTCCCCACTTCCTTAAGTTGGCTGCACCATGATTGTAAATAAGCACCTGTACTCTGTGTCACCCCACCTCATTGTAGATTGTAAGGTCTTATGAGCAGGGCTGTCATTAGTGTGCTTTATTGTATTCGTTGACAACTGTTACTTATGACTGTTTGCATATGAACCTCTGAATTGTAAAGAGCTATCGAATATGTTGGTGCTATATAAATAAAGATTATTATTATTATGCAATGCCTTCATGACCCATAAAATACATGCACTTTGATATGAGCTCCGGTGGTGAGCTCACATCATTCACTCAACATCTCAGCTGATCTCATCAACTGAGATATGGGCTAACAGCACCAATCGGATGTGCGATCTGATGAGTTTGATTAACCCTTTGAATTGTGCTGTCATTCACTGACAGCATGACTCAAAGGCACCGCAGCAGGGACTGCGCTGTTCCCCACCTTGATCGGAGATCCAACGATAAGATAACGATTCTCCGGCCTTCACCTGATAGCCCAAGGTCCTGCAGTGACCCTAGAAGCTATCAGGGTTCACTTCCTATGAGTGGTTGGCAAGCACTGCCAACCACTCACAGTAATCATTTGTGCCATGTCCCGATGTGCTGCAGCTCATCGGGACATGGCACAAGTGATCGAACACTGCAGCTCTCTGGCGCCCTATGGGGTACTGTAAAATAAAGAATTAATAAAAAATAATGTTTTTAAAATATGAAAAAAACACAAGTTCAAATCACCCCCTTTTGCCCCATTCAAAATAAAAAAACAAGGCCTTATATGTCTGTATTGACGGAAAAATAAAAAAGTTGTGGCTCTTGGAAGAAGGGGAGGAAAAATTGAAAATGAAAAACTAAAAATCGTTGTGTGATGAAGGGGTTAATAAAAACAAAGTTAGTTACCGTATATACTCGTGTATAAGACGAGTTTTTCAGCCCAAAATGTGGGCTGAAAAGTCTCCCCCTCGGCTTATACACGGGTCAATACGGTGGTGGGGGCTGTGGAGGCTGGAGGAGGCGGGGGGAGGCTGTTGTATGAGCGGCCCCGTCACGTGGGGCCACTCATTATATATGCACTGCTTCCCCTGTCAATCAGCGGCAGGGGGAAACAGTGCATATATGCCCCCAAATGCTGGCACTCGCCCCCATTGTAAGGGCCCCCCCCCGCTGCTTATCTTACCATCCCGGTCTTCTGCACAGCGCCGCTCCTCGGTGCTCCGTTCTTCATGCTCCCATCCGGCTACATCCGGGATCCCCGGCCGTCGCAGGCATATGACGTCATTATGCGATGGCCGGGGATCCCGGATGCAGCGAGGACGGAGCATGGAGAACAGAGCACTGAGGAGCGGCGCTGTGCAGAAGACCGGGATGGTAAGATAAGCAGCGGGGGGGACCCTTACAAGGGGGGCGAGTGCCAGTATTTGGGGGCAGCTGTATACCCCCTGGGGGCTGCTGTAATCCTCACTGGGGGCTGCTGTAATCCCCCTGGGGGCTGCTGTAATCCCCCCTGGGGGCCGCTGTATCCTCCCTGGGGGCCGCTGTATCCCCCCTGGGGGCCGCTGTATACCCCCCTGGGGGCTGCTGTATTACCCCTGGGGGCTGCTGTATACCCCCAGGGCTGCTGTATACCCCCAGGGCTGCTGTATATACTGCTGGGGCTGCTGTATACTACCACTGGGGCTGCTGTATACTACCTCTGGGGCTGCTGTATACTACCTCTGTGGGCTGCTGTATACTACCACTGGGGCTGCTGTATACTACCACTGGGGCTGCTGTATACTACCTCTGAGGCTGCTGTATACTACCTCTGGGGCTGCTGTATACTACCACTGGGCTGCTGTATACTACCACTGGGGCTGCTGCTGTATATACCACTGGGGCTGCTGCTGTATATACCACTGGGGCTGCTGCTGTATACTACCACTGGGGCTGCTGTATATACCTCTGGGGCTGCTGTATACTACCACTGGGTCTGCTGCTGTATATATCACTGGGGCTGCTGCTGTATACTACCACTGGGGAGGCTGCTGTATACCACACTGCTGGGGGCTGTATACCTGTGCTGGGGTCCACCCTCGGCTTATACACGAGTCAATAGGTTTTCCCAGGTTTTGGGGGCAAAAGTAGGGGAGTCGGCTTATACACGGGTCGGCTTATACACGAGTATATACGGTAAGTACCCTATGTTATTTATATTTACTACTAGATTAATGCCCGATGCTATCGCATCAGGAGGATGGTCATGTGATGTTGAGGATGTTTTGTGTGACAGTAAGAGCAGCACACCTTGAGATGGAGATGTGGTGAACAGCCATCCCGGCCATCTCTTTAGCTGTTCACAAAAACCCGTCCCTGTTGTAAAAGAAAATAATATTTCACAGCAGCTATGCTACTGGACCTTAACATCCGGGTTCATATCACCAAATAAAAGTATTTGAATGATACACATCTCCCCTCTTATACGAAATGTGTGTTAATCTTAGATTTAGAAATATGTGTAAATGTATCACACCTATGTATTTATGTAGATAGGATATTTAGATAGTGACCATCAAGAGGGACAGCATTACTGATGTATGTAAAGTGCTATTGAATTAATAGTACTATATAGAAGAATTAAATTACTATTATAATTATAACCTATAGATGATAGCCCGATTCTAATGCATCGGGTATTTTAGAATATAGAAATAGAGATTGCATGGGGAAGGCGGTGAGGGCTGAAATGGGAGGAACTTTGAAGAAGGAGCAATGGGGAAAGGACGGCGTGGCAGGGGGGAGGAGGGAGGACAGAGCAGCAGGGGGGAGGAGGATGGAGGATGTAATGTTGTTATATCTCCTGTAGTTTGCTTGTTGTCTTCCCTGTTTGCTTTTTCTGCCTAGTAACAATGATGTAAGATAGAGGAGGAGCTGTGGCAGGAAAAGGGGGAGCTGAGAAACGGAAGAGAGGCATTAAAGTATGGTCACTCAACTGAGCAGTTCAGTGACTCACCGTAAGCCCGTGGACTCCGGTTTGGACAGGCTGTAGCTCCTTCCTCCTTGTCACGGGTGGGCCGCGCCTGCTGGTAGCCGGGCCCGGTGGAGTGCAGATCAAAAGTTGAAGACGTCTTGTAGGAACAGATTAAAGAGGTTAATTTATTTGTGACGCCACCTATGAGTAGTTTCGGAAATCGTTACCGACGCTGCGGAACCTCCGAGGGATGGACAGCAGCAAGATGGAACGCTCCCCACAGGCTAAGCGGTGATCCCTGGAGGCTGGAGCTGCTTAAGATGTTGTGCGGCAGCTGCGGTTACTTTGTAGTGCAGACGGACAGTTCATAAGGAAGCACGGACACAGAGAGTCTCTGCAACGGGTCTTTACTGTAACCAGCAGGCAGTACATGGTATACAGTTTACGGGTAGTGGACCAGGTGGACTCAGCAGTGATGGTGTCCCTTAGAGATCCGTAGTGTTCCTCCATTGTAGCTAAGTACTTTGCCATTGTCGCCCAGGAATACCAGATCAGGTACGGGGAGGCTGCTTCAATGCCCTATCCAAGATGTACGTTATGGATGTTTTGGGGAGCCTTGGGTCCCTCGGTGGGTACACCGCTGGTTAGACGACTGGAATTTGGCTGATGGTGGGGTGCTCCTGTGAAGCTGCTCCTCCACGCTTCTGGTTCGCGTAGCAGAGGTGAACTGCTGCCAGCTTCGGTACCAGTGAACCGGCTGTGAGTTGGGCACGGGGGTATTTTGGAACCCGTGGTTGATGATGCCCGATCCCGGTTGTTGAGGCCTCAGGTGCTGACACCCGACCGGTGACAGCCCGGGGCTGCACGAGGTGCAGAGCCCCCGCTCCTACTCCAAGTTCAAGTTGTCTCTCCTCTAGACTCCTCTAGACTCCTTAGACTCCTTTAGACTAACTAACTAAAGTCAGTACTGCCTACACACTTCCCTAGCATTCCGCCCACCAGGACCCTGGGTTGGCCCTCTGTTCTAGATGATGCATGCAGGGTTGGATCTCTCAGTTAACCGGATCACTGCTGTGTCAGAGAATATTGCGGCTGCATTTATGGCTGCAATACCCTCCTGTGACGCACTCGTTGCGGGGCGCCACATTCAGCATCTCTGTGTGTGCTTCTGCATTCATCGTCATCTGCACTACAACACTACAATTGGCGACGAGGAAGCGTTCATTCATCAGCTAAAGGTATTTCAGTGCCACAAGATCATCAGTGCTCACCATGGCCTGTCTACCTGCATTCCCAGCTTTTGATGTGCATCAGTCCCAAGCAAACCTAGCAGCATGTTGGGATAAATGGCTGAAGCGCTTTGAGATATTTCTGCAAGTCTTGAATACAAGAAAGAAAGCCATGTTATTACACTATGCAGGGGAGCAAGTCTATGATATCTTCACTACTCTGCCTAACACAGGGGAGGACAAGGACTATGAGCTCAGCAAAGCAGCATTGAGCAAACACTTCTCCCTGCACAGAAATGCAGCATTTGAAATCTTCAAATTTAGACAATCAAAGCAATCAGCCACAGAAAGCATTGATGAATATCATGTCCGGCTACATGCACCTTGCAGCTTACTGTGAGTTTACGGACGTAGACAAAGAAATCCAAATGCAGATATTACAAGGATGTGTTTCTTCAAAGTTAAGAAGACAAGCACTCAGAGACCCTACTATGACCCTAGCAAAACTATTAGACACAGCACGTATAAATGATACTGCAGAGAGACAGGCAAAACTCATAGAGAGCAGTGAGCCAGAAGCACCATCTTCTATAGCAAAGCTTACACAGAAACCACAAGTACAGGCGGCAACTTGTTACAACTACGGTGGGTTGTATCCTCACCAGAACATTTGTCCAGCAAAGGGTACAACCTGCCATAATTGTAGAAAACGAAACCATTTTGCAAAAGTGTGCAGATCTACACTGCAGCAATCTGCTCGTCCCACCACTACAACCCAGATCACAGAAGGTCCAAACACTGCATGACGAGGCTCAAAGCACTTACTTATTCTCATGACTGAGGAAGGATCTCGGGCTGTGCACATGATTAATAATCCAAAACGAGTCATCCTCATAAATGGCAATCCAGTGGAAGCCCTGGTGGACACAGGGGCGTCAGTCAATGTCATCAGTCATACAATCTATAATCAACTCCTGAATAGACCTGCTCTACAAAATACCAGCCTACAGATTTTCCCTTATGGTTCCACAGCTGCGTTGCCCCTGTGTGGCAAATTTCAGTCAGAACTCACAGCTGAAGGGAAATCCATCACGGACACTTTTTACGTAGTGGAGTGCTCTGCAGATACGCTTCTCAGCTGCAGCAGCGCAGTGTCTCTAGGTCTGGTGAACCTGGTCAACAGCGTTACAGGTTCTTCAGTCCCACATATTATGCAGAGGTACACCAGTTTCTTTAAAGGCCTTGGTAAGCTAAAAGACGTTCATATAAAATTACATATTGATCAGTCGATACAGCCCTCCTTCCAGCCTCACAGGCGCATTCCCTTTCATGTCCGCAAACTTGTGGAGCAAGAATTGCAAGACCTGGAGGCATCTGATGTTATTGAACGGGTTGAAGGCCCAACTCCCTGGGTCTCTCCAATCGTTGTTGCACCTAAACCAAAACAGCCTGGTAAAATACGGCTTTGTGTGGATATGCGGCATGGCAATCTAGCTATTCAAAGAGAAAGGCACATCACGCCTACTATTGATGACATTCTCACAGATCTGAATGGTGCAAAGGTATTTTAAAAAATTGATCTAAAATCCGGCTATCATCAACTTGAGTTGCATCCAGACTCCAGGTACATCACAACTTTTAGTACTCATATGGGCCTGCGTAGGTTCAAGAGGTTGAACTTTGGTATCTCATCAGCCGCAGAAATTTTTCAAAATGTTATCAGTCAGGTCCTGTCTGGAATAGCGGGAGTCCTCAACGTCAGTGATGACATTCTCATATACGGAACAACCCAAGAAGAACATGACAGTCGCCTGGAGCAAGTGTTTCAGAGACTGCAAGCCTGCAATCTAACTGCAATCCATCAAAATGTGAGTTCAACCAAACGTCATTAAATTTTTTTGGATACATTTTTTCAGGACAAGGTGTGTCAGCAGATCCTCAGAAAGTCACTGCCATCAAATCTGCTGGCCAACCTCAAAATGCCTCAGAGGTTCGCAGTTTTCTAGGACTGGTCACATACTGTGGACGATTCATACCCATACCTAGCCACTATTTCTGAACCCCTGAGACAACTCACAAAGAAAGATATTCCTTGGTCATGGGGTACTGAGCATCAAGCATCGTTTGACGAGTTGAAGTCCAGCCTAACTGGTGACACTGTCATGGCTTACTTTGACCCATTAAAGTCCACAGAACTGATTGTAGACGCTAGCCCGGTAGGCCTGGGTGCAATTCTCACACAAGTGTCCAACAATGGCAACATTTCTACAATTTCCTACGCAAGCAAGACATTAACAGATACAGAACAGCGCTACTCACAAACTGAAAGGGAAGCTCTTGCAGTTGTGTGGGGATGCCTTCACTTTCATTTGTAACCTCTTCGGACACAAGTTCACAGTCATAAGTGACCACAAACGCTTGTTCCAATTTTCAACAAACACTCTTCCAAACCCCCTCCATGAATTGAACGCTGGTTGCTCCGCTTACAGAACTACCATCTTCAACTGAGATATGAGGCAGGAGTTGGAAACCCGGCGGACTATTTCTCAAGACACCCAATACCACAACCTACTATGGACAACATTCCAGCAACTATTCTAGCGGAGGAACATGTAAATTTCGTTGCTGCACATTCAGTGCCAAGAGCTATGACTATGGAGGAAATACAACAGGCGGTGGACTCTGATCCCCAACTTCAGTTGGTGATAGAATCTGTTCGGTCTAAGAAATGGAGCTGTTTTCTTGCGGAGGCTCGCCATCAACCACTAGATCGAGTAGGGTACTTGGAGGCTTTCTTTAATGCACGACATTCACTCTCAGTGTCGGACTCAAATCTGCTGTTGCGTGACAATCGCCTGGTGATACCTCAGAAACTGGAGGACAGTGTGCTTGATCTGGCCCACGAGACTCATCAAGGGTGGTAAAAACAAAGCAATTACTTCAAGAAAAAGTATGGTTTCCAGGACTGGACAAAAGAGTAGAGGCATTGATTCAAACATGCATTCCTTGTCAAGCAACTATAGTTGACCATAGGCGTGCACCTTTACAAATGACACCCCTGCCAAAGAGCCCATGGACTGCTGTCAGTGTTGATTTTTGTGTTTTACCGAACCGCTCCTACCTGTTGGTGGTCATGGATGACTATTCTCGGTTTCCAGTCATTGAACATGTTTCGACAACATCGGCCAGGGCGGTTATACCAAAATTAGACAAGATTTTATCGGCTTATGGCATACCCGAGACAGTGAAGACGGACAATGGACCTCCATTCAATAGCACAGCCTTTCAGTCATTGGCAACTTATCTTGGTTTCTCCCACAGGAAAATAACTCTGTACTGGCCTTCATGCAATCAATCAACAAGACCCTGAGGATTGCTACCATGGAGCACAAGGACTAGCAACAAGAATTACATAGATTCCTTAGACATTACAGAGCCACACCACACTCCACTACTGGGATACCACCAGCAACGGCATTGTTCAGCTGGCCTTTGCGCGTCAAAATCCCATGCATTCCGTCAGTTCCTGTCCAAACCCCAATTCCTATTAATGATTCCGTCTCTAAGGATAAAATGAAGCAGTATGCAGAAAAAAGTAGCCGCCGTTACAAGCATCCAGAAATAAAGGTGGGTGATTGGGTTCTTGTAAAGAGACTGAGACCTAGCAACAAGTTTGCATCGCCATACTATCCCGAGCCCTTTCAGGCCACACAAATCAGAGGCACCATGATTACTGCTAAAAACCAAAATCATCAGGTCACTAGAAATGTGTCCCATTTTAAAAAACTTTGTGGCTACGTCCCAGAGATGACGCATGCAGAGGAAGTAAATAGCGATGACATACTGCCAGAGACAATGAACTCAGCTGTTCCCATAGGAGATACCTCAGAAGACCCCCCAGTTTATCTGGAAATGAGATGTCTCAACTTTATCCTGGGAGAACAAATCGAGGGCCACCAGTCCACCTTGCGGACTATGTTCTGCAGTAGACAAAATTTTTTTTCTACAACGCAAACTTTTGAACGGTTAACTATTTACTTTGTTTTTTTTGTAAGATGATAAGAGATGTAATGTTGTTATATATCCTGTAGTTTGCTTGTTGTCTTCCCTGTTTGCTTTTTACTGCCTAGTAACAGTGATGTAAGATAGAGGAGGAGCTGTGGCAGGAAAAGGGGGAGCTGAGAAACGGAAGAGAGGCATTAAAGCATGGCCACTCAACTGAGCAGTTCAGCATCTCTGTGTGTGCTTCTGGATTCATCGTCATCTGCACTACAACACTACAGAGGACAGAGCGGCAGGGGGGAGGAGGACGGAGGACGAAGCGGCGGGGTGGGGGAGGACGGAGCAGCACAGGAAGGGGGAGGACGGAGGATGGAGTGGCAGAGGGGAGGAGGACAAGGGAAGGAGGAGGAAACGGTGGGGTGAGGGAGGTTGGAGCGGCACAGGCAGGGGGAGGACGGACACAGAGCGGCAGGGGTGAGGAGGACAGAGGACAAAGCGGTGGGTGGGGGAGGATGGAGCAGCACAGGCAGGGGGAGGACAAAGGAAGGAGGAGGAAGCAGTGGGGGAGGATGGAGTGGCACAGACAGGGGGAGGATGGAGCACAGAGTTGTGTGGGGGAGGAGGACAGAGGACAAAGCGGCAGGGTGGGGGAGGCCAGAGCAGCACAGGCAGGGGGAGGACGGAGGATGGAGTGGTGGGGGAGGAGGATAAAGGAAGGAGAAGGAAGCGGTGAGGTGGGGGAGGATGGAGCGGCACAGGAAGGGAGAGGACAGAGCAGCAGGGAGAGGATCGAGCACAGAGCGGCGGGGGAGGAGGACAGAGGACGGAGCGGTGGGGTGGGGGAGGATGGAGCAGCACAGGCTGGGGGAGGATGGAGTGGCAGAGAGGAGGAGGACAAAGGAAGGAGGAGGAAGTGGTGGAGGAGGATGGAGCAGCACAGGCAGGGGGAGGACGGAGCACAGAGCGGTGGGAGGAGGAGGAAGGAGGACAAAGCGGCGGGGTGGGGGAGGATGGATCGGCACAGGCAGGGGGAGGACAGAGGATTGAATGGCGGAGGTGAGGAGGACAAAGGAAGGAGGAGGAAGCGGTGGGGGAGGATAGAGCGGCACAGGCAGGGGGAGGACGGAGTGGGAGGGGGAGGACAGAGTGGCAGGGGGAGGACAGAGCGGCAGAGGGAGGACAGAGTGGCAGGGGGAGGACAGAGTGGCAGGGGGAGGACAGAGCGGCACGGGGAGGACGGAGCACAGAGCGGCGAGGGAAAGGAGGATGGAGGACGAAGCGGCTGGGATGGGGAGGCGGGAGCAGCACAGGCAGGGGGAGGACGGAGGATGGAGTGGCGGAGGGGAGGAGGACAAAGGAAGAAGGAGGAAGCAGTGGGGTGGGGGAGGATGGAGCGGCACAGGCAGGGGGAGGACGGAGCACAGAGCGGCAGGGGGGAGGAGGACAGAGGACAAAGCAGTGGGTGGGGGAGGATGGAGCAGCACAGGCAGGGGGAGGACGGAGGATGGAGTGGCGGAGGGGAGGAGGACAAACGAAGGAGGAGGAAGCGGTGAGGTGGGGGAGGGTGGAGCGGCACAGGCAGGGGGAGGATGGAGCACAGAGAGGCAGGGGGGAGGAGGACAGAGGACAAAGCGGCGGGTGGGGGAGGATGGAGCAGCACAGGCAGGGGGGAGGACGGAGGATGGAGTGGTGGAGGGGAGGAGGACAAAGGAAGGAGGAAGAAGCAGTGGGGTGGGGGAGGATGGAGCGGCACAGGAAGGGGGAGGACAGAGCATCAGGGGAGGACGGAGCACAGAGCGGCGGGGGAGGAGGACAGAGGATGAAGCGGTGGGGTGGGGGAGGATGGAGCAGCACAGGCAGGGGGAGGATGGAGTGGCGGAGAGGAGGAGGACAAAGGAAGGAGGAGGATCAGCTGATCGGTTTCCCAGGCAACGACAGGTCCTGTCCTAGGAGATAGAAGACTGGTGGAGCGCGCCTGCGGAGGGTGAGTATCCTTATGGGATTTTTTAATTTTTATCAGCATTGAGGAGCGGGGGGGGGGTTGAAGGGGAGGGATGGCCGCGGGGAGCGAGGGGGGGCCACGGGGAGCGAGGGGAGGCAGGAGGGGCAGGAGGGTGTGGGGCGCAGGAGAGGCCGCCGATGGCGGGAGTGGGGCAGTATTAGCCCCGCTTTCGCTAACGGTCGGCCATCTTGGTACACCATTAGTGGGTGTACAGCCAGCTTCAGTCCGGATCTGACGTTATTTTGAGCAGAAACGGACGGAAGCTGGCTTAGACAATTATTATATTAGATTATTATTTACTTAACATATTTTTCAGATTATAAGATGTGCTTTTTTTCTCCAAAAAAAGTCAGGGTGCGTCTTATAGTCTGAATGTACTGTATGGGACTGTGGCTATGGAGGGGGCAGCAGGCGTGGCGTGGGTCCTGGAAGCAGTAACAGGTAACCAGAGAATGGAGCAGGCTGTAGGAGCAACCATGTGTGCCAGCTGATTAAGCTAATTAAATATTCACTGCTTTCCAGGAGAAAGTGGACAATATTAAAATGTCTTAAACTGTCGGCACATGTGATCACCTGGTCACATGTGCCGAAATTAAAGACAGTGGATATTCACAGTTTCTCACGCACAATGTATGGGAATGCTGAATATCCTGGCAGGCAGCAGTGAGCAGATGATTATACTTTACGTCCCTCCAGCGCTACGTTCTGTTGTCATCCTGGCAGTGATGTCATGTGCTGTGCGCTTACATACTGCTCAGTTGTGGGCATGAGAACTGGATGTCACTTTGCTGTGGTGAGTGATGGGGTGGTGAATATAACCATTTATTATTTTAACCCCTTCAGGACCCAGCCTATTTTGACCCTAAAGACCTTGGCCTTTTTTGCTATTCTGACCACTGTCCCTTTATGAGGTTATAACTCAGGAACGCTTCAACCGATCCTAGCGATTCTGAGATTGTTTTTTCGTGACATATTGGGCTTCATGCTAGTATTAAATTTAAGTCGATAATTTTTGCGTTTATTTGTGAAAAAATCTAAAATATGGCAAAAATTTTGAAAATTTCACAATTTTCACATTTTTTATTTTTTTTTCTGATACACAAGAGAGATATGTGACAGAAAAAAGTTATTAAATAATACTTCCCACATGTCTACTTCACATCAGCACAATTTTGGAAAAAAAAAATTTTTTGGTAGGACGTTATAAAGGTTCAAAGTTCATGAGCAATTTTTCATTTTTCAACCAAAATTTACAAAACCATTTTTTTTAGTGACCACATCACATTTGAAGTCCTTTTGAGGGGTGTACATGACAGAAAACACCCAAAAGTGACACTATTCCAAAAACTGCACCCCTCAAGCTACTCAAAACTACATTCAAGAAGATTATTAACCCTTCAGGTGCTTCACAGGAACTAAAGCAAAGTGGAAACAAAAAATGGATATTTTAATTTTTTTATCAAAAATGTTCTTTTAGCCTCAATTCTTTCATTTTCACATGGGCAACAGGATAAAATGGATCTTAAAATGTGTTGTGCAAATTCTCCCGAGTACATCGATACCTCATATGTGGTCATAAACCACTGTTTGGGCGCACGGCAGGGCTCAGAATGGAAGGAGCACAATTTGAATTTTGGAGCTAATTTTACATTCAAAAAGTGAAATTGCGCTCCTTTCTTTCTGACCCCTGCCGTGCGCCCAAACAGTGGTTTATGACCACATATGAGGTATCGGTGTACTCAGGAGAAATTGCCCAACAAATTTTAGGATGAATTTTATGCTGTTGCCATGTGAAAACGAAAACATTTAGGCTAAAAGAAAATTTTTGTGAAAAAAAAAGTACTATTTCATTTTCACACATCAATTTGTAAAGCACCTGGGGGTTCAATATGCTCACTACCCATCTAGATATGTTCCCTGGGGGGTCTAGTTTCCAAAATGGGGTCACTTGTGGGGGAGCTCCAATGTTTAGGCACACAGGGGCTCTCCAAACGCGACATGGTGTCCGCTAACAATTTGAATAAAAATCAGCTCAAATTGTTAGCTGTAACCATGTTGTGTTTAGTGAGCCCCTGTGTGCCTAAACATTGGGGCTCCCCCACAAGTGACCCCATTTTGGAAACTAGACCCCCCAAGGAACGTATCTAGATGCATAGTAAGCACTTTGAACCCCAAGGTGCTTCACAAATTCATCCATAAAAATGAAAAAGCACTTTTTTTTCCACAAATATTTTCTTTTTTCATTATTATGGATCAATTTGTGAAGTACCTGGGGTTCAATATGCTCACTACCCATCTAGATATGTTCCTTTGGGGGTCTAGTTTCCAAAATGGGGTCACTTGTGGGGGAGCTCCAATGTGGAGACGCACAGGGGCTCTCCAAACGCGACATGGTGTCCGCTAACAATTTCAATGCAAAACGAGCTCAAATTGTTAGCGTACACCATGTTGCGTTTGGAGAGCCCCTGTGCGTCTCCACATAGGAGCTCCTCCACAAGTGACCCCATTTTGGAAACTAGACCCCCAAAGGAACGTATCTAGATGCATAGTGAGCACTTTCAACCCCCAGGTGCTTCACATATTAATCTGTGAAAATGAAAAAGTACTTTTTTTCCGCAAAAATCTTTTTTTTTCATTAATTTGTGAAGCACCTAGGGGTTCAATATGCTCACTACCCATCTAGATATGTTCCCTGTGGGGTCTAGTTTCCAAAATGGGGTCACTTGTGGGGAGCTCCAATGTGGAGACGCACAGGGGCTCTCCAAACGCGACATGGTGTCCGCTAACAATTTGAGCTGATTTTCCATTCAAATTGTTAGCGGACACCATCTCACGTTTGGAGAGCCCCTGTGTGCCTAAACATTGAAGCTCCCCCCAAAGTGACCCCATTTTGGAAACTAGAGCCCCCAGGGAACTTATCTAGATGGGTGGTGAGCATTTTGAACCCCAGGTGCTTCACAAATTAATCCGTAAAAATGAAAAAGTACTTTTATTTCCACAAAAATTTTCTTTTTTCATTTTTACAGATTAATTTGTGAAGCACTGGGGCGTTCAAAATACTCACCACCCATCTAGATAAGTTCCCTGGGGGGTCAAGTTTCCAAAATGGGGTCACTTGTAGGGGAGTTCCAATGTTTAGGCACACAGGGGCTCTCCAAACGTGACATGGTGTCCGCTAACAATTTGAGTTAATTTTCCATTCAAATTGTTAGCGGACACCATGTCACCTTTAGAGAGCCCCTGTGTGCCTAAACATTGGGGCTCCCCCACAAGTGACCCCATTTTGGAAACTAGACCCCCCAGGGAACATATCTAGATGCATTGTGAGCACTTTGAACCCCAGGTGCTTCACAAATTGATCCGTAAAAATTAAAAAGTACTTTTTTTTCCACAAAAATTTTTTTTTTTTCATTTTTATGGATTAATTTGTGAAGAACCTGGGGGTTCAATATGCTCACTACCCATCTAGATAAGTTCCCTGGGGGGTCTAGTTTCCAAAATGGGGTCACTTGTGGGTGAGCTCCAATGTTTAGGCACACAGGGGCTCTCCATACGCAACCTGGTGTTTGCCAACAATTGGAATTGTTAGCGGACACCAGGTCGCCTATGGAGAGCCCCTGTGTGCCTAAACATTTGAGCTCCCCCACGTGACCCCATTTTGGAAACTAGACCCCCCAGGGAACATATCTAGATGCATCGTGAGCACTTTGAACCCGCAGGTGCTTCACAAATTGATCCGTAAAAATTAAAAAAGAAACTTTTTGTGAAAAAGCATACTAGTCTAGTAGTTGCAATTCGCAGCATAGGGGCTCCAAAACATTTGGGTCTCTCCATGCTGAGGATTCCAGCCCCCTAGCTGCCAAGTTGTACCTGGCTGGCAACCAAAAATACAGCGAAGCATATTTTTTTTTTATTTCTAGAATTATTTCTAAAAAAAAAATGACATAGGGCTCCGCCATATTTTTGGTCCAGCCAGGTACAACTTGGCAGCTACGGACTGCCACCAGCCCCCAGCTGCCTCGTCATACCTGGCTGGAACCAAAAATACAACGAAGCCTATTTTTTTTTTATTTCTAGAATTATTTCTAGAAAAAAAATGACATAGGGCTCCGCCATATTTTTGGTCCAGCCAGGTACAACTTGGCAGCTACGGACTGCCACCCACCCCCAGCTACCTCGTCATACCTGGCTGGAACCAAAAATACAGCGAAGCCCATTTTTTTTTTTTTAATTTCTAGAACTTATTCTAGAAAAAAAATTACGTGGGGCTCCGCCATATTTTTGGTCCAGCCAGGTACAACTAGGCAGCTGGGGGCTGGAATCCGCAGCATGGAGAGGCCCAAGCGTTCTGGGCCACCCATGCTGCGAATTGCAGCCCGCAGCCGCCCCAGAAAATGGCGCATTCATTGAAGCGCCATTTTCTGGCGCTGTACCCAGACTCTTCCAGTTGCCCTGGTGCCGGTGGCAAACTGGGTAATAAAGGGGTTAATGCCAGCTTTTTATTGGCAGCTGGCACTAAGCCCGAGATTCATAATATAGGGCCAATGTTAGACCCGCCATTAGGAATCTCTCGTAAATAGTCAGAAAATACACACAGAGAAAAATCTTTTTATTTGAAAAAAATAACACAAACAAAATTCGGACTCCATCTTTATTATAAAGATCCGACGTAGTCCACAACGAAGGTCCCACGATGCTCGATCGCCTCCGACGTAGTCCACAACGAAGGTCCCACGACGCTCGATCACCTCTGCTCAATCCAGAGACTGCAGCAAGGGATCAAGTGTCCTCTTTCTACAGTCTCTGGGGTCAGAATTATGGTGCACTGTATGACAATGATCTGTCATACAGTGCACCATCACTATGATCCCAGAGACTACAACAAGAGGACACTTGATCTCTTGTTGCACTCATCCATCCACCTATGCACCCATCATCCATGCACGCACACATCCACGCACGTACACGGACATCCACGCACACACGCTGACATCCACGCACGCACACATCCACGCACGCACACTGACATCCACGCACACATCCACACACGCTGACATCCACGGACGCACACATCCATCCATGCAATATCCATGCACACATCCACAGACGCACGCATCTATACATGCAATGTCCATGCATACATCCACACATGCACGCATCCACGGACGCACATATCCACGGATGCACAGATCCATCCATGCACACATCCACGCACGCACACATCCATCCATGCACACATCAACACACGCACGCATCCACGGACGCACATATCCATCCATGCAATATCCATGTACACATCCACGGACGCACGCACACATCTATCCATGCAATGTCCATGCACACATCCACGCACACATCCACGGATGCACACACACATCTATTCATGCAATGTCCATGCATATATCCACACACGCACGCATCCACGGACACACACATCCATCCATGCACACATCCACACACACACGCATCCACGGACGCACACATCCATCCATGCAATATCCATGCACACATCCACGCATACACACACATTTATCCATGCAATGTCCATGCACACATCCACGGACGCACACATCCACAAATACACGCATACATCTATCCATTCAATGTCCATGCATACATCCACACACACACACGCATCCATGGACGCACACATCCATCCATGCACAACACGCACGCATCCACAGACACACACATCCATCCATGCACAACACGCACGCATCCACGGACGCACACATCAATCCATGCAATATCCATGCACACATCCACGGACGCACGCGCACACACACATCTATCCATGCACAACACGCACGCATCCACGGATGCACACATCCATCCATGCACAACACGCACGCATCCACAGACACACACATCCATCCATGCACAACACGCACGCATCCACGGACGCACACATCAATCCATGCAATATCCATGCACACATCCACGGACGCACGCACACACACATCTATCCATGCACAACACGCACGCATCCACGGATGCACACATCCATCCATGCACAACACGCATGCATCCACAGACACACAAATCCATCCATGCACAACACGCACGCATCCACGGACGCACACATCAATCCATGCAATATCCATGCACACATCCACGGACGCACGCACACACACATCTATCCATGCAATGTCCATGCACACACACATCAATCTATGTATTCATTCATTCATACTTACCTCATCCACGATCCACCGGTGAGGAGGTGGGGCCCAGGAGAGAAGGAGGGGCCCACACAGCACAGGAGGAAGCTGATCGGCGGGGGCGCCGGTGGAGCCCGCCGGGAGAGGTGAGAGGGGGTGACTGCACAGGGGGGGAAGGGTTACTGGACAGGGGGGGCGGGGATGAGCAGGGAGGGGGCTCATCAAGATGACGGGCGGGTGCAGCCCGCCGGGAGAGGTGGGAGGGGACCTGATCCAGGGGGACGCACAGATGAGCAGGGATTGGGCTGATCTGTGATTGCACTGGCGGGTGCTGCCCGCCAGCAGATAGATCGGGAGGGGGCTGAGGAGCCTGACTGGCGGATCTGTATGTATCCGCCGGCGGGATGCACCGCGGGACCGCACTGCAGCCCGCAGCCCTGCAGCTCACCGGCGGATACATACAGAACCGGAGGAGGGGGGCGGATTGGAGGACCGGGGGTCCCTAATCTTTACTGTGCCGGGAGGAGGGGGAGGACACTTGCCAATCCGCCCCTCCAGATCTGATTGGAGAGCTCCAATCAGATCTGGAGGGATGAATCTGTGTGATTCGCTCTGATGGCAGTTTCAGTTTTAACTGCCAATCAGAGCGACTTTAGCCACGAGGGGGGCTAAGCCACACCCCTCGGGCTAAAGTATAGGTTGTCACTTAGCTGCGGCTCTATTAACCCCTTAGTGACCGCGGTTAATAGAGCCGCAGGACGGGAAACTGGCGAGGACGCAGCATATGCGTCCAAGGTCGGGAACGAACTTGTTTTGAGGACGCATATGCTGCGTCCTGGGTCGTGAAGGGGTTAAGGATTCGCCATGATGGGGGCTGAATATCTGGATGGGTGCAATATATCAGGATGGCGGCCATATATCAGGATGGGGATCATATACCAGAATGGGGGCCGCATTCCAGTGTGGGGGCCCTATTCCAGGATGGGAGCCATATACCAGGATGGGCGCCATATACCAGGATATGGCCATATAGCAGGATGGGGCCATATACCAAGATAGGGTTCGCGTACAGGATGGGACCATATACCAGAATAAGGGTCATATACTAGGAATCGGGCTATATGCCAGGATGGGGGCCATACAGTATACCAGGATGGGGCCCATATACAAGGAATGGAGCTATATGCCAGGATGGGGGACATATTCAACGATGGTGACAAATATTGCAGAATGGGGACCATATTCCAGTATGGGGGACATACAGTTGTGGCCAAAAGTATTGACACCCCTGCAATTCTGTCAGATAATACTCAGTTTCTTCCTGAAGATGATTGCAATCACAAATTCTTTGGTATTATTATCTTCATTTAATTTGTCTTCAATGAAAAAACACAAAAAGAATTGTCCTAAAGCCAAATTGGATATAATTCCAAACCAAGCATTTAAAAAGAGGGTGGACAAAATTATTGGCACTGTTAGAAAAATCATGTGATGCTTCTCTAATTTGTGGAATTAACAGCACCTGTAACTTACCTGTGGCACCTAACAGGTGTTGACAATAACTAAATCACACTTGCAGCCAGTTGACATGGATTAAAGTTGACTCAACCTCTGTCCTGTGTCCTTGTGTGTACCACATTGAGCATGGAGAAAAGAAAGAAGACCAAAGAACTGTCTGAGGACTTGAGAAACCAAATTGTGAGGAAGCATGAGCAATCTCAAGGCTACAAGTCCATCTCCAAAGACCTGAATGTTCCTGTATCTACCATGCGCAGTGTCATCAAGAAGTTTAAAGCCCATGGCACTATGGCTAACCTCCCTAGATGTGGATGGAAAAGAAAAATTGACAAGAGATTTCAACGCAAGATTGTGCGGATGGTGCATAAAGAACCTTGACTAACATCCAAACAAGTTCAAGCTGCCCTGCAGTCCGAGGGTACAACAGTGTCAACCCGTACTATCCGTCGGCGTCTGAATGAAAAGGGACTGCATGGTAGGAGACCAAGGAAGACCCCACTTCTTACCCCGAGACATAAAAAAGCCAGGCTGGAGTTTGCCAAAACTTACCTGAGAAAGCCTAAAACATTTTGGAAGAATGTTCTCTCTTTTTGGGCAAAGGCATCAACATAGAGTTTACAGGAGAAAAAAAGAGGCATTCAAAGAAAAGAACACGGTCCCTACAGTCAAACATGGCGGAGGTTCCCTGTTGTTTTGGGGTTGCTTTGCTGCCTCTGGCACTGGACTGCTTGACCGTGTGCATGGCATTATGAAGTCTGAAGACTACCAACAAATTTTGCAGCATAATTTAGGGCCCAGTGTGAGAAAGCTGGGTCTCCCTCAGAGGTCATGAGTCTTCCAGCAGGACAATGAACACACTTCAAAAAGCACTAGAAAATGGTTTGAGAGAAAGCACTGGAGACTTCCAAGGTGGCCAGCAATGAGTCCAGACCTGAATCCCATAGAACACCCGTGGAGAGATCTAAAAATGGCAGTTTGGAGAAGGCACCCTTCAAATATCAGGGCCCTGGAGCAGTTTGCCAAAGAAGAATGGTCTAAAATTCCAGCAGAGCATTGTAAGAAACTCATTGATGGTTACCGGAAGCGGTTAATCGCAGTTATTTTGACTAAAGGTTGTGCAACCAAGTATTAGGCTGAGGGTGTCAATACTTTTGTCCGGCCCATTTTTGGAGTTTTGTGTGAAATGATCAATGTTTTGCTTTTCGCTTCATTCTCTTTTGTGTTTTTTCATTGAAGACAAATTAAATGAAGATAATAATACCAAAGAATTTGTGACTGCAATAATTTTCAGGAAGAAACTGAGAATTATCTGACAGAATTGCAGGGTTGTCAATACTATTGGCCAACACTGTATGTGGTTTGTTAGTGTGTCATGAGAGTATGTTGTTGCAATATGCGCATATGTGGTTCATTAGTGTGTCCTGGAATTTGTTGTAGTATAATGCGGTCAGTCCGTCCGGGCCTGGTGCTTTACCTGCTTTTAGTTGTTTGATGGTGGTCAGTATCTCTTCTTCTGTTGTTGGTGAGTGTAGTTTTGCCGCGTAGCTCGGGGTTAGGGATGCTAGTGGTATAGTGACTAGGAATTCATCAATTTTGGGTTTGGTGGAGTGTGGGTTGTCATTATATAAATTCTGGTAGAATTTGTGGAATGCGGCGTAGATTTTATTTGGGTTGTGGGTGGTATGTGATTGTTCATCTTTAATTGAGAAAATCATATTTAGGTGTTCTTTGTCTCTGAGTTTGCGTGCGAGCATTCTGTCCATCTTATTGGAGTATTTATAAAACGTGTCCACCTAATGGCTCTTTCAGTGCAGGTTGTCAGTATTATGTTAAGTTGTAGTTTTGTGTCGAGTATTTTCTTGGTGAGATATTTGGAGGGGTGGGATTGGTTGGCAAATTCCAGTTTACTGAGCTTGTCTTCAAGGTCCGCCTGTGTCTCTAGTCTGTCTCTCTTTTTTTTGGAGGCCAGTCGTATAAGTACGCCTGTCATGTATTTTTTATGGGCCATCCAAATGTTGCCTTCTGAGACTTCTGACGATTTGTTTGTGGCAAAGTAAGTTTTGAGTTCTTGTTCTATCTCCGTTCTAGTGTAGGGGTTTGTCAGTAGGGATTCATTTAGTCGCCATTAATAAAGAGATGATGTCTCAGTGTCAGTTTTAAATACTGATAGTACGCAGTCGTGGTCTGACCAGGAGGACGGGATGTGTCTAGAGTAGAGAAGGGAGGTTAGGTTGCCGAAGTTCGTTAGTATTCAGTCTATTCTGGAGTATGAGTGGTGGGCCTTGGAGAAGTAGGTGTAGCCCTCGAGTGCATGTGGGTTTCTCTCCATGTGTCTACTAGTTGGTGGGATTTATGTAGGTTTTGTAGAGTTTTTTCTCAGTGTTAGTGATGTCGGATCGTTTTTGGGTGGAGCTATCCAATGTGGCGTCTATGGTTATATTGAAATCTCCTCCCCAGAGAAGGAGGTCATAGGTTGCGTCCCCTATCAGCTTCGTAATGGTACGGATTGTTTTCATTTGCATCGACGGGGGGCGTAGCTATTTATGATACAGATTTGTTTTGATTGGACTGTCCGTGTATTATGAGGTATCTACCTTCTTTGTCCGCAGTCACTTGTTCCTGTATGAATGGGAAGGAGTTGTGGAATAGGATGGCCACTCCTCTAGTTTTTTTATTATGGGATGCTAGGTGGGATCTAGTGTATGACTTATGGAAGAATTTTGGGAAGGAGCGGTCTGTAAAGTGTGTTTCCTGTAGTAGTATGATGTCCGGTGTATGTTTTGAGTAGTCTATGAACGCGCGTTTTCTCTTAAATGGGAGTTGAGTCCCCTGACATTGTGTGATAGTATATTATACATTCGCAATATGGGGGAACATGTTAGCTGTCATGTGGGGTCTGTCTCCGTGTTGTGTGGTGATGGTCAGTTTGGGTTTTAATTTGGGGAGAGGTAACATTGGAGTTGTGGGGGTTGCGGGTGGGCAGGTGGGCACAGCGGATACAACAGGGGTCGATATTCGGTGGTTTTTGGGACCCCAGTGTTCAGGTCTCTTGAGGTTATGACCATGGGTGGCATCGGCCCAATTTGGGGTAGCACATTTAATGTAGAGGTGTTGTGTTCTCTGTAGGGTAGTTTGTGTGGGGTATGGGTTGGGGATTTGTTGTCTTTTTCAGGAATCACTGGTTCCAGGGACAGTACCTTCTCTGTAGGGTGTTTTTGTGGGGTAGGAGGTTTGCTGCTTTGTTTTGGGTCGTCTAGTAGTAGGTAGGATTGGGTGTTGGTGTGCGGCTTTGTGTTGTTTTATTTGGTGTTCTAAGATTTTAAATTGTTTTGGTCATGGTTTCTGGGGGGATTGGGGGTTAGAGTTTTTCAAGCGACGAACCTCTGTCCACTCCCTATTGGGTCTTGGTCGTTGTGGTAGTGCGTTGGTGTCATTTGGAGGGATACCTGCCCTTTCCAGGACTTGTTGGCTTTCTTCTTCCGTTCTCGGTGAGTAGGTTTTGTTGTTGTAGTGAAAGATCAGGGCGTGTGGGAAGCCCCACTTGTATTTGATGTGTGCTTTTAGTAGCGCGTTGTGGTGCCTTTAATTGCTCTCCTTCTCATTAGGGTCGCTGAGCAGATGTCCGGGAATAGAGCGACTGTGTCTGGTAGTCCTGGCAGAGTAGGTCTGTTGCGTGCGGCTGTGAGGATCAGGTCTCTTGATTCTTCGTGGTGTAGTTTAAGAACCACGTCTCTTGGTGATGCATCTGATCTGGGTTTCCTAAAGCTCTGTGTATTCTGGTTATCTGGAAGAGACTGGGGTCTGCTTGAGGAAGCAGAGATTGGAAGAGTTTGGAGACTGTTGCTTTTAGGTTTGTATTGTTTTCGGGGAGGCCTTTAATTCTAATGTTTCCTCTCCTTGATTGATTTTCCATGTCCTCGCTTTTCAGCTCCAGATATTCAATTCTGGCATCTTGTTCTTGGAGTAGTTTCCTGTCGGTCTCTATAGCATCAGCTGTGTTGTCCATTGGTCTTTCTAGATCGTCTGTGCATTGAGTGATGTCTTGAAGTTGGCGTGTGAAATTGTCAACCACGGTGGAGAGTTCGGTCCTGAAGGTGTTTTTGATGGATGTCAGGAGTTCCTCCATACCCATCGGGGGTGCATTCTGTGGGGGTCTGCTTCCGGTTTGTTGGGGGCTTTTGGTGGGGTCTCCCTGCCTTGATGGGGTTGCTTGGGTGGGTGGCATTTCGTGGGCTGTGGTGGTTGTGGGAACAACTGTGATATTGGCTTTGGCTTAGTTTCTCTTATTGTGGTTCGCTTTGTACGCATTATTTTGGGGCTGGGGGGTATTTGGCTGGGGTTTCCCCGTTGGGGTTGGTCATGTGGAGGACCAGTAATGTCTGTGGTGCAGGTCCTAGCCTTGTGTGGGGTCAATTGGTCAGGGCTACTTATGCAGTCTTGAAGGCTTAGTAAAGGAGGGTAGAGAGGGGCTGATGTAGAGACAGAGGTGGGGGTGGAGGGTGGAAACTGGATGACTAATGCACAAGATAAGAAGACATTGAAATGAAGGACTTTTGGTTGTGTTGGTAACTATTACAATTAAGACAGGTAGTAGATGGGTAGAGTTTTTATCTTCTGGCTTCCTCTGGCTTTTCTCTGGAATATCTCTGCCGCCCACTTTCGAAAATTCCACTTTGAAAATTCACACAGGCCAAGGCACTAAAGGCCTTGTGGGCTGCAATTTATAGCTCTTGTGGACAGCAGATGATAGGCCAGGTATACAGAGGGGAGGGGGTCAGAGGAGAGAAAGGGCCACTGCACACCAGGGTACAATTAACAAATTGCTGCTAAGAGAAACATCTGGAGCCAGATCAGTAGGAGGGAGAGACAAGCAGGATGGAATAATATGGATATTTCTAAAGTACAAAGCAAATGGGTCAATGTGTTCATACCATGAAATATGTGCAGAGCATACAGGGATTGGATACTACAGCAGAGATTACACACACCACTGAATCAATGTGTTCATACCATGAAATATGTGCAAAGCATACAGGGATTGGATACTACAGCAGAGATTGCATACACCACTGAATCAATGTGTTCATACCATGAAATATGTGCAGAGCATACAGGGATTGGATATTACAACAGAGATTACATACACCACTGAATCAATGTGTTCATACCTGCAAAGGAAGAATAAATAACAAGAAAAGCTGCACAGCACTCGCAGACCAGTGTGAACTGGTGCAACCAAAGATGCAGAGTCAAACAACTTGATAAAAATCCTTGCAGCACACAGCTACTATCAATGATGTACAAGTGCTATAAGCCATATGTGTTTGAGGAAAAAATTCAAAAACTTACGTTTTTTCAAAAAACTCAAAAATCTTATCTTTTAATTCTGAAGTTCTTAGTACATACATTGGCCAATGTCTGCTTGCTCATCAACTGCGACAAAGTGACTTCAGGCATGATGAGTCCTATCTGACATCCCTGCCCTCCTTGTCCACCCCCCACTTTTCAGTGGGCAGACACCATGAAACACATATGGCTTATAGCACTTGTACATCATTGATAGTAGTTGTGTGCTGCAAGGATTTTTATCAAGTTGCAAAGGAAGAAGATATGTTGTCACAACAGGGCATCACAGCATTGGGAAGTGTAGGTAAGACATCTCTGGAATATCTCTGCCGCCCACTTTCGAAAATTCCACTTTGAAAATTAACACAGGCCAAGGCCCCCTATCATTTTTAAAGTGACCTTTCAATATCAGAACTTTTAAGTCTGCCATGCTGTCTCCAAGTCTAGAGAAGTATGTTCCTACAGGCGTGTCCAGCTCATTTTTTATTGTATGTCTAAGTAGATTCATCCTTGTTTGTAATTTTTGCCTTGTTTTGCCAATATGCGTTCCTTTAGTGCAGCTTGTACATTGTATCAATTACACCACATTGGAGGACGTATATGAAAAGAAGTCTGTGATTTTATACTCCTGGTTTGTGTTGAGTATAGGGACTGTATCTCTTAGTGATATGTGGGTACAAGTCTTGCATTTCTTGCTGTTACAGGGGAATGTGCCCATCTGTGTTTTTGATGTGAGGACACTTCTAACAAGGAGATTCTTTAAGTTGGGGGCTATCTGTAGGAGAGAAGTGGCAGTTCTGGAAATATTGCTTTCAGTCTGTGGTCTTTGTGGAATATGGGCTGAAGATCAGTGTCAATTCTCCTTAGGATATTCATGTTAGGATTGTATGTGACCACAAGAGGCACCCTGTTGTTTTCCTCCTTCTGTTTGTAATTCAGGAGGCTGCTTCTTGGGATCCTTGTAGCTCTGTGGATCTGTTCATCAATTACAAGTGGATGATACCTTGCTGTAGGAATGTTTTCCTCAGTGATAGGTGTAGTTTTCTGTCCTCATTGTCCGAACAGATTCAAATGTACCACAGAGCTGTAGATTATTGATTTTTTTTGTGGGTCTTGGATGGAAGCTGTTCCTTCTCAGGTATGCCAAAAGACCTGTAGGTTTATGGCAGGGGTCTCAAACTCTCGGCCCCCGGGCCGCATGCGGCCCGCCACGCTCCCCAGTGCGGCCCGGGGCACCATGAAAGAAAAAAAGCATGGGCTCATTATACATGGAGCCGCCGCGGTAACGCTTCATTGTGACTTCCGGGTACCGGCGGCTCAAACAAGCGCATTCGCGCCTGTACATTCATGCAAGCAAGCGGACGGTGGACCAATCAGAAGCCTCCTGTGAAGTCACAGGAGGCTTCTGATTGGTCCGCCGGCCGCCTGCTTTCATGAATGTACAGGCGCGAATGCACTTGTTGTTTGTCTTCTTCCGGCGGCTCCATAATGCTGTCTCCATAATGAGCCCGGGGCATTAATGAAACGTGCTGGCCGGGCTCTCAGTTTGCGGCCGCAGCTGCTGCCCCCTGTGACAGCGGGAGCACAGCGGTGAGTGAGCCCCGGAGCTGATAGCCAGCCCGCCCCCCCCCTCCTCTCCCGGCCAGAGCTGACAGCAAAGGCCCCCCCCACTGCTCTCGATCCAGCCGGAGCTGACAGCACATGGCCTTTCCCCAACCCCCTTCCCCCGCTCCTCACCCGGCCAGCAAAAAGACCCTCACCTCAAAACCCCTCCTGCTCCTCATCACCTGCCACCTCAGGGCTGACAGGGTCATGCCACCTCCCGGATTAAGTTCAGCCAGCCCCTGATCAGGTGTGTATTGACTGAGTGTTAGAGAGAGTGTGTGTATATGTATGAGTGTATTTGTGTGTATATGTGAGTGTGTGTGTATGTGTGTATATGTGAGTGTGTGTGTATGTGTGTATATGTGAGTGTGTGTGTATGTGTGTATATGTGAGTGTGTGTGTGTATGTGAGTGTGTGTGTGAGTGTGTGTGTGTATTTGTGTGTATATGTGAGTGTGTGTGTATTTGTGTGTATATGTGAGTGTGTGTGTGTATGTGTGTGTATTTGTGAGTGTGTGTATTTGTGAGTGTGTGTGTGTATATGTGAGTGTGTATTTGTGTGTATATGTGAGTGTGTGTGTATGTGTGAGTGAGTGACTGTGTATTTGTGTGTATATGAGTGAGTGTGTGTATATGTGAGTGTGTATGTGTGTGTATATGTGAGTGAGTGTGTGTGTATTTGTGTGTATATGTGAGTGAGTGTGTGTATATGTGAGTGAGTGTATGTGTATATGTGAGTATTTGTGTGTATATGTGAGTGTGTGTGTGTATTTGTGTATATGTGAGTGTGTATTTGTGTGTATATGTGAGTGTGTGTGTATATGTGAGTGAGTGTGTGTGTATTTGTGTGTATATGTGAGTGTGTGTGTGTATGTGTGTGTATTTGTGAGTGTGTGTATTTGTGAGTGTGTGTGTGTGTGTGTGTGTGTATATGTGAGTGTGTATTTGTGTGTATATGTGAGTGTGTGTGTATGTGTGAGTGAGTGACTGTGTATTTGTGTGTATATGAGTGAGTGTGTGTATATGTGAGTGTGTATGTGTGTGTATATGTGAGTGAGTGTGTGTGTATTTGTGTGTATATGTGAGTGAGTGTGTGTATATGTGAGTGAGTGTATGGGTAGGGTCACATTGCAAACCTAAATTGCATTCACCGCATCCGGATCCGGATGCGGTGAATGCAATGCCGGTCGCACACAGTTTTTTTCAAAACTGTGTGCAGAATACCGCACTGCGGTCACCGGATGGCTCAGGATGTGTAATCCTGAGCCATCCGGTACCTGCAGAGTTTGCGGATCCCGGCTATTGCCGGGATCAGCAAACTTAATAAAGAGTTAAATAGCTGAGCTAAATGACTGTTAGAGGTCTGTAGGGGGGCTTAGACCCCCCTACAGACCGCCCGCCGACTTCTATAGTGTTCTTCACCAATTTCTCACTGTGCACGGGCTCCTCTGAGCCCGTGCATGTCACCCAAAGTTGCCCCTACCCCCCCGTATCACTATAGAGGGGTGCATACACCCCTCTATTACAATTATGCTTTAATTATGTGATATACACAATGAATTATCCAAATCGCAAAGTAAGTATATATTTACATGTGTCCGGAGGCAGAGTGAAGGGATTTCCATGGGCGGGGCTGTGTGCAGTAGCCTCCGCCCGCTCCTTCTTGATGGCCGCCCCCTCTGGCCGTAATCCAGTCTTGTGAGGGCGGGCACGTTGTTAAAGGGGCGTGGCTAACTAAGTGCCGCGGTTAGCCACGCCCCTTTAACGACGTGCCCGCCCTCACAAGACTGGATTACGGCCAGAGGGGGCGGCCATCAAGAAGGAGCGGGCGGAGGCTACTGCACACAGCCCCGCCCATGGAAATCCTTCACTCTGCCTCCGGACACATGTAAATATATACTTACTTTGCGATTTGGATAATTCATTGTGTATATCACATAATTAAAGCATAATTGTAATAGAGGGGTGTATGCACCCCTCTATAGTGATACGGGGGGGGGCAACTTTGGGTGACATGCACGGGCTCAGAGGAGCCCGTGCACAGTGAGAAATTGGTGAAGAACACTATAGAAGTGGGCGGGCGGTCTGTAGGGGGTCTAAGCCCCCCTACAGACCTCTAACAGTCATTTAGCTCAGCTATTTAACTCTTTATTAAGTTTGCTGATCCCGGCAATAGCCGGGATCCGCAAACTCTGCAGGTACCGGATGGCTCAGGATTACACATCCTGAGCCATCCGGTGACCGCAGTCCGGTCCCTGGAAACGCTGCGAAAACTGCTGCCTGCATGATTTTTAACGCAGGCAGCAGTGCCGGATCCGGCCACCGGATGGCTTGTGAAGCCATCCGGTGTTTTGCATAGGCTCCTATGAGGAGCGTTTCCTGGTCCGGTTTTGAGCTTTTTGAAAGCTCAAAACCGGATCAGGATTTTGTAAAAAAAACGGAAATGTGACCCTAGCCTATGTGTATATGTGAGTATTTGTGTGTATATGTGAGTGTGTGTGTGTGTATTTGTGTATATGTGAGTGTGTATTTGTGTGTATATGTGAGTGTGTGTGTATATGTGAGTGAGTGTGTGTGTATTTGTGTGTATATGTGAGTGTGTATTTGTGTGTATGAGTGTGTATGTGTGTATATGTGAGTGAGTGTGTGTGTATATGTGAGTGAGTGTGTGTGTATTTGTGTGTATATGTGAGTGTGTATTTGTGTGTATGAGTGTGTATGTGTGTGTATATGTGAGTGAGTGTGTGTGTGTGTATTTGTGTGTATATGTGAGTGAGTGTATGTGTATATGAGAGTATTTGTGTGTATATGTGAGTGTGTATGTGTATTTGTGTGTGTATATGTGAATGAGTGTGTATATGTGAGTGTATGTGTGTGTGAATATTTCTGAGTGAGTGTGTATATGTGTGAGTGTGTATATGTGTGTGCGTGTATTCCCACGCCGCCTTAGCAGCACATCGCCGGCGGCTGCTGGGTGCAGGCTGGTGCCGGCTGCTGCCAGCAAGCAGAAGACAGGGAGCTACAGAGGAAGAAGCTGCCGGAAAGAGAAGAGTGGAGTCAGGTAAGGCGCTGTTACAGCCGAAGATAGCAACCTGAGGGGGAGGGGAACGTGACCGCTGAAAGTGCCTAGGGCGGCAGGAACTCCAGATATGGCCCTATGTAAGTGTGTCAATGTGTGAGTGTGTGTTTGTGTGAATATGTATGAGGATGTATGTGTGTATGTATGTGAGTGTGTGTGGGTGTGTATATATGGGCTTGTCCACACACCTGCGCTCTTAGTATTTAGCGCTTCTGCGCTAAATACTTAGATTTTTGCAGAGAAGCGCAGGTGCGTGTATGCGGCCGCTTTCAGCAGACGCTGTCCCTGGTTACCCGATGTGTATCGTGGTAACCAGTTCATACAGCAGGCTGCATAGTGTGCGCTTATCCAGAGCGCACAGGGAAACACTGCAAGCAACGTTTCTCTGTGCGCTCGGATAAGCGGACAGTGGGCAGCCTGCTGTATGAACTGGTTACCACGATACACATCGGGTAACCAGGGACAGTGTCTGCTGAAAGCGGCCGCATACACGCACCTGCGCTTCTCTGCAAAAATCTAAGTATTTAGCGCAGAAGCGCTAAATACTGAGAGCGCAGGTGTGTGGACAAGACCTATGTGAGTGTGTGTGTGAGTGAGAGAACAAAAAGAACAGAGACCAGGACATTACTACAAGATGACAAGGGAGGGGACATTACTTCAAGAAGAGGACCAGGATGGGGACATCACTACAAGAAGGGGACCAGTTTGGGGGACATTACTTCAAGAAGGGGACCAGGATTGGGACATTACTACAAGACGGGGACCAGTTTGGGGACATTAATATACAATGGGGACCAGTATATATGGGGACATTACTACATAAAGTAGATTAGGGTGGGGACATTCCTACAAGAAGATCAGAATTTGTACTTTACTAGATTAAGCAAAAAATTCTGGTATTGCTAAAATGTCACTTAGGGTACCGTTACACGTCGCAACATTGCATGCAATTTCACTGGCAATTTGCTGGTTGCAGTGAAATCATGGACACATTGTTCTATTTTGTTGCCGTGTACAAATGTAACAATGTGTCCATGATTTCACTGAAACCAGCAAATTGCCTGTGAAATTGCATGCAATGTTGCGACGTGTAACGGTACCCTTAGTCCTACAAGCAATGCGGCCCCCGATATCAATTTGTTTTCTACGTGCGGCCCACCAACCCAACCAAGTTTGAGACCCCTGGTTTATGGTAAATAGATGTTTGTACTCTATTATCTTTGACGTTTATGGTTGTGTCCAGAAAATGTATTTGTGACTTTGAAAAGTTGAGGGTGAGCTTGATTGTTGGGTGGAACGTGTTGAAGTTGTTTTGGAAGGTAAATAGATCATCCTTTGAGCCTGACCAGATTATTAGTAGGTTGTCAATTTAGCGGAAGTATGCTAGATTTTTGATAGTGCAAGATGCCAAAAAGTCATGTTCTAGTTTAGCCATAAGCAGGTTTGCATACTGTGGTGACATTTTGCTTCCCATGGCACTGCCCATACACTGTCTAGAGTCAAGTTCTGAGGTACATTAGGATCTGTAGCTAAGCTGCAACCCTCTCTCCTTTTGCGTAAAGTCTCTCACACCGTATGGCAGGCAGCTCGAGCCCTTCCCAGGTACTATTCCTCTGATTACCGTTCCTGAGCTCTCTGATGCTGCTGTGCCTCTTGGGCTTCGTTGTGGCCGGGCGACTTGGAATCTCCTGCCCGCTGGTGTTGGCTGCTGGGCCTAGAGTCCTTCACAACCTCGTACTCCGGTGTTAGCTTCTGGTGCTCGGCACTGGGGTGAGCCTGGCAACCGGCTTCATTCCCCAGACCTGCTTCTCCACTTCCTCAGACCCTCTCCTACCCGTCCCTCACGCTGGTTAGTCTTTGCCCATGGATGAGCCTTATGCTGCTCCAGTCCACGGAACCTCTTCACAGTCTTCCCAGGAACTGAACTGCTTAACCCTTCCCCAGGCCAGAATTTATAGGGGACTCGGGATTCAGAGCTCCCCCTTCTGGTCTGCAGTTGGAAAGGTGTTGTGTATAGTGGGCTTACCTGATGTGGATACCCTTCCTTGTTTCCAAGCACGGCATGACCCCCGAGGGAGGCAATGTCATTGTGACAACCGGACTCTGGGGTGTCACACATCTCCACTCAAGTCCTCTGAGTCCTTCTCCTTTCACTGCTCACACATTCTGCTTCTCTCCTTGACTGACTCACTCCACACCCACTGACTTACTACTTCCTGTTATCTTTCCTTTTGTCCCCTCTCCTACTTCCTGACTGCTCTTTCTAACTTCCCACCCGCCACCTCTCTCCCTGCCATCCCACTGACTATCTGGGCCCTCCCCCTATTGGGTCCGCCCGCCGTCCCCGGGACCAGGTGTGTTGGGTCCTTTTGTGGGGTGTCTGGACTTACCATCCCGTTTACTGAGAACAAGGAATACTACACCCATGGATTGAGTGCAGTACCCCTCTGTGATGACCAGAGAGCAGGGGCGCCACATTGGCACAAACACAGAATACACACAGGCACACACAGTAACACACTGGAACACACACATGGCACACACAGGCACACACTGCAAACACAGTACTCATAGTCACATACAGGCACATAAATGCCCACACACAGGCACACACTGCACACACATACAGGCACACACTGCCACACAATGCCCACACAGCCACACACAAGCACAAACAGCCACACAATGCACACACATGCATGCACAGGCACCCATTGGCACACACAGCACAAGCACAGCCACACAATCCACACACAGGCACACACTGTCACAGATAGGCACACACTGAACACACACTGGCACATCCAGGCACACACAGCACACGCACATAGGCACATACAGGCACACACAGGCACACACAGGCACACACTGCACACGCAGCCAGACCCATGAAGAAGTGAATCAGGCGGTGACGGTATGAGGAGAGCAGGCTAGGCAGACTGTGAGTAAGCTCCTCTTCGGCAAACAGGTAGGCGTGCCACATGTGTGTCTCCAGGCTCCAGCCTGCACACACGGTTTTTTTCCTACGTCCTCCCACACGTCATCACAAATGGTAGGAAGGAGGAGGGTGAGGGTGCTGGCGACAAGTTTGAAATCAGCGGTCCTGCAGATTATAATGGGGGCAATTTACCCTGGGGCCCCAATGTAGCCCAGATTGACCTCATTGTAATCCACGACAGTGTACATGTGCAGTCAATTTGGCTTTTTTCATTCTACAGATGTACATTCATAAGGGCATTTTCTTCATTTTCTTGTATTATCTCATAATGAAATCGTACCCCTGAGGAAGCTCTGCAGAAATAAAAATACCTCTTTTGTGAAGTTGGCTTTATGTATATTCTGCCATCCAGATGCGTCTAGATTTTCAGGATCTCAGTGTACTCTTGCATACATTTCTCCTTTTACTCCCCAGACTAAAAATATTTCATTTTAATGCCATAACCCACAGTCTCCAGCATCCCTCCAAGTCATGTATTGCAGGCAGCTGGAAAGCTATGTAAACGGTGTCAGACTTGTAATGGATCTGTCTAATTGTAAAACAATCTCAAAATTACATTGCATTGCTCTAAAGTGGTTCCAAGTGGCAGATCAAACAAACCAAAGAAAATAACCACTGAACACTTGATTTGTTTGGCTTAAGTTTATATGTGGATAGTTTATGTGCAAGAGAAAAATGACAATGGGCTATGTCGTCAGAAGGTAAGCCAATGGAAAAGTATGCTACTTTTCTAACATGGGAGCCTGAGCAAGACGGAAATAGATTTTTATTCAGGATGCACCTATGTAGAGTAGGGGTTATTGACATTTGTGCAGAAATGTCTTCTAGGCATTTTATTTGCTACTGTTAATCAATTTTTATCAAGCATTATGGGCACTTTGTAGTCCATTAGCTCATCAAAATGACCAATCCCACCTGCTTTGGAGATATAAATGGGCCCCTTTACCACTAAGGCTGGTTTCACACTGCAGTTTTTTACCCTGATCAGGCTGGTTTCACACTGCAGTTTTTACCCTGATCAGGCTGGTTTCACACTGCAGTTTTTACCCTGATCAGGCTGGTTTCACACTGCAGTTTTTACCCTGATCAGGCTGGTTTCACACTGCAGTTTTTACCCTGATCAGGCTGGTTTCACACTGCAGTTTTTACCCTGATCAGGCTGGTTTCACACTGCAGTTTTTACCCTGATCAGGCTGGTTTCACACTGCAGTTTTTACCCTGATCAGGCTGGTTTCACACTGCAGTTTTTTACCCTGATCTATCTGGTTTGTTTGCCATTACCAGGAGAGGATCTCACAGAAAAAAAAAGTATAATTGAAAGATTGACACCTGTTCTGAGTTTTGGAGACACTCCTGGTTTTGGCACACAAACCAGATGGAACCTGATCAGCAGTGGTGTGACTAGAGTCTGGTGGGCTCTGGTGCGAAATTTAGACCTGGCCCCCCCACGCCCCACGCACACGTTGGTCAGATGTATGGCCCATGTTTAATGTTCTACATACTTTAAAGATATAGATTGACCCCTCTCCCCTTCATTATGTATTCATCTCCCTCATCCTGCTCTATATGGTCCTCCTCCTGGAATATGGCCCTTATTGTGGTATATATGTTCCTCATCATGGTTTATATGGTCTTCCTCCTCCATAGTCCTTCAATTGTTATAATGCATTGGTGTATGAGTCGCTCAGACATATATACAGCATCTGACATGAGGCACAGGTATATTATCAGGCACATTCCATTAGTAATGTACAAAGAGGCACAGGGCACATGTCAGGAATGTATGAATATTGCTTATCATTCTAAGATGTTTGAACACTCACTCAGAGCGAGTTTAGTCTCCACCCCATGTTCGTTTGTACAAGAGTTACATAGATCTTCGCTTGCTTTCCCCAGTGACCCCCAGTAGGAACTTTTACAACCTGCCATAAATTCCTGAAGCAGAGCTAGTGCTTCTATTTGTCCCTCTAAAAGTTCTTTGTCTTCAAAGATAGTTTTGCTAATGTCGAATTTCATAAGACCCGTTCATGCCACAATCACATAAGTCATATTTTTAAATTATTCACGTTTTTGTGCATTTAATGATATGTCTTGTATATCTGTGTAACACTCAGGAACCTGGGAAATGAGTTCTGGCTTTCTGAACCTCATAAGTATGTCATATTTGGTATCAATATTCTCTGAATTAAATGAAAGTAAACATGTGGTGTTTGTCATAGATGTGGGCCCACCCCATACCCAGATATGAAAAATGAAGGTTTATTAAGCATGGTGAAAGAGGAGGGTCTCAGAGGAGCATCCCACCAGGGAGGGGAAAACTACGAGGGGGGCACTGCAGTTCTACTTCCTTTATTAAAACTGGAGCAGCCATTTTGGGATGATTTCACCCTGGGCACAGACACAGCAGGACCCTATCGCTGTGTGGAGGGATTATACATCTCTGGGGAGCCACCCCCCCAACGGATCTAAGTTTGTGACCGCGTGGCTAGGTCTGGCAATTTCTTACGTTATTCCTTTTATGTTAATAACTGTTTTATGCATATCTGTCAATTGTCTCTTTTGTAATATCTTGTATATTTTTTGTAAACAATGCCCACTTTGGGAGTAAAATATTATAATTTACTAGTTTTGTTCTTCATGTTCTATGAGCGAGCTCACCACGTCCTCACTGTTCGTTTTACGCTATCATACGGGTTACCGATCCATCTGTAAGAGATCGGTGGTGGCAGCATAACGTTTTGTGGGCCTGAGGGTGACTGGATCGAGGTATATCTACATTCCTAGCAGGAACTGGTGGTATATATACATCCTGTCACATCACGTGTCGCAGTATCCAACATAAATTAGGGTAGCTGGGCCCCTTTCTTATCCTCTGGCAATACCGGAATTGACCAGCAGGATAAGGGGGCGCCAGAGAGCTGCAAGTCCTGACTAAGTCGTCGTGACAGCACATTATAGGGAACAGCCCGGTTCTATATAGTGCAGCCCACACGGATCATTATGGGGCACAGTGCTCGGTTCTCTGTCCTGGCGTTGGTGCAGTCCTATTATGGGGTTTAGGCGACACTTCTATACTATATGAAGCACAGGACACACTTTGGGGCATAGTAGGGGGCAGAATTACAAAACATTTCAGGTGTGAACTGATGTTGGTGCAGTCTTGTTATGGGGCACACTCCTGTAATATATAATGAGGCACAAGGCCCAGTATTATGCATAGGGGAAACTCATGTAGAACATTTCGGTCTGATCTGGCGTTGGTGCAGTACTCTTATGATGCACAGTGTGGGGCGCCATAAAGCACTCAGTACAGGGCACTAATGCATAATATTTTGGGGATAACCTGGTGTTGGTGAAGTCCTATTATGGAAACAGTATGGGGCACAGTATAGGACACAGTATGGGGGCACATGCAGAACATTTGGGTCTGGCCTGGCGTTGGTGAAGTCCTGTTATGGGGCACACAGTATAGGGGTGGGGGCACAGTATGGGGGAGGAATCAATATAAGGGTGGCATGTACAGTATTGGTGAGGGCACAGTATGGGGGGTACACAGTATAAGGGGGTGGGCAAACACATGCACAGTTTGGGTAGGGGGCACAGTATAAGGGGGTGGGCATGCACACACGCAGTATGGGTAGGTGGGCACAGTATATGGGGCACACAGTTTAAGAAGGGGGACACATTATATGGGGTGGCACAGTATATGGGAGGGCATAGTAGATGGGGAGGCACAGTATGGGGAGGGGCACACAATATAGCGGGTACAGTATACGGAGTGGGCACGCACATTATGGGGAGGGGGCACAATGTATATGGGGTGGGCACAGTATGGGGGGCACACAGTATAATGGGAAGGGCACACAATATAGGGGGGTACAATATATGGAGAGGGCACACAGTATATGGGGCAGGGGCACACAAGACGGTCTCTGACCTGTTACAGGGTCTCAAAGTCCCTCCTGGTGATCAACTTGCAGCAGTTGACCCCCGTCTGGATGGCCCCCAGCCCTCGCACCTGCTCCACCATGCACACCACCGGGATGATGTCCAGCCGCTTAGGCTTGGTGCAGCCCGCCCACCAGGTGCTTTAGGCCCATCCAGCACAAAGGATGCGACCTGCACCCCATGAAACTCCAACATCCGTCACTCACTACTGCCCCCGGGAGCCGGGCTGTACGTGCCCAGCAGCTCTCAGCACTACAGGATGAAGCGTGGATATGGCCATGCTCTGGCTCCCGCCGGAGACAACAAGCAGCCGCTGCTGCTGCCTCAGAGTGAGGGGCAGAGTGCCAGAGCCCGAGACGTGGAGCTGCCACACACACCACTGACACCAGCGTGCTTGAGCACAGGCCGGCGCCAGCACCACCGCTTCCCCTCCCCTCGCCTCCGACACACTGGCTACATGGATGTGCATCCTTGGAGTCGTACATCCATGTGAAGCAGGGGCCCGGCGCTGGGATCAGCGGTTGCAGGGGGCTGCCCCTTATAGGTCCGGGCCCCGTCACACCCGTGACCCATGCGACCGTGATAGTTACGCCACTGCTGATCAGGGAAAAAACTGCAGTGTGAAACCAGACTTGGCTCCTGTGCCACACAGGATGCATCAATGATATGTCTGCCCCTGGTTGTCCATACGAGTTTAGAAAACAAGAATGCATTGGTTCAGAGGCTGCAACATACCAACTCAAAGTATTATGCCAGCATATTCGGTAAGGTTAAAAAAAAAAAAAAAAAGACACAAAGCTTTGGTAAGGTTAATAAAAGACACAAAGTCCTAGAGTATTTTTGGGTATTTATTAAGATGAATATAAAAATTACTGATAAGGGAAGTATCAAATATCCATTATCATAATTATAAGAATCTTTGACTTAAAATATGAAAATCAGATGTTATCCATGGTATGCAAACTAGTAGCCATAATGTATGATACTATATCTTTCAAGCAAGAAAACCAAAATCTTCTTTAATGCCAGATTAAGGGTACTTTCACATCAGCGGTTCTTGCCGTTCGCGGCAGATGCGGTGAAAAAAACGCATCTTCCGCGATTACCGCATAACGGCCGCACTTGCGGCACAGTTGCGGCAAGCCCCATAGAATGTCGGGCTGATGTGAAAACAGCCTAACTCTCACAAATCCTGTGAAAGAGAGTTCCATAGTCTCGCTGTTCTGTATACCATCTTGTTTCTGAAGATTATGAGAGAGATCTCTGTACTGACCCTTGACATATTTATAATTGGGTATGTATGTGGTTTCTTTTTTCCCCTTCACAATATGGAGCTACCATGCCCCTATGCACCAGGGGAACAAAGCAGAACTTTTAATAAGTGTTGCAGTTTGCTATGCCATGCCTCTCCCCAACATAAATGCGGAGGGTAAGAGCCTCCATGAGATCACCAATTTAACCCCATAAGGACCGAGTCACTTTGCAGCTTAATGATCAGACCGTTTTTTGTAATTCTGACCTGTGTCCCTTGATGAGGTAATATCTCTGTAATGCTTCAACGGATGCTAGTGATTCTGAGATTGTTTTTTTGTGACATATTGGGCTTCATGTTAGTAGTATTTGTTGTGTTTTTTTATTGTGAAAAAATAAAAAATGTGAAAAACATTTTGAAAATTTCGAAATTTTCAAATTTTTAATTTTTATTCTGTTAAACCAGAGAGTTATGTGACACAAAATAGTTACCACCTCACATCTGAAGTCCCTTTGAGGGGTGTACATGACAGAAAACACCCAAAAGTGATACCATTCCAAAAACTGCACCCCTCAAGCTTCTCAAAACTACATTCAAGAAGATTATTAACCCTTCGGGTGCTTCACAGGAACACAAGCAAAGTGGAAGGAAAAAATAGACATTTTCATTTTTCCAACAAAAATGTTCTTTTAGCCTCAATTCTTTAATTTTCACATGGGCAACAGGATAGAATGGATCCTAAAATTTGTTGGGCAATTTCTCCTGAGTAGATCGATATCTGATGTGGTCATAAACCACTGGGCGCACAGCAGGGCTCAGAAGGGAAGAAGTGCCATTTGACTTTTGGAGCTAATTTTATATTAAAAAAAGTCAAATTGCGCTCCTTCCCTTTCGAGCCCTACTGTGCGCTCAAACAGTGGTTTATGACCGCATATGAGGTATCGATATACTCAGGAGAAATTGCCCAACAAATTTTAGGATCCATTTTATCCTGTTGCTTATGTAAAAATGAAAAAAATTAGGCAAAATGTTTGTGAAAAAAAAAATACTTTTTCATTTAACGGAACAATTTGTGAAGCACCTGGGGGTTCACAGTGCTCACTATGCATCTAGATTAGTTCCTTGGGGGTCTAGTTTCCAAAATGGGGTCACTTGTGGGGGAACTCCAATGTTTAGACACACAGGGGCTATCCATAGGCAACATGGTGTCCGCTAACAATTTGAGTGGAAAATTAGCTCGAATTGTTAGCGGACACCATGTCGCGTATGGGGAGCCCCTGTGTGTCTAAACCTTTAAAGAAAGTCATCAGCGTGGACCATCTAGCTGAGCGACATCTGTTGGCTAAAGACACATAATCTCCTTCTGCCCAGGTTGTTGAAAACTGCTCTAGCAGAAAGAGCAGAAGTGAACTGGACCGATGGAATGTTGGCATTCTCATAGCTTAAAGGGAACCTGTCAGAATGTGTATATCCCTCCAGCTATCACTGTTTGTACCTGCAGCTTTATAATACCAGTCTAATCATCCCTGTCTGAGCTCATAGTGTGAAAGGTGAAAAAAAGCATTCATACACTTACATTTTCTTATGTGAATGAGGAAGTCAGTCTACAGTACATCTTGGAGGAGGTAGACTGGCAGGTAATTGTTAACTCACTATTAACTTGCATGTGTAAAGGACCTTTGTGATGTCCTGATCATGTGACCGTAGTGGGCAGAGCTAAATGAGCAAACTCATACTGTGCTATGGAGACTTAGCTCCGCCTAATATAGTCACATGATCGTGACATCACATTAGGTCTCCAGCATGTTCTGACATTCGGCTGAAATATTAACTATTAACCTGCCAGATAGACTAGTCTCCAAGATGTAGACTGTGCCTCATTTACTTTACATAAGGAAATGTAAGTGTATAAATGCTTTTTTTCACCTATAACATTACACAATGAGCTCAGACAGGGATGATTAGAATAGTATTATGAAGCTGCAGGTGCAGAAAGGGATATTTGGTGGAGGCATAAATGACCTGACAGGTTCCCTTGAATGCAATTGCAAATCCATCTTGACAAAGAAGATTTTTGAGGCTATCTTCCCTGGAACTTCCCTCATGAAGGGGGATTATATATGCCAGCCTGCATGATGGCGATCATATATTATTATTTTTAGTTATTATAGCTCCATTTATTCCATGGCGCTTTACATGTGAAAAGGGGCATACATAGACAAGTACAATAAACATGAGCAATACAAGGCACACACAGGTACAGAAGGAGAGAGGACCCTGCCCACAAGGGCTCACAGTCTACAAGTGATGGGTGAGGATACAGTAGGTAAAGGTAGAGCTGGTCGTGCGTCGGTTTAGTAGATTGAAGATCACTGCAGGTTGTAGGCTTGTCGGAAGAGGTGGCCTTCAGGTTCCTTTTGAAGGTTTCCACAGTGGGCAAAAGTTTGATGTGTTGGGGCAGAGAGTTCCAGAGTATGGGAGAAATCTTGTGTGTGTTTATAGGAGGAAGAGATAAGAGTGCAGGAAAGAAGGAGATCTTGAGAGGATCACAGGTTGCATGTAGGTAAGTATTGAGAGACCATGTCAGAGATGTATGGAGGAGACAGGTTGTGGATGGCTTTATATGTCATAGTTAGAGTTTTGAACTGGAGCCTCTGGACAATAGGAAGCCAGTGAAGGGTTTGGTAGAGAGGAGAGACTGGGGAATAATAGGGGGACAGGTGGATTAGTCAGGCAGCAGAGTTTAGGATAGAGTGGAGTGGTGCAAGAGTGCTAGAGAAGAGACCAGAGAATAGGAGGTTGCAGTAGTCGAGGCGGGAGATGATGAGGGCATGCACGAGTGTTTTTGCAGTTTCTTTGTCAAGGGATGTACAGATGCTGGAAATATTTTTGAGTTGGACTCAGCAGGAGGTGGCAAGGGATTGAATATGTGACTTGAAAGAGAGGGCAGAGATGAGGATTATCTTTAGCACCGAGAATGCGGGACTGGGGAAAGTGAACAGCAATTGACTTTGATGGATTGGTCTGGTAGAGTGAGATGGGGAAAGATGATTAATTCTGTTTTGTCCGTGTTCAGTTTTAGAAAGTGTGCAGAGGAGAAATATGAAATAGCATAAAGACATTTGTGGGATTTTGGTCAGTAAGGAGGTGAAGTCAGGTCCAGAAAGGTAAATCTGCATGTCATCAGAGTAGAGATGATACTGCAAACTGTGAGCCTTTATGAGCTGACGCAGGCCGAAGGTGTAGATGGAGAAAATTAGGGGTCCTAGAATTCAACCTTGGGTAACACCGAAAGTGAGGGTGCGAGAGGAGGAAGAGGAGGTGTGGGAGAGGGAATTGCCAAATGTCTGGTATGTTAGATATGATGAGATCCAAGAGAGGGCCCAGTATGTGAATGCAAGAGATAAGAGAATCTGTAGCAAGAGGAAATGGTCTACAGTGTCAAGGCAGAAGGTCCAGGAGAAGGAGGACAGAGTAGTGTTGCTTGCTCTTGGCAGTTAGTAGGTCATTGGTGACTTTGGTTAGGGCAGTTTCAGATGAGTGATGCAGTCGGAAGCCAGATTGTAACCGGTCAAAGAGGAAGCGGGAGGAGAGATGGGAGGACAGTTTGAGATGGACATGCTATTCCAGTAGTTTTGAGGCATAAGGGAGAAGTGATATCGAGTGATGGCTAGACACAGAGGAAGGGTCAAGGGAGGGCTTTTTAAGGATGGATGTGATTGAGGCATGTTTGAAGGATGAAGGGAAGACACCAATTGTAAGTGAAAGTTTGAAAAGATTTGTTAGAGCTGAGATAAAGGCTGTGGCAAGGTTAGGGATGAGTTGGGATGGAAGCGGGTCAAGTGTGCAAGTGGTGAGATGTGATCTTGACAGAAGGGAGGAGAGTTGATCTTCTGTCATGGTAGAGAAGCTGGTTTTGGACGAGGAGGGCTGAGCAGTTATGAGGAGGTGCATTGGGGGCTGCAGGCAAAAGCTTTCTCTGATGTTATCAATCTACTGCTTAAAGAAAGGGTCAAAGTCTTCAGCAGAAATTAGAGGAGAAGGACAACATGCTGGGGGACGGAGTAGAGAATTGAAAGTGTTGAAAATCTGTTTAGGGTTGTGAGAGATGAGAAGTTACTTTGTTTTGCGTCAGTGATTGCGGACATGAAGTTGGCGAGGGATTGCTTGTATGTGACAAAGTGCTAGGTGGAATGAGATCTCTTCCATCTCCGCTCAGCGACCCTGGAAGCCAGTCTGAATTCTTTGGTCAGGCTGGTCTGCCAGGGTTGCCTGTTGATTGTGCGACTTTTGCTATGCATGGGGAGGCAGCTGAATCAAGTGCTGCTTTTATTGTGGTGTTATATAAAGTAGCAGCAGCATCTGTGTCATGTAGGGAAGCTATGTCTGTGAGAGAGAAAAGGGACTCAGAGAATAAGTATAAATTGAGGTGTTTGAGACTTCGGCAAGGATGAGTGAGTTTGTGGAGTGGGGGTTGCACACTAGGAGAGGAGAGGGAAGAGAATGTTAGTAGGTTGTGGTCAGGTAGGGGGAGGGGTGAGTTTGAGAGGTTAGATAGGGAACAGAGGCAAGTGAAGATAAGGTCCAGCATGTGGCCATCTTTGTGAGTTGCTGCACAGGACCATTGAGAAAGCCCAAAGGAGGTAGTCAGTGATAAAGGTTTAGCGGCAGCTGAGGTGAAAGTGTCATGATAGCGGGGATATCAGTAGAAAGGAAGTGGAGTAGCCAGGTGGTGAAATGGTCGAGAAAGGTGGTGATGGCTAGCTCTTGGGGGGTGGTAGATAACAGCCATCTAAAGGTTGGATGGAGAGTAGATGTGGATGGAGTGCACCTCAAACAATGAAGAGTAGTGGAGGGTGGTAGTAAGATTGGGGTAAAGGAGCATTTATCGGACAAGAGCAAGCTAACTCCTCCACCACATTTGTTGGTGGGGCAAGGGGTGTGAGATGGAATCCGCCATAAGAAGGTGCAGCTGGAGAGGCTGTGCCCGAGGGGGTGAGCCAGGTTTCAGTGATGCCAAAGAAGGAGAGTTTATTAATGATAAAGAGATCATGGATAATGTTTGTTGCAAACAGTGCTTGCGTTCCCTATTGCTCCAGGTAGGTGGACCAGGGAAGCAGGGGCTGGATGAAGGACTATGAGGTCATTTGGGTTGCGAAAACTTGTAAAGGATCGTGGAAGGGTTTTAGAAATCAGTGTGAAAATGTGATGAGGAAACCCAGGATCAGGGGATACGTCGTCAGCAATGAGGAGTGTGGCGCCCTGCTCACGCAGGTAGCCACAGCCTTCCCTACTGCACAGCTGGGTTTCCACAGCAGGTACCTACTACATGCAACCCCTTCCACCCTGGCATAGTAGGGGGAGCTAAACTCACTGACTTTAGGTGAGCTCCCCTATAAATACTGCTGCTGGGGGAGGAGTTAGTGAGAGTGTGCAGACGCTAGGAGAGCTGCGAAGACGTCCTGGTGATCGGTGCCACTGTTAGGCCCGAGCCAGTGACCCGGAGTGGCCCTTCTGCCGTTGAGCCAAGCCTAGGAGTGGGGACAGAAGGCACGGAGCTTAGCCAAGGAAGTAGAGGAACTAGTGGAAGTTTACCCAAGACGTACCGGACTTCGGGGATCCGCACCTGCAGGAACACTTTAGGACTGCAGAAAACCCCGGCACACCATGGAGACTTTAGTCCTCCAGTCCCCCTTTGTACCCAACAAGAGGGAGCCAGACACACTATAGTGTGGAATCACACAGCAGTGATCAGAGAGGGTAACCTGTGGACCGCGCGGAGGAGAGAGGACCAGAGAAAGTGAGGAGGCCATTCGTGTTGCATACAGACAGGGTTTCAGCAACAGCAGGGAATCTGAGGAGGCCTTATACCCACTTGCTGTGGAGACTCACTGTGCACTTGGTCACCCGAAAGTGCACTGGACATCTTTACCTGTGAATACCATCAGTAAAAGGTAAAAGAGATTTTCTTCGGAGTGTGTGCGTTTTTCATCCCCGTCCCCAGCCTCCCTATGGACTGCCTTACTGCTTCTTACTCTGGTCTCAAGTCCCACTCCAAGCTGCCCCTTTACTATACGCTGCCCCGGAGCCCTGGAAGACCAGCTCCACCTGTAGAGAGTTTTGCCATCCTAGCAGCAATACCATCACCCTCTGGAGGACTGTGGCCGTGCTGGTGACCCATCACCAGGTACTACAGGTGGTGTCACTGTTATCCCCTGTACGTAACCCCTCTATTGAAGTGTCAACCACTGATTCAACTTGCTGACAGTCCGGAGGATGTACCCTGGATGAGAGCGAAGCAAGCCACAGCGTACCGAGGGAGAACCACCGACAGCTACAGCTCCACTGGGGAGCCCATCTGCCGTCGCTGCAACAGAAATGGCCACATCGCCAGGAGCTATCCTTTAAATGAGCAGACCCTGGGGGCCGGGGCCAAACCTCTGGAGTAACTTAACAGGGCCCAGCCACCTAGTACAAGACCTTCATCGGATAGAGGCCGTTCTTGTCAATTGTACTAGATGGCATCCCGACACCTGCTCTGCTAGACACCGGTTCACAGGTGACCACCATCCCCTATATCCTTTACAAAAAGTACTGGGCTGATGCAGAACTGAAACAGCCCGCCATAGACTTCACCCTCAACGCATCTAATGGTGAACCGATTACTGTGATAAGGGTTAGAGAAGTACCAATAAAGGTGGGGAGGGTGGAATTGCAAAACCAAGGGGTTCTAGTACTAGCAGAAGCAAGTAATGCAAATTACCCATATATACTACTACAGTAGGTACAAATGTTGTTAGCAATCGCATGGGAGAAATTTTGTCTTTGCTTCAACAGATTGCAGATACTGCCAAACCTGGTCAGAGGAAGGTCTTTCAGCGTGAAATAAGAGCCCTCCTGCACCATCAACAGGTAACAATTACAGGTGGCGAAATTGTACTGCACGGGTGACAGACCTGTTTCCTATTGTGATTGAAATGAGTGAAATGATGATTTGGTGTCGAGCAGCTATAGGTCTGAGAGGGCAGGACTACCAGACATTAGTGGAGCCCATCAGCACAGAGCACAGACCTACACTCTTGACAGCCAGGGGGGTGGTTGATGTACACTATGGGAGAGTACCAGTTCGCAAGTTACCCAGGTATGCAACCGTTGCTAAATTGTACACAGTTACCAATAATGAGATCCAAGCAGTGGGACCCTTACCCCATGCCAAAGGGGCAAAACCTGATGATACAACGGGGCCACTGGAGGACTGGTTCCAGCAGCTCCATGTCGGAACTGAAACCACTCCTGTGTATGAAAAGCAAGGTGTTTACCGGTTAGTCAAAGAGTTTGAACAAGTCTTTAGTAAGCATTCACTTGACTTTGGTAGAATAAAATGGGTGCAACATCATATCCCCACAGGTACACATCCACCAATCAAAGAGCGGTACAGGCACATTCCACCTGCACATTAACCAAAAAGTCAAATAAATGTTACAGGACATGAAGGACGCAGGGGTTACACGAGATAGCTATAGTCCCCATTAGTCCTAGTCAGAAAGAAAGATGGCAGTATGAGGATGTGTGTAGACTATAGGCAAATAAACCGCATAACACACAAGGATGCTTACCCATTACCTCGTATAGAGGAATCCTTAGCTGCATTGAAGTCTGCCAATTACTTTTCCACCTTAGATCTCACTAGTGGGTATTGGCAGGTGTCCGTAGCCGAGGAAGACAGCGAGAAGACAGCATTCACAACACCTATGGGCCTGTGTGAATTTAACAGCATGCCATTTGGACTATGTAATGCACCCGGAAACTTCCAGCGGTTGATAAAGAGTTGCCTGGGACATAAGAACTTTGAGGCGGTACCGCTCTACCTGGATGACGTGATCGTGTAATCTAAAGGTACCGTCACACGTGGCAATATTGCTAGGCAATTTCACTGACAATTTGCTGATTGCAGTGAAATCATGGACACATTGTTCCATTTGTACACAGCAACAAAATAGAACAATGTGTCCATGATTTCACTGCAACCAGCAAATTGCCAGTGAAATTGCCTAGCAATATTGCCGTGTGTGACGGTACCTTAAGACCTATGAGGAACACGTAACCCCTCTAGCAGAGGGGTTTGAAGCTCTGGCCAAATACGGGATGAAGCTGAAGCCATCCAAATGCCACCTGTTAAAGCCAAGAGTACAGTACCTAGGACACATAGTCAGTGCTGAAGGTGTGGCCCCTGATCCAGACAAGTTGACAGCTATCAAGGAGTGGCCAGAACCCAAGACCCTGAAGGAAGTACGTTAATTCCTGGGACTGATGGGCTACTATAGGAGGTTCATAAAGGAGTACACCAAGAAGGCTGCTCCCCTGCAAAGCCTCTTAGTCGGCCAGCCCAAGAAGAGCAAGTCTAAGGACTCTCCGTGGGAGTGGGGCAAGGATCAAGAAGAATCGTTCCAGATGATGAAGGAAGCCCTGACAGGAGAAGAAATCCTTGCTTACCCGGACTACAACCTGCCATACCTGTTGTACATGGATGCCAGCAATGTGGGACAAGGAGCCGTCCTTTCTCAGAGGCAAGAGGGCAAAGAAAGAGGATTGCCTATGCCAGTAGGAAGCTGCGCCCCACAGAGAGGAACCCGGAGAACTACAGTTCTTTCAAGCTGGAATTCCTGGCCTTGGTCTGGGCCGTCACAGAAAGGTTTAAGCACTATCTGGCATCCAGCAAGTTCACAGCCTACAAGGATAACAATCTGCTGACCCACCTGGAGACTGCAAAGTTGGGAGCCATGGAGCAGAGATGGATGGCCAGACTGTCCAACTAGCAGTTCACCATCAAGTACTGGGCTAGGCACCAGAATAGAAACGCGGATGCCTTGTCCAGAATGCCTCATCTGTCAGATGTGGGCGTGGATGAAGATGAGCTAGAGGAAGTGGAGTTACCTGCATTCCATCAATTAAGAGGAACTCAGTGTCAGCAGACCTGTAAAGACCCTCCTGTGAGAATAGTAAACCCGTTGCTACACTTTTTTTGGAAGGAAGTGCAAGACAATGACCCGGCTGTCGGCTTGATAAAGAGGCTGATAATCCAGGAGTCAGCGAAGCTGCCAGAAAATCGTCAACCAGAAGCCAAACATTTGTGGAATGAGAGGAGTAAGCTGTTTATTTACCAGGAGAAGCTCTGCAGAAGACACATCAAGCCGAGGATCCATGAGATGGTCTGGCAAATCATTGTGCCAAAGTCTGAAGTGCAGATGGTCTTGAACGCCTACCACAACCAGACTGGTAATTCTAGGTGGAAGAAACTGGAAATTCTACTGAAAGATAGGCTCTTTTGGGTAGGCATGCGTGGATCCATTGAGGTGGTGTAAGAATTGTGGACCCTGCAGCCTTAGAACAAAAGACATACAGAGCCAGAAAGCACCGCTCCAGCCCTAGTGACAAAGCAGTACCTCGAAATTGTAGCCCTGGACCACGTAAAACTGACTCCAAGTAGATCTGGCTACACATACGCGTTGACAATGGTAGACCATTACTCGAGGTTCCTGATGGTTGCCCCTGTGAAAGACTTGACAGCTGCCACCACTGCCAGAATATTCCAAAATGTATTCTGTAGACCATTAGGTTATCCAGGACAGATCCTAACAGACCAAGGTTCAGCTTTTGAAGCGGAGATCTTCCAAGAGTTCTGCCACATGTATGGGTGTAAGAACTGAAGGACGACCCCATATCATCCCCAAACCATCGGATTATGTGAGAAAATGAACAATATCATCATTGACATGTTGTAGATCCTACCCTTGGAAGAAAGGAACAAATTGCCGGAGAAACTACCAGACTTGGTTGATATGTACAACCACATTCCAGTCAGTTCTACAAAATGTACACCAGCTTACCTGATGAGAACCCGTACATGAAATATACTTATATACTTGGAACTCGGAGTAGTTGATCCCAAAGCAGACGACTCAACGCCCAACTGGAATGAAAACTGCCTCGAGCAAAACAAAATGGTTCAAGCCTGTGTTGAAGACAACCTGGAGAAAGCCCGTGAAAAACAATAAAGAGACTATAAAAACATGCTCCAGAAGAACCTATTGTACCAGGAAGTATTGTTTTAAAGAGGAAGAGAACATAACACAAACTGATTGACCAGTTGGAACAAGAACCCTATGTCCTGCTAGATTCTGAATTTGACAATGACAAAGTGTTTCTCATCAGTAAGAATTGAGGAAATACCACTGAGACTGTGTCAAGAAACCATATCAAAAAGTGTCCAACTGAATGGGAAAACCAGAATCCCCCAAAATCTTCAAAAGAACAATCAGAACCTGAAAAAGAAAACTGTCCCTGTGAAAACTTAATGGAGAAAGTGGTCTCAACAATCTTAGGAGATTTCTCAGAAGATGGAGCCAACTTAGTGCCTTTACTGAATTTCTACCAGACCCAAGAAGTGGTACAAAGGAATCAGGAAAAAATATCTGTTGCTAGAAAATCTGAGGATGCTGCAATCGGTACACCTGCTAGCCCTGTAGTGAGACTAAGGCCACGCAGATGCTTACCTGACATACCTGCACCATACCCTTCACTAGAAACCTCACCTGAGACAGAGATACGTGTAGTGCACAAGGCACAGATGAGCATACAAGGTCAACTCCCGTCTAAGTATGGAGAGTGGGCACAGTAAAAGGTCAGAGGTAGAATAAACGGCAGCAGTAACATGTAAATAGCACTGTACATAGTAGTGTACAGAAGGGTGGAGGAACTGGGCCGTGTCCCATGCACGTTAAGTAAGGAACAGAAAGTGCCTGGAGTGGGGAGGTACCAGGTCTCCTAAGCCGAGACACCCATAGGGAAATGTTTTTATTGAAAATGTGGACTTTTGAATGACTTTTCCCCTTTTCTTACCCGGAGCGTACAGAGACTTTACTGTATAGATTCTTGTGAACTGAACCTTTCCCTTTGAACTTTTCCCCGGATTACAATTTTTTCAAAGCCTGTGTTGAATGGACTAGCACTGTATGGACTTACCTGTTTTCATTTTTTGCCATCTTTTTAAATTTTTAGATTTTGAGACTCTGTAAAAATGTTACCTGTTATTATTGTTAATTATTGTTATTCCTTTTCTTTAAGAACAAAAATGCTCAGTCCAGGAGTACTGATGTTAACTAGGGGGGTATGTGGCGCCCTACTCACGCAGGTAGCCACAGCCTTCCCTACTGCACAGCTGGGTTTCCACAGCAGGTAACTACTACATGCAACACTTTCCACCCCGGCACAGTAGGGAGAGCTAGACTTGCATACAGACAGGGTTTCAGCAACAGCAGGGAACCTGAGGAGGCCTTATACCCACTTAAGGTGGAGAATCACTGTGCACCTGGTCACCCGACAGTGTTCTGGACACCTTTACCTGTGAATACCATCAGTAAAAGGTAAAAGAGACTTTCTTCAGAGTGTGTGCGTTATTCCTCCCCGTCCCCAGCCTCCCTATAGATTGCCTTACTGCTTCTTACTCTGGCCTCAAGTCCCACTCCAAGCTGCCCGTTTACTGTCCGCTGCCCCGGAGGACCAGCTCCACCTATAGGGAGCTTTGCCATCCTAGCCGCAATACCATCGCCCTCCGGAGGACTGTAGCGGCGCTGGTGACCCATCACCAGGTACTACAGGTGGCGTCACGTGACAATAACTCTTATCCCCTGTACATACCCCCTCTATTGAATTGTCACCCAGGCCACGGGATCAGGCACTGCCACACGTGACATCCCCACAAACCCTTCTGAGCCCAATACCAGAGTACCCCAGGGCCTGGGGTCCTACAGGAGCAGCAAGGAGAGCGTTAGAAGGTGGGAGCAGGAGAGGGCATGATGTAGCCTTGTGGTCTGGAGAAAAAGGATTGGAGCAACAGTTCTGAGGAGGAGGTGAAATGGCTGAGGAGGATGGAAGGAGAAATTACTAATTCCTTACTAGGTGGAGGGATTAGAGGAGTTAGTAATTAATGAAGTAGTAAGGGGGTGATAGTGAAAAGAAACAAACATTGTAATGGTTTTCTATGCCATTACCTTAAAGTCAATGCAAGTCCTGTTCTACTCTAATTCAGAAGTATTGTACTTACAAAGCTGTACTTTGAAAGATGTATATGAAAAGTGTGAATGAGGGGATGGGTGGGTATGGACAGACCAGATGCTGAGTTAAACACAGGTCATAAAAGAGAGGGAGGGGGTGCGGTAACCAGTCAAAGATATGCCAGAATAACCTAATCGAGAGGAATGAAACAGATCATGGAAGCAATGGGTAGGAAAATAGTCAGAACAAAAATATAATATGCACTTCAGAGACTGTCAGATTCCAGGGAATGCTGTATGTAAATGGAAAGCATACCAGCATGAGAGGGATTGCATTTGCCAGCCAACATTAGGGGGATCGAATATGCCAGCCAGCATGAGGGGAATCATATACGCTAGCATGAGGGGTATCATTTACGCCAGCATGAGGGGATCATACTGTATATACCAGGGTAAGTGGTAAGTGGATCATGTATTACTGTGGTGCCCTGCCCACGCAGGTAGCCACAGACTTCCCTAATGCACAACTGAGTTTCCACAGCAGGTACCTACTACATGCAACACCTTCCACCCTGGCACAGTAGGGGGAGCCCCACTTGCTGACCTTAGGCTATAAATATTGCTGCTGGGGGAGGAGTTAGTCAGAATGTGCAGACGCTAGGAGAGCTGCGAAGACGTCCTGGTGATCGGTGCCACGGTTAGGCCTGAACCAGTGACCCGGAGTAGCCCTTCTACGCTGAGCCAGCCTAGGAGTGGGGACAGAAGGCAAGAAGCAGAGCCAAGGGAGCGAGGAACTAGTGGAAGTTCACCCAGAGACTTCGGGAATCCGCACTTGTAGGATTACTTCAAGACTACAGAAAACCCTGTCACACCGTGGACACTTCAGTCACCCGGTCCCTCTGTGTACCCAAAGAGAGGGAGCCAGACACCGTAGTGTGGAAACACACAGCAGTGATCAGAGAGGGTAACCCGTGCACCACGCAGGAGGAGAGAGAGGACCCGAGAGGGGAGGAAGCCAGTCCGGCTGCAAGCAGACAGCGCTTCAGGAACCGTAGAGAAGCAGAGGAGGCCTTATACCCACTTGCTGTGGGGACCCACTGTGCACCTGGTCACCTGTCAGTGCACCTGCTATACCACCAGAAAAAGGTAAAAGAGACTTCTACAGTGTGTGCACGTCATTCCTCTCCACTCCCAGTGTCCCTCATAGACTGCTCCATCACTCCCCATCTCGACCCCAAAGTTCCACTTCAAGCTGCCCCTTATACTACGCTGCCCCGGAGGACCAGCTCCACCTGTAAGGAGCTTTGCCATCTCAGCCGCATTACCATCGACCTCCGGAGGACTGTGGCGGTGCTGGTGACCTATCACCAGGTACTACAGGTGGCGTCACATGACAAACTCTAATCCCCTGTACATACATCCCTTATTGAAGTGACACCCAGGCCACGGGCTCAGGCGCTGCCACCCGTGACATCCCCCGTGAGAACAGCCACCAAGCCTGATACCCCAGGGCCTGGGGCTCGACATTACCAACATAACAGTGTCAGCAGCAGATTTACCTTCCCCCTCCCCATAACAGTGTGTCATGACCACATTTTTTTGCTTACATATTTTTTCCCTATTGACATCCTCTAAAACCTGGGTGCGTCTTATAGTGTGAACAATCTGGTAATTACTTTGATTATTCTCTTGTATGCCTTTCCCAGATAGGCTATATCTTATATGTCTTATGACCCCTCTGACCCCTGAGGAAGCCCCCAGTTTAGAGGGGCGACACGCGTTGGGTGAGGGTCCTTTGGTCCTGACTGGCTGCAAATATATACCCCTTAGTGGGCAATGATGGTAATTTTACAGGGCACCTTTGACAACAATGCATATTAGTTGCTTTTTTGCTCTTTCTTTGGTTTCACATGTATTTTCCAGTTTATTTGATGCATTTTCTGATGTTTGATGACTAGTCTGCCTGTCTTCTAAGATGTATACGAATTTTTAGGGGGTTTACCCACCTGCCTAATCCAGATACAGGCCTGTCTATCAGTGCTATTGATTATTGATTATATGTCTGCTCTGGAAACAGATTTGATAGATTTTTCTTTTTTTTTTTTTTTTTTTCTCTGTGATTCCACTGCTCATTATGTCATTTAGTGCACCCTGTTCATTGCAGCCAGTCTTGATGTTAGCAGCTTGTCTGCTATTTTAATTGTTTTTAAATGTTTGTCATTGCACATGTGTGTACTGTTTATTTCTATGGATAATAAAATTATTGAGATATATTAATTGGCTTGATCCCGGTCCATTCTACACGCTATCTTTTCCTTCCCTTTGCATTGATTATATAAGCGTGGGATTTGGTGATCCTTCTTGTGCCGTACCTACCTACATGTTTATATTATATGTCTTATGTAATTTATATACAGATGCCTAAACCTGTTCACAATATTCCATGTGTAGCATGCCTAGTGCTTTGTATATCAGCAAAATAATATTATCATCATGTACATTTAGGTCCCTTGTGATTTGTTCCACTATTTTACAAGCCTTTACAGTTGCCTTGAACTAGTCACTAAAGTTAAATTTACTGTCTGCTAATTTTTCAGTTTCTCTAAGTTTCAGTTTTGTCTTCACATGAAAATTGCCTTAAACTCTAGCGCCACCTATTGGTAGTAGCAATCCTAAAAGTCAATATTGACCCTCTAACAAGCCTTATCATATGACCAATGATGTAAACCAAACCTTCTTCTTAATTTGCAGACAAGGTATTTCAGAGTGTTAGCTCCTCAATCTGGCTAGGTGAGAGGCTAAAACTGGGGATCTAGGCTATAACGTTTCTCCTTATAGAGAGATGACATGTTAGTATGTGAAGAGACTTAAGCCCCCGTCACACTAAGAAGATCGCTAGCAAGATTGTTGATATGTCACAGTTTTTGGGACACATGTCACATGACCGCGAGCAGCCAATCAGCGTCGGGAACGCCCCTCTGACGTCACCACAGGTCCTGGCAGAAGACACCTCGCTTGGCCTAATTACCGGACACCGGGAAAAGGCGTCGGACAGGTAAAGTATTGATTCTTTTTTATTTTTCATACACTTGCCTTTCTTTAATTTAGATTTCGCAGTGTATATTAATACACTGTGAAATCTAATGGGGCGGTCACAGCTGTCACAGAGGGGAGGAGGAAGCAGGATTCTTCCTCCCCTCTGTGACATCACTGCGCTTTCTGGGGTAAAGAAAGCGCAGTGTGTGAAAGCCTCTGCGTATTTTGTTGTGCTTTTTTGCGCGGCCGAAAAACGCAGCGAAAAACGCAGCAAAAAGCGCGCACAAAAATGCGCAGCAAAATACGCAAATGTGTGAATGCAGCCTAAGACTGTCTTTGTCACACAGAGTTTTACACAAACTTCGCTGACTCTCATGGTGGTGTTGTTTAGATTGCAGATTCTGACATCACGCCTAAGTGTTTCCCTGGTCTCTTGGATCAACACAAGCAGATTTGTGCTTGACCCGCTGTGTGCTGATTCATAGGCAGGCTAGCAAGAGTTAATGTCTGCTGCCTGCTTCATCCTCTTAGCACATGTTGTGGGGAAGCCTATCATAGCTGCTAGGACCCCATAGCTTGAGGGAGCCCTGGTTCCCTGTGATACCATAGTCATCGTGACAGTCTTAATATAACAAATTATTTTGAAATTGTAAAATGCTCTTATCCCAATTACATTACTTTATATTTATGTACATTAAATTTGAGCTTGTATTGAACTTCTAGATTTACAGTTGTGACCAAATGTTTTGACACTGACACAAATTTTGGTTTTCACACATTTCCTAGATGTTTTAGTCAGTTGTCTATGGTTACTGAGGTACAATTATAAGCATTCAATACGTTTGTACATTTTCATTGATAAGTACATCACATTTATGTAAATACTCAATATATACAGAATATATTACCTATTCAGTGCTCAGTTTATCACAATATTTGTGCTTATGATATGCTACCTGCTTTTTGAAGACTGACCATTCTCCATGGTCTCAATTTAGCACCTTTTAATAATAACTTACATAGAGACATTAATTGCACAGCACTTTACATAAATCAGAAACACTATCCCCACTGGGGCTCACTATCTCAACATCCTATCAGTATGCCTTTGGAGTGGGGGAGGAAGCTGGAGAACTTGGAGATAACCCATACTAACACAGGGAGAACATACAAACTCCTTAGAGATGATGTTATTGTTGGGATTTGAATCCAGGACCCCAGCACTGCAAGACTTAAGTACTAGCCACTGAGCCACCATGCCGCTTAACTGTCACACCTCATTCTTGCAGATGTCTGAACCAGTCTGAAAGGGGAAATAACTTTACCCCAGTCCTTTGCAATCCACTTCTTGCAAAGTTATGTTCTTAAATGAAGCCCACTTCAGCCTGTTTTGGACATCTGGAAGAATGATTGCCTGGAGAAGAAAAGTCCCGTGTAATGTTGGCAGTAAAGTATCCCGAGATCCTTGTGTGGGGTTGCTTTTCATCTATGGGAGTGGTCTCACTAACAAATTTGACAGCTACGAATCTAAATATTTTCCAAGAACAACTCCCAGCAATCCAAAAGCAATTTTTGTGATGAACAATGCTTTTTCCAGAATTATGGAGCATGATGTTACAAGGCAGAAGTGATACCTAAGTGGCTTGGTGAACAAACCATTGTCATTTTGGTTTATGGCCAGAAAACTCCACAGATATCAATGACAATGAGAATCATTGGTCGGTTCTCAAAAAATGCTTGGACAAACAAAAACACAGAAATTGTGATGATGAAAGAAAGGGTGAACATCATTTAGACCCATAAACTAATATCCAGTATGCCAGGGCCGCTTGCAGAAGTCCTGATGGTAAGAGTAACACTGTAAATATTGAGTCTACATTAACTGGATATAAAAAATTTTTTTAGATATGGTTGTGGTTTTACGTTTAGTGAATAAAATTGCATTATGTTTCTGCTTGCAATCTTCATTCCTTCATTTTCATAGAACCAATATGGAATTTTCAGCCTTATTCCAGTTCTGAAGTTTTCTCTTAGGCTGCATACTCACGATCAGTATACACAGCATTTTGGACACAGCGTCTTGCTGCTGCATCCAAAACGCTGTGTCATACAGTATAAGCATAGTTGATAGGATTTCAAGTAATCCCATCCTCACTATGCTTAACCCGCCTGCAGTGTGTTTGGAGCTGTGGTGCGGGTTCTCGGCATTACGCTTCTCCGCAGCATGTTTATTTCATGCTGCAGAGTTGGAAATGGCTCCCATCGGATGACTGCAGGGAGAAGCCACTCTGCACCCGCCGCACATGGTGAGTACAGGGCGGCTGCGGTCTTCCTGCCTCCACCTGCGACTTCACTCAGGTACGGAGGAGCTGCATCCAACACACAGCTCCTCCAGACCATGAGCACACAGCCTTAATGAATTTTCTCTCCCATAATATAGACTAGATGTGAGATTGATCGATGTTCAGTGTGCTCCACAGCTCTTATGCTGTACCTTTTGCATCTGCTTTTGCTTTCCTACTCATCTATACTCTGTTTTCTCTGTCCTTCATGGCATTATAGAGCTCTGTGTATAACAGTGGTCCCTAACCTTTTTTAGTTTGAGAGCCCCATTCAGCTCTGAGAGATGGTCACGAGTCACTTTCAGCTTTGAGAGATGGTCACGAGTCACTTTCAGCTTTGAGAGATGGTCACGAGTCACTTTCAGCTTTGAGAGACGGTTGTGAGCCACATTCAGCTAACTCTCTCCCTGTTGCGATACCCAGAACATGGTGTACAGATAGCCAAAGTTCTCACAAAAAGTACACTGGGACTTTATTGCACCCCCCCCCCCCGTTATGGGCAGTATACTTAGATTTAATGGTGCTGACTTTTCCCTCATTCAGTATTTTTACTTCAAACATACCACACTATAGCATCCAACATCACTACAAGCACCATACTAACTTGTAATATCCTATCTCCCTTCCACCCAATGTTATGGCATCTAGATCTGCTCTTCTGTGTGTGTGTGGGGGGCTAATCACAAAAGATACCATCAGACCTCCTCTTCATAGCTGCTTTCTAAATTTGGTGCCAAAGCACAAAGCTGGCAGACAGCTGCTAGTCACACATCAAGGGCTGGCAAGCTATATGTGGCTGCCAAGCTATAGGTTAGGGAACCCTGATGTACAATACATAACAACCTCCAAAAGCACTATGCTTGATAAAGAATTTATAAAGACTCTGCAGCAGCAAAAAAATAAAAAAGTATATATTTATAAAATGGTAGAATTTTAGTTTTTCATGAGGACTATTTTGCAATTAGTAAGCACAGGAACAATAAAAAAATGAGCAGAGTGTACATATCCTTTTTCACAGCCTAATGGTAAAGTTAAATCCTAATTGCTTATTTCCCCTGCTAACTGTAGAAATGACACTGTCAGTCATGGCCAATTTTTATTTATCAGAGTTTTCTTCCTTCACCTGATGAGGCAATTTCCTTCTTGTGAGTGGAAACACAAAAATCACACATAACGTACACACGTGAAAGCTGAGCTCACATCTATCCTGCACACCTCATTCCTTCAAATAAAACCACACACAAGACAGAGTTCAGATATTTTATTAGGAAACTGTCTCTATGTTATCCAGTCAGCAAAAACATAGGCAGTCAGCTCTTGCTGCATAGGAATACCCCCAATAGAAATCCTGTTTCAGCCACCCAGAAAGAGGCCCCATATAGTAAGCAGAACAGGGTAAATGCTCGGCTGAACCCCATTCATAATGCTATGTCAGACATAAGATTCTAGAGTTCTGCTGAGATTCTCTTTATCTTGTTATTCAACCTATTACTTTAATTGGTGTTCTTAGAAATGTTCAATTTTATAATTGCCCTAATATTTTTGATGGATTTAGAACAAAGTATTACTACTTGTTGAGAACAAATTCAAGTATTATATTTATCTGTTTGATTAATGATGGCTGATTTATTTGGCATGAGAAATCCATACAAAAGTTAGAATAGAGCAGCTCTTATAACAGTCTTATTAGTGTTCGTGCCACAAACCACTTTGGTCTGCAATACAAAAGTTATCAGACTGTCTAGACAAATAATTCTTTTTATTTCTTGAAAAGTAACAAATGTGCCATCAATAACCAAACAGTTGTGTGGTGAGATGTGGAAAACAAACGTTAAGCTGATATTATATATGGTCATTGTTCACATTGAGAAGTACAGACTGAGCTGCAGAAGGAAATTAATTACAGATTACTTCAATTTCAATAATGAAATATTGTTTCAGATTAGAAACTAAAGATGAGTGAACCTATTCACAAGACCCTGATTAAGTGACCGGATAAGAATGCCATAGCTGATGAACTGAAGAACCTTGAACTTCCACCTTGCTGATGGTGTGTGTGTGGCAAAGTCCTGTTTTGATTAGCTGGCCTGAGGCAATGTCATCATGCACACACATCAGGCTGGCTAATCAAAAGAGGAGGGGCAAATGCCAAAAGGTAGGAGGTGGTTCTCACCTCTCCAGTCCAGTGGCCGAAATTCTCCCCTGGCCGCTGAACCAGGCTCCTGCAAATTTATTCACTCATCTCTATTAAAAACTAGAAGTCTCTTATTTCCCAGAAACAGTACCCCACTATTCCATGGGTTGTGTATTGCAAGAATAGTGCTGTTTCTATTATAGAAAGTGAACTATTTCTTTCTAAGCTTAGACAGCTCATTCAAAGTGGGGTTTCATTATTATAAAACTGATGTCTTATCTCACGGCTGACATGATGCCACCATCAATCAGCTGTTCTTCTCTTCAGGGGTAGCTGGATGTAAACAGTTGTACAGATGAACAGCACAGTCAACTGTTTAGTGGATGCTGCCAAGTATTGCAGAATAACTTCTATTCATAGAAAATCGATCAGATATGCAGTACCCAGCAATGGCCACTAAGCAGTCCCATGATAAAGTCAACAATACTATACTAGTGAAACACCCCTATAATTTTTGGCTGTCTTAGGGCCCTTTCACATCAGCGTTTTTTGAAATTTGCGGCAGATGTGGTGAAAAATGCGGCTGACCGCGGTTTTTTTCGCTGCCGCACCTGCCGCAAGTGCAAAACCGCACTTGCCGCACCTGCCGCAAGTCCCCCTATACTTTCTATGGGGATTACCGCAACCGCGCCGCAAGTGCATCGGTTATGCGGCAATTGCGGCAGATGCGTTTTTTTTCACCGCATCTGCCGCAAATTAAAAAAAACGCTGATGTGAAAGGGCCCTTAGGGCCGCTTCACACTGCGACATGATCCAGGACCGAGACAGCTGAGGACCGGATATGCACACAGGACTGGGGGGCTATTATGCCCTCCTGTCCTGTGTGCAGCGCACGCAGTTTCCGCTGCTGATAAGTCAGGACCACGGGCGCCGCAGTCCTGACCTGTCAGCGGCTGCAGCTGCGTGTGCTGCACACAGGACCGGAGGGCATAATAGCCCCCCAGTCCTGTGTGCAGATCCGGTCCGCAGCTGTCTGGGTCCTCCCAGACAGAACCGGACCGGATCGCGCCGCAGTGTGAAGCGGCCCTTAAACAACACCTCTCAACTGATAGTCACAATGTAACAGAGCACCATGCCTGCACACGTGTACAGGTGCATTTTCAAAGTCATTATAAGTTAGGGATACTTAAGGCCATGTTACACACACAGATATCTGTTCAGATATTGGTCATAGATCTCTGGCTGCAAAATATCATGGACACATTGTTATATTTGTACACAGCCACAAAATGGAGCAATGTGTCCATGATTTCACTGCAACCAGAGATCTGTGACCAATATCTGAACAGATATGTGTGTGTAATGTGGCCTTTCTGTTTAACCCATGATCATTAACCACTTATCTGCAAAATAACCCTGGTCACCTGGCACAGCCTGATTGTGCATCGAGGAGGATAATATATATATGCTCTATGACACATCTCCTTAACCCAAATACCATTACAGTTCAAGCATTATCAATTCAAAATCCATTAATATTAGCAGGACAAAACAGGAATGATATCTGAAAAAACAAAAATGTCATTTGGAGAATAATATTGCACTATATGAATATATAACATTAGTAAGTAGGGCATAGCACCTTTGCAAACAATTGGATAATAAAGTAAAAAAAAATATTACAATGAACAGTCATTTATTAAAAAGGCAATGTACGCTGAAAAGAAACCAATGCTTCCTTCCCACTCAAAAACATTATATCTTTAAAAAATGTAGGCATCACACAATGAATGGCAAGATTAAAAAAAAGACTTGAGCAATGGAACAGCTACAATATTTTCTGGCCAACGGATAAGGATGCTTTTGATCACATTCTTGGTTTCAATGTGGAATAAACATATAGCCTGTCGAAAGAAAAATATTTTTTTTAATGTTAAACCTGCACCTCCTTCACTTATAATTTGTGATACCTCTCAATAATGGTATTTTTCTGTAATAGTACTATAAAATAGAAGGCGATTGGAATAGAAGTACCATGAATATGTCAGTGCAATATTGCATATGATATGTAGAAGGTTATAAAGTTACCTTTGCCATACATTACAGTTGTCCACAATTACATAAATTACAACAGGAATAGTATCCGTTTGTCAAAGTGCCAGTTGGTCGTGGACAACTCCTAATTAATCAATTCATGGTTCCTGGAGGAAAATGCTTGCTCAGAAATTATAATACTTTTCTGTATTTACTACTTTAACAAGCATATCAGGCCTTTTTTCGATGTAGGATTAACTTCAAACAATATTTTTATGTGCCTCTAAAGTTGGTTAAAGGGGAAAGAAAACTTTTTAGCACAGTCCCTGCCTTCCTACATGATGAAGCAGAGCTGTACACTGCAGTTCTAGGATCTATAGATCGCTAATAAATCAATAAAATCATACCTGCTCCTTTGATCTCCCTCCTCCCTCATGGGACAGAAAATTGAGAGCTTCATGTAGGAGCGAGAACAGGGGGCTGCAGGATCATCCTACATTCCAGTGAGTGATGATGATGATCCAGTGAAAGTTTGAGGGATAGGAAGATATGTTCCTATGGCTTTGCCTGTGCTCTCAGCCTAACAATAACAATACACATTATGCATCATCATACAGCAGAGGATCCCAGCATGCTTTTTGTCTGCTTGGTGACATTATTGCTATTTCAAGCCTGGACCTCCCTGTCACATAGGATGGTATATCAAGGACTGGATTGTATGTGTGAGCATAGGGTTGGTGGTCATACCCCCTGCCATGCCCCCTCCCTATACAGAAATATGAGGGGGCTGGAATGTAGAATGATCCTGAATCTACCAGCATCCTCACCCCAACACACCAACTCTTCTTACTAGCAGCATGAGACTGTCAGGCTGAAAATTCTCTGTTCCATGAGGTGGGGGTCAGAGCTGAGGAGAAGGTATGATTTTATTGATTTATAAGAGATCTATAGATCTTAGAACTGCAGTGTACAGCTTTGCTTCATCATGTAGCAGGGCAGGAACTGTACTAAAAGGTTTTGTCTCACTGGAGTTCCCCTTTAAGTCTTATTGTGAGCCAAAGTGTGAAGAAGTGGCAACTTACCATCTTGGTAAAAAAAACAGTCAGCAGCTACTTCTGTACAGAAGGAAAGTCCTATCACGCATACTCACAGTTTGCATATCTATTGCCTTAAACATACAGCAAATTTGTTTTATTTCCTAGAAATTCTTCTGTTTTTGAAAATTGATAAAAACAATAGGAAGCAGCTGCAATAAGCATGTAATAGAGGTTATAGATAGAGTGCATAAAACTTTGAAACCATTAATAAACTGGCAAGGTCATCCTCATTACATTGTGTTGATGCAGTGTTTTACAACTAAAATACTATGCAACATATGTAGCAGTTACAGATAAATTATTAAAACATCCACAAAATAATCAATATTATGGAACATTTGAGGTTCCAATTAACTTCTAGGCTGTAGAAAACTAGCATAGCATTGTCATCTTGCCACAAGCTTGCTGGTCTGATCTGTTTAAACGTCACTGGGTGATAATGTGACAATTTTAAGTCTTCTTTCAGTATCTTAAACAAGTATCCATGTATTTTACTTTTTCCCAGTGGATATATAAGTGTATGAAGTATTTTTGTTGCTTTGCAAGTCATTTTTAAAAGAGAGTTTATCACTAGGGTTAGAAATGTTGCTGTAAATCCATTATGTGGGACAAAGAAGGAAGCCAGAGAATGAAGAATGAATGTACTCTGTTGAATATAACCCATTTGCTTGGTCTGAAGGCATCTGCACCCAAACTTGGTCATTTTCCTTGAGTTCTAACACTGCACTCCCAGAGGCTTGGTCCATGTAGCCTTTCTTGTATTCATCATATGTGTAAGTAGCAGGTACATTGTTCTTGTAAAGGGCAACCCAGATGTTGGTTCCTTTGATGTGTACATGGTAAGCAAAGTAATAAATTCCAGGAAGAGAACAAGTAAATATCCCAGTAAGGGGATTATAACTATTATGGCCATTATACAAAGTCCTGTCAAACTTGATTGGCATGCCAGAAGGAGGGAATGGTGTAGTTAAAATGGCAGTAAATGCTGGGGCTACTTTGGCAGATAGTTCTCCAGTGCCATACTGAGGTTTTCCTGATTTTTCATTGCCTACTGTACCTCCTTCCACTCCCCCATCTGGCAAGTGCAAACCAGCAATAGTGCCTTCATTATAGATTCCTGGTGGACCTGGTGGACCCGGTGGACCAGGTAGCCCAGGCTGGCCATTTAAGCCAGGAGACCCAGGAACCCCTGGTGGTCCTATAGGGCCAATTGGACCAGGTTCACCATTAATGCTTTTTCCAGGAAGGCCTGAGATACCAGGCTCTCCTTTTAAACCTGGTAACCCTTGAGGCCCAATGGGGCCAGATGATCCTTGCAGACCTGGAATACCAGCTGGACCTCTTGGGCCTGGTTGTCCTAGAATTCCACCTTCTCCTTTTGACCCTGGACTACCTACTTGACCTGGCAATCCTGGAGGTCCCACTAGCCCTCCCTCTCCTTTTGGCCCAATTGGCCCTGGAAGTCCTTTCAGACCTGGAAGTCCTCTTTCACCTGTTATACCTGGTTTACCTACAAATCCATTGGGGCCTTGACTCCCTGGAATTCCAGGTGCACCTGTAGGTCCAGTAGGCCCAATGTCACCTTTTAAGCCAGGCAAACCATTTTTTCCTGGCAATCCCATGGAACCTGGAAGTCCTGGAGGACCTATATTACCTTGTGGCCCTTGATCACCTGGTTCACCATCTAACCCTGGCTCTCCTTTATCTCCAATTTCACCAGTTATTCCAGCAGGTCCTCTATCACCTTTCAATCCAGGTAGACCCGGTTTTCCATATCCTGGTGGCCCTGGCAGCCCTGGTAATCCTCTTATACCTGGTTCCCCTTTAGAACCTAAAGGCCCTTGTAGTCCTGGCAATCCATCTAAACCTGGTTTACCAATTCCATCAATACCAGGTTTACCTTGAATGCCCTGGGGTCCCGGTGGGCCAACAACCCCAGGTGGCCCAGGTGGCCCAATATCGCCTTTATCTCCATTGCCCCCTTGTGACCCATTAAGTCCTGGTTTACCATTACCTGGTGGACCCGGTGGGCCCATTGGCCCTGGTAGGCCCCCAGGGCCACGTGTGCCTGGCAGCCCAGGTTTTCCAAGTCCAGCCTCTCCTTTAATGCCTTTATCTCCACGAAGTCCTGGCTCACCTTTTGAACCAGGTTCACCTCTGACACCTGGCTGTCCTGGAGTACCTTGAACACCTGGTTTACCATTTGATGAGATTCCTGAAGGCCCAGGAATTCCAGGAGGTCCAGGCAATCCTCTAGGTCCTTGTTCTCCTCTCATTCCAGATTCCCCTTTTGTGCCAGGCAGACCCTTAGGTCCAATTTTGCCAGGCATACCTGGTAATCCTGATTTTCCAATGCTAGAAAAGCCAGGAGGACCAGCAGCACCTGGCATTCCTTGTAATCCTGGTTTTCCTATTCCTGGCTTTCCGGGAGGTCCAGGAGGCCCAGGTGGTCCACGTGGGCCAGGTTTTCCAGCTGGTCCAGGTTCCCCTTTAAGATCCATTGGAAGTATTGGGGGCATGTCTATAAAATAAGACAAAAAATGGTTCTTAAATATATGTTTTCAGTACTTCTATATATCTTCAGAATATTTATAATTTTCAACTATTGAACAGAAAAGTTTCCAATTTTATTTGAGTCAGTTAAGATTTTAAAATTATTGTCCAGATTTGCATCACTACTATAGTTTAGTGTTACACTTTTCTAGTTTGTAAAAATACAACAGCCTATATTACAGCAAAAGACAAAAATGCCAGCACGTCTATAAAATGAAAAAATGTATTCTATATTGAGACAAGGTTAAAAAATTTGGAACACACAGTTCCCAGCGTTTTCTGGCCTGACAAACAACTTTAGATATCATAAGGAATTATAGGAACAATATTTATGCAAAGGAGTAACAGTTTATTATCTCTAATCTTCTATTGTGGTATTCATTTCATATGTTTTCCCTTTAAATCTGTTATGTTTTATGATTGATTACTCATTTCTATAAATATTCTTCCCATGGTTCCCTATGCCATCCTATGACTAAGGTCGTTTGTTGCATCTGGAACGCTGGGCAGTATGTGGTTCCACATTTTTTAACCTTGTTTCAATTAAGAGAAATTTTTACATTTTATGGAAGTGCAGGAATGTTTCACTTCTACTTTGATTTTGCCAGCAATACTTTTACCTGAACTCTCCTGGATTTTCATGAAGTGCATATTTGTTTTCTGGAACATGTTAAGCTTCCTGTTTTCCTCTTTCTTTCCCTCAATATTACAGCAAATTAGATTTGAATGCAATACTTTTTTCCTCATATTCTTTTTCCTCTTAAGCATACCTGTCATTTTATGAGACCATTCAGAATAAGTTATGTGTAACGAAAAAATCAGTAACCTTCTATGACTTCATATAAAATTAAGTAAGTTTTCTAAAGGACCAGTCCCTAAATGTCCTTGATACTCTTTAATGCACACTGATATGATACTTTATGTATACCTTTTGGCAATGTCCAATGCTTGTAAGATATTGAAAGAGAATGTTAAATAAGCTAGATGTCATGAAAACTTAGTCAGGACCTGTAGCTCTCTGGCACCCCCTTATCCTGCTGGCCAAACCCGGTATTGCCAGAGGATAAGAAAAGGAGCCCAGCTGTCCTAATTTATGTCGTCTACTGCAGCACGTGATGTGACGGGATGTATATATACCAACAGTTCCTGCCAGGAACGTATATATACCTTGATCCAGTCACTCTCAGGCCCACAATATCACATAAATGCAAAAGTTATGCTGCCACAACCGATCTCTTTCAGGTGGATCGGTAACCTGTTTGGTGACGTGAAAAGCGGGGATGCGTATCAGCTCGTCATAGAGCAGGAAGAACGAAACTAAGTAAATTTTAAAGTTTACTCCAGAAAGTTGGCAGTGTTTAAAAAGATGTACAAGATATTACAAAAGAGACAATTTAAATATATGCATAAAACAGTTATTAAAATAAAAGGAATTATATGAGAAAAGTGCAAAACCTGTGTCATGCGATGACAAACTCAGATTCATTGGGGGGACGGCTCCCCAGAAATAATGTATGATTCCTTCAGGCAGCGTGTGGTGCTGCATCTGACGTCCCAGGGCGGAATGAAGCCAAAATGGATGCTCTGGTTTTATGTAATGGGGATAAAATCCAGGAACTCCCACTTGTGTTCACCTCCCTGGTGGGCTGGTTCTCTGAAACCCACCTCTTTCACATTTCTCCAAGAACCTCCATTTTCATATCTTTGGTTGGGCCGCTGCCACGTCAAAACTATGAACATCATGTTTTCCCTCGGAACTTTACAAGAAAATTGACATCGAATATAATATATCTATGATGTTCAGAAGGTCAGAACCCATTTCCCAGGTTTCTTATTGTTTCCCCGATATAAAAGATATATCATCATAACTGAAAAAAGGTAAAAATCTCAAAAATATGATTTAAGAATTTGTGCCATGAACGGGTCTTATGAAATTTGACGTTAAAAGACTATAAATTAAGACAAAGGAATATCACACGGACAAGCCCAGATTAGACTAGCTGAATTCTGCTCAGCTTAGAGTTTTATGATTAGTTGTAAAAATTCCTGACTGAGGGGAAGCAAAGCGGATATCTATGTATCCTTATGAACGAACATTGTTCGGAGAAGTAAGAAAAAATCTCTGGCTGTTTTTCAAACATTTTAAAACAATGACAAAAATTCATATTTTCTAACACTAGATAATACATTTCATATTTTAATACATAACGGGTGTTGACAAAAGAACAGTACCTAATTTTTAAGCAAAATAAATTATTTCTAGGATGAAGAGAAGCTTAAGACAAAGCTGTTACTAGCATTGCAACACTGGGTAGAGCAGATACATATCCAGGAAAACACGTTTCCCTTTATGTTGCCTCACTGCCATTTTTTTTTTCAGATATCTAGAGGATTAAGAGATAGAAAAAGCACAATGGGTCTTATCTCCAAAGATGAACAAGCACTAATGATTACATCCACTCACCTGGGCTAGTTGTGATAACCCACAACTAGTATAATCGCCAGTAAAGCTGCCGCTGGATCAGCACTTCCATGTGCAAAGTGGCGTACAAACAGAGATCTGAAGGATGGTGCTTCTACGATCGGCGCTGCTGTTAAAGAAAGTGGACCACACAGGATCTAAGTGCAGTCATGTTTTATTCCGAAGCATTTTGGTGCTGTCCCAGCTCCTTCCTCAAGTTTTTTGTATCCCTGATGCAGGAGCTGAGACAGCACCAAAACGCGTCAAAATAAAACATCATTGCACCTAGACCCTGTGTGGTCCACTTTCTTTAACAGCAGCATGGATCGTACAAGCACCATCCTTCGGATGTCTATTTTTCTTTTCACTCAGTTTCACAGGGAAATAATACTCATTGTACAGGTAATAACTTTTATTTGGAAGAAATTAGATGTCAAATTTGGAAATCGTTTCAAGAAGAAGAAAAAAATTATATAGTATATGTATAAAAAAAAACCCTTGTGGGGTGGTTTTATGTCCTTCCAATCTCGGGTCCTCTATCTGAGGCCTGGGAGTGTAATGTACTGTAGGATTACTCAGGGATCCAGGAGTGTACATATCCCATGTGCAGCCGATGCAATGAAGCAGGGCCCCGAGCGGGAGGGGGGCTCCCGAGGTCCACTTGGCAAATTTGCATGCTATGCAAATTAGCCATGTGGAGCCAGCGCAAGCAAGGCGGCAGGTCCCGGGGGTGGATGTGTGTGTGTGGGGGGAGTGGTGGCCGCAGCGTCCCAGTATCCATTGAGTACTGGGACGCTGCCAGGTAGGACCCCTGCACCTGCTCTGCCCAGAGGGAATATTATTATTTTTTATTAAACTTTAATCCTCCCCTCCGTTAGACATAATCTGCTGTCTTTTTGGATGGGGGGAGGGAAGCTAGCCGAGGGGCGGGGCGGGAGTGCTGGGGCACACCTCCATATTCCTTGGCCACAGGGAGCTGAATGACCCCAGAAATAGTGGTACCTGCACTTCCAGGGTCAGATGCCTCTAATCAGCTCCCTAGCCCAAGGTGCTGCGGCCTCTGCAGACAGTGCAGAGCGATGACAGGAAGGGGGAGGAAGAAGACACCACGAGGCCAGCAGGAGAACACAGGAGGAAGTAAGTGCTCATAGAGCTGAAGATGGGGGTTGGGGGGCTGATAATATATGAGGGGGGGCAGGCTGAGGGTTAATGCTGGGTTAAAGTTTAATGCTGTGTAGGTGTTTGTGCTGGGGTAGGGGTTAATGCTGTATGAAGGTAATGCGATGTTAGGGGTTAATGCTTGGTTAGGGGGTTAATGCTGTGTAAGAGTTTAATGCTGTGTTAGGGGTTAATTCTGTGTTAGTGGTTAATGTTGTGTTAGAGGTTAATGCTGGGTTAGAGGGTTAATGCTGGGTTAGGGGGTTAATGCTGTGTAGGGGTTAATGCTGTGTTAGGGTTAATGCTGTGTTAGGGGTTAATGTTGGGTTAGGGGGTTAATGCTGTGTAGGGTTTAATGCTGTGTAGGGGTTATTGCTGTGTTAGTGGATTAGTGCTGGGTTAGGTGGTTAATGCTGGGTTAGGGGGTTAATGCTGTGTAGGGGTTAATATTGTGTTAGGAGTTAATGCTGTGTTAGGGGATAATGCTGTGTAGGGCTTAATGCTATATGGGGGTTAATGCTGTATAGGGCTTAATGGTGGGTTAGGGTGTTAATGCTGGGTTAAGTGGTTAATGCTGGGTTAGGTGGTTAATGCTGTGTTAGGGGTTTTATGCTGTGTTAGGGGTTAATGCTGTGTTAGGGGATAATGCTGTGCAGGGGCTATATTCATGTTTTAAAGTAAACTTTAATCCTCCCCTCCGTTAGACAAAATCTGCTGTCTTTTTGGAGGGGGATAGGGAAGCTGGCCGGGGTGAGAGTGCTGGGGGGCGCAACTCCATATTCCTTGGCCACAGAGAGCTGACTGACCCCGGAAATAGCGGTACCTGCACTTCCGGGGTCAGATGCCCCTAATCAGCTCCCTAGCCCGAGGTGCTGTGGCCTCTGCAGACAGTGCAGAGCGATGACAGGAAGGATTAGGAAAAAGACACCACGGGGCCTGCAGGAGAATATGGGAGGAGGTAAGCGCTCATAGAGCTGAAGATGAGGGTTGGGGGTGGGGGGGCTGATAATATATGAGGGGGGGGCAGGCTGAGGGGTTAATTCTGAGTTAATGGTTAATGATGGGTTACGTGGTTAATACTGTGTTAGGTGGTTAATGCTGTGTTAGGGATTAATGCTGGGTTAGGTGGTTAATGTTGTGTTAGAGGGTTAATGCTGTATGGGGTTAATGCTGTGTTAGCGGTTAATGTGTGTAGGCGTTAATGCTGTGTAGGGTTATTGCTGAGTAAAGGGGTTAGTGCTGGGTTAGGGGGATAATGCTGGGTTAGGGGGTTAATACTGTGTTAGGAGTTAATGCTGTGTTAGGTGGATAATGCTGTTAGGGGTTAATGTGAAATTAGGTGGTTAATGCTGGGTTAGGGGATTATTGTTGGGTTAGGGAGTTAATGCTGTGTTAGGGGTTAATGCTGTATGGGGTTAAGGCTGGGTGAGGGGGTTAATGCTGGGTTAGGGGGTTAATGCTGGGTTAGGGGGTTAATGCTGTGTTAGGTGCTTAATGCTGTGTTAGGGGATTAATGCTGTGTCGGAATTAATGCTGTGTAAGGGTTAATGCTGTGTTAGGGGGTTAGTGCTGTATAGGGCCCTGCCTGTGTTAGGGGGTGTGGTGAATCGTCCACCGAACCTGGCCGCTCCACAGCGCCACCCGTTAAACCCAGGTCAGTCAGAGAACTGCCTCAGATAAAGAAGGGCCGCAGCTGCCCTGTCAGTACTGGTTTATTATGGCACCACTCAGTGAGTGTGGTATATGCCTTCTGATCCGCGACCAAAAGCACATATAATAACTTCCACCCCGTCACTGATAAAGACCCTTAATAACCCCAATCATCACAGGGGGTTAATGTTATGTAGGTGCCTGACTTTGTTAGGGGGTTAATGCTATGTAGGGCCTGCCTGTGTTAGGGGGTTATTGCTGTGTAGGGGACTGCCTGTGTTAGGGGGTTAATGCTGTGTAGGGTCTATTATGGGCTCCTGTATGCTGGTGACCAGTGCAGCATCAGAAAGTTTCCCTGCAGGCGGATTTCACTCTCTTTTCTTCCTGGCGTCTCCATGGATTCTGTTCCTCTCTGCACCCAGCACTGGACCTGCTGCTGCCACCTTTCATCTTTCCCCATCTCCAGGATCTGGCTGAGTCTTGGCTATTTATAAACCACGGCCTCCTATCTATATCCAGTAGCTTCCTGGGTATTTTGTGTATAATTCTCCTGTCCTGTATACTGGGTGTAATCCTCAGTATCTGTATTATTTTGTATATATACAGTGCACAGTACCACTTCTCCTGTCCTGTACACTGGGTGTAATCCTAAGTATCTATATAATTCTGTATATACTGTATACACTGCACAGTATCACTTCTCCTGTCCTGTTGTCAGAGGCAGTATTGGACTTAGGGGTTTTTAGCATTTAAATATTGTTTAAATTGATTATCCCCAAAGTAATCACTTATCTTCTGTATAGGTGATGACTTTCTCTTCGCTGTGTATCTGACCCCTGGGAACCCACAATCCTGAGAAATGCAGCTTTTTAGAGCACCATGTAAATGGAGCTGCCGTTGATTATTCCCTCTGCTGCACCATTCACATGTGGCTCTTCAGAAAACTCCTTAAAGAAAGTGGTGAGGAGCATGACAACATAAAAGCAACATTCACTGATCGGGGCTGATAGGTGATATAGTATGTGGGCTGGTGGAGTTTGTTTGCCAGGGCTGCTTTTTGGTCCCAGTCCGGCCCTCGATGCTGCATTGATCACGCTGTCACTTCCGGGTTCTTTGTCCATGGAGGCTGGAGCTAAGCTTGAGCTCTCTCTGACCTGGAAGTGACAACACTTCAGCGCTGTGACACAGAGAATGGAATCCTCCTGCTCCAGGTAAAATCGCCGGAGGGCTGGAGACTAAAAGAGCAGCAGCATGAATTGGGGGGCGGCACACCAGCATGATTTGAGGAGGCTCATGGGTGGAGAAGTTGCTTGAATGGGGGGCCACATTAGGAGAGAAGCTACATGAATGGGGGGCCACATGGGGAGAAAAGCTGCATGAATGGGGGAAACATGGGGGAGAAGCTGCATGGATGGGGGCCATATAGGGGGAGAAGCACTATTGAGATGGGGACTGCATATTGGGGAAAGTATTATGGAATGGGGGGTGGCTATATATATTACTTGGAGGCTGTACTGGGCTGTATTTGTCACTTGGAGGCTGTGCTGGGATATATACTGTATGTTATTTGGAGGCTGTGCTGGCCTCCAAATAATATATACAGCCCAGCATTAGCCTCCAAATAATAAATACAGCATAGCCTCAATATTATATACAGTATACATTTCATTTAGTGTGGGAAAACCCACAGCAAGAATTGATGTGCTGCAGATTTTCCCGCACTAAAATATTCAGCATTTATAAATATTACAGTCAAAATATTTACATAACTTTGTTGTACTATAATGGGGGGGAAACCTCAAAAAATCTCTTGCACAGGGGCCCACTACAGTCTGTGTCCGCCCCTGCAGGGATCTATTAGTATTTGAGAGTGTAACGACTGAACACCGGTCGACATGAGTGTGAGATACGGCGTTGCTATGAACAACTCCGACTACAGTATGATAACAAACCAATTTTTTATAACTTGCAAAAGATAACAGAATTTCACATCTCAACAAAATATGGGCCGGGGCGTGGCTAGGCCGTGCATGGAGCCAGTCGCGTGACACAGGAGCTCCCGGTTCCCGGGGAATTGAAGCGGCTTATTAACATCTAAGCCCGGCGGAATTGCTATTATTAACAGCCGCTGGACTCGCACACAGGATGGGCAAGTCAAAAACGGGCCAGGCCCTCATACCGAAGAGGGTGTCGGATTACTTTCCCCCAGGCCGCGGGGCCCAGGAGCTGCTTGCAAACATGGCGCCTCCCTCGCCTCGTGCTGCCCGGGCAGCGCGCAGGGAGACAACTACTACTCGGGGGGACTCCTCGGACTCCTTGGCTGCCCGAGAGCGGAGGACCCGGTAACCCACGCCCAGATGAAGGGGCTCTTCAGTGACCTCAGGGCCTCCATACAAGGAGATATAAGGTCAGTGGTGGCGGAACTGAAGGGAGACGTGGCGGAGCTGGGAGGACGCACTGATCACTTGGAGCGGAAGATGACGGAGCTGGTGGCTTCTCATAATGCGCTCCTAGATGAGAACGAGCAACTACACCGCCAGCTTGATTCTATTGGGGTGAAACAGTTAGACTTAGAAGATCGTAGCAGGCGTAACAATGTGCGCCTGAGGGGAGTCCCGGAGTCGGTGCCCCCACAAGACCTTAGAGCCCTGCTACGTGACTTTATGACCGAGGTCCTCCCCACCCTGACTCCGAGAGATCTGATAATAGATAGGATCCATAGACTCCCGAAACCGCCTGGGATAAGAGCGGACCTCCCGAGGGATGTACTTGGCCGTATTCATTTTGCTGAAACTAAGGAAGATTTCCTAGCGGCCCTGCGTCACTCTCCTACACTCTCTGACCGATTTGCAGGTCTGGAAGTATACCCCGACCTATCCCCAGGCACTCTGGCCCTGCGTAGGGCTTTTAAGCCCTACACTTCCGTCCTTCTGCAACAAAAGATCCCATACCGTTGGGGACGCCCCACTCGTCTGATCATCCGACGCAACGACGTCACACATGTGTGCTTGACCCCTATGCAGGCAGCGAAGTTACTCAAGCAATGGGACCTTCTTCCTTCTTCTCAGTCAAAACCACCGTTATCAACATTGAATGATCGTGCTCCAGATCCTGATCGTCGCGAACCACGACTTAATCAGAAGAGGCTGGAAGTAGAATGGGAAGTGGCTTGATTACACGGCACCTTCTCCACCGCCGGCATCGCTCTGCTTTATTGAACCCCCGGGAACTGACGTCCTGGACTTGGTACTGGTCCCTCAGGTGATCGTTTCCCTTTGTTTTTGTTTTTCTTCTTTTAGGGAGCCCTGAGGGATTTCCCCATTGAGTGGATTTTTGCCGCTCTGAGAACTGTTGAATTTTGACTGTTTTTTCCTTTTTGTTTTGAATTTTTTCTTTTCCACCATATTTGCCGTTGCTCTGGGTAACGGTTGCTCGAGCTGGTTTCATTCCTGCCCCAGCTGGAGTGGCATCGACGGTGCGGTCCCTTAATTGGTGTGAGACCGCACATCTGTTAATGCCTTTCTGTTTATTCTATATTTTATTACTTGTTCTTTCCCCTACCTTTCCCTTTCTCTCTCAGCTCACTCCTTCAAACCTAATGTTTCTACGATGCATTGTGTACATACTACTGTTATATTTACTTCACTATGCCAATTGTAGTAGTCTCGTTTAATGTGAACGGCTTGAACTCTCCCCAGAAGCGTGCGCTCCTCCGCAATTATCTGAGAAAATCGCAGCCAGAGATTGTGCTGCTACAGGAGACGCACCTTCTGGGGAGAGACAACCACCGCTTGGTTTCACGTTTCTACCCTCACCAATTTTTTTCGAACTCTATGTCTAAGAAAGCTGGGGTGGCTATTCTTGTTCGTTCGACCCTAACCTTTGAATTGATAAAGTGTGTGTCCGATACAGAAGGGAGATATTTAGCGGTAACCTGTCGCATTAATGATGTTATGTATACTTTCCTTTCAATTTATGCCCCCAACACGGGTCAATCTGGCTTTCTTAGGTCCCTCCTTGAAGATCTTTCCACCTCCATGTCGGGCCATAGAGTCATTGGAGGTGATTTCAATGCTCCAATACAGAAGTCCCTTGATTGCTCGGCTCCTACTGCCTACCGCTCTGATTTGGCCCCTGTAGTAGCCTCATTTAAAATGCATGATGTCTGGCGCTACTTTCATGGCTCAGAAAGAGGTTACTCTTTTTTTTCTTCAAGACACCGATCATATAGCCGAATAGATTTTCTGTTGCTGAATGACTCGCTCTTGCCATACTGTGTAGCTGCTGATATTGATGTGATCACGTGGTCGGACCTGCTCCGTTCCACTGGTCACTGAACGTATCTATGCTCACCTCCCCAGATAACTGTGAGATCATTGGAGATTACTTGAAAGAATATTTTCACCTTAACAGCTCTGACTCTGTCTCGGCTGACACGCTGTGGTTTGCCCACAAGGCTGTAGTGAGGGGCCACCTGTTGAAGCTGGCTGCACGTTCCAAACGCTTGTATAATGAGGCTCTGGACTCCCATCTATCCACTTTACAATCCTTGGAGCACAGTTATGCTGCTTCCCCTGACCCTGCTTTACTGACCAAAATAATGTCAACCCGATCCCAATTACGAATTTTCTTACTCCAAAAAGTGGAACACCGCCTCCGCAAGACTAAAGCACTTTATTACGGGATGGGGGATAGGGCGGGCAAGTTACTAGCGAGGAGAGTCAAGAAACTGGAGACCAAATCCAGAATTGCGCAGATTAATTCCCCTTCGGGAGGTGTGGTCCGTAATCCCATTCACATAGCAGAACAATTCAAAGATTATTATGACCGTCTCTATAACCTGTCATCTTCAACCTCAACCCCTCAACCTACTCCTGATATAATTCAAGCGTTTCTTGATAGAGCCGATTTGCCTACTCTCTCGGCAGCTCAGGTAGATGTGTTGAACGCTCCCTTCTCCCAGGCGGAAATTATCAAAACCATTCACTCTGCAAAAAAATCCTCTGCACCGGGCCCTGATGGTTTCCCTTACCAGTATTACGCCACCTTTGCCACCCTCTTAGCCCCACATCTTCTCGCCCTTTTCAATCTTTGGCAGAGGGAGGGGTGATTAAGCCGGAGGGACTGTTGGCGTCAATATCCACAATCCCTAAACCAGACAAACCCCTCACAGATACCAGTAATTACAGGCCTATCGCACTTCTTAATTGCGATCTGAAAATTTACTCTAAAATGTTAGCTGAACGTATTAAGTTGGTGCTGCCGTCTTTGATTGGATTGGACCAAGTTGGTTTCGTTCCACATAGACAGGCGAGGGACGCCACCAGACGGGTTGTTGACATTCTGGATGTTTTGGAGGGGAGAGGGACCCCTAGTGCGCTCTTGTCTCTAGACGCAGAGAAAGCGTTTGACAGGGTGCACTGGGGGTACCTGGCGGGGGTTCTAGACAAGTTTGCCTTTACAGGCAACATCAAGTCGGCAATTCTGGCTCTCTATTCAGCACCTAGTGCGACCGTGAAGGCGGGGGGCTTTTCCTCCACCCCCTTCCGGATCACAAACGGAACCCGCCAGGGTTGTCCCCTCTCCCCTTTGATCTTTGCATTAGTGATGGAACCCTTGGCCGCCATAGCACGCACCCACCCTCGCATTTCGGGAGTGCAGATAGGCCCGATAGAACATCGAATATCGCTCTATGCGGATGATGTTCTTTTCACATGCACCAAGCCCTCATCCTCTATCCCCACAATAGTTGCGTTGTTGGAGGACTTCTCCAAAGCCTCGTTCTATAAATTAAACTTATCCAAATCATCTATTTTCCCAGTAAACATTCCTGTACCTGAGCTGAGCTCTCTCCGTTCCCTTTTCCAATTCACCTGGGCGCATAAAGGGTTCCGCTATCTGGGCATTCACATCACAAACCTATCTCGCATAGTCCAAGTTAATTGTGACTCTCTTCTATCCTCTATTAGGACGACTCTTGCACAATACTCCACCCATCAGCTTTCGTGGATAGCCAGGATTCATCTGACCAAGATGATGATCCTTCCAAAAATTCTTTATCTTTTGCGCTGCGTTCCCCTGCCATTCCCCCGCAAATATCTTAACCTTTTCCAAACAGCTTTAGGTGGCTTTATCTGGAGTGGGAAACCCCATAGAGTGGCACTCTCCGCCATGACACTTCCATATGCGCGGGGTGGCTTGGGAGTACCGGACGTAGCGGCATATTACACAGCTGTGACACTGGATATAGCTAAAATATGGTGGGCTGGTTCCCCCCCATCTCATTGGTTACAGATTGAGTCCTGGCTCTCCCCTCAACACTCTGTTCGGCTTCTGCTAGAAATGTTTCTTCTCTCTAGCTCACCCTCACCTGGGCTCCTGCGATCAATGCTGACGGTACTTAAGGTCTGGGCGCTTGCGGCCAGGACACATCTGCCCTTCCTTTATAAATATGTTACGCTGGGAGCGGTGGAGGCGCGAATGGGCGACTTCTCCCTGCAAGCGTGGAAGCAGCAAGGCGTTGCCCTTCTGGGAGAACTCATGAGTCAGGGGCGGCTGGAGTCGTTTGATGCCTTGTCAGCCAAATTCTCACTCCCCCCAGCAGCCTTCTTTGCCCACTTCCGACTCAGGCACTTCTTACATTCGAACCCTATCCCTGTCTGTGACCTCACTACAATAAATTTTTCCCTCCAGTCCCTTTTTAAACAACAGGGGCCATCGGCTTAGGGAGTGTCCATTATCTATAAGGCTATCTTGGATTTGCGGTCCACAACTAAACTTCCTTATATGGTGAGATGGGAGTCTAGACTTAGTTTTGAAGCCTCCTTGGAACAGTGGCAGGCCGCTTCAGGACATGCTGCCCGTTATTCGGCATGTGTAAACCATCTAGAACAAGCCAAAAAGGTTTCGCTGGGATGGTATCTCACACCAGCAAGGTTGGCTAAATTTAAATCTCCTAGATTATCTTCCTCATCTAACTGTTGGAGGGGATGCACAGCCCTAGGCTCAGATTCTCATATCTGGTGGGATTGTCCGAAGTTGCATGCATTTTGGCAAGAGGTCGAAACTTTACTAACCTCCCTGACTGGTTTGCCTCTAGTTCTCAATGCCCAATTAGCACTGTTGGGTATAGATCTTGATACTTTTCCGACTATCCTCCGCCCTATACTCTCGAATGCCCTTATTGCGGCTCGCATGACAATCGCAAGTCATTGGAAGTCATCTGCCCTACCTACCTTGTCAGAAATGGTCAATAGATTGAATCAGCATTGTTCTCATGAAGTGCTGCTCTCCCAAACTCGGTCACGTAAACTGAAGGTCCTGACGTGGTGGGACCCCTGGATATCCTCTAGCTACAGTACAATATCGTCTGATTGTTTACAATGCTAAATCATCTGATTTCATCATGGATGTTGAGCTAATTACTCTTTTCCCTTCCCCTCTCTTTTACCCCACCTCTTTTACTCTCCTTTTGTGGTTAATTTGTAATCTGTTTAGATTATGGTTCTGAACTTTGTTTCTGTGTATTTTTTTTTGCCTATCTGAAATTCAATAAAAACTAATGGTTTAAAAAAAACAAAATATGGGCCACAACAGCCACAAACCACAGAATACAAATTATGCGGCCTGAGAGATCCCAAGTGCCAGCTTCACGGAAAGGAGCACTACTATCCCCAAGACTATGCCACTTCCTCCCTCATCCAATAGAGGGCCTACCCAAGGTTCTACTGTGACCATGACACATAGTTCTCTCAGGTATATAATATTACACCCGTTTCCCGCCTTAATTACAATAAAATCCAGGTACCCTGTTTGAAATATATATCTTTACGCAACTAATCACTTGAACCAAGACGATATTTATGCAGTGCACTAATCTTCTTTTTGTGAGCGCTCAGAATGAATACCTTGACTGAATATCCACAAACAATAAAAACTGAACTTGTTACTTTGACTTCCGGCTACTAGATTTAGTAAACTTTCATAAATCGCCAAGTTCTCTGATACATCCAGGTGCAGGTGAAGATTCAGAATCAGTCTCAATGCAGTAGTAATCCACTAAGCTCTTCTTTAGCAATCATGTTCAACAGAGTCTCGGTACACAGGAGCTCAAACAGTCTATCAGTCCATCTATAACTTTTCCCAGGTGACTAAACAGTCAGTGACTGGTCACACATCCAGGTTTAATCACAGAAATCGCTTCCTCTTTATCACACCGTCCGCTTTGGGTCTTAGCACTTCTGTATCTCTGAGGCAGGTCTTCTCTCAGCTCCCTTCCTCTGCAGCAATCTTGTGTGTCTCTTTTACTTTCTTTTTATCCACATCCTGTCTTTGTCAACAGCTTCCTGGGCTTTCTTCTCAGTTTGGCATATCTTGTTGCATAATGACCTCTAGTGGCAGAACTAAGTTATTGCACCAGACTTTTTGTAACATCAGAAACATTAATAGATACCAACATGCTACAGGAGCACAGACAACTCTGGAACCAAATTTAAGATAAACAAGTCTATATCTAACACATATGGCAGATATAATGTGATGTACAGCAAATGAGAAAGTTCATCAAACAGGTAATACTGAATGTCTGTGAAAATAGTTCTAGCAAGATAACATGAACACGAAAGTCTCTGGAGATAATTCTCACTGAGAGAAACTGATGGAGAAAAACACAGTCCTACGATAATAAACATCCAGAGAGCTTTAAATGGGAATCCACAGAAAAACAAGTCCAATACTTATTGGTGCAGTATAGCTTTAAAAAGAGTCCTAATGTCCATAGAGCTGTATCTTCATTATAACCAATAGTTCTTTAAGTGCTGGCAGGGAACACAAGGCTTATGTGACATAAGGCTTGTGAAGTAGGAGCAAGGTCAGGAACTAAACAAAGGCAGCTGGAAGCAAGAGAGTAGCTAGGGTATTTGAGATTGCTGGAGTCCAAGGCAGTAGCTGGAAAAGCCAGAGCGGATCAGCAGAAGGTGGAGCACAGAAAGCCTGAAATTCAAACTGAATTCCCGAGCATAGGTAGATGGTATGCAGAGGTTTATAAAGGCAGAGGGGAGGATCACATGATCAGGAGTGAAGCAGAGCATGCCATTTTGAAAAAGGGCAAAATGCACAGAATGACAATAGAGATCCAAAGTCTTTATTAAAATAAATAATCTTAGACTTTTATTTGCTAAGCAGGAACTCATCCGTGCCTCACCTGAGGAAAAGATGGAGCAGTAAGAAGCACCGAGTTTGCAGGTGCCGAAACAGGTAAAGAATCGCCCCCTGACCATCTCTTTTTCTGTGAGGGTAGCCAGGAGGCTCATGATGATGCTAAGACCCTCGGTCACAGTTATGGTACCCCCTGGCCCCTCTTACAGTACATCCCATGCAATGGCTTGTCTTGCCATGGCACTTCATGTTCATGTTCTTCCTTCCTGGACTGTTGTTGTTGCTGCCTTAGGCGCTCTCTCAGCGTCTCATCTTTTGGTACCATTTTTCTGATGTATTCCTGGATACTCCTTGTTTTGTCCATGGCATGGACGCCTATCAGGCCTCAACCACCCAGCATTTAGTTGGTATACAATTTTTTCAGTGTTAGCCACTGGATATGTGAAATTGCTATATGATTCAGATATCCAGTGGCATTGAGGTTTCCATTGATGAAGAATGTCCCCACTATCTTTGCACCCCATATACCACACCATACCATCAATTTTTGTGTTCCAACAGTCTTGGAGGGATCTATTCACTCTGGGTTGGTGTCAGACCAATAGCGGTGGTTTTGTTTGTTAACTTCACCATTCACAGAAAAGTTTGCCTCATCACTCATCTGAAGGCAATTGTCTATGCTGTGAAGATACGAGATGTGCAACACCTGAAACAATGGATACTGGAAGCCTGTGCTAGCATTTCTTCTGTGGTGTTGCTATCAGTGTGTCAGTATGTGGGGGAAGAGGGTTTCATTAAAAACCCAACACAATGGGCAGCACTTTGAACACATTTTATTAGTGGTCATAAACTTGTACATAACTCATGAAAGAATAAAGTTAGGTCAAAGCCAAGCACAGCATTGTTTTTGTTATGTAATTCTCAATAGGTTTGATGTGTCACGTGACCTTCTTTCCATTGAAAAAAATAAAGTTGGATCCAAAATGGCTGACTTCAAAATGGCCACCATGGTCACCAACCATCTGGAAAAGTTTTCCCCTCCCATATACTGATGTGCCACAAACAGGAAGTTGATATCACCAACCATTCCCATTTTATTTAGGTGCATCCATATAAATGGCCCACCCTGTACATTGTGATGTGATGTCTGTGCCGTGAGGACAGATAGATGTTTATTTTACATTGTATTTTGCTGCCATCTCAAGCTCAATGTATGCGCACTGCTGGACCTAATATTAACCAACAGGCCAGACCGCATATCAAATATACAGGTTGGAGGTCACTTGGGTAATAGTGATCACAAAATAATAAGTTTTCAAATATCCTGTAATAAGATGTGTAGTAGAGGGGCTACAAGGACACTAAACTTCATGAAGGCAAATTTCCAACGGTTGAGAGATGATCTTAGTGCAATAAACTGGGACGATGTCCTGAGACATAAAAGTACACAAAGTAAATGGGAGATGTTTATTAGCATCCTGAATAGGGCCAGTGCACAATATATACCCTATGGGAATAAGTATGGTAGAAATAGGAGGAAACTATGGCTAAATAAGGCTGTAAGGGGCGCAATAAGTGACAAAAAGAAAGCATTTAGGGAATTAAAGCAAGTAAGTAGTGATGAGGCATTAAATAAATACAGAAAATTAAACAACATTTGTAAAAAGCAAATCAAGGCAGCAAAGATTGAGACAGAGACTCATTGCCAGAGAAAGTAAAAATAATCCCAAAATATTTTTTAGCTACATAAATAGTAAGAAACTAAAAAAGTGATTGTGTTGGCCCCTTTAAAAATAGTCTGGTGAAATGGTGGATGAGGATGAGGAAAAAGCCAATATGCTAATTTACTTTTTTTCAACAGTATTTACACAAGAAAATCCCATGACAGACAATATGATCAGTGATAACAAAAACGCTCCATTAAATGTCATCTGCTTAACCCAGCAGGAAGTACGGCATCGTCTAAAAATCACTAAAATTGACAAATCCCCGGGCCCGGATGGGATACACCCCAGAGTGCTGCAGGAATTAAGTACTGTCATAGATAGACCATTATTTTTAATATTTAAAGATTCCATAATAACAGGGTCTGTACCACAATACTGGCATATGGCAAATGTGGTGCCAATATTCAAAAAGGGTGACAAAAACTGAACTTGGAAATTATAGGCCAGTAAGCTTAATCTCTACTGTGGGTAAAATCCTAGAGGGTTTTCTAAGAGATGCTATAATGGAGTATCTGAAGAAAAATAACCTCATGACCCAATATCAACATGGTTTTATGAGGGACCGTTCCTGTCAAACTAATCTGATAAGCTTCTATGAAGAAGTAAGTTCTGGACTGGACAAAGAAATGCAGTGCATGTGGTGTATATGGACTTTTCAAAAGCTTTTGATAAGGTGCCACACAAAAGGTTGATACATAAAATGAGAGCAATGGGGATAGGGGAACATATATGTAAGTGGGTTAAGAACTGGCTCAGTGATAGGAAACAAAGGGTGGTCATTAATGGAACACACTCAGAATGGGTCACAGTTAACAGTGGGGTACCACAGGGGTCAATGTTGGACCCGCTTCTTTTTAATATATTTATTAATGACCTTGTAGGGGGCATACAGAGTAGAATCTCAATATTTGCAGATGACATCAAACTGTGCAAGGTAATCAATACAGAGGAGGACAATTTTATATTACAGGAGGATTTATGTAAACTTGAAGCTTGGGCTGATAAATGGCAAATGGGCTTTAATGGGGATAAATGTAAGGTCATGCACTTGGGCAGAGGAAACAAACGGTATAATTAGTGCTTAATTGTAAAACACTGGGCAAGGGGGGTAAGGGGGTTGGATTGTTTTTCTTCTTTTCCTTGTTATTAAAAATGAAAACTCAATAAAAATATTTTGAAAAAAAACACTGGGCAAAACCATCACTGAAAAAGACCTGGAGTATGGGTAGATGACAAACTCACATTTAGTGGCCAGTGTTAGGCAGCTGCTGCAAAGGAAATAAAATAATGGGATGCATTACAAGAGGCATAGATGCTCATGAGGAGAACATAATTTTACCTCTATACAAGTCACTAGTGCGACCACACTTAGAATACTGTGTACAATTCTGGTCTCCGGTGTATAAGAAAGACATAGCTGAACTAGAGCGGTCCAGAGAAGAGCGACCAAGGTTATTAGAGGACTGAGGGGTCTGCAATACCAAGACAGGTTATTAAACATGGGGTTATTTAGCTTGGAAAAACGAAGGCTTAGCGGTAACCTTATAATAATGTATAAATATATGAGGGGACAGTACAGAGACCTTTCTAATGATCCCTTTACTCTTAGACCTGAGACGGGGAAAAGGGGGCATCCTCTACGTCTGGAGGAAAGAAGGTTTAATCATAATCACAGATGTGGATTCTTTACTGTAAGAGCAGTGAGACTATGGAACTCTCTGCCACATGCTGTTGTAATGAGTGAGTCACTACTAACATTTAAGAAGGGCCTGGATGCCTTTCTTGAAAACTATAATATTACCGATTATACATACTAGATTCTTTGATAGGGCGTTGATCCAGGGAACTAGTCTGATTGTCGTATCTGGAGTCAGGAAGGAATTTTTTTCCCCAATGAGGAGCTTAGTGTTGCCACATGGTTTTTTTTTTGTCTTTCTCTGGATCAACATGTTAGGCTATGTGTTGAACTAGATGGACTTAAAGTCTTCCTTCAACCTTAAAAACTGTGTTAGGCTGGGGTCACACTTGGCATGAGTTTTTTTAGTGACTTAAAAAAACTCATGCATTTTTTCATGCTGTTTTTCCATGTCAGCATGAGTTTTTTAAGGTGTCTGATGGCACCCTGCGTTTTTGCATGTGTTTTTAAATCCGCACCAAAAAATAGTGCATGCACTATTTTTTGGTGCTGTTTTTAAAACGCATGCGTTTTTTAGAAAACGCATGAGTTTTTTAACATGGGCCCCTATGGAAAACGCATGCGTTTTTGGATGGTACTAAATGGTACTAATGTACCATGCGTTTTTGCATGTGTTTTTGATGTCAGCTAATCACATAATAGCAAAAACGCACACAAAAACGCATGGTACTGTCACACATGCGTTTTTGCTATTAACACATGCGTTTTTGCTATTAGGGCATGTGTTTTTTAACATGGGGGCCTATGGGTGCGTTTTTACATGTTTTTTGGTCTCCAAAAACTCATGAAAAAAACGCAAGTGTGACCCCAGCCTTACTATGTTACCATGTATGAAAGTTAGATAATTCTCCTCATAGCTAGCTGCCATAGCAATGGTGGGAGGAGCCTCAACCTCAGGCCTCTCACAAACATCCTGGGACTGGTTCAAACTTTTTTATAGTTAGTCTTGTCAGGAGAAAGGGAGGAAGCACTACTGCTCCCAGCATCTCTATCCTCATTGAGGAGACATCATTTTCTCCATTTAATTGCCTCCCCAATGGACTGAAGCTTGACACAGCCAGGAGAGATAAGGCTGAACAAGAGCTCCCCTGCATGCTGGTTTACATTGGCTTCCAGTCAGAACCAGTGCAACGGGACTTCCATGCCACAAACTTTGTTTGCCTAATCCCCTGCAATAGGGAACGGTAGCGCCAAAAACCTGAGTAGCTCCATAACCCATCACCCCTGGGAGACAATCTGTGAAGGTCCCTTCATCATAGTATTACCTGGACTGTGCACATTATTACCTTCCATACCAAGGGAAGAGGCCTGTACTCCAGCGGCCTGAGAGGCCCTAAATTAACTTGTTCCATGAGGAGAAATTACCTTCTTTCATACAAAAAATATTAAGTGTATCCTATATGGTGAACTACAGCCCCTTTGCCTCTGACAGACTGCATTTAATTATTACCTGCAGTAAAGTATTATGTTTTCAAGTTCACCCTGGTGTCTGGCTATCTAGAATTGCATGAACATCATGGGTGCTACAACATCTGCACCCAGACATTACCACTACAGGAGCACCCCCGGGGGGGGGGTCATGTACCATCACTATGAGTGCGACCTCCCGTTTTGACCATTGTTGTGGATGGACACGAGGGAAGTGTTTAGGGGTTCAGCAACCGTGACGTTATCATCTGCAGCCAGTGGAACTACTATCTCAGCTGGCCCCTCTTCAACACCTGGCACCTTCCCCACGGCTCACCACACTGAGAGCTATAGCTTTTTTATATTTTTGCTCATGGAGCTGTATGGCTGATGAATTTATGTGGGACAAGATTACATTTTAGCTATACCATTTTTATCTACATATAACATTTTGTATGTTTTTTATTTATTGTTTTGCAGTGTTCACTTGAAGAGGTTAACTAGTGTGACAGTTTTACCAATAGGATTGTTTTGGATGTGGCAATACCAAATATGTGTCATTTTTTTGTGTTATCTTTGTTTTTATTTAAACATACATATTTATTGGTATAATATTTTTCTCTTATTTTTGTTCTTTATTTTCTGATTTCTGAAAAACATTTATTCAATTTTTTTTTACTTTTGAATTTTTTTTACATAGTCCCTATATGCGAGATTAACTTTTAATTCTTTGATCGTTGGTATAATGTATTTCATTGCAATATAATATACCTATTGGTACCTTTACACGCCGCCACCGAAAGGTAGAAACCGGCAGGTGTCGGAGACAATTGTACCTTTTACCTTCAAAACACCGCGAAGTGGCGGCGTGTAATTCAGGTTGTTCCTCTCTGTCTCTTTGGATACCTGTCTTTCAGCCGTGCTGAAAAACAAGCAGGCATAACCCCTATGGTGGCGGCGTGTTATCGGGGCACAAGCATGGTATTTGAGTTACCTGGGGCTTGCTACAGCGTCATGTATACCACGCCCCATAAGCTATCATTGGTGGAGACTACTGTGTACCCATTGGCTGTCCCTGCACAGGACGGCATATTTAACGAGCTGACCAGTCACAATACACATTTGCTATAGCGTCATGTATTAGCCAGCCTTCCTGCGCTGGCTGGCCAATCATGATGCTATAGCATTGTCCAATCACCGTACGAGCGTCGCGTAATACACTGCTCTGTCACGCCTATGTAGTTACGGCAAACAATATGTACGCCCATATTCCCTTGTGGTAGCGGCGTGTAAATCAGGGAAGGAGCTCCACAGAAGGTAACCTGCGACACCCGTCGGCACTTCTGGGGAACGAAAATACCTTCTGTGGAGCACCTTGTGGCGGCGTGTATTTGCAGCATGAGGTACCGTTAGCAACCTTGAAAACGCGCGTGTGCACGTGCGGTGCCTACCTGTTGCTACTCTCGGTGGCGGCGTGTAAAGGTACCATATCAGTTCTACACTGCCACAAGCCTCTCAGACTGGTATGGCCTTGACAGATTTGCCATAGCCAGGTAACCCAGAGGTTTTCATTTGACTTTGGGTTACCATGGCAACAATGGGGCCCCTATGATCACATCACAGGGGTCCCAATAATGTGGTAAAGGAAGTACACTCCATCTCCCAGCCTCCTAAATGCTGCGATCAATATTAATCGCAGCATTTAGGGGGATACATAGCCAGGGAGAGTGTGTGCACTTCTCTTGACTGTGACAGCTGAGTCTCGGCTATCATTTAAGCCGAGCTCCCAGTGGCGACCGTGTGAACACAAACCCTGTGCCTGCATGATCACCAGGATATTCTGGCACGTCCATATGCATCACAATATAGGACTTAGGGCCACGTCACACACACAGATAATTGTGCAGATATTGTTCGCTGATCTCTGGTTGAAGTGAAATCATGGACATATTGTTCCATTTTGTGGCCGTGTACAAATGTAAAAATGTGTCCATGATTTCACTACGACCAGAGATCTGCGAACAATATCTGCACAGATATCTGTGTGTGTGACGTGGCCCTTATCAGGATGTCCAGTGTGGGGAAGGGGAATCGATCAGCTGATATTTGTAGGAAAAAAGAGCCTGAATGCAAAATTTGTAAACTTTGTAAACAATGTAAACTTTTTGCAGTGCTTCTGATGCAATCAGACTTTTTAGATTTTGCATGTACAATAGTGTTCAAAATATTAGCAGTTCAATACAACTAACGAGATTATTCACTGTTTATGGTATAAATTATATTACCACAGTCAAACAATGTACCAGTTGATGCAGTAGATTCTTAGAAAACACTCAGCATTCATAATCAACATGTTTGTGAGTCTGTGTATATGAATAATTAATTGAAAGGGGTGTGTTCAAAATAATAGACATTGCTATTTTTTTTAATAGCCCAATATACATTTTTTGTTATTTTCTGTAAAGTAGTTACATATTATATAGAGATGAGCGATGTTTGATTAGAATTGTTCACCAATTTCAAATTCGACCTGTTTTGGGCTATGTTCGAGTTTTTCGATGAATTAAACATTTTGCTAAAAATCCGGTAATTCGAGTTTCTGTTCATAACGCTTCGTTCTCCAAAAGCGTTACTGGCTCTTCACAGTAATGCTTTTGGTGAACGTAATTATGAGTTTCAGTGTCTAGGATTGAATGGTGGGTGGGAGGGGGTCTGTAGAGATGTGTGTGCTGAAATAATGCAGATCTCCATTTTTTTCTCTTTGCGTGAAAGGATACCTCCCAGGGGGACGTTGCACTCTCCTTTTGAGTGTAGAGCTTCTGTAAAGATTTACCCCAATTTGAGTATTAATCGGACTGGATAGTCCACTGGATTTCCCCTCTCTCTCTCTTTCCCACTCTCATCTCTTTCTTCTTTCCCCCAGAAGAGTCGCGGGTGGTAACCTCTGCGAGGCCCATCAAGGGATAGCCTCCTGGGTGAGAAATGGCTGGAGGTTCCTTGAACATAGGATCCCTAAATGTCCTTGGTTTTAACACCACCCAGAAGAGGCAACATGTCATCTCTGATATGCAAAGGAAAGGTGTGCATGTGATTTTCCTCCAGGAAACACATTTTAAGGAGGGCCACGTCCCCTCTTTTAGGGGGGGACACTACTCAGGAATGGATCCATTGTACGAACCCCGAGTCCAGAACTAAGGGAGTCCCAATAGCCCTACACAAAAACTTGCCTTATAAACTCTGAACTTGGTGATCGACAAAGGGGGAAGATACATTTTTCTCAAGGTATTGATAGCGCGAACCCCATTGATCTAGTCAATTGGTATCTCCCCAACAGGGAGCAGACGAGGGTCTGTAGATCCCTCTTGACAAAATTGGCAGATTTTGCTGAAGGCCAGGTTGTCATTGGAGGTGACTTTAATTTTGTTCTAGATCCACTCCTGGATTCTTCATCTGGTAGGGGGACGGCTCCACACAAACCATAATGGCTCTCCGGAAAATTTTACACAAACTCTAGTTGGTGGACATCTGGAGGATCCTTAACCCTTCAGTTAAGGACTACACTTTCTTTTCTGAGTTCATGGATCGTATAGCCGTATAGATTTATTCCTTGTCAGCCAGAAGATCCTATCTTGGACACCTAAAACATCTATTGGTAACATTGTCTTGTCAGATCATAGCCCCTTTTTCCTATCTATGGAGTTGCCAGGGCTGACTAAAAAAGAAGGGTCCTGGAGATTGAATAGTCACCTCTTAACCGATACGTCCTGTCTGGCTGAATTGAAGTCTGACATTAACACATTCTCTCAGACACATATATCTGACCAGACCTCCCCGACCATCAAATGGGAAGCCCTTAAGTGTATCCTCCGGGGTACGTTAATCAAACATGGGGCAAGACTAAAGAAACGCCGGTCTGAACAGTTGAACACACTGGTATCCCAGATCAATTGTTTGGAAAGGACACATAAGTCTACCCGTAATCATGAGGTGTTGATAGACCTAACTTTGAAGAGAGTGGAGTTAAGAAATCTCTTAAGGTACCGTCACACGCGGCAATTTTGCAAGCAATTTCACTGCCAATTTGCTGGTTGCAGTGAAATCATGGATACATGGTTCCATTTCTACACGGCAACAAAACAGAACCATGTATCCATGATTTCACTGCAACCAGCAAATTGCCAGTGAAATTGCTTGCAAATTTGCCGCGTGTGACGGTACCTTAAGACAGCAAATACGAGAAGCACAAGGAACGTTCTAGGGTTTTTTTTTTATAAGAAGGCCAACTACTGTGGGCGACCTCTGGCTAGATTGTTGCACCCTCGAGGAGGCCCCACTTACATCCCCTCTATTAAGAATCCTCGGGTCGAGTAGTCCATAGCACCGAGGAAATATCGAAGGTGTTTCAGACATTCTATGCCGACCTATACGGCCTGAGGGGTACATTTTTTGACATGGACCCTGAGGCTCTGCGATCTAAAATTGGGTCGTATATTGAGAGGGTAAATATACCTTCTTTGTCTGAGGAAGACGTGGCTTCCCTAGAGGAAGACATCACGGTGGAGGAACTGACTAACGTGGTTAGGATGTCCCCGACGGCGAAAAGTTCGGGACCTGACGGCTACATGCCCATGTTTTATAAGACCATGCTTGGTGACTTGCTGCCTCACAGCTTTCTTCATATAGGGCACTTCTGGGAGGAGATGTTTTTCCCCCACAGGCATTGGAGGCGCACATTTGTGTGATCCCCAAGCCAAACAAGAATCTCCTAGAGGCAGAGAGTTACCGTCCCATTTCTTTGATAAATGTGGATGTCAAGCTATTTGCCAAGATATTGGCTGATAGGCTTTCAGCGAGACTCCCCTCCATCATTCACCTTGACCAAGTGGGCTTTGTTAGGGGCCGAGAGGCGCGGGACAACATCATTAGATCCTTTCTTCTTATTGAGAAGGCTAAGATGTGGAAGTCCCCTCTTTGTCTGCTTTCTGTCGATGCAGAAAAGGCCTTTGACAAGGTCCACTGGGGTTTCCTCTGGGGGGCACTGAGACACATTGGCATAGGTAGTAAATTCATGAACGGGGTTTCCTCATTGTATTCTAACTCATCCGCAAAGGTGCGTGTTAGCGGCGGCTTGTCTGGCTCGTTCCAGATTGGAAATGGAACCAGACAGGGGTGCCCGCTATCTCCCCTGCTCTATGTCATTGTCATGGAGCATTTAGCTAAAGCTATAAGGGACAATGGCGAAATTCACGGGATCCTGGGGGGGAATACCCATCATAAGACAGCATTTTTTGCGGATGACGTTCTTATGTACGTGACTCGCCCGTCGGTGACCTTTCCCGCTCTGCTGCGAGAGTTCGAATTGTTTGGAGGCCTCAGTAACTTTAAAGTGAACTACTCAAAGTCTGAGGCGATGAATGTCTCCCTGCCTTCCGCTGAGGCGTTCTCCTTATCCAAGGGGTTCCCCTTTCGCTGGAGGCCGGGCCACATATCATATTTGGGAATTAATCTATCCGCTGATTTATCCAGGGTCTTCCAGCTAAACCATAAAATTATTCTAGACAAAGTGGGGGTCTTGCTGGAGTCCTATAAATCTTTAAAGCTGTCTTGGCTGGGGAGAATCTACGCTGTATCGATGGACATCTTGCCGCATTTTTTTTTACATTTTCCAAGCCGCACCGGTATGGCCACGGGGCGAATACTTCCGTGCTATCCGTACTCTCATCTCCAGGTTTGTCTGGAATGGTACAAGGCTGAGAGTGAGCGTCAGGGTCTTGACTGCACAGGCGAAGTCAGGAGGAGTGGGATTGCCGGATTTGCGGAGGTATTGCCTAGCCGCTGTATTGGTCCGATTGATTGACTGGAATTTCAGAGCAGATACCAAGCAATGGGTACAGATAGAGCAGGCAAACATGCAGATACTAGGGGTTATCTACAATGGATCCCCTCTGAGGCACTGACTGCGTCGGGCCACCTAACTATTCTGACCACCGAGACACTGAAGGCGTGGCGTATAGCATGGAGGAAACTGGCTAGGATACATACCACCAGTTATCTGACTCAATTATTTTGCAATGCAGCCTTTCCCCCGGGGGTGACCCAACAAAAGCTATTGTTATGGCGGGCTGATGAAGATATCAGAATCGGTCAGCTCCTAAGGGCGGGGGAGCTCCCCTCTTTTAATGACCTGCAAGTCTCTTCACCGGAGGTAAAACTGAAGTGGTGGGAGTACCTTCAGTTAAGATCCTACCTGAACTCTCTGACACTTCGGAGAGGCCCCGATGTTACCCTGTCTCCCCTAGAGGTGATCTTTGCTGCCGCCCAAGCTCCCCCTAGATGGATTTCAGCTATATGCTATACTCTATCGGGGGCGTCAGATGTGGAAACTCATGGTTATAGGAGGGCATGGGAGTCGGAACTCGGAAGAATTGTCTCGACACGGGACTGGGAGAAGTGTTTTTTGATGGTTCGGAAATCCTCAGGGTCATGTGAGGCACTAGAAAAATGCTACAAGTTGCGCCTTAGGTGGTACCTTACGCCGGACAGGATGCATCGGTTTTCTTCTTCCACCTCTCCCTTTTGTTGGAGTTGCGATGCAGAGGTTGGTTCCTTGATCCATATATGGTGGAGCTACCCCTTGATCCAGGAATTCTGGAATGCAGTTTTTCGGAACTACAACATGGTAATGGGTAGGAATTTAAAGGGGTCTCCTGAAATGGCCTTACTCTCTCTGCTCCCTGGATCCTGGAAGACCCAAAAGAAGGATATCCTTCGGTTCTGCCTCAGTGCTGCGAGAAATGTGATCCCTCGTCATTGGAGGGAGCAGGCACCCCCTACGATTTTGGAGTGGTACTCAGAAATGGAGACCCTTCGTAGATTTGAGGAGCTTTCAGCTGCGTCCTCCCAAACTCAATCTGTCTATGTAACTACTTGGACGGAATGGATCCTTTTCAGAGATGCCCCTAATTTTAGAGATATGTTCTCTTGTGGGTGAAGCGCCTGTGCACTACCTAAAATATTTTAGGTTCACTCTCCTAACACGCGACTCCCCTGACGTACAGCTCTCGTTCTCTCTGTTCTTCTTTCTCACTTCTATGCCTATCCTCAATTCCCTCTTCTCACTTTCAAAGCTTTTCTCTTTTCTAGATCTTATTTTTATTTTTTGGAACAACTTTCTCCCCCCCCCCCCATATCCAGTGGACGGTCAGGAGCCGTTTCATCTAATCTATTGTAATTAGTCCATAGTAACATAGTAACATAGTAACATAGTTTTTAAGGTTGAAGGAAGACTTTAAGTCCATCTAGTTCAACCCATAGCCTAACATGTTGATCCAGAGGAAGGCAAAAAAACCCCATGTGGCAACACTAAGCTCCACATTGGGGGAAAAAATTCCTTCCTGACTCCAGATACGCAATCAGACTAATTCCCTGGATCAACGCCCTATCAAAGAATCTAGTATATATAACCGGTAATATTATAGTTTTCAAGAAAGGCATCCAGGCCCTTCTTAAATGTTAGTAGTGACTCACTCATTACAACATCATGTGGCAGAGAGTTCCATAGTCTCACTGCTCTTACAGTAAAGAATCCACGTCTGTGATTATGATTAAACCTTCTACCCTCCAGACGTAGAGGATGCCCCCTTGTCCCAGTCTCAGGCCTAAGAGTAAAGAGATCATTAGAAAGGTCTCTAGAAATAATAGTATTATTTCACTTTGATCTCCTGTTGAAATCTAGGGTCCTCCCCTTTCTGTTCCCCTTGGAGCAGGGAGAGGTCCCACCTATTACCTTGATGTGAAAGTTGTAGTAGCCATGGTGACATCGTTCTTTTCGACTACACCAGGAGGCTTTAACCTGATTGTCCTATTTTATGATGTAATATTGTTTTGTTGTACTTTGAGCTCAATAACTCTTGCTCAATACACTATATGTATGTTTCCGTTAAAAACTTTAATAAAAATATATTTTCCAAAAAAAAAGACAGAGCTATCTGTCTGCAGCAAATAGAGGAGCCACGGGATCTGAACTTCACCCAAGGTCCCACAGCAGTACCTCAGCAGCCGACAGCATCAGCGACATCTGCCATGTCAGCGACTGCTGCTGAAAACCGGGAACCTATCTCTAACGAGGCCCTCAATCAAAAGCTAGATGCCCTGACAGACACCGTTATCTCCATGGCTAAAGTCATGAAGGAGCTGCGAGGATCCAAGCCTGCACCCAAGATTGAGTTGGCGACCAGCAAGGAGGATGTCCCGTGGATGAGGCCCAGGAGGTATCAAGTGACGAGAGGACAACCCGGCGACCGCTATCAACTGGATGGACAGCCCATTTGCCACCGTCAGAAACCAAGTAACTTTGCACGGGAATGTGCTTTAAACGAGGATTCCCTGGGCAGGCAGGCCTCTGCTCAGGAGTAAACTCTCAAGGTCCTTCAGTCTGGTATGTCAGATTTGTGGGAGGATGCCTGGTCATCCCTATCGTGTTGGATGCAATTCCCTTTAGTGCCTTGTTGGATACCGTGTCCCAGATAACATTGATTCCACATGTTCTATACAAAAGGTACTGGGCTGATTCAGACATTGATAGTGGTCCATCTGACATTATAATGAACTTATGGGCTAGTAATGGACAACTAATACAACAGGTTGGGTTCAGAGAAATGACCATTCAGATTGGGAAGGTAGAATTGCAGAACCAGGGTATTATTATTATAGATATTAACCAGCGAGATCGTGAACCAGCGATGTTACTAGGAATGAATGTGAAAAGTGAAAAGTGTTTTTCCGAGGTAATTACTGTCTTGCAGCAGATCACCGAGACTGCCAGAACCGGACAGCAGAGGCTCTTGCACAAAGAAATCAAAGCCCTGATGATGAAACAGCAGGTAGAAATATCCGGAGATGAAATCGGCAGTGTACGAGTAAGTGATCCAGTACCCATTGTTATACCTTCTAAGGCTGCTTTCACATAACGATTTTCGGATTTCCGATGCTGTCCGAAAAAAATCGGACAGCATCGGACCGATTTTCGGACCCCATGCAGCCCTATGGGGATCGGACCGAATCGGATGTGCACTAAATGCCATCCGATTTGGTCCGATCCGATTCTGTCCGATTTTATTATCGGTGCTAAAATCGGAGCTTGCTCCGATTTTAGCACCGAAAATAAAATCTGACAGATTCGGATCGGACCAAATCGGATGGCATTTAGTGCACATCCGATCTGACCCGATCCCTATAACATGGGGCCCTATGGAGAAGGGTCCGAGGAAACATCTATGTCTCCTCGGATCCCGTTTTACTGTACTGAGCATGCTCAGTACAGTAAAACTGCTCCTAACTAGGAGCACAAGTGTTAAAAAAAAAAAAATAAAGGTTATTCTCACCTCCCCCCGAGCCCCCGCCGTCTTCCGCCATCTTCTGCCATCTTCTTCTAGGCTCCCGGTGGCTCCCGCAGGCTGCCGGTGTCAGCAGAGCGCTCCCTCTGCTGTTCAGGACCTGCGGTGATGTCACAGTCACGTGACCGCGGGTTCACCATGGTGAACCCGCGGTCACGTGACTGTGACATCACCGCAGGTCCTGTGTACAGCAGAGGTACACCTCTGCTGACACCGGCAGCCTGCGGGAGCCACCGGGAGCCTAGAAGAAGATGGCAGAAGATGGCGGAAGAAGGCGGGGGCTCGGGGGGAGGTGAGAATAACCTTTATTTATTTTATTTTTTTTTGCAGCCCGGCGCCGATTTTATGCCGGAATCGGGTGCCTATTTGGCACCCGATTCCAGGCATCAGAAGGGAGCCGATGCTGTCCGATTTATATCGGACAGCATCGGCTCCCTTCAAATCGTAATGTGAAGGTAGCCTAAAACTGAAATGTTGGTCTGGTGTTGAGCCGCAATAGGCATTAAAGGGCAAGACTATCAGGCCCTGGTAGAACCCGTGTACTCAGTCAGTAGTCCCACCATACTGACAGCCAGAGGGGTAGTCGAGGTACTCCTGGGAAGAGTGCCATTACACCTTTTGAATTGTGGGGAAGATGAGGTCACATTACCAAAGTATGCTACCATGGCTAAATTGTTCACGGTTGATAACAATGCCATCACAGCCGTCGAGCCCTTGAACCCTTCAAGTCAGGCGGATGACAATGGCTCAGGAGAAAAGCTGGAGGATTGGTGCCAAAAGCTACATGTGGGTACCAGTTCTACCCCTCCCCACCAGAAGCATGGAGTATATCGGATAGTGAAAGAATATGAGCAGATATTCAGCAAACACCCGTTAGACTTTGGGAAAATCAAGGGGGTAGAGCACACTATACCCACAGGTAACCATCAGCCTATAAAAGAGAGGTATAGACCATTACCACCCGCTCACTACCAAACCACCAAAGACATGCTCAAGAAATGAAAACTACAGCGGTAATAAGAGACAGTTGTAGCCCCTGGGCAGCACCTTTAGTGTTGGTTAGAAAGAAGGACGAGGACCATGAGCATGTGCGTAGATTACCAGCAGGTCAACCGCATCACACAGAAGGACGCATACCCATTACCTAGGATTGAGGAGTAATTAGCTGCATTAAAATCTGCTAACTACTTTTCTACCCTTGATCTGACTAGTGGGTACTGGCAAGTTCCCGTGGTCGAGGCCGACAAGGAGAAGACAGCGTTTACTATGCCAATGGGCCTCTGTAAGTTCAATTGTATGCCGTTTGGACACTGCAACTACCCGGTACCTTCCAACGCCTGATGGAGAGCTGCCTGCCTAGGACATAAGAACTTTGAAACTGTCCTCCTGTATCTAGATGACGTCATAATCTACTCCAAGACGTATGAGCAACATCTACAAGACCTGGCAGAAGTGTTTGAGGCCTTATCCGGATACGGCATGAAAATCAAGCCAACCATGTGCCACCTTCTCAAGCCAAAGGTACAGTACCTGGGACACGTTCGTGAGTTGAGAGGGAGTAGCACCGGATCCTGATAAAGTCACAGTGATAAGGGATTGGCCAAGACCTACTAATGTGAAAGAAGTGAGGCAATTCCTGGGCCTGATAGGCTATTACCGAAGATTTATCAGAGGCACAAATAATGACGTCATTACAGGCGCGCGGTCACGTGGATGGACGCCGGGTAGAAGCAAGAAGGAGAGCGGGGGATGCGTGCGCGGTCACAGGAGGGTAAGTATGAAAGCTCTTCTTTTACATGTGTGCGGCGGCAGCAACGGGGGCCTGTATATAGCACAGGGGGTCGGGCTGCTGTATACTACCACGGGGGTCTGTATATACCACAGGGGGGGACTGCTGTATACTACCACAGGGGGAGACTGCTTTATACTACCACAGGGGGAGACTGCTGTATAGTACCACTGGGGAGACTGCTGTATACTACCACTGGGGAGACTGCTGTATACTACCACTGCGGAGGCTGCTGTATACTACCAATGGGGAGACTGCTGTATACTACCACTGGGGAGACTGCTGTATACTACCACTGGGAGGCTGCTGTATACTACCAATGGGGAGGCCTGTATACCACTGGGGGGGCCTGTATACCTGTGCTGGGGTCCACCCTCGGCTTATACATGAGTCAATAGGTTTTCCCAGTTTTGGGGGCAAAAGTAGGGAGGTCGGCTTATACAAGGGTCGGCTTATACACGAGTATATACGGTACTTTTCCTTTTTCTTTAATTCCTCCCATCTATTGTTGGTGTTTACTGGTACATAGTCTATTGGTGTTACTTTTATTTTTGTATAGTCTTTATTGTGGTGGGACTCCTGTCTTTGGTGGGGGACCAACTGAAGCATCCAGGGATAATTCCCAGTGATAGCAGCGCGGACCGTGGACACCTATATCCTGATACTTGATTCTCTTCCCACGTGCGAAGTGGTGGTGGAGGTCCAGCGGCAGCTGTCATATGCAAAACGCCTACTAACCAGTTGTGGGGATCACAACTGGTACAGGTTAGTGCACCTGTATTTTCACACGCACCTTTCACTAAACATCAGTGATAGGGCACTATTTGCGCCTCGTTTGTCTCCCTTTATATTTTCCAGGTTGGATAATGGTCTGAGTAACCATTTTTTACTCCCATCAAACTCTATATCAACAAAAGGGAATTCCTCTATATATAGGGCTGACATGTCTTGAGTGCTTTTTTTGTAACCACCACTGAGTTCAAGGGATAAACCAGAACTCTAATGGCCACTTTACACACACCAACTTATCTGTCCAACTTCTGACCAACTTACTGGTTGCAGTGAAATCATGGACACAGTGTTCCATTTGTACACAGCCACAAAATGGAGCAATGTGTCCATGATTTCACTGCAACCAGTAAGTTGGTCAGAAGTTGGACAGATAAGTTGGTGTGTGTAAAGTGGCCCTAAGGATCAACCCCATGTTTTCCTGATTCCTCAGTACATTGTCATACAGGGAGATTACACCTAAATACCCCTGTATGACAATGTACATATCGCTTCCCTTTTTTAAACTCATTCAAGAGCTTTAGTATAGCGGCATCGGTAAACAAGGAGTTAACTGTGGTGATCTGAGATCACCGTTGCTATAGTAACTGCTCGCTCGGTTACTATGGCAACGGTATCATGCTCTCTGATATAGCAGAAGAAGAGAAAAGATGAATATTGTGGATGGTATGTGGGGGGGAGGGAGTAATAAAATATTGTCTCTAAGTGTCTCTGTGTTTTTATTTCAAATAAATTAATTTTTCTCTGTGTTGTCTATTTTAACCCTTTATTGGAGATTCTTAATTGCCAGGTCTAACCTGGCCTGACATTAAGAATATCATGTCTTAATCCAGCTGGTAAAACAAAGCTGATAGTAACCCTTTATTATCCAGTGTGCCACCAGCCACTAAGGCTGCTGGAAGAGCATGTAAAGCCCTTGAAATGGCGCTTCTTATAAATGCGCCATTTTCAGAGGCGGCTGCAGGCTGCTAATATTATTAATTATTCATATAGCGCCATTAGGTTCCATGGCGCTTTAACTGTGTAAGGGCAGACGAGGACATGAACATAAAATGACGACAATCAAATCATACAGGTACAGTAGGGCAGAGGACCCTGTCCACGAGGACTCAGTCTAAAAGGGATGGGTGGGGAGACAGTAGGAGGGGGGCTTTAGCATGGGGGGCCCTAAAACAATGGGTCCTCACGCTGCTGAGAATACCAGTCCTCAACTGCCTAGTTTTTCTTTGGCTGGTATTTAAAGATAGGGTGGAACTCATGCATTTTTGGCCAGCCAAGGTAAAATTAGGCAGCTGAGGGTGACAGCTTGCAGTTGTCCACTTTCATCGGGCTAGACTTAAAAATACTGTGAAGTCATGCATTTTTTAAAATTATTTAGTTATTTAACACCCTATGACATCAAGTTGGTTGCCATTCCCTAATGTGTATGGCAACCAAGCGCATCACCATGAAGACTAAGGAAGTGCAATCTGACTATAACAGGCAATCACAGAGGCTCTCACAGAGTGTGAGGACCTGTGATTGGCTGTTTGCCTGCCAGTAGCTTAATGGGCAGCCTCAGAAGTAGCAGCGGGAGTCTGGTAAGCCCGATCTAGCTATTCCTACGATCGATAGATAGAAAGATAGATCTATCTATCTATCTATCTATCTATCTATCTATCTATCTGTCTATTCTAACTTTTACCAGCATGGGAAAGCCCATGCTACAAACTCTCAGGGTACCTTTACGCACGGCTACATTTGTAGCTTGTCACCAGGTAACTTACTGGTTGCAGTGAAATCATGGATACATGGTTCTATCTTGTTGCTGTGTACAAATGGAATAATCTCTCCATGATTTCACTGCAACCAGTAAGTTACCTGGTGACAAGCTACAAATGTAGCCGTGTGTAAAGGTTCCCTCAGTGTGCTGTCTGTAAGTGATTTTTTTTATCGCACCCATTGACTTGCATTGGCCTCTTGCATGCAATTGCAGCATGATGTGATCTGACACTCAATGCAAGTTCAGCGGAGGAAAAAAGTAACAGTCTGACTTGACTGATTGTTTGACATTGTTCCGAGTGCAATGCGAGTTTTTCTCGCATTCCACTCTCGCGAGTTTGACGCCAGTGTCCCTGCATCCTTAGGAAGAGCAGCTCACCAGTATGTGAATAAAGGTTTGAAAATGGCATATGAATGGTCACATGATGACTACTCAGACTGCTAGAGGGGGAGGAGAGGGAGTTGCCAAACTGAATTCTTGCCCCGGGTGGCAAAAAAACCTACATACGCCTCTGGTTTAAATAGCATTGGGAACGAGAAGACAAGTCATCATGGTATTTTCAGCCCATGAGTGTTCATCTGAGTCCTGTTAGGAGAGGCTAGTCAACTTTGCCTCCTGGTTTCTGGCTTCTGTTTAAATTATTGCCTCAATTCATGATTTGAGGTTAGTTTCCTTTTTGTCATGTGGTACAGTGCGGCGCAAATTAATTGGGACAAAGCATTTTTGTAATTAAAATCGTAAGTTGGTTACCAGTCAGTGATTCAAACCAGTTTTAACTGCTTTAAACAGGTGTGAGCTGCCGCAGAGATGAGCAAACTGTTAAATCTGTTAATAATAATTGTGGGAAACATGTCTCTAGGGGGTGCCCTTCCCCTCTAGAGACATGCTGCCCACTCAGGACAGCATGTCATGGGTTAATAACCCATGTACAATAAGCCGGCTATTGTCGGCTCTGTAGATTTTTATTAATGAAGCCGCGGCTCCCCTGTCAGCTGCGCACATACTATATGTAATGTAGAAAAGCCAAGATGCCAGCGCTGCCTAAGGTTAGCACGCAATACAAAAAGTGCATGTGCACATAATTTCTAACTGTACTTTAAACTGAGACATTTGGCAAACAATTGATCAATTCTTTGAGCTACCCCGCCACGTCACGGCATTCTCAGATGGGGCAGTCCTACTCTACATTTTTTAATTCGCTGTGCCATTACGGCCTCCTGAATGCATTAAAACCAGAACCATATCAAATGCACACGTACCTGAAGCATTACTGAACTACTCCCATGGCGCCAGAAAAGCAGCGCAGATAAAGGTAGACCAGGTCGAGACATGACATCTGGACATTATCAGATCTGACCCCCACACTGCCCGACCAACAACCATGGATGAGGGTAGAACAGGCCCAAACACATGTGCAACAATCAAGCAGAGCCTATGGGCAGGGTATGGCCGCTGTATGTATGTACAGCGGCCTAGATCAATCACATTAAAGACAGATAGAATGGCATGCACAACCAAGCGCGCACGGCAAAAAGTGGTGGTCAGCCACAAACCTATAACAAATAAAAAAGCCTTGATTGTTGCACATGTGTTTGGGCCTGTTCTACCCTCATCCATAGTTGCTGGTTGGGCAGTGTGGGGGTCAGATCTGATAATGTCCGGATGTCATGTCTGGACCTGGTCTGCCTTTATCTGCGCTGCTTTTCTGGCGCCATGGGAGTAGTTCAGTAATGCTTTTGTATTTGATATGGTTCTGCTTTTAATGCATTCAGGAGGCTGTAATGGCACAGCGTATTAAAAAATGTAGAGTAGGACTGCCCCATCTGAGAATGCCGTGACGTGGCGGGGTAGCTCAAAGAATTGATCAATTGTTTGCCAAATTTCTCAGTTTAAAGTACAGTTAGAAATTATGTGCACATGCACTTTTTGTATTGCGTGCTAACCTTAGGCAGCGCTGGCTTCTTGGCTTTTTTATATACGTAATGTAGGTATAGTATGTGCTGCTGTCCAGGGTCCTGTAGGCTTTTACAGTAGATCTATGGCGGTGCGCTGCCCATAGATCTACTGTAAATGCCTACAGGACCTCGGACAGTGGCACATACTATACGTACATTACGTATAGTATGTGCGCAGCTGACAGGGGAGCCGCGGCTTCATTAATAAAAATCTACAGAGCTGACAGTTGCCGGCTTATTGTACATTGGTTATTAACCCATGACATGTCGTCCTGAGTGGGCAGAATGTCTCTAGGGGGGTGGGCACCCCCTAGAGATATGTTGCCCACAATTATTATTAATATTTAATCTGTTTTTACAGTGTTAACGATTTGTTCATCCCTGCGGCAGCAGGGATGAACAAACTATACGGTAACCGCATTGCTCAGGATTACACATCCTGAGCAATGCGGTTACCGCATTGTGGGTCAGAGAACTGCTCCGAAAACTGCAGCCTGCATGATTTTTCGTGTAGGCTGCAGATCCGGAGCTGGTAACCGGATTGCATGTAGTGCAATCCGGTTACCATAATGGGCTCCTATGGGGAGCATTTCCTTATGCGGTTTTGAGCTTTTTAAAAGCTCAAAACCGGATCAGGATTTGAAAAGACAGCTGCAGATGTGACCCTAGCCTTAATTTCTCTATTTCTGACAATACAGGTGAGAACTACCACCTATGGCACTTGCTTTGTTTCACATACTGTTTCTTCCTGACCTGTAACTTCTCTGAATTATAAATACGGGGGCCATACTGCTAGACGTCCTGTCCCAGGACCCATATCATCAATGACTTTGTACTTCAGTTAGCTCTCACTCTTTCTCTGTATTAAGCATCAAGCTATCTTCCACCTCCGTCCCTATTACATCAGGGACACCCATGTCATGTGGCTCTGCTCTCTAGTCAAACCTTTAATCCATCACTACTGCAAACTTGACCCGATCTGGCCTTTTAACAGGAAACCATCACTGTTCTCTAACTCTAGCCCTTCCCTCTCTGAGCTAATCCTAAACATTATCTCTATCTTACCCTGTTGTTGGACAAAGTGCATTTCAACATTACCAATGCATATTACGGTTCACATTACACTTCACAATAACGCTGGTGTCTTCAAGATGGAATGTGAGCAGTATGTCCATCTCCTTACACAAACAGAAAAAAAGACACACAAAACACAAAACTGGACAATATACAGGTGCAAAAGCAATGATGTATTAAGGTCCACATCTGTTTGAAATATTGCAAAGTAAGAGATATTTAAAATTGGGGAGCCTATCTATAATTCATGCAGATAATCATCTGACTGGTTCCCTTATATTATTTATCATTGTAGCTCCCCAGAATCCGGTTAACACAATAGCATTTCCTCCCTTGGGGGTGATGTCACGCTTGGAAGCAAGAAGGGGTTTTCACACCAGGTAAAGAGTCCGAGGTTGTGAGGGTATTCCAGACCCAGCAGCCAAAACCGGAGGACGGGATATTCCACATCTACCGGCCATAGCAAATCACCTGGAGGCACAGCAGCATTGGAGAGCTTAGGGATAGGTGCCAGAGGAGTGGTGCTTGGGAAAGGGCTCAAGCTGCCTGCCATAGGGGTGAGGGACTTAAACACATGAAGAGAGGGTCACAGCTTAGCTACAGGCAGCCAGGACCAAAAAGGAGTAGCGCAACAGGGAGGCCTCAGAACTCACCAGGTGAGGAGATCCCCAACTTGCTTCCAGGACACCAGGATTCCAAACATCTCCTGTGGACAGTACCTTTGTTTGAATCTGCTACTACCAGTAAAGGTAAAGGAGACTACAAACCCTTAGTCCTGCACCCCAACAGCCTACTACCGCCATGGACTATCCTGGCTGCCCTGGGGAGTGATATCACTTAAGCTGCGATTCCACCGTCCACAGAGGTCCCTGCAGCGTGGGCCATCAATAGCTGAACATCATGAACATCATCATCATCACAACAACCATCTCTAAATCCCTATTCCTCAACTTTTAAATTGATTCCCAGGGTCACAGAGCCGGGTTTCGACCCGTGACTCCCCAGAAGTATCAAAGCTTGATTCTGAGTATCCCACGACCCTGTGGTTGTATCATATAATAATTTGAAAGTTAGCATTCTCCTAGAACACTAAATTAGCTTTCCTCTAGGTAACTACGTAATAAGTCAAGATTTGATCCTAAAAAAAAGCTTAGAAATTACTTATGATAGGTATTTTTCAAAAAATTGCTCAATAATTTTTGTCGTAATTACATCATTAGCTCATCTACCCCATTTCCCACCCTCTTGGCCCCTTTACACACAGCTACAGGTGACAGGTTTTCCACAGGTAACTTACTGGTTGCAGTGAAATCATGGAGACATAGTTCCATTTGTACACAGCAACAAGATAGAACCATGTCTCTATGATTTCACTGCAACCAGTAAGTTACCTGTGGAAAACCTGTCACCTGTAGCTGCGTGTAAAGGGGCCATCTCAAAATTTTTGCACCTGCATACAGAGTTGTATAGCTTCTATTGAGTGCAAGTGAGCAGGTTGGAGAGTTCTGTGATTTGTAATGCAGTTTGTTCTATTCACTTAAATATTAAGGGTGTTGTTTCATTTCAAAATTTGTTAGTCTCTTGGCACATTTTGTTGTAACAAAATATACCACACTTTAGTCACCCTCTCTCAGTCCACATCTGAGTCTCTACTGCTGCTGCTTAAGTGGCTGCAGTGGCTCCAGGCTTTTGTGGGTGGCGGGAAAAATAATTTCAGTGGGCCCCTTTAACAATCTGCCCCCCCTCGCTGATGGCATATATATCCATACCTTGAGCCGCATCCATGCTTAGACAGCAGAAAATAGTGTCATTAGCACTAATTTTAATGTACTAGTGTAGGATAGGGATAATAGATAGAATAGGGTGATAAATCTATTGTTAGTGCCTTTCTGCAGATTGTATTAAGTTATATATTCAATACAGAATTTCCATATCAATGAAAGTGAGAAGCCCTGAAAGGGATTCCTACTTCATGAAGCTATTGAAACAAGTATATAATACAGAGCTTTGGGTCTAATATATAACTTTATAATACAGAGAGAAAAAAAGAGTAAAAGCTTCAATTATGCATTACTACACAATTTTATTGTTTTAGTACAAGGACAAGAAAGGGGGTGTAAAGTGCTTGTCCACGAATATATGTTAGGAGGACTTGCAGGCAGCAGAGGGGGAGAGTGAGGGAGCATGTGAGGGACATTTCCGCAGCCCCCCGGAGCTGAATAAGACAGCCCTGAAACTTTACCAAGACACTTTCTGGAACACCATAATAGTGATCCATCCTCCCTGATGTTTAGGGGGATCGATGTTATCCATGGTGGGATCAGGGGCAGTGATGTTCGAAAAGTATTGTCACAACAAGAAACAGGTGGTATGTGCCCCTTGACACAATGTCACCCCGTGGATTAAACGAAAATTTGAGCTTTGCCCCTTTTCTTTAGCTGCCGCTGTCCGGTTCATCCAGGTTTTTGTACTTCCAATTTTAAAGATAGTTAGAATTTCTCTAATTTATAAAACTTTTTTATCCTTCTATTTTTAAATGGATCTAACAGGTACTGTCTCTCTGTCCACTGGGATGAAATTGCTGCCAAAGATGCCGTTCTTTCTATGTGTGGATTTATTCACCTGGAACAGATTACTGTGGGATTGAGATGTATCATCGTGTAAATGGTGTACTCATTTGGTGACCCCTTTCATTATCTGCATAATCCCCGGTTCCTGTGGCCCGATGTGCTCCTGCCCTGGTGGGTGGTTGCTGCCATAGTACCGTGTCTCTTAATGCGGCGCATGTGAGGTCACCATGGTGACGCGTTCCAGTCGATTGCGCATGTGTGCAGCATGGCGCGTAGGTGGTGGGCGGCTGCTCGTCGGACAGAGCGGCGAATCATTTCTGGTCACGAAGGACCGGCAGGTAACGTCACTTCCGGTGACGTGGTATGCGGGGAGCAGCATATAATGCGGGCTGGGACAGTGCCATGTATCCCCTAATGAAGTGACCACAGGTCTCGACCAGGCCACGAAACGTGTTGGGTTCCTTCTGCCCGGTCTCACCCTGTTGTGTGCCCTGCTCTTGGATGTTCTCTGCAAACTCTGGTAACGTGCTTAATCTATGATATAGATAAAAAAGGGGAAGGGGAACAAGAGGCACAATAGTGCCCTATCACTCATACACTATGCCACAGTGGTATATAGGTAAACCACTCACCTATGTCAGTTGTGAGACCCACAACTGGTATGCAGACATGTAGTATCAAAATCCTGACGGCTGCCGCTGAACCTCCTCCAACCACTTGCACGTGGAATCTCAGGAAGATAGGGGAAAAACAGAGGTGTGTAACGGTCCGCGCTGCCGAAATCCACTTGCTCAAGAGAACACACGGGTCAGTGATGTTCAAGCAAAGTTCCTTTATTGAATCCTACGCGTTTCAGTGCCTTCCTGGCACCTTCCTCAGGGATGCCCTCATTCCACCAAACACACATATATATAGTGAATTTCATAAGGGTAATTGATGGGAGGTCCCATCAATGATGACGTCACCCACGTCACTAGGAAGGGGTGGATAGCTGGTTTTGGCGCAGTTCACATTACAAACTGAATATTAACAACATAATCAAACATAGGATCAAATCTTCCCAGGGGGATAGAACCCACTACACTCAGGGCAAACACCATCAATTTCGCCAGTCCTGTGGCGCAGTACCTTGATACTGGCGAAATTGATGGTGTTTGCCCTGAGTGTAGTGGGTTCTATCCCCCTGGGAAGATTTGATTTTCTTAGTGATTCGCAATAAGCAATGCACAGCTTTATAAGTGTTTTTTAGGCGTTTCTGTAGCGAATTTTCTCAAGTTTTTTATTGATTTCGTTTAGTCTGATTTTTTACTATGTTTTCATGATATCCTATGTTTGATTATGTTGTTAATATTCAGTTTGTAATGTGAATTGCGCCAAAACCGGCTATCCGCCCCTTCCTAGTGACATGGGTGACATCATCATTGATGGGACCTCCCATCAATTACCCTTATGAAATTCACTATATATATGTGTGTTTGGTGGAATGAGAGCATCCCTGAGGAAGGTGCCAGGAAGGCACTGAAACGCGTAGGATTCAATAAAGGAACTTTGCTTGAACATCACTGACCCATGTGTTCTCTTGAGCAAATGGATTTCGGCAGCGTGGACCATTACACACCTCTGTTTTTCCCCTATCTTCCTAACCTATGATATAGGACTATGCCCTATCACTTCCTATGGTAATGAGTCTATGTGATTCCTGCTAAGCACTTGCACTTTATTGTATACTAGCTGTAGTACCCGGCTACGCCCGGGTTAATAAATAACTGATGTTAGCTATAACAAAATAGAATTTGAATATGTCATATTAATGACCTGTAAGAAAATAGAAGCTGAGCTGTAATTGATTGCTATAGGCAGCCTAATAAATCTCCAGCCAACATTAAACCCTCCCTTTGGCCGGGCAGTATATGTGACCTCACAATACACATAATAGACAGCTCATGTGACTGACATCTGCCTTAACTCCCTATATGGCACATGTGTTGCACATTGGCTGTTTTTAATCAGATGTTTATGTTTGGAAAATAAAGATAGCACACGTATGAGGCGAGTTGTGTGAGGTGATTTGTGCACATCTGTGTCTGTCTGTGTGGTGTGTGTGTCCCTGGGGTGTGTATGTGTGTGTCCCTGTGGGGGGGGGGGGGGTATGTGTGGTGTGTGTCTCTGTTGTGTGTGTCTCTTTGTGGTGTGTGTGTGTCCCTGTGGGGTGAATGCATGTGTCCCTATAGGGTGTGTATGTGTGTGTTTCTCTGTGGGGGGGTCTGTGTGGTGTGTGTGTGTATCTGTGTTGTGTGTGTCTCTTTGTGGTGTGTGTCCCTGTGGGGTGAGTGCATGTGTCCCTATAGGGTGTGCATGTGTGTGTGTCCCTGTGGGAGGGGGTGTCTGTGTGGGGTGTGTGTGTCTCTGTGTTGTGTGTGTCTCTGTGTGGTGTGTGTCTCTTTGTGGTGTGTGTGTGTCCCTGAGGGGTGAGTGCATGTGTCCCTATAGGGTGTGTATGTGTGTGTGTCCCTGTGGGGGGGTCTGTGTGGTGTGTGTGTGTCTCTTTGTGGTGTGTGTGTCCCTGTGGGGTGAGTGCATGTGTCCCTATAGGGTGGCTATGTGTGTGTGTCCCTGTGGGGGGGTCTGTGTGGTGTGTGTGTCTGTGTCATGTGTGTCTCATTGTGGTGTGTGTGTGTGTCCCTGTGGGGTGAGTGCATGTGTCGCTATAGAGTGTGTGTGTGTGTCCCCTTGGGGGTGTGTGTGTGTCTCTATGTTGTGTGTGTCTCTTTGTGGTGTGTGTGTGTGTTTGTTCGGGTGCGTGGTGAGTATCCAATGTTGGGGCTGCACCTTAGCGACTATACACTTGCTGTTACTCTTTGTGTGCGTGTGTTGTGTATACATGTCCCCGTGCGTGGTGAATATCTCATGTTGGGGCCCCACCTTAGTGACTATATGCTGGTATGTGCTGTTAGTCTTTGGCGCTATCATTAAGCCCCTCTCATTCACAACTGTCAACTGTCACTTTTTCCCCATTATGTAGATAGGGGCAAAATTGTTTGGTGAATTGGAATGCGCGGGGTTAAAATGTCGCCTCACAACATAGCATGTGACGCTCCCGGGGTCCAGACGTGCGACTGAGCAAAATTTTGTAGCTGTAGCTGGCAGCTGTCGATTTTCCTCCCACACGTTTCCTTTCCCTTTTTCCCCATTATGTAGATAGGGCCAAAATTGTTTGGTGAACTGGAACGCGCGGGGTTAAAATTTCGCCTCACAACATAGCCTATGACGCTCTCAGGGTCCAGATGTGTGACTGTGCAAAATTTTGTCTCTATAGCTGACAGCTGTCGATTTTCCTCCAATATTTTTCCATTCACATTTTCCCCATTATGTAGATAGGGCCAAAATTGTTTGGTGAACTGGAACGCGCAGGGTTAAAATTTCGTCTCACCACATAGCCTATGACGCTCCCGGGGTCGAGACGTGTGACTGTGCAAAATTTTGTGGCTATAGTTGCGACGGTGTAGATGCCAATCCCGGATATACACACATACACACATACACACATTCAGCTTTATATATTAGACTAGCTGTAGTACCCGGCTACACCCGGGTTAATAAATAACTGCTGTTAGCTATAACAAAATAGAATTTGAATATGTCATATTAATGATCTGTAGGAAAATAGAAGCTGAGCTGTGATTGATTGCTATAGGCAGCCTAATAAATCTCCAGCCAACAGTAAACCCTCCCCCTGGCCGGGTAGTATATGTTACCTCACACATACACATAATAGACAGCTCGTGTGACTGACATCTGCCTTAATTCCCTATATGGCACATGTGTTGCACATTGGCTGTTTTTAATCAGATGTTTATGTTTGGAAAATAAAGATAGCACACGTATGAGGCGAGTTGTGTGAGGTGATTTGTGCACATCTGTGTCTGTCTGTGTGGTGTGTGTCTCCCTGGGGTGTGTATGTGTGTGTCCCTGTGGGATGGGGTCTGTGTGGTGTGTGTCTCTGTTGTGTGTGTCTCTTTGTGGTGTGTGTGTCCCTGTGGGGTAAGTGCATGTGCCCCTATAGGGTGTGTATGTGTGTGTGCCCCTGTGTGGGGGTCTGTGTTGTGTGTGTCTCTTTGTGGGGTGTGTGTGTATCCCTGTATGATGAGTGCATGTGTCCCTATAGGGTGTGTATGTGTGTGTGTGTCCCTGTGGGGGGGGTCTGTGTGGTGTGTGTGTGTGTCTCTTTGTGGTGTGTGTGTCCCTGTGGGGTGAGTGCATGTGTCCCTATAGGGTGGCTATGCGTGTGTGTCCCTGTGGGGGGGGGTCTGTGTGTGGTGTGTGTGTGTCTCTTTGTGGTGTGTGTGTGTCCCTGTGTGGTGAGTGCATGTGTCGCTATAGAGTGTGTGTGTGTGTCCCCTTGGGGGTGTGTGTCTTTGTGGTGTGTGTTTGTTCAGGTGCATGGTGAGTATCCAATGTTGGGGCTGCACCTTAGCGACTATACACTTGCTGTTACTCTTTGTGTGTGTGTGGTGTGTATACATGTCCCTGTGTGTGGTGAATATCTCATGTTGGGGCCCCACCTTAGTGACTATATGCTGGTATGTGCTGTTAGTCTTTGGCACTATCATTAAGTCCCTCTCATTCACAACTGTCAACTGGTAACTGTCACTTTTTCCCCATTATGTAGATAGGGGCAAAATTGTTTGGTGAATTGGAATGCGCAGGGTTAAAATTTCGCCTCACAACATAGCCTATGACGCTCCCGGGGTCCAGACGTGTGACTGTGCAAAATTTTGTCTCTATAGCTGACAGCTGTCGATTTTCCTCCCACACGTTTCCTTTCCCTTTTTTCCCATTATGTAGATAGGGGCAAAATTGTTTGGTGAACTGGAACGCGCAGGGTTAAAATTTCGCCTCACAACATAGCCTATGACGCTCCCGGGGTCCAGACGTGTGACTCTGCAAAATTTTGCGGCTGTAGCTGCGACGGTGTAGATGCCAATCCCGGATATACACACATACACACAAACATACACACATTCAGCTTTATATATTAGATGAATGTGAGCCCAATTGATGTAAATTGTAACTTGCTGTGAGCGGTATGTTATTTGCCATTGTTACTTGGTATTTCACATTCTGTAAACCCTGGAAATAGTGCAATGATATGCTATGGATCTAGACCTGTAAACTGCAATTATTATGGGTATCTCCTATGTAAATGTACATCAATTATCTTGCTGTAGATGTCCAGCACATGTGCACTTTACACCCTCTTTCTTGTCCATGATCCTTGTACTAAAACAATAAAATTGTGTAGTAATGCAAAATTGAAGCTTTTACTCTTTTTTTCTCTCTGTATTATAAAGTTATATATTAGACACACACAGCTCTGTTAAATACACATATAGAAATGCACACTACTTGCACAAATTAACACACTGCTCTGCTACGTGAACATATAGAGACACACAGGTCTTTTAAATGAGCGTATTGATACACACAGCTCTGCTACATGAACGTATAGACAACAAACAGCTATGATACATGCCTTCTCAGATGACACTACTTTTACCTTATTTCGTGACGATAGGGTAATCTTACGACCTGACCCAGCATACCTAGCTAAGGTAGTCTCTACATTACACTGGTCCCAAGAGATTGTCTTACCTACTTTTTGCAGTAACTAAACAAATGATAAAGAACTAAAATTACATGCTTTAGACATCAAACATTGTATAGAGAAATTTCTAGAGGTCACAACTCCTTGGAGGAAGGATAGGTCCCTTTTTGTTTTCAGGTACAGATGAAAGATTGCAGGGCCTCCAAGGCCACATTGGCTCGCTGGGTTAGGGATGCTATTAGCATGGTCTACTCTCTACAAGCGGTGTCTGGTGCCAATGTTCAGGGGTACTCTGATATCTCGGGCGCACTTGTACGGTGATGTCATGGGGTGGTCAGTGCCCAAGTCCGTGCCCTTGAGCAGACAATAAATAGGGAAAAGAAAAATAAACTTGTTTGTGACGCCACCTGTAGGTTCGGTGATGGCACTGGCACTGCTTGAACCTCTGGGGGATGGGCGGCAGCAAGGTGTCGTAGCTCTTTACAGGAAGAACAAAGTCCCTGGGGTGTTGAAAGTAGCAATGGTGGAATAGGGCAGCGCGGCCTCCGCTGCAAGATATAAGGCAGGTAAACCACAGTTCATTAGAAAGGAACATGGACACATTGCTCACTCTGAACGGGTATTTTACTCCAGTAATATGCAGGCTTACAGGGTAAACAGTTTTTTCAGTCAGGGTAGTGGACATGGTGGTCTTGGCAGTGAGTAATGTCCATCTGAAGCTCCTCTGATGTTCCTTCTCTATCACTTTCTCTGTCCTTTTCTGTGGTGCCCTGCCCAATCCCACTTCTTGAACCAGGCCTGTCGGGTGATATGGGAACCCTTAATCTCTCCAAAGGGAATCCAACACTGTTTAGTGCTTCTGGTGGAGACCGTGCTTGGTTTAGGGCGGTTGGATCGAGCTCCTAAAAAGCTATCGACCACGCCGGTGATTTGAAGTTCAGGGATGGACCTCCGATCCATGTCAGAGCCGGTACCCCGCTTTGGACTGGGCCAGGGTGATTCAGTTACCCTCTATCTGCCTCTTTCTCTTCTGGGTCACCAGGTTGAGGTGCCCTCCCTCTGAGCTCCTTCTCCTTCTCTCTCCTCTCTCGTTCTCACTGCTCACTGTGTGCTTCCCCCCCCCCCCCCCCCCCCGCTCTGCCCACACTCCTCCCACCGGGACTGGGTCTTCACAAACATCAGGTTAACCCTTAAGTCCCCTGCTCTGAGTGTGCAAATGCAGATTGTGGAGCTTCAGACTTCTATTACTCCTTACCAGAACAAAGCATACTGCACCTTCTGTTAGGGGTGCAGTACCCTTTTGTAGTGTGTTGACTAGCAGGGTGCTACAGCGGCACAGAAGTGAAGACGAACCTCAGAGCTCATTCCACAAGGGCAGTGGCTACTGCCTGGGCTGAAAGGTCAGGCGTACCTATTGATCAGATCTGCATAGCGGCGACATGTTCTTTGCCTTCAACTTTCTATAAGCACTATCGATTAGATCTCTCTTTTGCTGAAATCACTTTTGCGAGTAGGATTCTACAGACTGTGGTCCCTTCCTAATGTACGTTTCTCTGTAATTCTCTCATTTTGGGTGCTGTCATGGATGACTGATAAACACGTAATTACTTACTAGTAATGTGTTTTTTCAGAGCCCATGACAGCACCCACATATTCCCTCCCGTTGTTGAGGGTTCGTCATTTCTTTCTTCTTCTCTTGGTGTATTTACACGCGGTGATCAGGGTTGTGGTGGATGTTCTGGAGATCCATTTTTCAGACTATGCAACCAACTGACATGGAGAGAGGAACTTCCCCTTTTAAAGCCTGATGGTTCCCTGTCCTTGGAGGGCGGATCCCTCTGTCGTTCTGGGTGCTGTCAAGGACTCCGAAAAAAACACATTACTGGTAAGTAATTACACGTTTTCCTGCCAAGAGATGCAGAATTGTTGCAGAACTTTCTGCACCAAATCCTACTACGTGTACAAATATCTTGATTTTCCTTTAATTTTTTTTTCTTTATTTACATTTTTTAAACATACAAAGAAAGTAAATTCAAAAATTAACAGATAGTGGTGACCACAGTACAGATATATGTGCGAAGTCATGTAAATAACAGAAAAAGTATAAACAGCAACAATAAGGAATAGAATAAAAAATTAATAAGGCAGGTTTATCCACATAATTACACAGTTAGAGATGGCGTATATTCAATAAGTGCATATTGAGTTGTAATTTGCAAGTTAAAGAAGAGAATTTATGTCCTTTGAAAGAAATATCATGGCGAGGTTGCAGAATTAGGTGAACTGTAAATGGGATAGGCAAAATACTGTATCCACCAGGGGGTCCTGTCTTCAATGGAGCTTGACCACCGTGGCACCCAAAAAGAGCTGAATGATTTTAACTCTACCCATACAAGCCAGTCTAAGGTGCCCAGATCTTAATAAAATGGTCATGAGAATAGGTCTCCCAGCTTGAAAGTTCCTCCAATCTATAAATGTTGTTAATTTTAATTAGCCATTCCTCCAGAGTTGGAGGAGTTTGTTTCTTCCATTTTGAAGCAATTATATGTTTGCTGCTCCCCACATTAAAGGAACTAGATCATGATTTTCAGGTTTCAAGTTAGATGTAGGGAGGGACAAGAGTACTTCTGTAGCTGTAAGATCTATATCACACCCAAGGTTTTCAAGGTATCATTAACATTAGACCAGAATTGTTGAAGATTCTGGCAAGACTAAAAAATATGGGTTAATGTGCCTCTCGATGTCCCACATCTCCAGCATAGAGGGGACTCAGTTCATCTCAAGTGGAAGAGCTTTTCCAGGGTATAATACCACCTCAAAAATAATTTGTATGCAGTTTCCTCAAGCAGGATGCATCTAGAGAAACCATGTGAGTTGGAGCACATCATTTGCTTATCTTGCGGAGATAGGGGATGCCAAGTTCCATCTCCCACGAGTGCAAAAATAGAGGGGGGGGTTAATCGATTTAGAATTAAGGAGGTTATTGTAATTTTTTTTAGATGACTTTCGAGATAGGAGGGCATACCTTTGTTAAGTTTTCCAAATAAAGCCAGTGGGGCAGTGGAGTTGTCAATTGTTTAACCTGAATTATAAAATGTGACATATGTAACTGTTAAAGATGAGTAATTGGGCGTCTTTTATTGTCCAAGGGCCACAAATTTGCGCGTGGTATTTTACCGTGTAAGAGAGGGCAGATCGGTTTATGCGGGAGAGAATACCAGAGGCCATAGGAATCTGTAAAGCCTGGATTAAAGATGTATGGAATAAGTCCAAGTGGAATTTTGTCCATAAAATAGCACACAGGTGGGTGGTTTAGAATCAATGAACGTCTAATTAGCAAGGTTGTTGAAAGGATGTCGTCAAATCCAGCCCCTAATGGAGGGCATGCTGTCCATAAAGCCCCCATCACACGGGCTACATCGCTGCCGATACCAGAGGCGATGTAGGGGTGTGGCCTATCGCAGCGACATCGCCCCTACGTCGCCTCATGTAAAGGGGCGATGTCGGCGGTGCCGGGCGGTCGCCTGGTTTCAGAGCAGTGCTCTGAAACCAGGCGACCATCATGGGGCGATGTGTGCACATCGCCCCATGTAACCGGGCGCCAGCGATCTGTCAGGCGATGGGAGCCATAGGCTCCCATTGTCCTGCATCGCCGCTGGGGTTTTCAGACACCTCGGCGGCGATGCCGCCTGACAGCTCGCCGTGCGGGGCTGGAGGTGTCGCTCCGTGTAAATGGGTGACGGCGACGCTGGCGGGGCGCCAAAAACGTGCGCGCTCCCGCCAGTCGCCGCCGACATCCCCAGCCCCGTCGCCAGGTGTGACGGGGGCTTTATAGTTTTTACGTCTCTCTACCCATAAGTTACATTTTGATGTGGGTGTAATTACCTTGGTCTGCTAGATGAGTAAGTTTCAACCATCTGGCTAGGTGTATGGCCTGGTAATAGGAGGTTAAATCAGGGAGACCTAAGCCTCCCGCATGTTTTGGTAATATCAGAGTCTTAAAGGGAAGCCGAACTTTTTTATATTTCCAAACGAACTTGGCAATGATTTGATTAAAAGAGTGAAAGAAGGATTTCGATTGTGAGATTGGGACCATGTTCATTACAAAAAAGATTTTAGGGAGAATATACAATTTAATCATTTTAACTCACCTAACCAGGACAAAAAAGGAAGGTCAAAGGATTGTAGGAGGTTTGTAATTTTTTCCAGTAGAGGGGCAAAATTATGTTGGAAGAGGGTTAGTGGGTCGTCTGTAATGTATATCCTCAAATATTTAATTTTTTATGCTGGGCCATTTAAAGGGGGTAGAGACTTTGAGTGCCCGAATGTCTGCCATGGACTGAAATATTAGGAGCCTCAGATTTGTCAAGGTTTATCTTAAAATTGGAGAGTTCTTGGAATAGGGAAAAGAGCTCCAACAGCTTTGGGATGGCTGTCCTCTAATTGGAAATCAACAATAAAAGGTCATCCGCAAAAGCAGCAGCCTTCATCTCCATCTGGTCAACTCTCATTCCCTTAATCTTTATTTTGTCTGATAGCTTGTATCAAGGTCTCCATCACCAACACAAATAAGGATGGGGAGAGAGGGCATCCCTGTCTGGTACTGTTGCATATCTTGAAAGGCTCCGATAGGATCCCAGTCATCCTGACCCTGGCTGTAGGATAGGCATACAATGATAGTATAGCTTCAGTGAAAGGGGGAGAGTAGGCAAATGTCTGCAAAACACGTCATATATAATCAAAAGCCTTCTCAGCATCCGTAGAGAGAGTAGTGAGGGCCTGACCTGTGCACTTTGCGTATGAGATGGCCTGCAGAACTCTAGTAGCGTTATTAGGGATGAGCGAGTATGCTCTGCGCTACTCGTTACTCGCACGAGTATCCCGGTACTCGGGATGCTCGGCGAGCACCGAGTACCGCCGAGATGCTCGGACTGCTCGGTAATAATAAGCGATCTGACACACGTACACAGCTCCCTTCAGTGCACACAGTGAGCTGGCACCACACAGGGAGCAGATTCATTGTTAGGATCCCTCTGGGGGCCACAGCAAGGTGTTGTATGTTGCAGCGATTTCAAAAAGCCCCCCTCCCGCCCTTTCCCAGCAATACTCGTTTTATAACCGGAAGTCTGTGGGCGGAGCCTGTCACTCATTGACTTACATTGGGCTCGGTGCTCGGCCGAGTACACGAGTATCTTGATATGCTCGGCCAGAGCACCGAGCACCCGAGCATTTTAGTGCTCGCTTATCACTAAGAGTTATCTCTACCCTCCCTTCCCTGCACATATGCAGTCTTGTCAGGGCAAACCAGATCAGCTACGATCAGATTTATTCTACTGGCCAGTACTTTGGCCCATAATTTCATATCTGCATTAAGCAGTGAAATTGGATGGTAATTGCTACAGAGGGTACCATCCCTCCCCTCCTTACGGATAATGGCGATGTGAGCTTCTAGAGACTGTGGAGGAGGAATTGAACCTAGAAGAAATGAGTTAAACAATCCACTAAATGGGGTATAAAAAGATCAGCAAATTTTTTATAATATATTATTGGGAAAACGTCTGGGCCAGGGGTCTTTCCATTAGGAATTACATTCAACGTATCCCTTACCTCCTGAGCCGTGATTTTATTTAGAAGTAGTGTCTGACCTAAGGGGAAACCTCAGGCAGTGAAAGTGAAGCAAGGAACAATGGACACGTCAAGTAGCAGTAGGAGGGTCTTTCATAGAGTCGGGTGAGTCTAAATTGCACAGGGAGTGATAGTAATGTTGGAAGGCTTCAACTATATCCTTTGACTCAACCACCCTGTCACCACTAGCCATACGCATCTGTTGGACAAAATGTTTTTCTTTTTGCTTCTTTAACAGTCGGGAGGTGAATTTGCTTCCCCTGGTACCATGCATATAAATTTTTTGCTTGCAGCGAGCAAATATTTTAGCAGAGTTTAAATTGAGGAGATCCTTAAGCTGGCAGCGCAAAGTGGTCAGGTCTGCATGGACGGAGCTGGCTCTCATCCTCTTATGCATCCGTTCCATAGTGCTGATTTGATGCAAGAGTGAAGAGATCTCCTTACTCTCTGTCATTTAATATGAGAGCCCAGCACTATCAGTTCCCCTCTGAGGATCGCCTTATGGGCTTCCCAAATAAGCGGAGTAATCTTCCCTTCAGTGATATTTTCTCTGAAAAATATAGCCAGAGAAAAATTCAATTGCGACAAATGGTCAGGATTACCCAATAAGGATTTGTTCAGCTGCCATGTCGGAAGAGGGCGGGGGAGGGAGGCGATTTGCAATTCTATAAAGACCAGGGCATGATCTGAAATCGTTATAGAGCCTATTGAGGTATTAGAAATTAATGTGATAGCTGAATTTTGAACTAGGAGATAATCTAATCTGTGATATGAATTGTGCGATAATGAATAAAAGGAATAGTGTTTTATGGTAGGTTGAGCAAGTCTCCAAGGGTCGATCAAGTTGAAGGAATTAAATTTGTTTAGGAGGCTCTGCCTGGATTTTTGCAGGATAGAGGATTTACCATTAGTTGCGTTCAGATTTGGATGTACAGTCATGGCCAAAAGTTTTGAGAATGAGACAAATATTAATTTTAACAAAGTCTACTGCTTCAGTTTTTCTAATGGCAATTTGCATATACTCCAGAATGTCATAAAGAGTGATCAGCTTAACAGCAATTACTTGCTAAGTCAATATTTGCCTAGAAAATAAACTTTAACCCCCAAAACACATTTCAACATCATTGCAGTCCTGCCTTAAAAGGAGCAGCTAACATCGTTTTAGTGATTGTTCCATTAATACAGGTGTGGGTGTTAATGAGGACAATCAGTCATGATTAAGTAAGAATGACACCACTGACACTTAAAAGGAGCTGGTGCTTGGTATCATTGTTTCTCTTCAGTTAACCATGGTTATCTCTAAAGAAAGACGTGCAGCCATCATTGCACTGCACTAAAATGGCCTAACAGGGAAGAGTATCGCAGCTAGAAAGATTGCACCTCAGTCAACAATCTATCGCATCATCAAGAACTTCAAGGAGAGAGCTTCCATTGTTGTCAAAAAGGCTCCAGGGCGTCCAAGAAAGACCAGCAAGTGCCAGGACCGTATCTTAAAACTACCAGCAGTGCCGAGCTTGCTCAGGAATGGCAGCAGGCTGGTGTGAGTGCTTCTGCACGCACTGTGAGGCGGAGACTCTTTGAGCAAGGCCTGGTTTCAAGGAGGGCAGCAAAGAAGACACTTCTCTCTAGAAAAAACATCAGGGACCGACTGATATTCTGCAAAAGGTACAGGGAGTGGACTGCTGAGGACTGGGGTAAAGTCACTTTCTCTGATGAATCCCCTTTTCGATTGTTTGGGACATCTGGAAAACAGCTTATTCGGAGAAGAAGAGGTGAGCGCTACCACCAGTCTTGTCTCATGCCAACTGTAAAGCATCCTGAAACCATTCATGTGTGGGGTTGCTTCTCAGCCAAGGGAATTGGCTCACTCACAGTCTTGCCTAAAAACACAGCCATGAATAAAGAATGGTACCAGAATGTCCTCCAAGAGCAACTTCTCCCAACCGTCCAAGAGCAGTTTGGTGCCCAACAATGCCTTTTCCAGCATGATGGAGCACCTTGCCATAAATAAAGGTGATAACTAAATGGCTCAGGGAACAAAACATAGAGATTTTGGGTCCATGGCCTGGAAACACCCAGATCTTAATCCCATTGAGAACTTGTGGTCAATCATCAAGAGACGGGTGGACAAACAAAAAACCAACAAATTCTGGCAAAATGCAAGCATTGATTATGCAAGAATGGACTGCTATCAGTCAGGATTTGGTCCAGAAGTTGATTGAGAGCATGCCAGGGGGAATTGCAGAGGTCCTGAAGAAGAAGGGTCAACACTGCAAATATTGACTTGCTGCATTAACTCATTGTAACTGTCAATATAACCTTTTGGTACTCATAGTATGATTGCAGTTATATTTCTGTATGTGATATAAACATCAGACAAACACAAATAAAAACCAGAGGGCAGCAGATCATGTGAAAATATCATTTTGGTGTCATTCTCAAAACTTTTGGCCATGACTGTAGTGTTAAGTTTAAATCGCCTTCCAGGATCAGCAGTCCCTCCATGAACAGAGCAAGAGTGTCCAAAGTAGTAGACAGCGACTGTGTCTGTCCCTGGTTCTGGGTGTAAAGATTTGCAAATGTTATCAATGTTTTAGCTAAGGAGCCTTTTACAAAGACGTATCTACCCTCCGAATCTGTGAGGCAATCTTTCAGAGTGAAGGGGAGTCCTTTCTTGAAGGCTATACTAACTCCTTTAGAAGCTGAGGAAGAGCAGCTATTACATCAGGTCGATACGGGGAGAAAGAGGTATTAGGGGCCCTACCCATCTTAAAGTGGGTTTCTTGGAGGAGACGTACATGGGAGTGATTTTTCTGCAAGAGGGAAAGAATTTAGCTATGCTTGGCTGGTGCATTCATACCTTTCACATTGAAAGACACCACATTGATCAAGTCTCCCATAGTCTGTTCAGCCATAGTCATGAAAACCATCAGTACTCGCCGCCATAGGGATACACGTGTGGTAGAACAATGACAGAATCAACATAACTATACACAAAAACATTCTCATCTTCAGCAGGGGGAGGTTGTGGGAACCCACTTATTGAAGATGAGACATGGTAAACCCAAGTAATGGTCAAAATCAGTAAATAGAGATAACAAAGCCATAAGAATTTAGTCTCTGGGAAAATATCTTTCCCAGCCCAGAAGGGAGAGATTCGAACAGCAGTCCATGCTGTCTGCCCTGTCGCACTATCCCCATCCTCCATCCAAGAAGAGAGAGAGAAAAAAAAAAGGAGGGAGGGGATGGGGGGAATAGAATGGGAGGGGGGAGAAGGTGTATCAGCACAGGTAGGAAATAAGAGGAGGAGAGGAAGGATAGGAAGGAGAGAAGGGGAAAAAGTCACTCAAGAACCACTTGTAGTCAGTATATAAATGAAAGGAGGGGAGGGGCAACAGACCGGCTACCGATCAAACAGTAAACATTGCCCCAATATCAATTTCTACCATATAGAACAATAACATGTAGCAGTGTCGGGCCCTTCAAGATCCAAGGGTAGCAACTCAGGTGAGGTGACGTTTGGAAGAGTTCATTCTAGTTTTCAGAGAGGCAGATTTCTTTTTAGTGGACCACTCCGCTGACTTAGCAAGTCACGGAATGGTCAACCCCAGATCAAGAGGCATCCACGAGGGGATAGGAATAGGATCAATTTGTAATGGCTCCCATGACTTCTCCAAATCCTCAGGGGTTTGGATGGTGATCTGGTGACCCTCTTTGGTGATCCCGATGCCGAATGGGAAGAGCCATTTGAACCTCAAACCTTTAGCCACTAGTGCATCTGTTAGTGGCTTTAACAGTCTCCTCTTAGCCAAGGTGGCAGGGGAAATGTCCTGAAAAATTTGGAAGTTGGTATCTCGATAGGTCAAGCCCCTACCTGTATGGCCGTGGTATCTAGATAGTTAAGAAGTCCGCAAATTATGTCTCTAAGGGGTTTACTGGATTTGGGTTTGAGAGCTCTATGGACCCTTTCGATGATGATGGTCTTGGCTCGGTCAGCACCTAAGATTGAGGAAAAAATTTCTTTGAAGACCTTGTTAAGGGAATCTGGAGCAAAGGAATCCGGAATGCCTCTCAGCTGCACATTTTTTCTCCGACTCCTGTTCTTCCATGGCCAGAAAAACAGTGTTGACATGTTGGTGAATGAGAACATGGTCTCCCAGGGTATTAGAGGCCTATATCAGGTCAGCTTGGGTGTTCTCTAAGGCTTCAACTCTGTGGCCTATATGTTTCACATCAGACCTGAGGCCGGTTATCTCCTTCATCAGGGATTTCATGGTTGTGGCCAAACATTTTTTCATATAAGATCGAGAAATAGGGACTAATTCTTCTGCGTTGGATTCGCAATTTCACTCATCCGGACTCATGTCTGAATTATCAATAAAGGAGAAGGCTCTGACCTACCGACTTGTCTGGGGATCTAGGAGTGTCCGTTTTTTTCATTAGAAATCTATCCAACTCTCCCTGAGATGTGGGTTTCTGACTGGAAGAGGTGGTTTTTTGTGACCACCTGATTGGACCATTATGAATGATTCTCTTTACGGGTGACCAATGATTACTACTTGGGCATATAGAGAAGAATACGCTGACATCATGGCATATAGAGCATCATGCATAGAAAACAGCTAATCCATATCAGACAAAGGCAGAAATCGTGGTTGTGAATGTAGTGTAGATATTAGAATAGGTGACTGTTAGAAGCGTGGCCTGCAGCCCCATGTAGAGCCACATTTTACAGGAGCTCCGGTGCTATCTGCTAAAAGCGACGGATTTAAAGTCTTTATAAAGACATTACTTCCAACAAACTTACAGGATCTACTAGGAACACACCTGAGCCCAAACTGGGCGAACTTGGCTTCAATTGGACCGGAGGAATACACCAGCAGCCAGATGACTGTGCTCCCATTCACAGGGACAGAGACTGGCACCATCTTGACCCTCTCAACAGGTTTCCTCTCTGCTGCTACACAAACTAGTCACTACTCAAAAGACAGCCAAGTGGTTACCGGTGGTGATTACCATACTACCCTTGTGAAACCATGAAGCCTGCTCCTGCACACCGGAACTGTGACTGTCCTGCTGAATCGCCCCGCATTGCTTGCCGCATAAGGGAGTAGAAGCCGCGACGGACATATGAGTGAGACACTAACTACCGGGTGAGTCCGATAGCGGTAACGCTCCTACGCGCTTAGATCCCCTAAATAACCGGGACTCTTTTCTACTGTGGGCGGCGGGCGGAGGGATCTAAAAGCAAAAAGAAGTCTGTGCCATCCCAGACACGCCCACCCTGTGATGTCATCCATAAGCAGGGGAAACAAATAAACATAGAGAATCAGTGCTGTTGACTGAGACCTGTCTGCTGCAGCAGTACAGGCACGAGATTCTGTATAGCCTGCAACATAACAAAGAGGTCAGCTGACTACATGAGTGCTTAAAAATGACAGAAAAAAGAGAAAAAGTCCAAGAGCATGGGAAGAATAGTGCCACAATAGAACAGCTTCCCTAGTGACGAGGTCATATTGAAAGAATGTCCAGCAGCACTAAATCTTAAATAACACAGATATAATCCATAGACACAAAGAGAAGAAATACGCAGGAGAGAAGAGGATCTACTAGCAAGTGGGGTTATGGGCCTCCACCGCAAGCCAGCTACGCAGACCCAGGAATGGGGTACCTATAATCACATTGAACATAGGCATACCCAACTTTAGAGAAAAGAAGTTCACCAGAAGAGGATACCCTCACATTGAATTCCCATATAAGCAATATAAGTAAACTAAGGATTTACAGACAGACAGATTAAATACAGGATTGGTAAAAAACGACACCAAAAGTCATTCCACCAAAGCCCAGGCTCAACTCCAATTCTAACAGTAGTGACCTAGTCATGGAACCTCTTAACTCTAACTCCAAAAGTAAAATACCAACTCCACTATACAGCCCAGGCAAAACCACAAAATGCAAAGATAATCCTTCCAAAGACTCTCAAAAGTGTGAATGGGTGTCCTAAGAGGATCACATGATATACGAATCCTCTCATCCCAGTGCAAAAAGAAAAGAAATGGAATCACCTTCCCACCTTAGATCCAAATGAACACCTAAAGAAGAAACCCAAGCACAAATTAGAAGCCCAGCCAGACAAAAAATCAAGGTCAGCCAAGAAGAAAATGATCCATCTCTCAATTTGAAAGCGAATTAACCACCAGATAGAGACTTTCTTCTCAAACTCTTTTCATCCCTAAAAGATGACATCAAAGAACAATTTTCTGAAGTTAAATCATCCATCAGATCCATTAATTCTAGACTGGATATGTCCGAGAAAGAGGTTGGAGAACTAAAACAGGAACTCAACACATATAGCGCAGAACTCAACAAAGCAAAGGGTGAAATCAAACACCTATCAGACAGAATCATAGACAGGGAGGATCGAGATTGCAGATCAAATTTAAAAATAAGGGGAATATCTGAGAATGTTAAAACCCACAAACTAATTCCTTGCATCAAAAGCCTCATCAAGAAACTCTATCCCTCCCTGCCAGATATAGAGAGCTCAATTGACAGATCACATAGACTCCCAAAACCACCATGTATACCAGATGATATTCCACGAGATGTCATTGTGAGATTCACCTTCTTTCAAACCAAAGACAAAATTAACAACTACACTAGACAAAATGGTCCCTTGCCGACTCCCTATGACAACTTGAAAATGTACTCAGACATATCGAAGGACACGGTGATAAGGAGGAGGGCTCTCAGGCCCAATACAGAGATACTACGGAAAAAGCAGATCATATATAGATGGGAACACCCCTCAACTGCCATCTTGTTTACATATAAGCAGAAAAACATTTCAATTGAAGACCCCATAGCAGGCCTCAAAACCCTCAAGAATCTACGCATTAGAGAGTAAGCATTACTTCTGCCCAAAACTATTTTATAGGTTCAGAAATAACTTGCACCAAAGGCCTGAACATTAGCCAAAGAGGAAGCTTAACATCTGTTCACACTTCCTATATCTGTTGACCTAATTGGTCGTGTTTAACATTTTGTTTGTGGACTCAATCCCCTAGTAAGTCCACATTTTATCTTTTAAAAAGCTTTACCCTTTTTCTCCCTCCCTCTAACCCTCTTTCCTCACATCAACATCAGACGCTAACAGCTTTCCTAGACAATAATGTCCATAAAGGCCACTTCACACACACAGATATCTGAACAGATCTCTGGTTGCAGTGAAATCATGGATACATTGCTCCATTTTGTGGCTGTGTACAACATGGAGCAATGTGTCCATGATTTCACTGCAACCAGAGATCTGTTCAGATATTGGACTCAGATATCTGTGTGTGTGAAGTGGCCTTTAAATTTATGTCCCTCAATGCAAACGGTTTGAACTCCCCGCATAAACGCTTTCATGTTTGGAAAGAACTTCTGGTTAACCATATTGATGTAGCTGGAATTCAAGAGACCAGATTCTCAGCCGATAAATTACCCAAATTTAGTAATAAAAAATATTCCCATACTTATCTCTCGTCAAACTGCAAAAAAAAAGCAGGAGTGGCACTCATTATTAACCCCTTCCCGACATAGGACGTTGTGCAACGTCCTGTGTTTCTGCCCGTTCCCGACACAGGACGTTGCACAACGTCCTGGCAGATTTGAGCTGCTGCAGCTCCTGTGAGTGGGGTCGCTCAGGTGTCACAGATGCTGCTGCTCTGTGACAACCTGTAGATGACCCCACAGGGGGTGGATTAACCCCCCGTGCCCAGGACCCCTCCGATCGGCAGTTTAAAAGTGAAACTGCCGATCGGAGGGAATCACAGGGATTCACCCCTCCAGATCTGATTGGAGCTCTCCAATCAGATCTGGAGGGGCGGATCGGCAAGTGCCCACCCCTCCTCACCCCCCTCCAGCTCCAGGACTGTCCAGGGCCCCCCCACCGTCCCTCCCAACCGCCCGCCCCCCTCTATTATAATGTATCTGCCGGCGGGCTGCACCCGCGTGTGCCCGCCGGCAACACTGCCTGGTCCCCTGCGCTGGTGCTCCCCCCAGGCTGCCCCCACCTCCGGGCCCTGTGCCTGGCCCCCCCCTCACCTCCTGCGGCGGGCTGCAGACTTCGGTGCTCCCGCCGCTGCTGCCGCCGCCGCCGCTGCTGCAGCTCCTCCTTCTCTGCCCGGCCCGCCGGTCTGTGGCCCCACCTCCTCTCCCGGCCTCCTCCTGCTCATCGGTGGAACGAGGGAGGTAAGTATGTATGTGTATGTATGCATGTATGTGTATGTATGCATGCATGTGTGTGTATGCATGCATGTGTGTGTATGCATGCATGTGTGTGTATGCATGTATGTGTATGTATGCATGTATGTGTATGTATGCATGTATGTGTATGTATGTATGCATGCATGTGTATGTATGCATGCATGTGTATGTATGCATGCATGCGTATGTGTATCTATGTATGTATGTATGTGTATGTATCTATGTATGTATGTGTATGTATGTATGTGTATGTATCTATGTATGTGTATGTATCTATGTATGTATGTGTATGTTTGTATCCATGTATGTGTATGTATGTATGTATGTATGTGTATGTATCTATGTATGTATGTATGTATGAATGAATGAATTGATGGTGGGTGAATGGATAGGGGGTGCATGCGTGGACGTGAGCGTACATGAGCGTGCGTGGACGTGAGTGTGCGTAGACGTGTGCGTGCGTAGACGTGTGCGTGTGTGGACATGTGTGTGGACGTGTGCGTGCATAATGTGTGTGTGCATAGACGTGTGCGTGGATGTGTGCATAGATGGATGTGTGCGTAGACGTGTGCGTGCGTAGACGTGTGCGTGTGTGGACATGTGTGTGGACGTGTGCGTGCATAGATGTGTGTGTGCATAGACGTGTGCGTGCGTGGATGATGGGTGCATAGGTGGATGGATGGGTGCAACAAGGGATGAAGTGTCCTCTTGTTGTAGTCTCTGGGATCATAGTCATGGTGCACTGTATGACAGATCATTGTCATACAGTGCACCATAACTCTGACCCCAGAGACTGTAAGAAGAGGACACTTCATCCCTTGCTGCAGTCTCTGGATTGACCAGAGGCGATCGAGCGTCGTGGGACCTTCGTTGTGGACTACGTCGGAGGCGATCGTGCGTCGTGGGACCTTCGTTGTGGACTACGTCATAGGCGATCGAGCGCCGTGGGACCTTCGTTGTGGACTACGTCGGATCTTTATAATAAAGATGGAGTCCGAATTTTGTTTGTGTTTTTTTTTCAAATAAAAAGATTTTTCTCTGTGTGTATTTTCTGACTATTTACCAGAGATTCCTAATGGCGGGTCTAACATTGGCCCTATATTATGAATCTCGGGCTTAGTGCCAGCTGCCAATAAAAAGCTGGCATTAAGCCCTTTATTACCCAGTTTGCCACCGGCACCAGGGCAACTGGAAGAGTCTGGGTACAGCGCCAGAAAATGGCGCTTCAATGAATGCGCCATTTTCTGGGGCGGCTGCGGGCTGCAATTCGCAGCATGGGGGGCCCAGAACGCTTGGGCCTCTCCATGCTGCGGATTCCAGCCCCCAGCTGCCTAGTTGTACCTGGCTGGACCAAAAATATGGCGGAGCCCCATGTCATTTTTTTTCTAAAATTAGTCCTAGAAAAAAAATAAAAATGGGCTTTGCTGTATTTTTGGTTGCCAGCCAGGTACAATGAGGCAGCTGGGGGTTGGTGGCAATCCGTAGCTGCCAAGTTGTACCTGGCTGGACCAAAAATATGGCGGAGCCCCACGCCATTTTTTTTCTAGAATTAGTCCTAGAAAAAAAATAAAAATGGGCTTTGCTGTATTTTTGGTTGCCAGCCAGGTACAATGAGGCAGCTGGGGGTTGCTGGCAGTCCGTAGCTGCCAAGTTGTACCTGGCTGGACCAAAAATATGGCGGAGCCCTACGCCATTTTTTTTCTAAAATTAGTCCTAGAAAAAAAAAAAAGGGCTTCGCTGTATTTAGATGCATAGTGAACACTTTGAACCCCCAGGTGCTTCACAAATTGATCCGTAAAAATGAAAAAAGAAAATTTGTGTGAAAACAAATGTATTTTTTCCTTCTTACGGATCAATTTGTGAAGCACCTGGGGGATCAAAGTGCTCACTATGCATCTAGATGCATTCCTTGGGGGGTCTAGTTTCCAAAATGGGGTCATTTGTGGGGGAGCTCCAATGTTTGGGCACACAGGGGCTCTCCATACACGACATGGTGTCCGCTAATGATTCCAATAGTTAGCGGACACCATGTCGCGTATGGAGAGCCCCTGTGTGCCTAAACATTGGAGCTCCCCTACAAGTGACCCCATTTTGGAAACTAGACCCCCCAAGGAACATATCTAGATGCATAGTGAGCACTTTGAACCCCCAGGTGCTTCACAAATTGATCCGTAAAAATGAAAAAAGAAAATTTGTGTGAAAACAAATGTACTTTTTCCTTCTTATGGATCAATTTGTGAAGCACCTGGGGGATCAAAGTGCTCACTATGCATCTAGATACATACCTTGGGGGGTCTAGTTTCCAAAATGAGGTCACTTGTGGGTAGCTCCAATGTTTGGGTACACATGGGCTCTCCATACGCGACATGGTGTCCGCTAACAATTCCAATAGTTAGCGGACACCATGTCGCGTATGGAGAGCCCCTGTGTGCCTAAACATTGGAGCTCCCCCACAAGTGAACCCATTTTGGAAACTAGACCTCCCAGAGAACGTATCTAGATTGGTTGTGAACATTTTGAACCCCCAGGTGCTTCACAAATTCATCTGTAAAATTGAATAAGTACTTTTTTTCCACAAAAAAATTCTTTTTTTATTTTTACAGATTATTTTGTGAAGCACCGGGGTGTTCAAAATGCTCACCACCCATCTAGCTAAGTTCCCTGGGGGTCTAGTTTCCAAAATGGGGTCACTAGTGGGGGAGCTACAATGTTTAGGCACACAGGGGCTCTCCAAATGCGACATGGTGTCCGCTAACAATTGGAGCTAATTTTTCAGTCAAATTGTTAGCGGACACCATGTCGCGTTTGGAGAGCCCCTGTGTGCCTAAACATTGGAGCTCCCTCACAAGTGACCCCATTTTGGAAACTAGAGCCCCCAGGGAACTTATATAGATGTGTGGTGAGCATTTTGAACCCCCAGGTGCTTCACAAATTCATCCGTAAAAATGAAAAAGTACTTTTTTTTCTACAAAAATTTTGTTTTTTCATTTTTACAGATTAATTTGTGAAGCACTGGGGTATTCAAAATGCTCACCACCCATCTAGATAAGTTCCCCGCGGGGGTCTAGTTTCCAAAATGGGGTCACTTGTGGGGGAGCTCCAATGTTTAGGCACACAGGGGCTCTCCATATGCAATATGGTGTCCACTAACAATTTGACTGAAAAATCAGCTCAAATTGTTAGCGGACACCATGTCGCGTTTGGAGAGCCCCTGTGTGCCTACACATTGGAGCTCCCCCACAAGTGACCCCATTTTGGAAATTAGACCCCCCAGGGAATTTATCTAGATGGGTGGTGAGCATTTTGAACCCCCAGGTGCTTCACAAATTCATCCGTAAAGATGAAAAAGTACTTTTTTTTCTACAAAAATTTTGTTTTTTTCATTTTTACAGATTAATTTGTGAAGCACTGGGGTATTCAAAATGCTCACCACCCATCTAGATAAGTTCCCCGGGGGGTCTAGTTTCCAAAATGGGGTCACTTGTGGGGGAGCTCCAATGTGTAGACACACAGGGGCTCTCCAAATGCAACATGGTGTCCGCTAACAATTTCACTGAAAAATCAGCTCAAATTGTTAGCAAACACCATGTCGGGTTTGGAGAGCCCCTGTGTGCCTACACATTGGAGCTCCCCCACAAGTGACCCCATTTTGGAAATTAGACCCCCCAGGGAATTTATCTAGATGGGTGGTGAGCATTTTGAACCCCCAGATGCTTCACAAATTCATCCGTAAAAATGAAAAAGTACTTTTTTTTCTACAAAATTTTCTTTTTTCATTTTTACAGATTAATTTGTGAAGCACTGGGGTATTCAAAATGCTCACCACCCATCTAGATAAGTTCCCTGGGGGGGTCTAGTTTCCAAAATGGGGTCACTTGTGGGGGAGCTCCAATGTTTAGGCACACAGGGGCTCTCCAAATGCAACATGGTGTCCGCTAACAATTTGACTGAAAAATCAGCTCAAATTGTTAGCGGACACCATGTCGCGTTTGGAGAGCCCCTGTGTGCCTACACATTGGAGCTCCCCCACAAGTGACCCCATTTTGGAAACTAGACCCCCCAGGGAATTTATCTAGATGGGTGGTGAGCATTTTGAACCCCCAGGTGCTTCACAAATTCATCCGTAAAAATGAAAAAGTACTTTTTTTTCTACAAAATATTTGTTTTTTCATTTTTACAGATTAATTTGTGAAGCACTGGGGTATTCAAAATGCTCACCACCCATCTAGATAAGTTCCCCGCGGGGGTCTAGTTTCCAAAATGGGGTCACTTGTGGGGGAGCTCCAATGTGTAGACACACAGGGGCTCTCCAAATGCAACATGGTGTCCGCTAACAATTTCACTGAAAAATCAGCTCAAATTGTTAGCAAACACCATGTCGGGTTTGGAGAGCCCCTGTGTGCCTACACATTGGAGCTCCCCCACAAGTGACCCCATTTTGGAAATTAGACCCCCCAGGGAATTTATCTAGATGGGTGGTGAGCATTTTGAACCCCCAGGTGCTTCACAAATTCATCCGTAAAAATGAAAAAGTACTTTTTTTTCTACAAAAATTTTCTTTTAGCCTAAACTTTTTCATTTTCACATGGGGAACAGGATAAAATGGATGCTAAAAATTGTTGGGCAATTTCTCCTGAGTACACCGATACCTCATATGTGGTCATAAACCACTGTTTGGGCACACAGCAGGGCTCAGAAGGGAAGGAGCGCCATTTGACTTTTTGAACGGAAAATTAGCTCCAAAAGTCAAATTGCGCTCCCTCCCTTCTGAGCCCTGCCATGTGCCCAAACAGTGGTTTATGACCACATATGAGATATCGATGTACTCAGGAGAAATTGCCCAACAATTTTTAAGATCCATTTTATCCTTTTGCCCATGTGAAAATGAAAGAATTGAGGCTAAAAGAACATTTTTGTTGGAAAAATTAAAATTACCATTTTTTCCTTCCACTTTGCTTTAGTTCCCGTGAAGCACCTGAAGGGTTAATAATCTTCTTGAATGTAGTTTTGAGTAGCTTGAGGGGTGCAGTTTTTGGAATGGTGTCACTTTTGGGTGTTTTCTGTCATGTAAACCCCTCAAAGGGACTTCAAATGTGATGTGGTCACAAAAAAAAATGGTTTTGTAAATTTTGCTGGAAAAATAAAAAATTGCTGATGAACTTTGAACCCTTATAACGTCCGAACAAAAATTTTTTTTTTTCCCAAAATTGTGCTGATGTAAAGTAGACATGTGGGAAATGTTATTTATTAACTATTTTGTGGCACATACCTCTCTGGTTTAGCAGAATAAAAATTCATAATTTGAAAATTGCTAAATTTTCAAAAATTTTGCCAAATTTTTAATTTTTTCACCAATAATCGCAAAAATTATCGACCTAAATTTAATACTAACATGAAGCCCAATATGTCACGAAAAAACAATCTCAGAATCACTCGGATCCAATGAAGCGTTCCAGAGATATTACCTCATAAAGGGACACTGGTCGAATTGACAAAAATGGCCTGGTCATTAGGGTCAAAATAGGCCCGGGGGTGAAGGGGTTAAAGGATCCCTAAAATTTGAGGAAATCGAGTTCATTAAAGATACTGAGGACAGATACATCATATTTATTTGCAAAATTAATGAAGCTACATACACACTAGCAAACATATATGCTCCCAACAAAGGACAGATAACTTTCATCAAACGATTCTTCAAAGTTGTACAAGAAATCCAAAAAGGCACTCTTTTAATATTTGGCGACTTTAATGCCGTTCCTAATCCCCTTCTGGACTCTTCAAACAAAACAAGAAATATTAACACTCCAATAGATCCCCTGATTAAGAAATAAGAATTATTCAACGTATTTAGGTGTCTTCACACCTCTTCCATCGAATTTTCCCACTACTCAAATGTACATAAATCATTCTCCAGGATTGATCTAGTACTAACGAATATCCATTCCCTGAAAAAAATCAAAATCAAATTAATAAAGATACTTCCGAGAACGTGGTAAGACCACTCGCCAATCATCTTCGAAACCGCCAACTGTCCTCCCTTCAATAACCATTCCCCATGGAGAGCCAATTCTTACTTATTCTCTCACCCTCAATACAAAAAAAAGATCCAAGAAGAATTAAAATTATATTTTAAAGAGAATGATACCCCCGAAATCTCCATCTTCACCTTATGGTCCGCGCACAAGGCGGTTCTATGAGGGCTATTGATGCATCTAAACGCAAAGCTCAAAAAATCTCTTCAAAACGATACTAAAAGCTTAATTACCACATTAGAGTCGGATATAATTATTAACCCCACTATGGATAAACACAAAGACCTCCTTAAATTTAGAATCGATCTTCGGAATCTTCTAACATCCGAATACGACAAAATTGCTAGGATCTCTAAATCCAACTTTTATTCCAACATTAATAAACCCTCCAAAATATTTGCGAACCTTATAAAAATACGTAGATCCAAAACCAATATCGACCAAATTAGGGATAAACACAATCAAATAAAAAAAATCCCGTTAGAGATATCATATACCTTCGCAGACTTCTATCAGAATTTATATAATCTCAAAAATTATAATTCAGAACCTCTACCATCACTAAAAAACATCAAGATATTTCTAGACCCTATTACACTCCCATCTCTTTCAGATGAAGATCTTCATATGCTTAACCAACCTTATACTGAACAAGAAATTAGACAAACTAAACATACTCTCAGTAAATGTAAAGCCCCAGGACCTGATGGCCTTCAAAACAAATATTACACTTCGAATGAAGATATTTTAATGTCCTATATCACAAAAATTATTAATTCCCTAACAAATAATAAACACTTAATCCCCCAAGAGATGCTCCAAGCAATAATATCGGTTATTCCCAAAAGCAAAGGAGATAAAGGTCTAGTGTCCAATTACAGACCCATCTTCCTTCTCAATACAGATCAAGTAGGATTTACACAAAACTGAAATTCAGTAGACGCCACAAGAAGACTCCTAAATCTGTTGTCACAAGCAGAACTTACAGGAACTCCAATGATAACGGTCTCTATCGACGCCGAAAAGGCGTTCGACAGAGTCCATTGGGGATTTTTATTTGAGGTCCTACAGAAATTTGGATTCCAAGGCCACATCCTAAGTGTCATCTGAGCTCTCTATACCAAACCTTCTGCTAGACTTCTCTCCAATAATCACCTATCAGATCCCTTCCCACTATCGAATGGAACGAGACAAGGGTGTCCCCTTTCACCATTCTTATTCAATTTATTTATAGAACCCCTAGCTGAAAAAATCCGAACTAATTCACAAATCTCTGGAATACGTTTGAACCAGAATGAATATAAAATAAGTCTGTTCGCAGATGACATTATTTTAACCCTTTCTAACCCATTATCCTCCATGCGAAATCTCCTACTGTCAATTCAAGAATTTGCAAATATCTCCCACTACAAAATAAACATCACCAAAACACAAGTCCTTAGCACTAATCTATCGCCTCAACTCATTGGTGAATTAAGACAAGAAAATGCACTGGCCTGGGAGGCTGAATCCCTAACCTACCTAGGAATAATTATTACCAAAAATATCTCTAAATTATATGAGACCAACCTACAAACAATCTATAAAGTCATCCAAAATGATATGAGCTATATATCCAAAACCGAGCTATCCTGGATAGGTAAGATAGAAGCTTACAAGTTATTCATTTTGCCCAAAATATTATATATTTTTAGGTCTATTCCACTCCATATTAATCAAGGCTGGTGTAAAAAAATCCAATCACAACTTTCCACTTTCATATGGAGAGGGAAAGAACCAAGGGTTTCACTTACCACACTGGAGAAAAGCAGACCTAACGAAGGACTAGCTGTTCCAAACATCTCAGCTTGCTACAACTCCACCATGATCAAACTTAGTCAAAAATGGTGGGGAGCAGACCACAAACCAAGGTGGATTGATCTCAAAGAATCCAGTATCTATAAGAAAAGTCTCAAGTGGAATCTTCTTTCTTTCCTATGTGACAAAACCAAAAAACTGCCCAAAGAACCTATAATCAAAGCCACCATCCGCTCCTGGAGATCCCTGGTAGCAAAATCACTCATCTCGCACCCCGGATCATCCCCAAACTGGATCCCAATAGAAGCTCTATCAACGTTTGCAACTAACATCAAAATCCAAACATGAATTGACTGCGGAATTAAGAACTTCTCAGATATACTAGACTAAGAGAAAGAACTACTAACCTTCACATAATTAAAACTAGATTCAAACTCCCGGCCGAAGAACATCTAAATTGGAATAAGATCAACACATTTACTCCAAAATCAACAAAAATTTCTGTTTACCACAAAATGTACAGCTACTCCGATTTGGCCAATCAAAAATTTTCTGGTTGCTCAAAAACATATACAAAGATCTCAACTTAGACTCAATATTTCTAAACTCAACATGCATAGAAACCTGGAGAAAAGAACTCCAAATTCCATTACCCATGGACTCTTTAGAAGACACATTCAAAACTGTATACAAAAGTCTGTCAAGCACGTCCCTTATTGAAACTTTCTACAAAACCTTTGCAAGGTGGTATTACACACCTACCAGACTACACCATTTCGCAAATGATCAATCTCCCTTTTGTTGGAGAAGTTGCAACAACCTGGGAACGATGCTGCATATGTTCTGGGAGTGTGCCTCATTACGTGAATATTGGGGAGAAGTACAGATTCTAATAAATGAAATCACAGACACAGAGATCGACCTAACACCAGAATTATCATTATTATGGATTGGCATAAACGACATACCCACACAATTCAGAGCCCTAGTAGTTCATATCCTATGAATAGCTAAATCTTCCATAGTAGCAAAATGGAAAGACCCCAATCCCCCCCTCATTTACAAATCTAGTTGAAATCATTGCATCGCACAACTCGTACGAGTGGACTTACGCTGTAAGAAATAATCTACAAAGGAAAAATAACAGGAAGTGGTACCTTTGGAATTGCTACTTCTATCTCCAAACCTCTGTACACACACCACTATGAACTTGTCATGACTATGTTAGAATAAGACAACTCGACATATCTAAAACTGTTATGCGCCATGCTCCCCCATCCCTACACTCCTCCCCCCCTTCTCCTCCCCAATTGTTATTTGTTAATTACTTATAATTAATTACTAATCGTAACACTGTACTAACGATACGTATTAATTATATATTACCTCTGCGTAAATATGTTATGCACTTGTTGTATTGTTCAAAAACCAATAAAACCCATTGAACAAGAATAGGTGACTGCTGAAAACAGATCCATGCAATTACACAGAATAACCAGCAGATGGAGCCTCACTCCCTAAAATGCTGAAAACTGCAATAACAAGAAGTAGTAGGAGTTAGAACTTCAGCATAGGATCCAGTCCAATGGAGTCAGAGAGCAGGTATTTCATCAATCCGAAATCACTGTGGTGGTTTGTATCATAGAGGTTATTCAGAAAAAGTTAGTATCCCTTCAGCTTCTCCTGTGCCCTGGAGTTCAGGGGTGTGTTGGAGAGGCCAGCAACACTGATCAAAGAGAGGGAAAGATGCAGATAATGGCATCTGCTTCGTGGTGCCTTAGCTGGGGGTGGAGCCTCACTAACTGTCCGGCACCTCATCTTCTCCAGTAACCGTGGAGACATCCACGACACCGCCGGTGTCACTAGTGAGATACGCTGCAGATATCCTGCCGGCATCTGATATGGCCAGTCTCTTCTTCTCTACTGTGGGGGTCCGTGGCTGCTCCTCTGTTGGCCCTGATTCTCAGCCCAGTACCTGAGGTCTCCTGCGGTCTCCTGCGTTCACTATCCCCTCAGTGCGGTAAGCGGTGGCAGCTCCAGGGAAGCTCTTGTGAAAGGCTCCCCGTTATAGCAGTGCCCAGATATAGACCGATGGTGCAGGGAGGGAGCCTGCACAGCAGTGGGAACAGATCCCAGGAACCGCTCCTCACTCAGCAGGCCTCCACACTCCCGATCCTCAGATACCATGCTCCTTGATCCTCCAATCAGCCACTGGGGTAAATGGCTCAGATTGTCTCCTCAAGAGAAAGGGGAGGCAAAAACTGGAGGTTGCAGGTGACATAAACATTTTGTGGATACTTTTTGTGGCCTTTAACACTAGAACTACTGGACTCGTGACACCTACACAGAAATACATAGTGCGAAGTAGTCAAAATGACTACCTCAGTAGTTCTAGTGTTAAGCAGGAGCTCAGCTCATACACATCCTGCTAGGATGGTGACCAGGCCACACCTGCCCATTTTCCTTTAATTTTCCTCAGTGTCTGCCAGTTCTGCAACCAATCTTAAAAATGTACCACTGATAAGTTTATAGAAGGTTTAACCATTTGAATTATTGTGGTTTATCCAATACCCTGAGCGCATTGGGCTAAAATTTTGGAATTATCATTCTAATAGTTACAAAAATGTTTTTTTTTATGGTAAAGGGAAATATGTATGCTTATGTTTGACTAAAATAGAAATATTAATCTGCTAAATTTGGCTAGGGTCACATTTCCGTTTTTTTTTTTTTAAAACCTGATCCGGTTTTGAGCTTTTATAAAGCTCAAAACTGGATCAGGAAATGCTCCTTATAGGAGCCTATTATAAAAACCGGATTGCTTCACAAGCAATGCGGTTACCGCCTCCGGTTCTGCAGCCTGCGTGAAAAATCATGCAGGCTGCAGTTTTTGGAGCGGTTCTCTGACCTTCAATGCAGTAACTGTATTGCTCAGGATGTGTAATCCTGAGCAATGCGGTTACCACATATAATTAGCTTATCCCGGGTGCCGCCGGGATAAGCAAAGTGTTCTCTGTGTTTTAACATGTGTAATTTTATTAATAAATGTGTCTATACTGTCTCTAGGGGGTGCCCACTCCCCTAGAGACCTACCACCCACTCAGGTGTCCATATAATGATTTAATCTCTTATGTACAGTAGACAGCTCCTGTCAGCTGCTGTACATTTTTATGAATGAAGCCGGCGGCTTCACTGACAGCAGCGCGCATAATATAGCTATTGTAGGTATAGTATGTGTGCTGTCCGAGGTCCTGAAGGCTTATACAGTAAGATCTATGGGCAGCGCTGCAGATCCTGAGCAATCCGGTTACCTGATTGCGGTTCCCTCCACACATTTTTGATGAAAAATGTGGGTGACCGCAATTGCGTTCACCGCATCCGGATCTGGATGCGGTGAACGCAATTTGATTTTTAAGTGTGACCCTAGCCTTTGAAAACATTGTCTATCCTCTCTTGAAAACATTTCCTCTAAAGGCCACTTTACACACACAGATATCTGTGTCCAACTTCTGAACAGATCTCTGGTTGCAGTGAAATCATGGACACATTTTTCCATTTGGGGCTGTGTACAAATGGAGCAATGTGTCCATGATTTCACTGCAACCAGAGATCTGTTCAGAATTGACAAGTTGGACACAGAAGTTGGTCACAGAAGTTGGTCACAGAAGTTGGTCACAGAAGTTGGTGTGTGTAAAGCGGCACTAAGGGTACCTTCACACACGGCAATACTGCTAGGCAATTTCACTTGCAATTTGCTGGTTGCAGTGAAATCATGGACACATTGTTCCATTTGTACACAGCAACAAAATAGAACAATGTGTCCATGATTTCACTGCAACCAGCAAATTGCAAGTAAAATTGCCTAGCAGTATTGCCGTGTGTGAAGGTACCTTAATGGGGGGGGGGGGGGTGAAACCTTCCATAATCCAGATACTAAAAGTTGACTGCTAGCTCTGTGGATAGGGAAGCAGCCTCTAAAAATGCAAAGACTGCACTTTCCTGTGTACATCTCAGTTACCCACAGGATGGACTCTGATTGTGGTGTACTTGAAATCCCCATAAAAGGAAAGCTGTCTTTCTTCACTTGAAATTTCCATTTATTTTCCAAATAAACACCACTCCACACATTCACATATGTGATGGATTTGGATTTAATTGCTAAATATAATTTGATTTTGAATGGGCTGCTGTTTTACATTCCCATACACTATGAAATACACAGACATGCTCATACTTCACCCTGGAAGCATTTGGACAGGCCGCTTGAGCTGGGAATGTAACATAATATAAACGCAGTAATTTGAGTAATTCACTATGTTGTTTTTCTCATTTTTCAGATTCCACTCCCCTCCATTATTTGCAGATTAGAAGCATTTACCAGATGCCAGAAAAAGGTGGAATTTCCTCTTTAATTTAAAAAAAGAAAAGTAAAGGATATTTAAGCAATTTTCTGTAAAATATTTGGACTTCTAAAGTCACATTTCTAAAGTCCCATTTTAGTGATGTTGAAGACATTAAAGAAAACCCACAGTAGGCTTTATAACTAAGGCCAGGGTCACATCTACGTTTTTTTTTTTAGAATCCTGATCCGGTTTTCAGCTTTCAAAAAGCTCAAAACCGGACCAGGAAACGCTCCTCATAGGAGCCAATGCTAAACACCGGATGGCTTCACAAGCCATCCGGTGTCCGTCTCTGGCACTGCAGCCTGCGTTAAAAATTCATGCAGGCTGCAGTTTTCGGAGCGGTTCTATGATCCGCTGTGCAGTAACCGGATGGCTCAGGATGTGTAATCCTAAGCCATCCGGCAACTGCATAGTTTGCTGATCCCGGCTATTGCCGGCATTAGCAAACTGTTCTTTGTCTTGTAAAAATGGCAATTTAATAAATAAAAGAATGGTTGAGGTCTCTAGGGGGGGCTTAGTCCCCCCTAGAGACCGTACGCCCACTCAGGTGGGCTACACCTACAATGCTCCCATGCCACGGGCTCCTCCGAGCTCCGTGCATGTTCCCCTACCTCCCCCCCCCGTATCTGTATAGAGGGGTGCCTGCACCCCTCTGTTAGAAGTATCCCTAAATGTGGCATAAACACAGTGATTACAGTACAAATAATAGTTGTCTAGTTACGTGCATCTTCATGAACTCGCAAAATCTCTCCATGGGTGAGGCTGTGTGCTTCTGCCTCCGCCCACGAAATCATGATGCCTGCCCCCTCTGGCCTTCACCCTGTGTTTTCAGGGCGGCCGCGTCATGAAAGGGGCGGGACTAAGGTCGCGGCATACCAATAGCCCCGCCCCTTTCATGATCTGGATGCGGTGAATGCAATTCATGTTTTAAATGTGACCCCAGCCTATTACAATACAGTGGATGGATTATAGATGATAGGAGGAATGGAATAGTGATGTAATTGATGAGATCCCCACGATTGTGCTGCCAGAATATCTTAGGCTGGTTTCACACCACGTTTTTTGTGATCCGTGCCGATCCGATGTGAACCGGATAGGCCCGGATCACGTTTCAGCCCCATAGTTTGCCTATGGGGCCGGATGGAGCCGGATGGCAGCTATCTGCCACCTGGTTTCCATGTGTCCGGATGAATCCGGAAGGACTCAGATTTTTCACCCGCACACAAAAATGCTGCATGCACGATTTTTGGTCTGAGGAAAAAATCTCCCCAAACCGGATCCTTCCGGATCATCCCGGAGCCGGGGCACCCCGGCACTGCCTAACATGGGAGCCTATGGGGCCGGAGTACCCCCGTCCGGGAGGATCCGGGAACCGGACACCTGCGGCTACACGCCGCTGTTATTTCAGGTCCTGATTCATCAGCAGCTTCAGCTGCATGTGGCTGCACAATGGACCGGAGGGCATATTAGCCCTCCGGTTCTGTGTGCTTATCCAATCCGGGGCTGTTTGGTCCACAAGGACAGCCCCGGATCGGATCAAAACGTGGTGTGAAACCAGCCTTAGGCCTCCTTCACACTGCATGATTTCACTGATCAGTGTTCATCAGTGTTTGTGTGCCAAAACCAGGAGTGAAACTTGCAGAGAAAAACTATAATTGAAAGCTTGACACCTGTTCTGAGTTTTGGAGACACTCCTGGTTTTGGCACACAAACTGGATGGACACTGATCAGTGAAAAAACTGCAATGTGAAACCAGCCTAAGTTCCATACACTTGAATTACAAAGTAAAGTGTGTCACATGTTTGGTCACAATGACCAGGTTAGGAGCATCTTCAATAGGTGGCTCTAGAGTTTGTCTAGTTCCTCACTGAAGTGACAATTTGCATATTTCGCAGAGGAGCATTGTGGCTATAAGGGTGCGGTCACACGCTGCGTATTTGCTGCATATTTTCACGCGAGTGCTGTTGCAGTTTTTGTAGCCCAAACCAGGAGTGGAACAATCAGAGGAATAGTCTAAAGGTACCGTCACGCAGGAAAACATCTCCAGCAACATCGCCGGCAACTGATGGGAGCGCGCACGTTTCTGGCCGCTGGCGAAGATCGCTGGTGAGCTGTCAAATGAGGAGACATCGCCGGCAACGCAGCGGCGATGTTGAAAGCAACTATCGCTGCCAGGATTAAATTCAACCTTGGACTCAATTTGACATTGAACTCAATGGGGGAAGTTGCTTGCAACATCACTGTTGCGATGTCAGACAGGGCGATTCAGGCAGATCGCCTGAGCAACATCGCCAGGTTTCAGGACATTGTCCTGAAACCTGACGATGTTGTTGAAGCACCTATCGCTGTTGATATCACCCTGTTACATTGGGCAACGCACTGGCGATGTTGCTGCAAATTCACCACGCCCCTGAGTTGCCGGCGATGTTGCCAGAGATGTTGCCCCGTGTAATGGTACCTTTATAGAAACAATTACTCCACTTCTGTATTTAATCACCCACTGCTGGTTTTAATCAGCTACTCCTGGTTTTGGCTACAAAAACTGCAAGAGCACGCGTGTAAGAATACTCAGCAAATAATCAGTGTATGAACGCACGCACCCTAAAGGTACCGTAACACGCCGCAATCTCGCCTGGCGATATGTCGCGATCTAATGTGCTCGTTCACGTTTTTCATGGTCACCTCAGATCACCGATGGCGGCATCACACGTCCTGAAGGTAAGGCGATGTGTCGCTCCGGAAATCGCCTCACCTACAGCGGAACCAATCTTGCCTCATTCCATCACCGATTCACATGCCGCAATTCCAAAGGCAATGTGGGCGTACATGTTCAGAGCAGCAAGAAGATAGGCGTGCCAAAGTGGTTTACACCGCACCCCATACACGCTCATTGGACAATGCAACAGCGTTACGATTGGTCAGCCTGCTCTGGAAGGCTGGCTAATACATGACGCCACTGTCTATCGGAATTTGGCACAAATACATGCTCGTGTGGCTCCTGAAACACACTTTCGAGGCGCAAAAGTGTCGCACAGGCATGGTCTTGTGCAGTACAGTGGATTACACTAACATTTGCTAGGTGTGCGTCTGTAGGTGATTGCGGTAAGCTACAAACAACACTATGGACATATGTACCTGCATTGGTCCACGCCATGGCAGAGCTGTCATGGCTGAACTGAACTATGTGTGTGCACACATCTTTGCGTGTGTGTACTGAAGTGTACCTACAGTACATCCCCCACAAACACCATTGCATTCTCCATGTGTGTGGACGCGGTCCCATGTCGCCAAACACATCATAATGGACATGTACACACAGTCACGGCATACAGTGTGGGCCAAAGGGCTGGACCTGTGTACTGGACATTAGCACACAATGCACCATGGACCCATCTATACCATTTAACGTATCACATACCTCTGTGCACAGCATAAAGCTATGTGCAACTGCCCTGGATAGAAAAGTAACAACATATACAGGGTTTTTTTTTGTTTTGTTTGTAATTCAAGTTTTTGTGCACAAAAATTATAAGTCAAACAACACACACAAAACATTTAGAACACAAGTGTCAACGTGACACAAATAAATACAAAAAGCAGAAACAGAATGCCCATACCCAAACATTGCAGAGTAGTGAACCAAAAACATCAAAACTAACTAACTAACTAAGGGGGCCGTCACACGGAACGATATCTTGCCCGATATCGTTTAAGCGATCTCCTTTTTGATCGCTTAAGCGATATCGGGCAAGATATCGTTGCATGTAATCAAGCGATTTACGATGGTAAATCGCTTGATCGTGACATCGCTGATCTGAGGTTCGGTTCTCAGATCTAGCGATGAACGATGCAACGATCTGCATCATCGTGGTGTATGACACCACGATGATCCATCTCCCAGCGACCGCGCCTATGCTGGGAGATGGTAACTATGGTACACGTCGGGTAACTAAGCGACGCGCGGCGCCTAGTTACCCGATGTGTACCATAGTAACGAGCGAGATCGCTGCTCCACATCGCTGGTGAGTCTGTCTGTGTGACATCTCACCAGCGATGTGAGCGATATTGTAAGCGATTGCGCGTGCACGTGATCGCTTACAATATCGCTAAAGATATCTCACCGTGTGACGGCCGCCTAACTAACATTTAATCACCCCCCCCAAAAAATAAAAAAACATATTCGTCATGGTTTAGCCACCCTGGTGACTCCACCTTCATCCTCATGTTGATGCCTCACAACACCAGCCACCCTACACCTGCTGGTGCTGCCAGGCCACTGCCCCAGGGGCCATTAAAGTAGGAGCAGTATGCGTCTCTGCTGCTCCTGGCATCCTGCTGACTCAGACCGTGGCTCAGCGGCTGGAGTGGCGCCACACCATGGTTGGCAGCATGCCAATCCCCGTGATGGACCTCCCCTGTTGTGGGGTCCACAGAATCCACATAACTTGCCAGCATGTATGATGACCGATCCCTATGACGCAGGAAGTTATGCAGCACACAGCAGGCCAGCACTACCACATTGATAGATTCCAGTTTCATATGCAAAGGCGTATGAAACACGCGGAATCTATTGGCCACGATCCCGATTTCATTTTCAACCACATGGCGAGCCTGGGATAGCCGGTAATTGAAAATGTGCTGCTCAGAAGTAACCGTCCTCTGGGGATATGGCCGTAGTAGGTGAGCCTGAAGTGGGAAGGCTTCATCCCCCACAAACGCAAAGTTGAGATGACCGGTTGTCTCATCATTTGAGGGCAAGTTCAGAGCACCTCTCCTTAGGCCTTGGGCCAAGGAGCAGTGTGCAAACACACCACCATCTGAGACACGGGCGTTCATGCTAACGTCCACGTACAGGAACTCATAGTGAGCATCCACCAGGGCCATGAGGACCACGCTAAAATATCATTTGTAATTATAATACAAGGACCCCATGTTGGGGGGTTTCGTGATCCTCATGTGCTTACCATCCAATGCACCGCCGCAGTTTGGAGCACGCCTCAGACCTTTCAATGACAGCTCTATCTGCTCAGATGTGCTGGAGAACCAGGGATTGTCCCTGAGGAAAGAGCTGGGTACTGGCTCCGAAACACGTTGGATTAAACATACACCTTCATCTAGATACTCCAGTCTTCTGGTCTTCTTTGGCAGCAGCGCAGATCGAGCGACACGTCGTCCTATATATGCTGTTTTTGGACCGCGGTGACCCGTGGATGTGTGGATCCAGCAGCAGCTGCCTATTGAGCATTTAAACTGGTTGTAGGTATACACAACCAGATCAAGTGAGCGGATTCTACTTATTGATACCTCCCTCTCCACATTTAGGAGATAAGATATTGCGCATTTTATCTCACTCTCTAGATAGACTGGAGAACCAGCTGTCAGTCAAAGAGCCAGGGCATGCTTACAGCTGGCGCTCATGATATAGTAAGCAGTGCTGTGAGCGGTGACTGAAGACACTTCATGCACATCCACATGACTGAAAGTCGGCTGCTTCTAGGAGGTAATAAGGCATTTTCAGTAATGCAGCTGGACAACATTTTAATGTTATTTACCTGCATGTTAACCCTATATATGCAGCGTAATAGCATTTTCCTTAGTGACTGCTTTCCTTTAATAGTGACCAAGTGTAGACAAATAACAGTACTGCCAATTTATGCAGAAGAGACAGATCTTAAGGCTGAAGGCACACTGGCGCAAAACTTGCACGAGTGTAATGCGTGAAAAAATCGCATTGCACTTGGACCTGTATCTTTAAATGATACAGGTCACATCAATGCGATCTTCACGCATTACCCTCGCTTTGCGAGGGCAAGGCGAGTGCAATCGCAGCATGCTGCGATTGCACGCGATTCCCTCGTACGAGGGGCCAGTAAAAGTATATGGCTGCGAGTCAAAGTCGCACCCACACAGCACACGGTGCAATACTCGCACCGTGTGCTGTTAGATTCTCGTTACCGGTTTCCTGGTACAGTGATAAATCATCTTGCACCGCTGTGTCAGCGGTGCAAGATGATTATGATAAACCCAGCTGCTGGGCACCTCTTTTAAATTTAGGGGTTGAACTGCATATGCAGCATCTGTGTGGTATATGAGCACAGATGCTGTATATGCGGTAAAGTACCCTGGTAATAAAGGGTTAATATGTGGCAAATAACTTGTCACCATGTCTCTAGGGAGTGACCACCCTTCCTAGAGACATGGTGCCTAAATTTATTGGTTGTTCAGTGGTTAATGGTTTAAATTTCTGATTTTCCGGCATTTGTTGGCTTTTTGTAATGAATTCAGAAAGTAGGCGGCTCATGCTGTCAGCGCGCGTTATGCTACGCAATTTGCGTAAGCACAGTGCTGGGCAGCGTCCTCTATGAGGAGCTGTCCCAGCTACTTACACAAATTGCGTAGTGAAGCTGCCACTATCCAAGGTGCTGAGGATGTCAGCATCACTTCCATGGCCAGTGCGCTGAAGCTTCAATGCGCACAGGCCATTGCAGGACAATGGGAGCCTTCTGTTAATTTGCCTCTTGCTTTGCAAGAGATGTGAGTTCCCCGCCCCTCACCCTGGGCTCTGCACACAAAAAGCTGCTTTGAACCTCAGTCCATATCGGACACTGGACCTGTTTGGACCCTGTTCACTTGATACACATTACTTGATCAGGTTTTTAATACAACAGATAGAACTGCTTCGATATGGATACACCGTGATGAGGTGAAGCAGCTTGAAGTACATTTTATGCGCAAAAAACGTATGGACCAAGTACCCTGTTATTTATATATTTTTTACTGCACTTGCATTTTAAACTTTTCTACTGCAGAGTACTTTACACGTTTTATGGACAAGGTTTCTTGTGTTAGACTTTTGGGCGGCGTGAGCGTGTTCACACAGACATGTTCTCTTTGTGTGCAGGGTTCATTAGTTTTCCATGTATGCCCACATTGCCTTTGGGATTGCGGCGGGGAAGCGGTGAGGGAATTCCACCAGATTGGTTCCGGTGTGTGTGAGGCGATTTCCGGGGCGACACATCACCTTTCTTTCAGGGCGAGATTGCGGCATGTAATACCGCCATCGGCGATCTGAGGCGAGCATGAAAAACGTGCATGCGCACGTTATATCGCCTCATATCGCCAGCCGAGATTGCGGCGTGTGAAGGTACTATTAAAGTCCCCGTCACACCTGGCGACAGGGCTGGAGATGTCGGCGGCGACTGGCTGGTGCGCGCACGTTTTTGGCGCCCCGCCAGCGTCGCCGTCTCCCTTTTACATGGGGCAACATCTCCAGCACCGCGCCGGTGAGCTGTCAGGCGGCATCGCCACTGGGGTGCCTGAAAACCCCAGCGGCGATGCAGGACAATGGGAGCCTATGGCTCTCATCGCCGGCGGCCGGTTACATGGGGCGATGTGTGCACATCGCCCCAGTTTGGTCGTCTGGTTTCAGAGCACTGCTCTGAAACCAGGCGACTACCCGGCGGCGCTGACATCGCCCCTTTAAATGAGGCGACATAGGGGCTATGTCGCCACCGATAGGCCACGCCCCTACGTCGCCTATGTAATCGGTGGCGATGTGGCCTGGTGTGACGGGGCCTTTAGGGTTATAAATAGGGAAGGATAGGCCTGTATGATTTCACAAAGTGGTCTGCAGAGATATTCCAGAGGAAACCAGCGGAAACCAGAAGGTACAAGCTATACCCGTCTGTTGACTTTCTCTAATACTTTCCTTTCCCACTAACACTTTAACCATGCTTACTTATGCCCTAAAAGTAATTGCTCCACTAATCCTTTCCCTCTTTCACTATCCCCAAACTCCATCACTCCCAGCACAAATATTTATCTCCCCATCCCTCTTATCTCCCCACCTGAGCTCCTCTGCTGACCTGCTTCTCAACCTCACACCCCTCCTGCAGAAACACAAAACAACCTGACCACTCTCATTGTCCCACCTGATTGCTCTCTCTTTGCTGCTGCTATCCGCTGGCGGCATATCTCCCAATCCAGGACCTCCACAGCCAACATTCCCCACTATTCCTCCCTCCTGTCACCCCCACACCTGCAAGAAACAGCTGCAATCTCCTAAATATAAAACCTATTCCCCTGACGCCCTCTTCACCGCCACCTCTCTCTGGAGTACTCTGGAATGCCCGTTCCATCTGTAATAAACTCCACTTTATTCATGACCTCTTTACCTCTCATAGACTCTCCTTCCTGGGCATCACAAAAACTTGGCTGACACCCTCCAACATGGCCTCCCTTGCTGCGCTGTATTATGGTGGACTTCATTTCTCCCACACACCTCGCACTGGCAACAAACACAATGGAGAAGTGGGTCTGCTCCTCTCCAGAAACTAGCAACTACACCTTCAATCCACTTCCTCCCCATCCCTCCCTTGTCCTCTCATCTTATGAAGTGCACGCTGTCTGTATCTACTGTCCTTCCAAACTACAAGTGGCTGTCATTTACCGACCCCCGGGCCAGACCACTGCTTTCTTTGACCAATTCTCCATCTGGCTCTTATACTTTCTCTCTGCTGACATTCTCATCATCATAATGGGCGATTTCAACATCCCCATTGACACCCACCGGTCAACAGCCTCCTAACTCCTGTCACTTGCCTCATCGTTTGGCCTCTCTTAATGGTCCTCCACAGCCACACACACAAATTGAAACACACTAGACCTCATCTTTACCCGACTCTGCTCCCTAACTAAACCCACAAACTCCCTCTCCCTCTCTCTGACCACCATATACTTACTTTCTTATCCTCATCCTCGCCACCTGCCACCCATGTCCACCAACTCACATCCTCACAGAAACCTCACACATCTTGATGCTCACACACTCTCCAACGCCATTTTACCACTATCATCTATATCCTCACTCCATGACACAGATAATACCACAGCTTACTACAACTCTACACTCACATCAGCTATTGATGCAGTTGCTCCTCTCATTCATAGCAGAACACGACAAACCAACAGACAACCCTGGCACACAGACTCCACTAAAAACCCGCGGAGCGTCAAGGGTTGCAGAGCGGCTCTGGAAGAAAACACACTCGCATGAAGACTACACAGCATTCAAATAAGCACTTCTCAAATTCAAGTCAGCACTCACCACCACTAAACAGAACCCTCATATCCTCTTTGTCCCACAACACCAGGCAGTTATTCTACACATTTAACTCCCTTCTCTGCCCCCCACTGCCTCCTCCTACTTCTTGTATCTCTGCAGAAGACTTTGCAACATACTTCACCAACAAGATCGATCAGATCAGACAAGTCTTTGCTACCCAACCACCACAATCCCCATGTATACCAGACCACACCACGCCGCCACTAACCCTCCTCCCCTCCATCACTGAAGGAAAACTTGCTCACCTCCTCTCCAGATCGCACCTCACCACTTGTGCACTGGACCCCATCTTATCCCACTTCCTTCCCAACCTCACCACAACACTTATCCCAGCCCTAACTCTCGTCTTCAACCTACAATGATGTGCAAATTAATTGGCACAAAGCAAGTTTTTCTTGCATTAATTTTACTATTTCTGATAAGTGTTTTATCAGTTCTTGGTGTTATTTTCCTTGTTCTTCCACATTTTCCTTTTCATTTTGGAGAAAATTATCCAGTTTCATTGTGTGTGCGAATTATTCTTGAAACGGTACATTTTACAATACCAACGCTGGAAGCGATTTCTCTAAGGGTACCATCACACCTGGTGACATTGGCGGCGATTTCTTAGTCGCCTCGTGTAAAGAGCCGATTTAGTGGCAAAAAATCGGCTGAGAGTGGTCGCCTGGTTTCGCAGCACTGCTCTGAAACCAGGCGAGCACTCTGGGGCGATGTGTATACATCGCCCCATGTAACATGGCGATCACCGATTTTACAGGCGATGGGAGCTATAGGCTTCCATGTTACAGGATTGCCGCTGGGGTTTGTGGACACCCCAGCGGCGATGACGCCTGTAACATCGCCGGTGCATTGCCGGAGGTATCGCCGCATGTAAACATGGGGGCCAAAAATGTGCGCGCTCCCATGCGTCGCCGCCGATATCTCCGGCAATGTCACCAGGTGTGACAGTACCCTTAAGGTACCTTTACACGCCGCCACTGCGTGGTAGCAACTGCCTGGCAATGGGGATTTTTGTGCCTGTTGCCTTGAAATTGCTATGAAATGGCGGCGTGTAAATTGGGAAAGTGATCGGGTTTCCCGCAGTTGAATCGGATACCTGTTTCCGAGCTGTGTCCAAAAATCCAAGCCAACACAAAGGCACAATTGCCATGGTACTGGCGTCTAAACGGGGCACAGGGATGGAATCACCGTCGCCTAGTGAATTCCAAGGGGCGTGACACAGCCTCATGAATACCGCGCCCCATCAGCGATCATTGGTGGGGGCTACTGTGTTACCATTGGCTGTCCCTTCACAGGGCGCCATATTTAAAGAGCTGTCTATTTACACTACACAATTGCAATGGCGCCATGTATTAGCCAGCCTTCCTGCGCAGGCTGGCTAATCATGAGGCTATTGCGGTGTCCAATCAGCATGTTAGCGTCACGAAATACACAACTCTGTCACGCCTAGGTTCTTGCGGCGCTAAAGATGTACGCCCATATTCCTTTGTGGATAGCGGCGTGTGAAGCAGCGAAGGTATTCAACAGGAAGGTATCCGCAGGATCTGTCGGAACTTCCGGGGAACCACAATACCTTCAGTTGACAACGCAATGGCGGCGTGTACATGCAGCATCGGCGATCGGTATTAACCGTCAAAAACGTGCGCGTGCACGTACAGTTGATACCGGTTGCTAGGCACAGTGGCGGCGTGTAAAGGTACCTTTATAGTCAAACTTGTATGTTCATTAAGAGTAATAATTCTAGACCTCTTCCGTGGAGTAACATCCATTTTTACAGGCACAAATCACACAGAGGAAAAGTACACTAAACCACTCCTCACAGAAACAAGCTCTCAACTGAAGCTGAGGGGGCAGCTAGCTTTTATTTTCTGACTAAAACCAGTCAAACCACATTTTGTTACCCAAGGTTATACACTCACACCTGTTCATGGCAGTTAAAACTGGTTTGAATCACTGACTGGTAATCAACTTACAATTTTACTTAAAAAATGCTGTCACAATTAATTTGCACAGCACTGTATCACTAACTTCTGGTACCTTTCATTCTGCTTTCAAACATGCAACAATTACACCTATCTTAATGAAGCCATCCCTTGACCTCACTTCTATATCCAGCGACCGCCCCATATCCCTGCTCCTGTTTGCTTCCAAACTTCTTGAAAAGCATGTCCGTACTGTACTCTCATCCAACTCTCTCTTTGATGACATTCAATCTGGCTTCTGCCCCCACCACTCCACTGAAACTGCCCTGACCAAAATTACTAAAGACTTACTCGTGGCCAAAGCTAACAGATAGTTGTATGTCCTCCTCCTTCTTGACCTGTGTGGCGCCCCGCATGGTCAGGTGTCACAGAGGGGTATTGCACCCGTAAAAGAGGTGTAATTGCCCCAGCTGCAAGTGGACCCTAGGTTGGTGGGTGGGACCCATTCCTAGCACTCCCACATTAGTTGAGCGGTGGGAGGTTACCCGGGAGGGGATATATTCACCTTTAGGGGGATCAAGGAGGTCTTTGACTAATTGGAATGATGCGGAAGGTTCACCGGGTCAGTTTCAAGCCGATCCGGTGGGAAGAAGAAGGGATGAAGAAGAAGGGATCTTGAGGAGATCCTGAAAAAGGGCGCTCGACGCAAGAAGTCCGGGCCCTAGAGAGAAAGGGAGATCCCCAGAGTGCAGCGACCATACTCCAAGGGATTCTCCAGTCCACGACGGGAATCTCGGGCCCGAGGATCCGACCAGAGTTCATCTTTGCAATCGGCAACCGGCTGCTGTGGCTTGTTTATCAGCCGCAGCACCCTGCCAGGCGGAGCGGTCTGCCTGCTTCCTCACCACGAGGGAGAGGACCCCCGGTACTACCTACACAGAGCTATTGGGTTTAGGCCCATCCTAGGCGGGGAAGAAAGGACACAGGTTCATCAACGGGTTCCACCATACCACCTGGGATCCACTTGCAGCCACCTGTAGAGCTACCTGTTATTATAACATCTGATGCTGGACTGTGAACTTTGTTTGATGCTGCTACAAGTGGACAGTAAAGAACCGGGAGATCGTGACTTTGCCCCTGTGTGTTCCCTTTCAGGAACGCTGCCCCGGAGGAACAGCCCTACCTGTAGGGGGCTTTGCCAACTTAGCCGCACTACCATCCACCTCCGGCGGACTGTGGCGGCGCTGGTGACCCATCACCAGGTACTACAGGTGGTGTCACATGACAAACTCTAATCCCTTGTACATACACCCCTTTTGAAGTGTCACCCAGGCCACGGGATCAGGCGCTGCCACCCCTAATACACCCACCGAGCCTGGTACCTGAGTATCCCTGGGCCTGGGGCTCGACATATCTTTTTGGCGTAATGAACAGGATCTCGTGCCCGGTATTACTGGGTACTGTGCGCCTTGGACATTTGAACCGTGCTGAAAATGAACTTTTCCCACCATTGCTTGGCGCCAAAAATGGGTTCCCGCCATCACTGCAGGAGGACCCAAGATGGCGCCATAGCCATGTACTAAGCACCATGTGCAGGCCCGGGGGTGTGCCTCAACCCCTAGAAGAAGGAGGGCCAAAATGGATGGCCTGGGGCTCGACACCTGTCCTCTGCATTCAACAGAGTCGACCACTACCTCCTATTAAAGATCCTCTCTTCCATTGGTATCAATGACCTTGTCCTCTCCTGGATCTCCTCCTACCTTTCCAACCGCACATTTAGTGTCTCCCACTCCCACACGACCTCCTCGCCCCATCACCTCTCTGATGGGGTCCCTCAAGGCTCTGTCCTGGAGCCTCTCCTTTTTTCAATCTATACCCCTGGTCTGGGACAACTCATAAAGTCCCATGGCTTCCAGTATCACCTGTACACTGATGACACTCATATCTACCTCTTCCCCCTACACTCACCCGCTCCGACACAAGCTCCCCTGCCGCCCTCTCCTATGGCAGACTACCCCTCTCCCTCACCCCCCGCCCCAGCAACTCCTGCGGTGGAGGTGTTGGCCTACTAATGGCCAACAGCTGCTCCTTCACCCCAATTACACCACCCCCTCTGCCTCCCTCCCCTCCTTCGAGGCGCCCTCCGTGCATATCTTCTCTCCCTGCAACCTCCAACTGGCTGTCTACCACCCTCCAGGATCCTCGTCCACCTTCTTCAACCATTTCACAACCTGGCTTCTCCACCTCCTCTCCTCCGACATCCCCACCATCATCATGGGTGACTTCAACATCCCCATTGATACCCCCCACGTCGCTGCCTCTAGACTCCTCTCTCTAACCTCCTTCTTTGGCCTCTCCCAATGGTCCTCCTCCGCCACACACAATGACGGCCACACACTAGACCTTGTCTTCACCCGCCTTTGTTCCCTCACCGACCTTGCAAACTCAACCCTCCTCCTATCCGACCATAACCTGCTGACCTTCTCCTCCCTCTCCCCCCCCACCATGCTCCCCCCTCTCCAGAAACTCCTTTACCCCCGAAGAAACCTCAAACTCATTGACTTCCACTCACTCTCTGAGTCCCTCCTCCCTCTCTCTGACTTAGCGTCCTCTCAAGACGTTGACGCAGCCACCACCCTCTACAACACCACTCTCGCCACAGCCCTCAACCAGGCTGCCCCCCTCTCATACAACAAAACCCGTGCACACAGATAATCCTGGCTCACTACCCACACTAAAAATCTTCGACGGATGTCTAGGGTAGCTGAACGGAGATGGAAGAAATCCAAGTCCTCAGCACACTTCGCCTTGTATAAACAGTCCCTCATTGACTTCAAGACTGCACTGACTGTCACAAAACAAGCTTTCTTCTCTTCTCTCATAAGCACCCTCTCCCACAATCCCAAGCAACTTTTCATAACATTTAATGCTCTACTCCGTCTCCCCGCACCCCCTCCCTCTCCCCTCATCTCCGCCGACGACTTTGCCAGCTTTTTCAAACAGAAGATCAACAAAATCAGACAGAAATCCATGACAGAAGAGCGCCTCTTCTCCCTTCTAGCACGATCACACCTCACCACTTGTGCCCTTGACCCTCTCCCCTCCCATCTCATCCCTAACCTCACCACAGTCCTCATCCCCACCCTAACCCATCTCTTCAACATATCACTTAATACCGGCATGTTCCCCTCAGTCTTCAAACAAGCCCTCATCACACCCATCCTCAAAAACCCTCCCTCGACCCCGCAACAGTCTCCAACTATCGTCCCATATCTCTCCTCACCTTAGCCTCAAAATAGCTTGAGCAACATGTCTACTCCGAACTGTCCTCCCATCTCTCCTCGTGCTCCCTCTTTGACCGCCTGTAATCTGGTTTCCGAGCCCACTACTCCACCGAAACAGCCCCAACCAAAGTCACCAACAACCTACTGACCACCAAGAGCAAGCGACACTACTCCATCCTCCTCCTTCTAGACCTTTCTGCTGCCTTCTACACAGTCAACCACTACCTCCTGCTTCAAATTCTAGGATCTCTTGGCATCGCTGACCTAGCCCTCTCCTGGATCTCCTCTTACCTAACAGACCGGACCTTCAGCGCACCCACTCCCACACCTCCTCCTTGCCCTACCCCCTATCTTTTGGAGTTCCCCAAAGCTCAGCCTTAGGACCACTACTCTTCTCCATCTACAGCCTCGGCTTAGGCCAACTCATCGAGTCCCACGGCCTCCAATACCACCTCTACGCTGACGACACCCAGCTCTACCTCTCTGGCCCTGACATCACCTCCCTACTACACAAAATTCAGTACTGCCCGTCTGCCATCTCATCCTTCTTCACCGCTCGTTTCCTCAAGCTCAACATGGACAAAACCGAGTTCATCGTCTTCCCCCAAGTCACTCTTCCCCCTCTACCAGACCTATCCATCACTGTCAATGACTGCATACTCTTACCCGTCCCCCACGCCAAGTGCCTCGGGGTAATCCTCGACTCTTCCCTCTCCGTCAAGCCACACATCCAGGCCCTCGCCACCTCCTGCTAACTCCAGCTTAAAAACATCTCACGGATCCACTCCTTCCTTGACCATGACACTGCCATAACACTTCGACGTCATCATCATCTCCCGCCTTGACTACTGCAACCTCCTGCTCATCGGCCTCCCCACTTCCTCCCTTGCACCCCTCCGAACCATCCTCAATTCCGCTGACCAACTCATCTACCTATCGCCCCGTTACTCCCCTATCTCCCCCCTCTGCCAAGCCCTCCACTAGCTCCTTACTTCCGAGAGATCTCAGTTCAAAATCCTAACCATGACATTCAAGGCCATCCACAATCTGTCCCCTCCATACATCTCCGACTTGGTCTCCCGATAGCTCCCCACACGCAATCTGTGCTCCTCTCAAGAGCTCCTCCTCCTCTCCCCTGCATCTCCACCTCCCACAACTGCATACAAGACTTCTCTCGTGCATCCGCCATACTCTGGAACTCTCTACCACACCACATTAGACACTCCCCGACCCCTGGGAACCTTCAAGAAAAACCTGAAGACCCACCTCTTCCTTCAAGCCTACAACCCACACTGAGACCTAATCCGCTGCACCACCTCACCCTCACCTCTCCCCCTCCTACTGTCTCCCACCCATCCCGTATAGACTGTGAGCCCTTGTGGACAGGATCTTTGCCCTAGTGTACCTGTATGATTTAATTGTCGTTATTTTATGTTTTCGTCCTTGTTCTGCCCTTACACATGTAAAGCGCCATGAAACCAATGGCGCTATATAAATAAAAAATAATAATAATCTACCTCTCTGGCCCAGACGTCACCTCTCTCCTATCCAGAATCCTACAGTGTCTATCAGTCATATCCTCCTTCTCTCTCGCTTCCTAAAACTCAATGTAGGCAAAACCAAACTCATCATCTTTCCTCCATTTCACACACCTTCCTTACCAAACCTATCTATCAAAATAAATGACATCACACTTTGCCCTATACCTGAAGTCCGCTGCCTCAGAGTAACCCTTGACTCTGCCTTGTCTTTCAAACCGCACGTCCAAGCCCTTGCCACCTCCTGCTGCCTCCAACTCAAAATTATTTCTAGAATCCGTCACTTCCTCAACCCTCAATCTACTAAACTATTAGTGCATGCCCTCATCATCTCCCGTCTCGACTACTGCAACCTCCTCCTCTGTAGCCTCCCTGCTAACACTCTTGCACCTCTCTAATCTGTCCTTAAATCTGCTGCCCGACTAATCCACCTCTTCTCCTCGCTATTCCTCCACTTTTCCCCTCTGCAAATCCTTCCACTGGTTCCCAATTCCCCAGCGTATCCAATTCAAACTACTAACATTGACTTACAAAGCCATGCACAATCTGGCCCCCCATATATCTCCCTGAACTAATCTCCTGATATCATCCAACTCATAATGTTCGATCCTCCCAAGACCTCCTTCTTTCCTCCATACTTGTACGTTCCTCATCTAATCGCCTGCAACACTTTGCCCAAGCATCCCTCATTCTCTGGAATTCTGCACCCCAAAACATCTGACTGTCCTCCACACTCGGAACCTTCAAGCGGAACCTGAAAACCCATCTCTTCATAACAGCCTACAACTTGCAATGACCACAATGCCACCTCACCACCAAATGGACCCAGTGCTCCACCACTACTGGACCCGGCGCTCCATTACCACTGAACCTGGCATTCCACCACCATCAGACCCGACGCTCCACTACTATCAGACCCGGGCTCTGCCACCACCAGAGCAGACCCAACCTACTGTCTCTCTCCCCATTGCCCTGTAGAATGTAAGCCGGCAAGGGCAGGGTCCTCTCTCTTCCCACTGTACTGTTCTGTCACTGTCAGTTTGTTCATTGTATTTTTAACTTGTTTGTATGTAACCCCTTCTCATGTACAGCACCATGGAATCAATGGTGCTCTATATATAAATGATAATAATAATGACAAGCAGCAAAGCATACACAGCGGTAGCAGGAGTCTTGTCCTTTGCTTCCTGCCTGGCATTTTCTCTGTGACACAGGTGTACATGATTTAGGCCCCTTTCACACTAGCATTTTTTGCAAATTGCGGTGGATCCGGCGGATTTACAGCATCTGCTGCCTAACAGCCGCACTTGCGGCAAGCCCCATGCATTGTCTATGGGGCTTGCAGCAGGTGCGGCAAGTGTGGTATAGCCGCGGTTCCGGCATTTGGTAAATAAAAGCTTATAACATGACATTAAATTCATCCATTGGTTGTATAAATTACTCTTTTGAAAGCTGAAACTCTCCCAAATGTGGTTTAGGTTAAGAAAATAAATTGTCATCAATGCTGAAATATTGATCATTTAATGAACACAGAGTGGTCAGATTTTGGCAAGACAAAAGTTTTGTCGCCCACAGAAAGTAATGTGATTTTCAAACAAATAATTCACTAAAAATACAAATATATGTTACACAACATTGCTGAATGAAGTTGTGGTGCTATTAGACTCATATTTCATATTTTGTGTGACTTCCATGAGCTTGAAGGACTGCATCCATGCGGTTCAACAATGATTCATGCAATTTATTAATACAGTCATCAGGAAAAGCAAAGAATGCAGTCTTGCATGCCTCCCAGAGTTCATCTAGATTCTTTGGTTTTGTCTACCAAGCTTCCTCTTTCATCCTACCCCAGACATGCTAAATGATGTTCATGTCTGGTGACTGGGCTGGCCAGTTTTTGAGCACCTTGATCTTTGTTGTAGAGATGGATGTATGAGATGGAGCACCATACTGCTGCAAAATTTAATGAAAAAATAAAATAAAATCTTTATATAGCGCCAACATATTCCGCAGCGCTTTGCAATACAGTGGGTAATAGATGAAAGTATACAGTATAATGCAGTAAGAAAATACACAATATAATACAGTAATTCCAGTAGAGAAAGAAAACAGTACAATAATAGGAAACAATACAATAAGCATAAAATCAATGTAAAAATTACAATACAATAGATAAAACAAAAAATAAGGGTGACCCTGCTCAAGAGCTTACAATCTACAACGAGATATGGGTTATACAAAGTACAGGGGCTTATCACACTGATGGTCCAAGCATCTTGAGGAAATGGGGGATAGAAATAAAGTTACATGAATGGTCATCAGACAATCTGTGTAGACCTTTTGGGTTTGGTGGAATTTAAAGAAGAGTTATGTCGAGAGAGATAGTGAATGGGCTATGCACAAAGGAATTTTGTTAGGGGGCATGATAGGCCGCCTTGAAAAGATGTGTTTTTAGTGAGCGTCTGAAGCCATGCAAGTTGTGGATGGTCCTGATTTCTTGGGGTAGAGAATTCCAGAGAATTGGTGCGGCTCGGGAGAAGTCTTGGAGCCGGGAGTGAGAGGATCAGATTAGTGCAGATATTAGTCAAAGGTCATTTGTAGAACGTAGAGAACGGGTGGGGTGATAGACAGAGATGGGGGAGGAAATGTAGGGGGGCGCTGCATTGTGAAGAGCTTTGTGGGTGAGAACAAGCAATTTGAACTTTATCCTGCAGTGTATAGGCAGCCAATGCAATGACTGGCACAGAGCGAAGGCATCTGAGTAACGATTGGCCAGGTAGGTGATCCTGGCTATTGCATTAAGGATGGTCTGTAGAATGGAGAGTTTAGAGAGGGGGAGGCCAATTAATAGAGAATTGCAATAATCAAGGCGGGAGTGGATTAGGGCCATGGTGAGGGATTTAGTTGTTTCCATGAAGAGAAAGGAGCAGACTCTAGAGATGTTCTTCAGGTGTAAGCAACAAGAACGGATGAGAGATTTTATATAGGAGGTGATGGATAGATCGGTGTCAAACTTGACACCCAGACAGTGAGCCTGCTACCTAGGCATATCATGGTACCGCACACTGAGAGAGAGATGACCGATTTAGGGAGGTTAGTGGAGGGCGGGAGCAAAACAAGTTCAATTTTGGAAAAGTTGAGTTTTAAATAGAGAGCGGACATGATGTTGGAAACAGCAGCTAGACAGTCATTGGTGTTCTTTAACACCGCAGGGGTAAGGTTAGGAGTTGAAGTGTATAATTGTGTGTCGTCAGCATACAGATGGTACTGGAAGCCAAATCTGCTGATGGTGTGTCCAATCGGGGCTGTGTAGAGAGAGAAGAGAAGAGGTCCAAGGACTGAATCCTGAGGGACCCCAATAGTGAGAGGAAGAGGGGGGGAAGTAGAGCCAGCAAATGATACACTGAAAGAGTGGTCAGAAAGATAGGAAGAGAGCCAGGAGAGAGCGGTGTCCTTTATACCAATGGAGTGCAACATAGTAGGAGATGGTGGTCAACAGTGTCAAAAGCTGCAGAGAGATCTAGAAGAATAAGCAGAGAGTGGTCACCATTATGTTTTGCTGTCAGTAGGTCATTGGTCACTTTGATGAGGGCAGTTTCTGTAGAGTGAAGGGGGCAGAAGCCAGACTGTAATGGATCTAGAAGAGAGTGAGCGGAGAGGTAACGGGTGAGACGGGAGTAGACCAGGCGCTCCAGGAGTTTAGAGATGGGGAGATTGGAGACTGGTCTGAAGTTATTTGTGCAGGATGGGTCGAGCGAAGCTTTCTTTAATAATGGAGTAATGATCGAGTGTTTGAAGGAGGAGGGGAAGATGCCAGAAGAGAGGGAGAGGTTGAAGATTTTGGTTAGGTGAGTGGTGATGACCGGACGGAGAGACTGGAGTAGGTGTGAGGGGATGGGGTAAGTAGTGCATGTAGTGGGATGAGAAGAAGAGAGGAGCCTGGCAACCTCTTCTTCTGTAACTGGGTCAAATGTGGAGAGTGAGCTGGAGGAGATGTGGGGAAGAATGGGAGTGTCAGCGCTTAGAGGCTGGGAGATGATTTCCTGGTGGATGTTGTCTTTTTTCTCCATAAAGTAAGAGGCCAGAGCATCAGCACAGAGGTCGGTGATGGGGGCCTGCGCTTTAGGACTGAGGAGAAAGTGAAAGGTGTCAAATAGTTTTTTGGATTGTTAGATAGTGAAGAAATCAGGGTGGTGAAGTAGGTTTGTTTGGCATGGTGAAGGGCGGAGTTGTAAGTTGTTAGCATGAATTTATATTGGATAAAGTCTTCTGGTGAGCGAGTTTTCCTCCATAGGCGTTCAGCACTCCTAGAGCATCGTTGGAGAAATCGAGTTGGTGATGTGAGACAGGGCTGTTTTGTTCTATGTTTGGAGGTTCTGAGGGTGAGGGGCGCTACTTGGTCCAGGGTGCTTCTGAGAGTGTTATTATAGTGATTTACTGCCAGATCTGGACAGGAGAATGAGGAGATTGGGGACAGTGATGAGATGAGGGAGTCTGTGAGTGCATGAGAGTTAATGACCTGTAGATTTCTGGATGTTTGATAGGTAGGGGTGGGCTGTGGTGAGTGAGGGTTAGTAAATGAGAAGGAGAGAATGTTGTGGTCAGAGAGAAGAGGTGAGTTATCTAAGGAAGAGGTAGAGCAGAGCCAGGTAAAGATCAGGTCAAGGGTGTTGCCACCCTTGTGTGTCTCAGAGGTTGAGAGCTGTGAGAGGCCAAGAGAAGTGGTTAGAGATAGGAGCTGGGATGCAGATGGGGAGGTGGGGCTACTTATGGGGATGTTAAAGTCTCCCAGAATGAGGGTTGGTAATTCTGAGGACATGAAGTGTATCAACCATGCGGAGAAATGGTCGAGGAGCTGGGTGGGTGACCCTGAGGGGCGGTGCACCACCGCTACTCTGAGGGGAAGGGGATGGAATAGCCTAATGGTGTGAACCTCAAAAGAGGGGAATGAGAGTGATGGGGGCTGGAAGAATGACCTGGAAAGTACATTGTGGGGACAGGAGTAAGCCAACTCCACCCCCATGTCTATTCTCAGGTCTCGAGGAATGAGAGAAATGTAAGCCGCCATAAAAAATAGCAGCAGGGGAAGTAGTGTCTGAATCCTGGATCCAGGTTTCAGTGAGGGCCAGGAGGTTGAGAGAGTTAGTGAGAAAGTAGTTATGAATGAAGGGAAGTTTGTTGCATACAGAGCGTGGATTCCAGAGAGCGCAATTAAAAGAGGGAGATGAAGGTGTGCAGGTCATGTTAATAAGGTTAGTGAGATTTCTGTGTGAGGTGGGAGAGGGGTTGACGTTAGCAGAGGGCGGACCAGGGTTGGGAGAGATATCACCTGAGAGGAGCAGCAGTAAAAAGAGAAAGAGCAAATAGTTTTTGGAATTAGGACATGATTTATTATGACAAACTTTGGAATATGATGGGCTGAGAGTCTTCAGTAAACTGAAGATAGCATGGGAACTGTTCATAGAGTAGGGCAGGAGAGAGGAGCTGATCTGAATAAGTGGTGATGGAGGGGGAATAGGGTGATAAAAGTTGGTGGCAAGAGCACATAAGAAAACAAACAGTGGATAAAAATCGTGGTAAAGATTAGTAGTGAATGGAGTTATACAGTGTTTGAATGTCCCTCTATGTCATTGTCTTCCAGTTGCACCACATGGACAGCAGAGATGAGTGGAGGACTGTGCAGTTACACGTACCATTGTTATTTTAAGTATTGAAGACATTGAAAACAGACATTGAAGTAAATGACATGGATGAAGGGAAAAAAAAAATTGAAAAGTAAAGTAACAAAGATAGTTAGATGGGTTTTGCTGGTACCTTCTGGTTACTTCTGTGGTATTTCTGGGATATTTCTGATGTGACACTTAAAAATGTCACACTTCAATAAGGTCATGTCTGACCAAGGTCATGTCTGACCTGCTTCATTCAACTTATACCATTCAAATGACCAAGATATGAGTCCCGGTGAGAAGAGGGAGGAGGAGGGATCAGAGGGACAGCTCACAGCAGGGAGTAATTAACACAATGCAGTTAAGAGAACATTTGACTTGCATTAAAGCTGCACAAAGAGACAATCAAATGGAAGGAGAATAATAGGTGTAAGAAGCAAAGACTTATCAATATGCAAAACCTAAATTGAAGTATGATACATGGAATTGTAATCAAGGAAAAAACAGCAGCGTACCCGTTAACACAGAGGGAGAGGAGCACATAGGATTCTAGGGTGCAGTGGGTATTCTGGGTTCACGGTTCAATGTACCCGTTAACACAGAGGGAGAGGAGTACATAGGATTCTAGGGTGCAGTGAGTATTCTGGGTTCACGGTTCAGACGTACCCGTTAACACAGAGGGAGAGGAGTACACAGGATTCTAGGGTGCAGTGGGAATTCTGGGTTCACGGTTCAGACGTACCCGTTAACACAGAGGGAGAGGAGTACATAGGATTCTAGGGTGCAGTGGGTATTCTGGGTTCACGGTTCAGACGTACCCGTTAACACAGAGGGAGAGGAGTACATAGGATTCTAGGGTGCAGTGGGTATTCTGGGTTCACGGTTCAGACGTACCCGTTAACACAGAGGGAGAGGAGTACATAGGATTCTAGGGTGCAGTGGGTATTCTGAGTTCACAGTTCAGACGTACCCGTTAACACAGAGGGAGAGGAGTACATAGGATTCTAGGGTGCAGTGGGTATTCTGGGTTCACGGTTCAGACGTACCCGTTAACACAGAGGGAGAGGAGTACATAGGATTCTAGGGTGCAGTGGGCATTCTGGGTTCACGGTTCAGACGTGCCCGTTAACAAAGAGGGAGAGGAGTACATAGGATTCTAGGGTGCAGTGGGTATTCTGGGTTCACGGTTCAGACGTACCCGTTAACACAGAGGGAGGGAGTACATAGGATTCTAGGGTGCAGTGGGTATTCTGGGTTCACAGTCCAGATGTACCTGTGGATGAAAGCAGATGGATCAGGACATGATCAGCATGATGGAGAATACACCATTCTGGGATATTTCTGATGTGACACTTAAAAATGGCACACTTCAATAATGTCATATCTGACCAAGGTCATGTCTGACCTGCTCCATTCAACTTATACCATTCAAAAAAAAAATAAAAATGTGACCCCTTTTATGATTTGGAATGTAAGAGGTAGCTAATACTTCTTGATATTTTAGACTATTGATATTACCTTCCACCTTGCAAATATTTCACACACCCCCATACTGAATGTAACCCCAGACCATGATCTTTCCACCACCAAATTTGGATCCATATGGGCTACAGTAGGTCTCCTGCAGTATTTGCAGTGGCTGTCGTGTAATTCTACTGAAGATTCATCAGAGAAATCCACCTTCTGCCACTTTTCCAGCATCCATCTGTTTAGCAGGCTTTGGGACTTTGCAAATGCCACACGTTTTTTTATTTGCCTTTTTGTTTAGTGCTGGCTTCTGGGCACTGATTCATCATGGAGGTCATTTTTCGACACAGAATCCTACAAACTGTTCTAGTTGACACAGGGACTTGAGGTGACCAGGCCTGTTGGAGCTATGCTGCAGTGGAAGAGGGGCTTGCTTTGGATTTTCTAACCAAAAAAACTTTCCTGCTGAGCAGTTGTCTTGTTGGGTCTTCCGGACCTGGGCTTGTCCAACATATCTCCAGTCTCTTCAAATCTTTTTTTAATTCTTCGTACTTAACGCTGAGGCACATTAAAGGTGCCAGAGACCTATGTAGTGGATCTGGTCTTCAGCCTCTTGATAATCTAGGCTTTGGTCGCAGGGTGGATTTTAGGCATGTTGTCTGAGCTCAAGTTGCAGTTCAAGTGAAGGTCTGGAGTACTGGGTTTCTTTTTATACACACCCACTAATTAACCGATCATTTACGGAGCACAGGTAAGAATTAGGGGTGAGCGAGCATACTCGCTACTATCTATAGATACACTGAGAAAGTACCCTAAAAGTGAATAAAAGTTGTTAAAAATAATAAAATTACATACTCACCTGTCCGACGCCTGCATCGGGACCTCCCAGAAGACCTGCGATCACCGGACAAGGACCTGTGACTTCCAGCCAATCAGATGGCGACACGTCACAACTACGTGATCGCTAGCAGCCACCTGATTGGCCAGATTGCAAGGTCGTGGCAGTATGTACACTGTGAAAGTAATCGGACTCGCTATACTCGCAACAAGTACCGAGTACTGGGACCTACTCGTTGCGAGTATAGCGAGTCCGAATAGTGCGGTACTCGCTCATCCCTAGTAAGAATGTAAACTAGGATTGGGTGCATTATATGACCAGGCGACAAAACTTTTGTCTTGCCAAAATCTGACTATTCTGTGTTCATTAAATGATCAATATTTCAGCATTGATGCCAATTTATTTTCTTACATTTGAGAGGGTTTCAGCTTTCAAAAGAGCAATTTATAAAACCAATAGATGAATTTAACATCAGGTTATAAGCTTTTATTTACATAACATGGATAAGCGCCATAACTTTTGTCAGGGACTGTACGACTACTGAACAGTGCTGGTCGGTTGAAACAACATGTGCATCTCAGAATGGCATCAATAAAAACTTCCGTTTAATATACAAAATACAAGTCTCACGCCACTCCATTGATGTAAAATTTAAGATGTTATGTCACACATACCACTTAAAAAGAAAATAAAATGTGCACATTTTTTTCAACACCTAAAAAATGCATTGGAAAAAGCTTGTGATCAGTGAGGGACTGAGTCCTGCGACCTCCCAACAATTGCTTAAAACACCGCTCTTGTAAGTGGTGTGCACACAGAACGGTGGGGACCCATAGATTTACTATTGACACAATACACTGTTCTATGTGTGGGCTGCTCAAAAGAGTGGTGCACTTTAGAATGGTGTACTTTAGAGCGGTGCACTTCAGGGCGGTGTTTTCAGCATTTGTTGGCGGTCTGGGCACTCTGCCCCTCACTGATCACAATCTGATTGCAATATATATTGCATATTTAACAAAAAAATTGTTATAAACACTAAATAAAATTACAGTTACACTTAAAAAGGGTTATCCTGGACTATATACATTTTTAACTTTAAGCCTAAAAACTATGAGGCAGGTAGTTACTAACTACTTGTCTGTTCTTCTCAGTGCAGATCTATGCTGGCAAAGAGGTCACAGACCGCTCCTGTCGGTGATTCTGCAGCTTCTGCTGATGTCACATCTACGGAGCAGCTTTTTCTCTTCTGCTGTGCTCTGTTGATATGGTGAGACTGTCAAGGTCATGCTGATTAACAGCTGGCTGCGTGCTGCATAACTGTGGAACAACAGCTGTCAATCAGAATGACATTATCAGTTCCACCCTGTCAACAGAGCGGAGCAGAAGGGGAAATGGGGAAAGATGCTCTGTTGGCATGGAGTAGCAGAATTGCCAGCAGGAGGGGTCTGTGACCACTCTGAGCCGATGTTGGGTGGAACAGGCAGGTAGTGCAACAGCCGCAAGGGCCTGGCATACTCGGTAGTCGGGCCGCCAATCTTTCTGGGAGGTCACGTTGGCTGTGACCCAGCTCCGTAGTCCTGGCTATGCAGGAATGGGGGTTATTATTACAGGGAATTATGTGTCTTTACATGATGCCACCTATGATACCTGGTCATGGGTGACCAGCGCTTCTTGGATGAGCCCCTGGGGAAGATGGTGCAGCAGCTAAGATTTAAACACTCTCAACAGGTGGAGCGGGACCCCAGGGTTGGTATGAGATTCTATAGGGATGATGGGAGTCGTTGTGAGGTAGGGTGCAGCTGGAAGGTGCAGAAAAAGCAGACAGACACAGTAGATACAGTTCCGTTACCTTTTACTGAAGCATGTGCAAAAGCAACCCAGTCAGGTACTGTGTCTTCCAGGTCAGCAGTCCAGCCAACTCCCAGGCATTCTGGGTCCACTCCACCGAGACACCCTTTTATGTGCCTTTCCATGTTGCCCTTTTTTGCACTTGATTTCTCGCCACTCCTTCCCTGCGAATCATGCTACAGTGTCCCAAAGAGATAGCTGCGGGCCCTGTCGAGCGACGGTCAACACGTCCTCTGACCCTAGCTCTAGCCACTGTCCTGAGGATTGTCCATGGTAGTTGGCCACTGCACATAAAGTTCAGTGGCTTCTGGTCTTCTGGCTCAAACTTGCAGTGTTGTTGCAAGATTGGGCAAATCCCCTCTTGCAACTAGTTCCTCCAACAATAACCGATATGGCAGTTGTGAATTCGGAGTCCCTCTGGCTGGGGTTTCCTTGGCCGACCTAATCACTCGTCCATTTAGGCCCCAGCACTAGCCTCCCCTAGAACTCTATCTCTCTTGTGGTCTCTCTCATTCCCCTCTCTGCTCAGTTTGTTCCCAGACTAACTAATTTCTCCTGTTCTTGCTCTGTTTTCTACTCTAACTTTCTCCTCCCACCCCCTTCTAACCTGTTCCTTCCTCCAGCCAGTGATGGGGTCTGCTCAGATAGTTCCTTCCGCCCTTCATCCCCTGGCCTGGAGTTAGGATGGATGTTGGGTGCAAGGTATGTGTGTGCCTTGGTATTATGTCCCCATCTTACCTGGGAGTGAGATACCACACATATTGATTAGGTGCAGTACCTCGGTAGTGACCAGACAGCAGGGGTGCCAAATACCCCCATGTTAAACACAGCACGTTGATAAGAACATGCAATATTTTTCATCTGCAGATTTATCACATAACGTCTTCCCTTTATGGAAGGCACTTTTCTTAAACGTTACTTCAAATCAAAAGTAGACAAATATAAAACTACGAAAACAGCAACTACTCTAGTCACCTTCTGCAGCGACAACAGTCCAGTATGTCACACAGCAAGTAGTGATGGGCGAGTCCTAAATTACTCAGAATCGCTTGACTCTAGCGAGTCCGAGCCCGGGACTCGCTACTCGTTGCAAGTCTAGCGAGTCCAATGTTAATGAATGGGGAAGCGAGTAATAGCAAGTACTGTGCGATTTACAAATCGCAGATGTGTCTCGGAAGCTTCAGGCTCTATCTGCTACAATAGCTAAATCATGTTTAATAGGCTCCCGCTGTCACAGCACAGTTAACTCTCTGCTTACCGGCGCTGCAACAAGAAGAAGAAGGAAGACAGAAGACAGAAGAGACAAGAAAGAAGCAGAGAAGACCTGGGCCTTTGAAGGGATATGGGGTGGTAATAAAGTTGGAGTCCCTAATGGTGTCTGTGTCTTTATTTTTAATAAATAATTTTTCTCTGTGTTGTGTTTTTTTTAACCCTTTATTAGAGATTCTTAGTGGCCGGGTCAAACCTGGCCTGACATTAAGACTCTCGGGCTTAATACCAGCTTGTATAACAAAGCTGGTATTAACCCCATTATTACCCAGCGTGCCACCGCCACCAGGGCCGCTGGAAGAGCTGGGTTCAGCGCCAGAGGATGGCGCTTCAATGAACGCGCCATCTTCTGGGGCGGCTGCGGGCTGCAATTTGCTGCTTAGCTGTACCTGGCTAGACATAGAAATTCCGCGGAGCCCCACGCATTTTTTTTTTAATTATTTCATGAAATTCATGAAATAATAAAAAAAAAAGGGCTCCCCTATATTCTTGTGTCCGGCCAGGTACAAATAGGCACTGGGGATTGGGGGCAGCCCGTCGCTGCCTGCTGGATCTGGCTGGTTCCAGAAATACGGCGAAGCCCACGTTTTTTTTTTTTGAAAAATCAATAAAACAATCCTAAAAAAGGGACTGCATCTTTATTAACCCCTCGCCCATAGTCCAGGGGTTAATAAAGATGCAGTCCCTTTTATTTACATTGTTTTATGGATTTGTCAGAAAAAAATTTGACGTGGGCTTCGCCGTATTTCTGGAACCAGCCGGATCCAGCAGGCAGCGACGGGCTGCCCCCAACCCCAGGTGCCTATTTGTACCTGGCCGGTCACAAGAATATAGGGGAGCCCTTTTTTTTTATTATTTCATGAATTTCATGAAATAATAAAAAAAAAAAATGTGTGGGGCTCAGCGCAATTTCTATGTCTAGCCAGGTACAGCTAAGCAGCTGGGGGCTGGAATCCGCAGCGCAGGGAGACCCAAGCTTTATGGGCACCCCCCCTGCAAATTGCAGCCCGCAACCGCCCCAGAAGATGGCGCGTTCATTGAAGTGCCATCCTCTGGCGCTGAACCCCGCTCTTCCAGCGGCCCTGGTGGCGGTGGCACGCTGGGTAATAAAGGGGTTAATACCAGCTTTGTTATACAAGCTGGTATTAAGCCCAAGATTCTTAATGTCAGGCCACGTTTGACCCGGCCACTAAGAATCTCCAATAAAGGGTTAAAAAAAAACACAACACAGAGAATTTTTTTATTAGAAATAAAAAAAAAAAGCCATTAGGGACTCCATCTTAAATTAAAAAAATCCTCTTACGTCAGACGTAGTCCAATATGCGATGTCCTCTCTGCTACATCCCTGTGCATAGATATAGATGTCTATGCACAGGGAATGAGCAGACTGAGAACAATCTCAGCTCTGCTACATCAGGCTGCAGGCGGGCTCTAGGACCCTGGAGCTGCGGCAGCCTGCAGGACCCGAAGGCACAGAGCAGACAGCCGGACTCGTTACTGTGCGAGTTTCCCTGTGATTACTTGCACAGTAACGAGTCCAATGCAAGTCAATGGCAATCCTAGTTTTGTCAGAGTCTCTGACAAACTAGGATTGCCATTGATCTGCATTGGACTCGTTACTGTGCGAGTAATCGCTGGGAAACTCGCAGAGTACCGAGTCCTGCGAGTCCCTTACTACTCGCAGAGTAACGAGTCCTAGCGAGTAGACTCGCCCATCCCTAACAGCAAGGTTTTTCAAGTACAACTTGGTGGGAACCACCCTAACCCAACATAAACTTTGTTCCTGGGTGTAGCAACAGGGCTCAAAGATCATGGTCTGACCTGGTTCTTCAGCCACTCCGACAGTTATATTAAGGTCAGGGTTAGTGCAACATTTTGTAAAGTGCAACGGCTCCAGTGCTGTACTCTACCCTGCTGGTCATAAAACCAACAAGGAGTGCGTTAAGAAGTACAATTATGTACATGAAATGTCCTGATTTCATCATTGTCCCATAATCAAATTTTCCATAATCATAAACGACTATTTAAACAAGGCCTTGCCGGCTAACTAAAACACTTATACACTACACTATTCTTCATACCTAGCCAGGTTATATTACTAGACAAAATGCTATTTACATCCTATTATAAGGTTAGATTAGGTGCAGTACCTCTGTGGCGACCAGACCGCAGGGGCGCCATATTAGCAACCACTTAGTTCTTTTTGCCATAGAAAAATAAATAAAATACAGCCCAGGTTAACCCATTGCAGTTTGGGGTAAAAATTCCAATTCTCCTACCTACATTAATAATTCCTCCAACTTTTGAAAAAATATGGTCCGCCTGGATGGCGGTGATATGATTGTTAAGACTCTCAAGTATACCCGGCATAAGGTGTATTGGCGGGAGGGGGGAGGGGAGGGATAGTCTTGATTGTGTTGTTACAAGATATGTGAATTGTTACATGAATATTGATATCTACTGTTTCTTGTTACATTTTTGAAACCTAAATAAAAATGAATGGTTTAAAAAAAAAAAAAAATTCCTCCAATATGTAAAGTAATGACAGCACATCCAAATATGATACCTCAGTTGCATGACTGCTTGAGTTATATTAAGTAGTTAAGTATGAAACTTACATAATTGTTTAGGCTTCATAGTTGTATTCTAGACTAGTAATAGCACAATTTATACAATCTACAATTTATGTATGCACAACTTTGTTGTGGAAGGGGGGAGCAGAAAGGTTTCTTGCACAGGGGCCCTCTGCAGTCTGTATCTGCCCCTGAGTCACATATGTAGGTCTAGTGGGTGGGGAGCCCTCAAACGTCATGCAACTGCTCCAATATATTTTATGCTGCGTTACAATCAATTTACACAAATATTAGTTTCACAGAATATTATAGGAAGAAGGATTCAGCTGGGTCAGTCACATGTATAGGCTTAATGCTAATGGGGAAGAAGGCCCTCAAACCAGATACAACCATTCCAAAAAATTTTTTTGCTGCTCCACACTCAGGTGGCACAAGTAACAGTTTCATGGAATATTATACAAAGAAGGATTCAGCTGGGTCAGTCACATGTATAGGCCTAGTGGACAGGGGCCCTCAAATGTCATGCTACGTCACACTCACGTGGCACAAATATTAGTTTCACGGAATATTATAGAAAGCATTCAGTTGGGTCAGTCAATTGTATAGACCTAGTGGGCAGGGGGGCCTCATACCTCATGCAACTGCTCCAATAAATATTAAGCTCCCCCACACTCAGTGGCACAAGTTTCTATCCTGTAGTAATGGTGCCTTCCCGGTCCCCATCTTTTAGTAATGTCCCCCATTGTGCAGCTCTCCACTTACAGATTCTCCTCACCTGCCTTCCATTCCCTTTGTGTCCTCTTTTTTCCACAGCATGGGTGATGAATGGCAGTGACCTTATACTACACTGCACTGGCACACCAACATCAGCTGTCGGCCTCTGTTTGTCTGGCAACGAGCATTAGTATTGCGGTGCAGAGTTAGTCTCTGTGATGTGATACCTTTCAATTGAATGTTCATCTAAGAATGCACATTCCGCTGAAATGAAGTGCTGACATCAGCAGGGCCCTAGACTTCAGAGCAATCATCAAACAGTCTATGCTACCTGCATGAAGCGGCCTCAGGGGCCACATGTGTGAGACCCCTGAGTTAGAGAAACAACAGTGCGACAGGTTGTGCTTTGAGTAAGCTGTTTATGATAAAAAAAAAAAAATGGGATTCAACGGAGCATGCTCTTATGCTAGATTCTTATGTCAACGGTTAAAAGCTATATGTTTTTATGCATAAACTTTTAAATATATGGGGTTTCATAAGAGTCCTAAAACATTTCTATAGGTCCACTATTACAGCTTTTTTCAAAACGGCACCATAATATTATGATAGTATGTGTAAAAGGTGTGCATTTGTGGAAATCACTAATCGTATGCAACAAATTATATACAGTATCCCAAAATATTTAAAGGTAACCTGTCACCAGGTTTGTGTCACCTAATGTAAGGGCAAAATAATGTATTGAAAAAGACCCTAATTCCAGCAATTTATTACTTATTAGACTGCTTGCTGAAGTTTTTATAAAATCTCTGTGAAAGTCTATCATTAGAGGATTGGTAAAGCTGCTGCTATGTAGTCCTCCATATTTATGAACTTTGTATAACCTTCCTAGCCCCAACCACTAATTGGTAGTTTTCTGTCTATGCACGGTGTACTCAGAAAGCTACCAATAAGAGGTGTGGGCAGGGTTATACAGAGCTCAGCATAGAGAGAACAGGTAGATTTGCGGCAGATAAAACAGCAATGTTACCAAAACAGCAGCAAGCAGTCTAATAAATGATAAATAGCAGGATTCAGGATCTCTTCACCCTATGTTATGCTGGTTTCAAATGGGGTAATAAAAACCTGGTGATAGATTACCATATATACTCGTGTATAAGCCGACCCGTGTATAAGCCGACCCCCCTACTTTTGCCCCCAAAAACTGGGAAAACGTATTGACTCGCGTATAAGCCGAGGGTGGACTCCAGCACAGGTATACAACCCCCAGCAGTGAGGTATACAGCAGCCTCCCCAGTGGAAGTATACAGCAGCAGCCCCAGTGGTAGTATACAGCAGCAGCCCCAGTGGTATATACAGCAGCAGCCCCAGTGGTAGTATACAGCAGCCCCAGAGGTAATATGCAGCCCCAGAGGTATAAACAGCCCCAGAGGTATATGCAGCCCCATATGCAGCCCCAGAGGTATATACAGCCCCAGAGGTATATGCAGCCCCATATGCAGCCCCAGAGGTATATACAGCCCCATATGCAGCCCCAGGAGGTATATGCAGCCCCATATGCAGCCCCAGAGGTATATGCAGCCCCATATGCAGCCCCCAGAGGAATATACAGCCCCATATGCAGCCCCAGGAGGTATATGCAGCCCCAGAAGTATATACAGTCCCATATGCAGCCCCAGGAGGTATATGCAGCCCCATATGCATGCCCCAGAGGTATATACAGCCCCATATGCAGCCCCAGGAGGTATATGCAGCCCCAGGAGGTATATGCAGCCCCAGGAGGTATATGCAGCCCCCCCCATCTATATACAGGCCCCCCCCCACCGCAATCCTGTAAAGGAGGAGATTAGTATACTTATCCCTCCGCTGTCCCGCCGCCGCCGCCATCACGCTCCTCCATCTTCATCCAGCGTCTTCCGTCTTCTTTCAGCTTCCTCCTCTGTCCGCCGGCAATGACGTCATTGCCTGCGACCATCGGAGGAACCCGGAAGAAGACGGAAGACCTGGATGAAGATGGAGGAGCGGCGGCGGGACAGCGGCAGCGGGACAGCGGAGGGATAAGTATACTAATCTCTTCCTTTACAGGATTGCGGCGGGGGGGGCTATAAGATCGGCACTGAATACTGTATACATTGTATACAGTATACAGTGACTCGCGTATAAGCCGAGGGGGTAACTTTTCAGCCCAATTTTTGGGCTGAAAAACTCGGCTTATACGCGAGTATACACAGTATCTTTAAATGTTAGCTACTTATGCATTATAATAATAATCTTTATTTATAAAGTGGCAACATATTCCACAGTGCTTTACAATACAGAGGATCGCGAGTCGTCTCCGCTGCCCACCACGCCGTCTCCGCTGCCCACGTCCGCCCCGCCGCGAGCGATGACGCAATAGGTCTCCGCTGCCCCTCGCTGCTCTATCACCGCTGGGGCCTCGGTGACGCCATGCAGCTGGAGTAGCATTGTCCTTGCGGCGACATGTAATTTCCAAGATGGCGTCCAAAATCTCGGCGACATTTTGGATAATACATGTCGCCGCAGGGACTCCGGTATCCCACCAACATAGCGCCGACGTGACGCCAGTGGCCTTCGCTGCTTCCGCTAGGTCTTAGCTTGGCGGCGCTCTCATTGTGCCTGCAGGGGCGGCGGGGCTACAGTCTGCTACCACCACCCCCACGCTGCCCCTGCTTACCCCCAATCACCCTCACTGCTCCTCCTTACCCCCCACTCACCCACACTGCCCCTGCTTACCCCCCACTCACCCACACTGCCCCTGCTCATTCCTCTTACCCCCGTATGTCCTCACTCACTCCCCACACTGCCCCTGCTTACCCCCCAATCACCCACACTGCCCCTGCTTACCCCCCACTCACCCACACTGCCCCTGCTCACTCCTCTTACCCTCCGTATGTCCTCACTCACTCCCCACACTGCCCCTGCTTACCCCCTACTCACCCACACTGCCCCCACTTACCCACACTGCCCCTGCTTACCCCTACTCACCCACACTGCCCCTGCTTACCCCCCACTCACCCACACTGCCCCTGCTCACTCCTCTTACCCCATATGTCCTCACTCACTCCCCACACTGCCCCTGCTTACTCCCCCAATCACCCACACTGCCCCTGCTTACCCCCCACTCACCCACACTGCCCCTGCTCACTCCTCTTACCCCCGTATGTCCTCACTCACTCCCCACACTGCCCCTGCTTACCCCCTACTCCCCACACTGCCCCACACTGCCCCTGCTTACCCCCTACTCACCCACACTGCCCCACTTACCCACACTGCCCCTGCATAGCCCCCATTCACCCACACTGCCCATGCTTACCCCCCACTCACCCACACTGCCCCTGCTTTCCCCTACACCCACACTGCCACTCACCCACACTGCCCCTGCATAGCCCACCCAACTCACCCACAATGCCCCTGTTTACCCCCCTACTCACCCACACTGCCCCCACTCACCCACACTGCCCCTGCTTACCCCCCACTCACCTGCACTGCACCTGCTCACCCCTCTTATCCCCCCACATGCCCTCACTCCCCACACTGCCCCTGCTCATGCCCCCACTCTGTACCTGCTTACCCCTCTTACCCCCCCACATGCCCCCACTCACCCACACTGCTCCTTCTTACCCCGCCACATCCACCCACACTGCCTGCCCCGCTCCACATGCCCTCTCACCCCACTCACCCCACACTGTCCCTGCTCAGCCTCCACTCACCCCACACTGCCGCTGTTTACCCCTTTCACCTCCCCACTCACCCCACACTGCCCCTGCTCACCCTCTTACCCCCCCACATGCCCTCACTCCCCACACTGCCCCTGCTGATGCCCCACAGGGTGAAGTGACAGCTGCTGCCCCCAATGCTAAACAATCCGCCCCCATCTTGATGTCACCCACTCCCGATGCGATAGCATCGGGCCTTTTTACTAGTTTAACTATAAGAAACAGTTATCAGAAAATACAATACAATATACTACAAAAAACAATACAAAGCATAATACAAGAATTAGAGCAAAATAATTACAGCCCTGCTCATAATAGCTTACAATCTAACAATGAGGTGGGGGTGACATAAAGTACAGGCGCTTATTTATAATGATGGTATAATCAACTTATGGAGAAGGGGAACAGATAGGAGCAGCATAAGTGGCCACTAAGCATTATTTGTGATCCACTTGAGACTGGCGGACGGATACGCTATGTCTAGATGACTTTCACTAGGGATCTTATCTTATCCTATCTTATTGAAATAGCAGAAAAAAAGTATGTGCAAATTATGACCAAATACCTTGCAATCAATAAATAAAAACTAGTGCTATTAATAACAAAGGTCACTTGGTACATACATTTTTTGCAAAAAACGTATTTAAGCCATCCCACCTCATCAAGGCATTGCTAACGAATAAGGGGAGCACCCCGAAACACGTCTAGCTCAACCCCACGGGGTATGTGATGCTTCTATATATGCACTAAATAAAGCACTTGGAAAGCAGAATTGGACACCGATGATCTTTCTTCATATTATATGTTTACACGAGTGGGTACAGTGGCAGGTCATAATACAGTTAGAGTAGGGACCATCCCAAAATGGGTCACCTTGATGAGGTTGGATGGCTTAAATACATTTTTTGCAAAAAAAGGTATGTGCCAAGTACCCTTTGTTTTTAACAGCACTAGTTTTAATTTTTTTATTGCAAGGTATTTGGTCATAATTTGCAAATCCTTTTTTTCTGTTGTTTCAGTCTAACTGGCGGTCATTGTGAACATGCTCTACAGGCATGTTCACACTACTTTGGTCTGACTCAGGATTTTCTTGTATTACCATGACTATCTTATTGTAGCTATGATAGTTTGTCAAGAGCTAAATTATTTCATAAGTAAACATAGACACCAATGACCATCTCTACCGAAATAAATACGCATATACTGAACTAAAAAAAATTCTTTACTCTTACAATATACCCTTATAATAGTTATTATTCTCTTTGTCCATGTTTAAGTGTCATCTTCATTAGAAAACAATAAAAACCACCATCAACATAAACATTTTTGTAGGTTTTGTTAAAAGTGCCTGAGCGTAAAATTGCTGTACAGTCTTTTGATCTTTTCAGTTGACATTAACTTTATTTTTTTAAGGTGATAATGTTACATAGAAATTTTAGAATTACTAGTAGTAAAAACAATGATAAATACTGTAATGAATATTTCTGCACATCACAATAATAGGTAATAAGTGATCCAAAATGTTTCCATGATGATAGATTCAAGTAAGCAGAATTTTATTCTTGTCTCAACAATTTGTTGCCCCCTAGTGGTAATTTCCGAGTATGTACTTTGCAGAGTCCTACCAAGATATTTACCAAAAAAGGGTGTCATGGAAAGCCGTCTGACAATAAACTTACAAAGGAACTAAAAAAATAAAAATATTTGTGTAGTCCAATATAAATAACTTAAAACTTAAGGTACAGATATGCAAATGTAATTTTCCTGGCCCAAGGCAAACTTGAATTTTGTCAAACAAATTAAAAACAAATGCTAGAGGAAATACAGGGAATGTTCGCTATTTTTAGACTTTTTCCACAGTGTTAGTGACAAAACATAGGAGCTTTGGATAGAAATTCTTCTTGTCTGGACTTTTTGTATTTCCTATTTTGTCTGCGGTGTCTGATCCCTTATAGCGTTGCATTATGCCACATTCTTGTATCTGTCTTCTGTCTCTTCAATGTATATTCTAACCTCTTCCTTTAATTCTTAGCAGTATTTAATTGTTCTTAATATTCTTTTAAATAACTAAATTGTTTTTACATATATTTGTTTATACTCTTCTTTTGATTCCTCTGCATTATGGATCCAACTCTCATTTCTTGTCTGTTTCCATCTCATGTTTTGGATTATTGTGAAGATTTGACTGATCCGGCGCCTCCGCTGACCCCACAATGGCAGGCATCTGACTGTTCTTGCCCTCAGCTGGGTCCTTTACCTACTTTACCTGATGAAAATCGTACAGCCAGGTTCTGATCCATGCTACTGATGGCTTGTGCAACATGAATTAAGTGGTAGGTCCCATTACACATGCCTCATTTTCATGTGTGGATATCTATACTTTATTTACTCCTTTCTTTTGCATTCCTCATTAACTTCTGTATTTTCAACTTACCATATTTTCAGCTTACCATATTTTCCACTTTATAAGACGTATCTGATTATAAGACGCACCTACGGTTTAGGGGAGAAAAAGAAAAAAAAATATTTTGGGCCAAATAGTGTGCAAAAACCTGTGTATTGAGGATCTGTGGTGACGCTCTGTTATTGAGGATCTGTGGATGACGCACTGTTATGGGGGATCTGTGAATGACGTTATGTTATTGAGGATCTGTGGGTGACGCTCTGTTATGGAGAATCTGTGATGACGCTCTGTTATGGGGGATCTGGGAATGACGCTCTGTTATGGAGGATCTGAGGTGATTCTCTGTTATGCGGGATCTGTGGATGACTTTATGTTATGGGGATCTGTGATGACGTTATGTTATGGGGGATCTGGGGTGACGCTCTGTTATTTGGGATCTGTGGATGATGCTCTGTTATGGAGGATCTGTGATGACGCTCTGTTATGGAGGATCTGAGGTGATGCTCTGTTATGGGGGATCTGTGGATGACGTTATGTTATGGGGATCTGTGGTGACGCTCTGTTATGGAGAATCTGTGATGACGCTCTGTTATGGAGGGTCTGTGGTGATGCTCTGTTATGGGGGATCTGTGGATGACGTTATGTTATGGGGGATCTGGGGTGACGCTCTGTTATTTGGGATCTGTGGATGATGCTCTGTTATGGAGGATCTGTGATGACGCTCTGTTATGGAGGATCTGTGGTGATGCTCTGTTATGGGGATCTGTGGATGATGCTCTGTTATGGAGGATCTGTGATGACGCTCTGTTATGGAGGATCTGAGGTGATGCTCTGTTATGGGGGATCTGTGGATGACATTATGTTATGGGGGATGTGGGGATGACGCTCTGTTATTTGGGATCTGTGGATGATGCTCTGTTATGGAGGATCTGTGATGACGCTCTGTTATGGAGGATCTGAGGTGATGCTCTGTTATGGGGGATCTGTGGATGACATTATGTTATGGGGGATCTGGGGATGACGCTCTGTTATGGAGGATCTGTGGTGATGCTCTGTTATTTGGGATCTGAGGTGATGCTCTGTTATGGGGGATCTATGAACTACAGTACAGTGCCTGGAGTACCATATATTGTGACTACTATCTCCCTCATCCTTAGGAGTACACTCATGTACTGTTTACATGGGTGTATTCTGAAAGATGAGGGAGGTGGTAATCACAGTAGCAATAAACACGTTAACTACATTATAATCTCTCCCTATTTACACTGAACATGGCTACAACCCCCATCACCCATCAGAATACACCCATTGGTTCAGTATATTCTGAAGGATGATGGGGGTTGTGTTTCCCTTTTCCTCTCCAAGGGATCTCTTGGACCAGTATGTAAACAAGTGTTTCACTAAACATTGTGCAGGGATAGATATCTGATTGGTGGAGGCAGCTCAGCAACAGTTCCCTCCACCAATCAATATCCATCCCTGCAGAGGAGGATGAGAATCACTCTTCTCTCCCTCCTCTGCTTGGGTCTCCATCTGCAGCGGAGCCCAGAATCCTGCCTGCCGCCGGCTATTTCCCCATGACAACTGCAGCGCATGGGCAGATCGAGAGCTCAATGACCGAGAACTCCATCTGCACATGTGCTGGGTCAGCGGCCATTTTCCTGAAGTCCTGTGAAGGAGATACAGGAGCTCATTCGGCGTTTCCCTCTCCAAACCAGAAACGCGCGGCTGATCCCGGAAGTGCAATGGCGCTGGCCAGCACTATGCATCCCGCACACCGCCGAGTGAAAAATACAGTACATACTGAATGTTTAAAAAGAACAGTATGTAGTAACCACAGGCTGAATGATTTCAGTTATGTACAGTCATATGAAAAAGTTTGGGCACCCCTCTTAATCTTACTCTTTTTTTTTGTTTAAAATTGTTTTTTTGCAATAGCTAATTCAGTGTGATATATGTAATAACTGATGGACACAGTAATATTTCAGGTTTGAAATGAGGTTTATTGTACTAACCAAAAATGTGAAATATGCATTATTTCAAAATTTGACAGGTGCCAAGGTATGGGCACCCTTCTGATTTTCATGATTTGAATACTCCTAACTACTTTTTACTGACTTAGTGAAGCACTTAAATTGGTTTGGTAACCTCATTGAGTTTGTACTTCATAGCCCGTATCCAATCATGAGAAAGCTATTTCAGGTGTCCACTTGCAAGTTGTTCTCCTAGTTGCATCTTCTCTGAGGAGTGGCATCATGGGCTCCTCAAAACAGCTCTCAAATGATCTGAAAAAAAAGATTGTTCAACATAGTTGTTCAGGGGAAGGATACAAAAAGTTGTCTCAGAGATTTAACCTGTCAGTTTCCACTGTGAGGAACATAGTAAGGAAATGGAAGACCACAGGGGCAGTTCTTGTAAAGGCCAGAAGTGGCAGGCCAACAAAAATATCAGAAAGGCAGGGAAGAAGAATGGTGAGAACAGTCAAGAACAATCCACAGACCACCCCCAAAGACCTGCAGCATCATCTTGCTGAAGATGGTGTCATTGTGCATCGGTCAACAATACAGCGCACACTGCACAAGGAGAAGCTGTATGGGAGAGTGATGCGAAAGGTATGAGGTATGCAACCTCGCCTGAGGTATGCAACAGCACATTTGGACAAGCCAGTTTCATTTTGGAAGAAGGTCCTGTGGACTGATGAAACAAAGATTGAGTTGTTTGGTCATACAACAAGGCGTTATGCATGGCGCCACAAAAACACAGCATTCCAAGAAAAACACTTGCTACCCAGTGTCAAATTTGGGGGAGGGTCCATCATGCTTTGGGGCAGCGTGGCCAATGACGGCACCACGGGAATCTTGTTAAAGTTGAGGGTCGCATGGATTCCACTCAGTATCAGCAGATTCTTGAGAATAATGTTCAAGAATCAGTGTCAAAGTTGGAGTTACGCCGGGGATGGATCTTTCAGCAAGACAATGATCCAAAACACCACTCCAAATCTACTCAGGCATTCATGCAGAGGAACAATTACAATGTTCTGGAATGGCCATCCCAGTCCCCAGACCTGAATATCATTGAACATCTGTGGGATGTCTTGAAGCGGGCTGTCCATGCTCGGCGACCATCAAACTTAACTGAACTGGAATTGTTTTGTAAAAATACCTTCATCCAAGATCCAGGAACTCATTAACAGCTACAGGAAGTGACTAGAGGCTGTTATTTATGCAAAAGGTGGATCTACTAAATATTAATGTCACTTTTCTGTCAATTTTTGAAATAATGCATATTTCACATTTTCGGTTAGTACAATAAACCTCATTTCAATCCTGAAATATTACTGTGTCCATCAGTTATTACATATATCACACTGAAATAGCTGTTGCAAAAAAAATATTTTAAACAAAAAAATAAAGAGTAAGATTAAGAGGGGTGCCCAAACTTTTTCATATGACTGTATGTATGACAGCTTTCAAAGAAAAACATACTTTAAAAGTCAGCAAGGACCAAGCGGTACAGAAGACTAGACAGACAGGTGTCTCCATGCCTGCTGGATGGAGTGACAGGTTGTGCTTGCTTGTTTAAGGAGTGATCTGTCCCTCCATGGGTGCAGGCAAGGAAAAGTCACCAAGGACATATTTGTCTGACTTTACATAAGCAAAGACAGTGCCTCACAAGTTGGTGTTAATTTCCAGACTTCTTTATTTTCCATCCATTAGTAGTAACGTTTCGGCCACAAGCATATGATCTTTATCAAGCTTGTGCTTGTAGTCGAAACATTGCTGGTAATGGACAGAAAATAAAGAAGTCTGGAAATTAACACCAACTTGTGAGGCACTGTTCTTGCTTATGTATTGGAGGATGTCCGGGTGGAACTCCTTGGAGTGACGTGCGCCTCAAAAATGTGGGTAATGTAAACAAATACCCTGATTAGTACTACTGGTGCTGTGTCTATTTGGAGTTACTGGATTTTTGTCTGACTTGTCTCCCAGTAGATTTGAAAGTATACCATACTTTTATTTGAATCACTAAAGCACTAAAGTGTTTAAAAGTTAGACACATATGACTAAAATGATTTAATTAGTATGCAATACATGCTTCCCATGGATCGGGCAGAATGTATCAGCTGTCAAGTTCCCTTCAAGCAAATAAAGAACAAATGCCTACATCAGTCAAAAATGTATTTACCTACAACCCATTATTTAAAAAATATGATTTATAAAATGCCAGTCTGAGGCCAATCAAGCTCTACCTAGATGACCATTCATTGGAATGCCTGACATGATATGCTACAGCCACCCCTACAATGGAACTGTATGGCCAGGTGTTCACCCGTCACAGTTTACAGCTCATTGTTGGCATTAGACAAGCTGAGCCCTATGTGATTGGCTGTGGGGCATATATATATACAGTTAGGGCCAGAAATATTTGGACAGTGACACAAGTTTTGTTATTTTAGCTGTTTACAAAAACATGTTCAGAAATACAATTATATATATAATATAGGCTGAAAGTGCACACTCCCAGCTGCAATATGAGAGTTTCCACATCCAAATCGGAGAAAGGGTTTAGGAATTATAGCTCTGTAATGCATAGCCTCCTCTTTTTCAAGGGACCAAAAGTAATTGGACAATGGACTCTAAGGGCTGCAATTAACTCTGAAGGCGTCTCCCTCGTTAACCTGTAATCAATGAAGTAGTTAAAAGGTCAGGGGTGGATTCCAGGTGTGTGGTTTTGCATTTGGAAGCTGTTGCTGTGACCAGACAACATGCGGTCAAAGGAACTCTCAATTGAGGTGAAGCAGAACATCCTGAGGCTGAAAAAAAAGAAAAAATCCATCAGAGATATAGCAGACATGCTTGGAGTAACAAAATCAACAGTTGGGTACATTCTGAGAAAAAAGGAAATGACTGGTGAGCTTGGGAACTCTAAAAGGCCTGGGCGTCCACGGATGACAACAGTGGTGGATGATCGCCGCATACTTTATTTGGTGAAGAAGAACCCGTTCACAACATCAACTGAAGTCCAGAACACTCTCAGTGAAGTAGGTGTATCTGTCTCTAAGTCAACAGTAAAGAGAAGACTCCATGACAGTAAATACAAAGGGTTCACATCTAGATGCAAACCATTCATCAATTCCAAAAATAGACAGGCCAGAGTTAAATTTGCTGAAAAACACCTCAAGAAGCCAGCTCAGTTCTGGAAAAGTATTCTATGGACAGATGAGACAAAGATCAACCTGTACCAAAATGATGGGAAGAAAAAAGTTTGGAGAAGAAAGGGAACGGCACATGATCCAAGGCACACCACATCCTCTGTAAAACATGGTGGAGGCAACGTGATGGCATGGGCATGCATGGCTTTCAATGGCACTGGGTCACTTGTGTTTATTGATGACATAACAGCAGACAAGAGTAGCCGGATGAATTCTGAAGTGTACCGGGATATACTTTCAGCCCAGATTCAGCCAAATGCTGCAAAGTTGATTGGACGGCGCTTCATAGTACAGATGGACAATGACCCCAAGCATACAGCCAAAGCTACCCAGGAGTTCATGAGTGCAAAAAAGTGGAACATTCTGCAATGGCCAAGTCAATCACCAGATCTTAACCCAATTGAGCATGCATTTCACTTGCTCAAATCCAGACTTAAGACGGAAAGACCCACAAACAAGCAAGACCTGAAGGCTGCGGCTGTAAAGGCCTGGCAAAGCATTAAGAAGGAGGAAACCCAGCGTTTGGTGATGTCCATGGATTCCAGACTTAAGGCAGTGATTGTCTCCAAAGGATTCGCAACAAAATATTGAAAATAAAAATATTTTGTTTGGGTTATGTTTATTTGTCCAATTACTTTTGACCTCCTAAAATGTGGAGTGTTTGTAAAGAAATGTGTACAATTCCTACATTTTCTATCAGATATTTTTGTTCAACCCTTCAAATTAAACGTTACAATCTGCACTTGAATTCTGTTGTAGAGGTTTCATTTCAAATGCATGTGGTGGCATGCAGAGCCCAACTCGCGAAAATTGTGTCACTGTCCAAATATTTCTGGCCCTAACTGTATATATGTTTATTTGAAAAAACAATGGGGCTGATTAATCAAAGTGGTGTAAAAGCTTTAAAATTTACATTCTTTTGCACAATGCATAGTTGCATATAAATTTAGCCCATTTTGAGATTCTCACACAGGTTTACATAAGATCTGCAGCGGATCAGGGGCAGGACATGATGACACCCACTTGTCAAATACATCAAATCCGCCACCTTTTGTACACCAGAAATGCTACTCCAAATGCTGTACATGGAGGCACATGTCACTTAGGAAAGGCGCTAAATTCATTAAGTGGCATGCGCTTCTTAACCCCTTCATACGCAGCCGCTCTTCCATTTTTTTGTTTTCGTTTTTCCCTTCCCTTCTTCCAAGAGCCACAACTTTTTTTATTTTTCCATTAATATAGATATATGAGGCCTTGTTTTTTGCGAGACGAGTTTTATTTTTGAATTACCTCATTCATTTCTCCATATAGTGTACTGGAAAATGGGGGCAAAATTTCAAATGAGGTGAAATTGCAAAAAAAAAAATACAATTCCACAATAGTTTTTGGGTTTTCATTTACAATGTTCACGAAATGGTAAAACTTTCCTGACAGTAAGATTAATCTAGCCAGTATGAGTTTGTACATACCAAATGTATAGTTTTTTAAATTATTTAAGTTGTGAAAAAAATTTCTGAAATTTGTAAAACATAAATTTGCTTTTGTCCCCATTTTTTGATATGCATAACTTTATAATTTTTCGGGATCTGCGACTGCATGATTGTTTATTTTTTGTGTCCCGAGCTGACATTTTAATTACAATATTTTGGTGTAAGTGCAATGTTTCGATTGCCTGTTGTTGTTTTTTATTGCAATGTTGCAGTGCACAACCCTGAGCAGCACAAATGATCATGTCCTGTGAATGCTGGCGCTAATCCAGCATTCAAAGTTAGTGAGTCATAACAGTTACAGCGGTTATCAGCAGACCCTTTGTTGTCATAGCAACACATTGGCAACCCGTGATCATGCCAGGGGGCTTCTCATGGGAACAGGGAATAGCGCTAACCCTGTCGGCACTAGTTGGGTCACGCTGACAGAGGTTGCAGCGTGATCTATCAGGATAACAGGGTGAGCAGATCTCTGATCCATCTGTGCCTGTTAGGTGCACATGTTGGCTGATTAGATCAACTGACATGTGCAGGCAAAGATCTGGGCTCATGCACTGAAGGGAGGAACCCGACTAACAATGTACCTATGCATCACTTATTGTGAAGGGGTTAATTAATTTGAACTTTTTAAGACTAAAGTAGCGTGATTGAGCACCACGCCAGTCTTGATGAATTGGCTGTACTGCCATTATAAGATAATTCATTTGATACCAAAATCATTACAATGAGAATCTCAAAAACATGCTATGCCTAATTACAGGCCGCAATAAGTTGCTTGTAATGAAGTGAAAACCATACGTATGAGAACTAGAGGGTTAGGTCGGTTTCACATCACGGTTTAGTGCCTGTCCGTGGGATCCGAGTTTGAAGGAGGTTCCCACGGACAGGCACGGATCCACACAGATCCCTGCAATCGGAAGGAAAATAGCTATCCGATCTGATTCTATGCAGGATCCGTGTGGATCCTGTTCTCCCTGTCCCTGTCTGTCCCTGCTTCTTCTCTATCTGTCCCTGCCTGTCCCTTTTCTATCTCTGCTCTCTCTCTCCTCTAGACCAGTGTAATAACTCTGAAATGCTTCAACAGATCCTAGCGATTCTGAGACTGTTTTTTCGTGACATATTGGGGTTCATGTTAGTAGCAAATTTAGGTCGATAATTTTTGCGTTTATTTGTGAAAACATCAGAAATTTGGCGAGAATATTGCAAATATTGCAAATTTCGCAATTTTCAAATTTCTATACTGTTAAACCAGAGAGTTATATGACACAAAATAGTTAATAAATAACATTTCCCACATGTGTACTTTACATCAGTACAATTTTGGAAACACATTTTTTTTTGTTAGGAAGTTAGAAGGATTCATCAGCAATTTTTCCTTTTTCCAGCAAAATTTACAAAACCATTTTTTTAGTGACCACATCACATTTGAAGTCCCTTTGAATGGTGTACATGACAGAAAACACCCAAAAGTGACACCATTCCAAAAACTGCACCCCTTCAGCTACTCAAAACTAAATTCAAAAATATTATTAACCCTTCAGGTGCTTCACAGGAACTAAAGCAATATGGAAGGAAAAAATGAACATTTTAATTTTTCCAACAAAAATGTTAGTTTAGCCTCAATTTTTAACAAAATTAAAAGCATAAAAAGGACCCTAAAGTTTGTTGTACAATTTCTACTAAATACGCCGATACTCCATATGTGGTCGATAACCACTGGGCGTACGGCAAGACTCGAAGGGAAGGAGCGCCATTTGACTTTTTGAATAGAAAATTAGCTCCAATCGTTAGGGGACACCATGTCCTGTGTGCCTAAACATTGGTGCTCCCCCACAAGCAACCCCATTATGGAAATTAGACCCAACAAGGAACTTATCTAGATGCATAGTGAGCACTTTGAACCCCCAGGTGCTTCTAAATTGATCCATAAAAATGAAAAAAACACTATTTTTCCACAAAAATGTTTTTTAGCCTCAATTTTTTCATTTTCACATGGGCAACAGGATAACATGGATCCTGAAATTTGTTGGGCAATTACTCCTGAGTACACTGATACCTCATATCTACTTATATAATCGGGAGTTGGGATTTCGGGCACTGTAGCCCAATCCCAGACTCCTTAGCGGCACTGCGAGTGATGACGCGCAGCCGCTCTACAGTTAAAAAAAAAAAAAAATCCTCACCTCTCCCCCGGAGTCTCCCGCCGTCTTCCGCCGTGTTCCGCTAGGCTCCCGGTGGCTCTGCAGGCTCCCGGTGCCTGCAGTGGTCTTCTAAATACTGCAGTCAAGGACCTGTGGTGATGTCAGAGTCACGTGACACCAGCTTACTGCAGGCAAATCGCGGGTCACGTGACTCTGACATCACCACAGGTCCTTGACTGCAGTAGATAGAAGACCACTGCAGGCACCGGGAGCCTGCAGAGCCACCGGGAGCAGCCGCACCTCTCCTCACCCCTCCTCCATCCGCATCTCACCTCACCCCTCCTCCAGCCTGACCTCTCCTCACCCCTCCTCCAGCCTGACCTCTCCTCACCCCTCCATCCAGCCTGACCTCTCCTCACCCCTCTTCCAGCCTGACCTCTCCTCACACCTCCATCCAGCCTGACCTCTCCTCACACCTCCATCCAGCCTGACCTCTCCTCACACCCTCCTCCAGCCTGACCTCTCCTCACCCCTCCTCCAGCCTGACCTCTCCTCACCCCTCCTCCAGCCTGACCTCTCCTCACCCTCCATCCAGCCTGACCTCTCCTCACCCCTCTTCCAGCCTGACCTCTCCTCACCCCTCCATCCAGCCTGACCTCTCCTCACCCCTCCTCCAGCCTGACCTCTCCTCACCTCTCCATCCAGCCTGACCTCTCCTCACCCCTCTTCCAGCCTGACCTCTCCTCACCCCTCCATCCAGCCCCGACCTCTCCTCACACCTCCATCCAGCCTGACCTCTCCTCACACCTCCTCCAGCCTGACCTCTCCTCACCCCTCCTCCAGCCTGACCTCTCCTCACCCCTCCTCCAGCCTGACCTCTCCTCACCCCTCTTCCAGCCTGACCTCTCCTCACCCCTCCATCCAGCCTGACCTCTCCTCACCCCTCTTCCAGCCTGACCTCTCCTCACCCCTCCATCCAGCCTGACCTCTCCTCACACCTCCATCCAGCCTGACCTCTCCTCACACCTCCATCCAGCCTGACCTCTCCTCACACCTCCTCCAGCCTGACCTCTCCTCACCCCTCCTCCAGCCTGACCTCTCCTCACCCCTCCTCCAGCCTGACCTCTCCTCACCCCTCCATCCAGCCTGACCTCTCCTCACCCCTCCATCCAGCCTGACCTCTCCTCACCCCTCCATCCAGCCTGACCTCTCCTCACCCCTCCATCCAGCCTGACCTCACCCCTCCATCCAGCCTGACCTCTCCTCACCCCTCCATCCAGCCTGACCTCTCCTCACCCCTCCATCCAGCCTGACCTTTCCTCACTCCTCCTTTAGCCTGATCTCTCCTCACCCCTCCTCCAGCCTGACCTCTCCTCACCCCTCCTCCAGCCGCACCTCTCCTCACCCCTCCTCCATCCGCACCACTCCTCACCCCCCTCCAGCCGCACCTCACCCCTCCTCCAGCCTGACCTCTCCTCACCCCTCCTCCAGCCGCACCTCTCCTCACCCCTCCTCCAGCCGCACCTCTCCTCACACCTCCTCCAGCCTGACCTCACCCCTCCTCCAGCCTGACCTCTCCTCACCCCTCCTCCAGCCTGACCTCTCCTCATCCCTCCTCCAGCCTGACCTCTCCTCACCCCTCCTCCAGCCGCACCTCTCCTCACCCCTCCTCCAGCCACACCTCTCCTCACCCCTCCTCCAGCCTGACCTCTCCTCACCCCTCCTCCAGCCTGACCTCTCCTCACCCCTCCTCCAGCCTGACCTCTCCTCACCCCTCCTCCAGCCGCACCTCTCCTCGCCCCTCCTCCAGCCTGACCTCACCCCTCCTCCAGCCTGACCTCTCCTCACCCCTCCTCCAGCCTGAACTCTCCTCACCCCTCCTCCAGCCTGAACTCTCCTCACCCCTCCTCCAGCCGCACCTCTCCTCACCCCTCCTCCAGCCGCACCTCTCCTCACCCCTCCTCCATCCGCACCTCTCCTCACCCCTCCTCCAGCCGCACCTCTCTTCACCCCTCCTCCAGCCTCACCTCTCCTCACCCCTCCTCCAGCCTCACCTCTCCTCACCCGTCCTCCAGCCTCACCTCTCCTCACCCCTCCTCCAGCCTGACCTCTCCTCACCCCTCCTCCAGCCTGACCTCTCCTCACCCCTCCTCCAGAATCACCTCTCCTCATCCCTCCTCCAGCCTGATCTCTCCTCACCCCTCCTCCAGCCGCACCTCTCCTCACCCCTCCTCCAGCTGCACCTCTCCTCACCCCTCCAGCCTCTGCTCTCCTCACCCCTCCAGCCTCTGCTCTCCTCACCCCTCCAGCCTCTGCTCTCCTCACCCCTCCAGCCTCCCGCCACATCATACTCTGCTATCCACAGAGCCACCTGTATACTCTGCTACCCACACAGCTGCCTGTATACTCGCCTCTATGCTCTGCCACCCACACAGCCGCCTCTATGCTCTGCCACCCACACAGCCGCCTCTATGCTCTGCCACTCACACAGCCGCCTCTATGCTCTGCCACCCACACAGCCGCCTCTATGCTCTGCCACCCACACAGCCGCCTCTATGCTCTGCCACCCACACAGCCGCCTCTATGCTCTGCCACCCACACAGCCGCCTCTATGCTCTGCGACCCACACAGCCGCCTCTATGCTCTGCGACCCACACAGCCGCCTCTATGCTCTGCGACCCACACAGCCTCCTCGATGCTCTGCTACCCACACAGCCGCCTCTATGTTCTGCCACCCACACAGCCGCCTCTATGCTCTGCGACCCACACAGCCGCCTCTATGCTCTGCGACCCACACAGCCGCCTCTATACACACAATTCATTTCACCGCGCTCCCGATGCAATTGCATCGGGCCTTTTTACTAGTGTGGTTATAAACCACTGTTTGGGCGCACGGCATGGCTCGGAGAGGAAGGAGCACCATTTGACTTTTTGAATGGAAAATTTGCTCCAATCTTTAGCGGATACCATGTCACGTATGGAGAGCCCCTGTGTGCCTAAATATTGGAGTTCCCCCACAAATGACCCCATTTTGGAAACTAGGCCCCCCCCAAGGAGCTTTTCTAGATGCTTACGGAGTACTTTGAACCCCCAGATGCAACAGGATAAAATGGATCCTAAAATTTGTTGCGCAATTTATCCTGAGTACACAGATACCTCAATTGTGGTCATAAACCACTGTTTGGGTGTACGGCAAGGCTCGGAAGGGAGAAAGTGATATTTTGGAACACAGATTTTGATGGCATGGTCTATGGGTGTAATTTCCTGTTTGGATAGCCCCTGATGTGCCTAAACAGCGGAAATCCCCACAAATGACTTCACTGCCATAATAAGCCATGGTGACTCAGCGAGTGATATCACCATTTCCCTGTGGCAGTCTCTGACTGCCGCAGGTGATGTCACTCACCAAGTCCTTGCGGTCAATGTGATTGCAGACTCTGCAGGGAGAGGATGCTTATTCTCTCCCTGCAAACTCTGGATAAAAGATCGTGGAGGGTTATGTGGGAGTAATAAAGATGGAGTTGAGATATGTTTGTTTTTCTTTTTAATAAAATTATTTTTTCTGAATATTGTGTATTATTTACTATTTACTAGACATGCCTAATGGCAGGGTCTAACATTAGCTCGACATTATAAATCTCTGGCTTTTAGTGCCAGCTGCCAATAAAAAAGCTGGAATTAACCCCTTTTATTACCCAGTTTGCCACCGGCACCAGGGAAACTGGAAGAGTCTGGGTACAGCACCAGAATATGATGCCTCTAATGAATGTACCATGTTCTGGGGTGGTTGTGGGCTACAATTTGCAGCATGGGGGGCCCAGAATGTTTGGGCCTGTTCATGCTAAGGATTTCAGCGCCCAGCTGCCAAGTTGTACCTGGCTGGCAACCAAAAATATGGCAAAGCTCCACATAATTTTTTTACTTGCAGAAATATTTTTTTTTTAAAAATGACGTCGGCTTTGCCATATTTTTAGCTGCCAGCCAGCTCCAACTTGGCAGCTACGGACTTCCACCCACCCTCAGCTGCCTCGTTGTACTTGGCTGTCAACCAAAAATACAGCGAAGCCCAACATTTTTTAAAAATAGAATTTGGGGAAAAAAAACGACGTGGAGCTTCGCCATATTTTTGGTCCAGCCTGGTACAACTAGGCAGCTGGGGGCTGTAATTCTCTGCATGGAGAGGCCCAAGCTTTCTGGGCCCCCCATGCTGGGAATTGCAGCCCGTAGCCACCCCAGAAAATGGCGCATTCATTGAAGCGCCACTTTCTGGCGCTGTACCCAAACTCTTCCAGTTGCCCTGGTGCTGGTGGCAAACTGGGTAATAAAGGGGTTAATGCCAGCTTTTTCATTGGCATCTGGCACTAAGCCCGAGATTCATAATTTTGGGCCATTAGGAATCTCTAGTAAATAGTCAAGAAAATACACCACACAGAGAAAAATCTTTTTATTAGGAAAAAAAACACAAAGTTCAGACTCCACCTTTATTACTCCCACAAACCGCCATGGTCCCACGATACTTGTTCACCTCAGCTACATCCAGAGACTGTAGCAAAGGATCAAGATTCCTCTTGTTGTAGTCTCTGGGGTCACGGTAAGGTGCACTGTAAGACAATGATTTGCTATACAGCGCACAATCACCGTGAGCCCAGAGACTACAACAAGAGGACACTTGATCCCTTGTTGGAGTCCATGGGGTCATAGTGATGATGTACTGTATGGAAGATCATTGCCATATAGTACACAATCACCATGAACCTAGAGACTACAACAAGAGGACACTTGATTCCTTGTTGCAGTCTCTGGTGTAATAGTTATGGTGCACTGTATGGTAATGATCTGCCATAGAGTGCATCATCACTATGACAACAGACTACAACAATAGGACACTTGATCCCTTGTTGTGGTCTGTTTTCATAGTGATGGTGTACTGTATGTTAATGATCTGCCATAGAGTGCATCATCACTATGACAACAGACTACAACAAGAGGATGCTTGATCCCTTGTTGTAGTCTGCTGTCATAGTGATGGTGCACTGTATAGAAGATCATTGCCATACATTGCACCATCACTATGGCAACCCTAAGTCTCACAGATCACATGATCGCTGAGGTTTGGGTCAGCTGACCCTATATTGCCATGGCAACGTCAGGTTACCATGGTGATCGACTCATCATAATTACATTATGATGAGCCGATCACCGCTGGGGATAGGTGAGTGACTAGGTGCTCCCTCTCCTCAGACCCTAAGTGCTGTGATCATAAGATCACAGCACTTAGGGAGTCACAGAGCCCTAGAAGCATGGTTGCGGTGTAGGGCACATGTGCCTGCCCGCCGCCTGCCTTTGCCCATACTTCTGTGTAGCCTGATCTCCCTGCACAGAGACCAGGCTGCAGAGAAGCGATCTCACAGGCTGGGCACAGTGATCTGCTATGTGATCGCTGTGCCCAGCTGTGAGATTGCTCCTGTTCAGTCTGGTCTTCAAGCAGGGAGATTGTGCTGCACAGAAGCAGGTACAGAAGCGGGCGGCAGGCGGGCACAGTGCCCTGCACCGCCTCCATGATGCCTCAGCTGAATGAGAGTGATCATTAGATCACTCCCAATCAGCGTGGAGGGGGGATACACACCCCCTCCAGCGCTGCAGCCTATGAAAGGGACTACGACAGCCCGTTTCATAGCTGGAGTAAAGATCACTGTGAATGATTGTTAAAGCAGGCAATCACAGTGATCGTGGGGGTGGAGTAGGAAATCCAACCCCCTGACATGAAGCCCCGGTGCTCTGTGATAAGAATCACAGAACAGCGGGGGCCCGATGGCGGTTACCGTGGTAACTGCCATCACGTTGTGGGATGTCACAGGTCGGGAAGGCACCGACTTCTATGATGTTCCAGAATGGGAAGGGGTGGTCTTATGTACACCCATGAGTCTAATGCTAAATGATAATATTTTGGTCAATATAGCACAGAAGAGGAAAACTACTTTGATAGCCTTCCTAATTTTAAGCCTATATTTAAAACACCCAGGATCTGTTCACAATTGTATTTATATTGCAAAAAGTCTCAGGGGTTTCCATTACACGTTCAACTGTCCGCTTATGTCTCTTATGGTACCGTCACACGCGGCAATTTTGCTAGCAATTTCACAGGCAATTTGCTGGTTGCAGTGAAATCATGGACATATTGTTCTATTTTGTTGCCGTGTACAAATGTAACAATTTGTCCATGATTTCACTGTAACCATAAATTGCCAGTGAAATTGCTTGTAAAATTGCCGCGTGTGACGGTACCTTTACTAGGAGGAACAGGAATTAGAAAATTTAATTTTATTATTCATTTATTTTTGTTTCCCCCAAAGATCAGTAGATGATAATTCTTGGTTAAAAGACTGTTCGTCAATTGTTCAACAGCTAATGACATGTATATCTCGTTTTTTCTGATGTCATTTTTGTGTCTTCTTCACTGTGAAATAATTGATGGACCATAAATATATACACTATATCTTATAATAAGATTCCATTTTTGTCTTGTGAAGAAATGACAATGGTAATCATATATGGAATATTAAAATGTAGTCCATTCCCTAGAAAAATTAAGAAAAACACTTACCTAAATATTGCCCCTTTCCTTCTCTAAATGGTGGTCCCAAAGGTCCTTTCATCATTGGATTTATATATTTCATTTGTGGATATGTTCCTCCTGCTGGCCCGCCTCCAGATACAGATCCCATTGCAGCCACCAAAAGGAATAAAGTGCCTCGTCCCAGGGACATCTTTACTTCACTCTATGAAATGGAATGCAAGAGTTTAGGAAATGTATGATAGTAAGATACATTTTAACATATCATATAGCCTTTTGTTCACTTAATAAGGTTACATATCACTTTCCTCTACTGCCATATTAAAGCTTCATTAGGTATTCATTAAATATTTCATAGGAAATGACGGCACTTCATACCAATCGATATAAAATTCCAAAGTGCTTGTTTATTAATCCATGATCAAATGATGGGATACAGCCTGTTGAGGGGGAAGTGATGGCATCTACTTATATAATCGGGAGTTGGGCACTGTAGCCCAATCCCAACATGCTTTGCGCGGGACTGCGAGTGATGACGCGCAGCGTCATCACGAGCCGCAGACCCGCACTACTCTAAAAAAAAAAAAAATCCTCACCTCTACCCGAGCCCGCGCTGTCTCCCGCCCTCTCCCGCCGTCTTCTGCCGTGTTCCGCTAGACTCCCGGTGGCTGTGCAGGCTCCCGGTGCCTCCAGTGATCTTCTATCTACTCAGACTGAAGGACCTGTGGTGATGTCAGAGTCACGTGACACCAGCTTACTCCAGGCAAATCGCGGGTCACGTGACTCTGACATCACCACAGGTCCTTCAGTCTCAGTAGATAGAAGATCACTCCAGGCACCGGGAGCCTGCACAGCCACCGGGAGCCTAGCGGAACACGGCAGAAGACGGCGGAACACGGCAGAAGACGGCGGGGGCTCGGGGTGAGGTGAGCATAATCTTTTTTTATTTTTTTTAACCCCTGCCTTGCACGAGCGCACCACAGACACCTGTATACTCCACCACCACACACGCCTCTACACTCTGCCACCACCACACACGCCTGTATACTCCACCACCACACACGCCTGTATACTCTGCCACCACACACGCCTGTACACTCTGCCACCACACACGCCTCTACACTCTGCCGCCACCACCACACACGCCTGTACACTCTGCCGCCACCACCACACACGCCTGTACACTCTGCCGCCACCACACACGCCTGTACACTCTGCCGCCACCACACACGCCTGTACACTCCACCACACACAGCCTGTACACTCTGCCGCCACCACACACACGCCTGTACACTCTGCCACCACCACACACACGCCTGTACACTCTGCCGCCACCACACACGCCTGTACACTCTGCCGCCACCACCACACACGCCTGTACACTCTGCCGCCACCACCACACACGCCTGTACACTCTGCCGCCACCACACACGCCTGTACACTCTGCCGCCACCACACACGCCTGTACACTCCACCACACACAGCCTGTACACTCTGCCGCCACCACCACACACGCCTGTACACTCTGCCACCACCACAACGCCTGTACACTCTGCCCCCACCACACACGCCTCTACACTCTGCCGCCACCACACACGCCTCTACACTCTGCCGCCACCACACACGCCTCTACACTCTGCCGCCACCACACACGCCTGTACACTCTGCCGCCACCACACACGCCTGTACACTCTGCCACCACCACACACGCCTCTACACTCTGCCGCCACCACACACGCCTGTACACTCTGCCACCACCACACACGCCTGTACACTCTGCCGCCACCACACACGCCTCTACACTCTGCCGCCACCACACACGCCTGTACACTCTGCCGCCACCACACACGCCTGTACACTCTGCCGCCACCACACACGCCTCTACACTCTGCCACCACCACACACGCCTGTACACTCTGCCACCACCACACACACCTGTACACTCTGCCGCCACCACAGACGCCTGTATACTCTGCCGCCACCACCACACCTGCCTGTATACTCTGCCACCACCACACACGCCTGTACACTCTGCCACCACCACACACGCCTGTACACTCTGCCACCACCACACACGCCTGTACACTCTGCCACCACCACACACGCCTCTACACTCTGCCCCCACCACCACACACGCCTGTACACTCTGCCGCCACCACACACGCCTCTACACTCTGCCGCCACCACACACGCCTCTACACTCTGCCGCCACCACACACGCCTCTACACTCTGCCGCCACCACACACGCCTGTACACTCTGCCGCCACCACACACACGCCTGTACACTCTGCCACCACCACACACGCCTCTACACTCTGCCGCCACCACACACGCCTGTACACTCTGCCACCACCACACACGCCTGTACACTCTGCCGCCACCACACACCCCTGTACACTCTGCCGCCACCACACACGCCTGTACACTCTGCCGCCACCACACACGCCTGTACACTCTGCCGCCACCACACACGCCTCTACACTCTGCCACCACCACACACGCCTGTACACTCTGCCACCACCACACACACCTGTACACTCTGCCGCCACCACAGACGCCTGTATACTCTGCCGCCACCACCACACCTGCCTGTATACTCTGCCACCACCACACACGCCTGTACACTCTGCCACCACCACACACGCCTGTACACTCTGCCACCACCACACACGCCTGTACACTCTGCCACCACCACACACGCCTCTACACTCTGCCCCCACCACCACACACGCCTGTACACTCTGCCGCCACCACCACACCCGCCTGTATACTGTGCCGCCACCACCACACCCGCCTGTATACTGTGCCGCCACCACCACACACCCTGTATACTCTGCCGCCACCACCACACACGCCTGTATACTCTGCCGCCACCACCACACACGCCTGTATACTCTGCCACCACCACACACGCCTGTATACTCTGCCGCCACCAGCACAGACGCCTGTATACTCTGCCACCACCACAGACGCCTGTATACTCTGCCGCCACCACCACACCCGCCTCTATACTGTGCCGCCACCACCACACCCGCCTGTATACTCTGCCGCCACCACCACACACGCCTGTATACTCTGCCGCCACCACCACACACGCCTGTATACTCTGCCGCCACCACCACACACGCCTGTATACTCTGCCGCCACCAGCACAGACGCCTGTATACTCTGCCACCACCACACATGCCTGTATACTCTGCCACCACCACAGACGCCTGTATACTCTGCCGCCCACCACCACACCCGCCTCTATACTGTGCCGCCACCACCACACCCGCCTGTATACTCTGCCGCCACACCACCACACACGCCTGTATACTCTGCCGCCACCACCACACACGCCTGTATACTCTGCCGCCACCACCACACACGCCTGTATACTCTGCCACCACCACACACACCTGTACACTCTGCCCCCACCACAGACGCCTGTATACTCTGCCGCCACCACCACACCTGCCTGTATACTCTGCCACCACCACACACGCCTGTACACTCTGCCACCACCACACACGCCTGTACACTCTGCCACCACCACACACGCCTGTATACTCTGCCACCACCACACACACCTGTACACTCTGCCACCACCACAGACTACTGTATACTCTGCCGCCACCACCACACCTGCCTGTATACTCTGCCACCACCACACACGCCTGTACACTCTGCCACCACCACACACGCCTGTACACTCTGCCGCCACCACCACACATGCCTGTACACTCTGCCGCCACCACCACACACGCCTGTACACTCTGCCGCCACCACCACACCCGCCTGTATACTGTGCCGCCACCACCACACACGCCTGTATACTCTGCCGCCACCACCACACACGCCTGTACACTCTGCCACCACCACACACGCCTGTATACTCTGCCGCCACCACCACAGACACCTGTATACTCTGCCACCACACAGATGCCTGTATACTATGCCACCACAGACACCTATATACTCTGCCACCACCACCACACACACCTGTATACTCTGCCACCACCACCACACACGCCTGTATACTCCACTACCCACAGACCCACCTGTATACTCGGCTACCCACAGAGCCGCCTGTATACTTTACTACCCACAGAGTCACCTGTATAATCTCCTACCCTCAGAGCCGTCTGTATACTCTGCTACCCACAGAGCCCCCTGTATACTCTGCTACCCACTGGCCCGCCTGTATACACACAATTCATTTCACCCTGCTCCCGATGCAATTGCATCGGGCCTTTTTACTAGTAATTAATATGACACTGTTGGAAGCCAACATGGACAATGTACGTTTTATAGGAATCACTGAACTCCATATTGGATTTTATGAGAGCTGAATATTTCCAGGACTATCAAGGATCAACCATGTATAGGATTGTGAGCTATTGGGCGAGAAAGCCTGTATTCTTCTGTGTGATGTCCTTTGTTTTAGGAGTAAAGGTTGCATCTACATCCTAAATGGATATTGGCCCTCCAGCCTCTTGGATAATACACATCCTATGTGGTGATATTGAATGCAGATCTGTTTGTCACCAAAGGTAATCTACATATGTGAACAGCTCCTGTGGACGTACACAACACTTGTGTGGTGTTTGAATGAAAAAGCATTGTTCTTCAGACAGCCATCCTGGAGCCAACCAAAGGGTGTTAAACTTATTTTACAGAAGACTTTCATCTCTGATACAAGGACGCCATCGCAGGCAGGGGATTATTACTGCATATTACAGAAGGTGATTGGACATATTTGCCACAGACGATCCTGGAGAAGTGCGGAGTCGTGGGTTGTATGTGGGTGTGGATATGAAATCTTTACTATAAATGGAAGTGGAATCAAGACACTCTCGCTCTTTCTACTTTGGACCCACGATGGAATACAATCACCAAGACCTGGCTTAAGTATCACTCCTATCTCTCCTCTGTATCTTCCCTGTAACTTTTCATTCTCTATCTCTTTCTACTATACCTCTCTCGCTCTCTTCTCTCTCTTTTCTCTCCTGTCTCTCGCTCATATTATTACTCTGTCTATGTTCAGGGATAGTTAGGGGCAGGCGAATGGAAATAATTAATATAGTGTGCATGTATAGTTAGATAACGTGAGTGGGGTATAATTGTTAGTAACTGTGGGTGTTTTACATATTGTAACAGTAATTGTATTGTGTATTATTATCGTGCTATCTAGAATATATATATTATTGTTGTAAAACTTTTTGGTGTGTTTAATAAATATTCATTTATTAGAACAGATTTGTTTTCATTAAGTCGTCGGTATATACATACAGTTGTGGCCAAAAGTATCGACACCCCTGCAATTCTGTCAGATAATACTCAGTTTCTGCCTGAAAATGATTGCAATCACAAATTCTTTGGTATTATTATCTTCATTTAATTTGTCTTCAATGAAAAAACACAGAAAGAGAATGAAGCAAAAAGCAAAACATTGATCATTTCACACAAAACTCCAAAAATGGGCCAGACAAAAGTATTGGCACCCTCAACCTAATACTTGGTTGCACAACCTTTAGCCAAAATAACTGCGATCAACCGCTTCCGGTAACCATCAATGAGTTTCTTACAATGCTCTGCTGGAATTTTAGACCATTCTTCTTTGGCAAACTGCTCCAGGTCCCTGATATTTGAAGGGTGCCTTCTCCAAACTGCCATTTTTAGATCTCTCCACAGGTGTTCTATGGGATTCAGGTCTGGACTCATTGCTGGCCACCTTAGAAGTATCCAGTGCTTTCTCTCAAACAATTTTCTAGTGCTTTTTTAAGTGTTTTGGGTCATTGTCCTGCTGGAACACCCATGACCTCTGAGGGAGACCCAGCTTTCTCACACTGGGCCCTACATTATGCTGCAAAATTTGTTGGTAGTCTTCAGACTTCATAATGCCATGCACACGGTCAAGCAGTCCAGTGCCAGAGGCAGCAAAGCAACCCCAAAACATCAGGGAACCTCCGCCATGTTTGATTGTAGGGACCGTGTTCTTTTCTTTGAATGCCTCTTTTTTTCTCCTGTAAATTCTATGTTGATGACTTTGCCCAAAAAGCTCTATTTTGTCTCATCTGACCAGAGAACATTCTTCAAAAAGATTTAGGCTTTCTCAGGTAAGATTTGGCAAACTCCAGCCTGGCTTTTTTATGTCTCGGGGTAAGAAGTGGGATCTTCCTGGGTCTCCTACCATACAGTCCCTTTTCATTCAGACGCCGACGGATAGTACGGGTTGACACTGTTGTACCCTTGGACTGCAGGGCAGCTTGAACTTGTTTGGATGTTAGTCCAGGTTCTTTATCCACCATCCGCACAATCTTGCGTTGAAATCTCTTGTCAATTTTTCTTTTCTGTCCACATCTAGGGAGGTTAGCCACAGTGCCATGGGCTTTAAACTTCTTGATGACACTGCGCATGGTAGACACAGGAACATTCAGGTATTTGGAGATGGACTTGTAGCCTTGAGATTACTCCTGCTTCCTCACAATTTGGTTTCTCAAGTCCTCAGACAGTTCTTTGGTCTTCTTTCTTTTCTCCATGCTCAATGTGGTACACACAAGGACACAGGACAGAGGTTGAGTCAAATTTAATCCATGTCAACTGGCTGCAAGTGTGATTTAGTTATTGCTAACACCTGTTAGGTGCCACAGGTTAGTTACAGGTGCTGTTAATTACACAAATTAGAGAAGCATCACATGATTTTTCTATTAGCAAGCCTAGGCCCACTGTTTGAGGTTTTGTTTAGTGTCTTTCGTAGTGAAAATCTGTGGTCATCATCTGTCGGATCAGGCCAGAGGAACGTGGACACATATAACAGGAGGCACGGTGAAGTGATCCATTATTCTGTGCGTTCAGTGCCCTAATAGTCCATACGAGTGACAAAGTTTTCAATTTTAGTCAGACACGGGACAAAGTCCTCATCAGAGAACCTTTTTATGATTTTAACGATTTTTCTGATTCCTTTACACGATACACACGTCTATCGGTGAGGGAGATCATCACGTCACTTCGTTCAAACACCATCAACGTTCGGTTCATCTGAGGAGACCAGCTGGTCGGGAAAGAAGGCATTTCGGAGAAAAAGGACCTTTTTCCAAGCAGCACAAGGGGGACGAAGGAACAGAGGACACCAAGCAACATGGCCTCTGAACAGGTGAGTATGAACTTCTCAACCCTCAAACACCTGGGTAGAAATAGCACATTTAACCCAATACTGCCCACCGCATATAAGTCCACAGAGATGCTTTGGTCAACTTTACTGGACCAGGCATACGCACATGATAGAGTTTATATTAGTAAAAGTGTTTTCCATAAAACTAAGAAACACCTCCAAATGCTGGCAAAATTAGTGTATACTTTTGAGGACAGCATTTGCAGGCTGGAAGGCAGACAAAGTTTCAACATCGGATAACCTACACTGCCATTGTTGTGTGGAGAGCATTAAACGTATACACACACTAGAAACTGAGTTAGAAGAAAGGGGCCAGAAATCTGTGTGTTAGAATCTAGGATATCAGGGAAATAAACCTATTATTCTGAAATGCACAGAGAGCTCCTCAGGCTGTACACTGAGATAAATCAGTTCAAGAGCAGATTTGCATCCATGGATGCACTAGTGAGCACACTTAGAGAGGATCTGGCTGCAAAGTCGCAAACGATTGCGAATTTGCAACAGGTCATCTCTAATCTGTCACGGCCTGGTACAAATAGCATAGTGCCTTTGCCCACGAAACAGGTTTACTTTGACATCAATATAGACGGTCCATTTAAGTGGCCTTTTTGTGAGGCAGTGGACGAAGGGTGCTGGTCATTTACACAGTGGGTCTATCTGTCCAAATCCAAACCAATAAGAAATCTAGCATTACAGGCAGGAGATAGTGATCAGTGGTACCAGTTCAGTGGTAGAGGACAAGTATGTTTGACAGTGGTAAGGGTCCCATATGAGGCTGAAGGTCTCCAACCAGTCAAACCGCACCTAGATTCTTGCAATGTTTCTACCCACCAATTGGCAGATCCCATAGCTCCTCAACTGTCATCTCCATGGAAGATCATCACAGGAACTAAATTCGTTGTATATACATGGCGAATTTCCGTAGATGACTTCAGAATAGATCACTGGGATCACAGATGTGAGGAGTTTGTGAGGAATCAAATTGACAAGATGAGAGGATGGGCTAGAGGCGGGGCAAGAAGTGAGAAAAGATGAATCCCAACACAGGAAATTCAGGGGGAGGAGAGACTTGATAGAGATGGGAATTAGTGGAGGTGCATTGGGAGTAGGTGCCCTGAACACTATGGATATGGAAGTCCTGAGAGGTAAGCTCGGGAACATTGCACGACATGCTGGGGAAGGGTTCAGAACTCAGCTTGATGTAAACCATGTCTTAGAGGGTTTGCAACATTCGCACATTGATGCCACTACCTCTCTATCTTTGGCTCTACGAGAGAAGTTTAGAAGGTTAGTTGCAGGTCTTGTAGAAGTGCAAGACAGAGTTCAGTTTGCCCTAGCATGTACGCAGGTCCAGAATGAACTCTCTGACAACCTAAAGCATATAGTGTCCTCTCTATACAAGGGCCTCTTCCCATTCAACCTCAGACAAAGAGTAAGTTCCCTAATCTCCCCATTTGCAGCCAAACTGGTGGCTGGTTCAATGGCATGGGTGCCATAATCTCACCTGCACGGTGTCTTCTTTGGCACCTGTATCTGGTAATATCAAAAAGGGGTACAGTGCCATGAATATAGGAATTTTTGTTAGCAATCAGACGGTGCTTCATTTACAGCTCACCTCAGACATCCTAACCTATGAGCGAGGCTATCCTTATCTGTTTGATACAGAGGGATGCTGGAGGAAAGAGGATGCTATCCTCTGTCAAGGGAGTCAAGATAGGGTGCATAGGCACCAGTGTTGGAACTCTGAGGGGTCATGTGAGATGAAGACTAACACAATACCCTCCTCTCGTCAGAAATATTTGGGTCAAGGGTATTGCTGTTGGTACCAAGGGAAAAATGTAACGTATTCTTTATATGGCACTAATTGCACCGAAAGATGCATACTCCTCCCAGGAGTATATTGTACCCTTAGTCCCGTTTTAGGTTCAGATGTCGCAGATCTGCAGGGGAGGACCCCGATAACACCGGAGAAAAGACTCGACATTCGCCCTGACACTCCTGTGAGGCTGCAAAAGGTTCCTCTTGGTTTTGGTAGTGAGATCAAGCGTCTCTTGTTAGATTTCAGTGAGGAAGACGACATACTCCGAAATCTTCATAAGGCTGAGAATCAAGCCACTATTCAGCTTGAGCATGACAAGACCAAGATAACGAGGATTACCAATGCCTTAGATACCAACTCAAAGGTGTCCTGGTGGGAAAGTTTATTTGGCTATAGTCCGACAGCTACATAATTTTTTAACTTCATTATCCACCCTGTGATTGTTCTTCTGGTTCTTGTTCTTGTTATGTACATTGGACTGTGCCTAGTTTACTGGAGAGTAAAGAGACCTGCCCACCAGATACAAGAGAACCAGGCAGAACTTCACGAATTTAACCGCCGAAGAAGATCCAGGACTTAGCACTAAAAGTCCTGAAACCTTGAGATTGTATTATTATAAGAGTGTTTAGGACATTACATCAACTCAGCCCTGAAACCTCATAACATTGTATATCTTGTTTGGCTTTTACTTTGATTTATGGTTAAGGGATGAGGGAGAGATATAGACTTGCTTGTTTATTTTTTTGTATGAATGAGGAAACAGTAAGGTTCTGTAGGGACAGGCCCCATCATCGTCTAAGGTATTTGCTTGAGCTAACGAATAAGGAGTATATCTCCGAAACGCGTATAGCAGCCCCACAGGGGCATCTGTATGTTTCACATTTAAGAAAATAAAAGGAAATAACCGCAAGTGGCAGTGGATTCTATCTTTCTCATTTATTGATGGACATCTGCCATTAATTCACTGCCTGGGAATCCTAGTGGATATAGGGTGGTGAAGCCCTACACCCTTCTTCTTTTATTTGCTACTTCAACCCTTGAGTCAGGGAATGTTCATAAGGGATGGATTGAAGGTCGGTTGGACTGCGTCCTTCTCACAGTCAACTTAGGTATGCTGATATCATCCCCTACCCAATAAACTCTGACTTTCCTAGTAGAGATTCAACTATCTATCCATGGAAGAACCACATTGACAATAGATACTTCAATCAAGCTTGCAGGAGAAGTCTCTGTTGAAAGTCGTGCCTCAGCTAAGAAGAATGCCGTCCCCTGATTGATCTAATCCCAAGAAGGAGGTGCTTCAAGAAACCACCTGGTGAGGCCCAGCTACAGATTGTGATCCTCGGCAGCCCCTACACACCAGACTTGCAAAAAAAAAAAAAATCTGGTAGGGAGAGGGGCACACGGGAAAACTCTGTGGGCTGATCAAGAGATCAAGAGACGAAGATGCAGCAACTCCAGAGTCTAAGCAGTCAAGCTTGGAAGAAGACTACTTTGGGCTAGGTGTGTTTCTCGAGATTGGCAATGACAAGATCAGAAGTGTACTGACAAATAGAGAACTTTATTCCTGAACCAACGAGACCAAGAAGATCCACAAAGATGACTATGGTGTAATCTATGGATGGAGACACTGGATTACAGCGAACGGCAGGGGAGAGGTGATGGCGATGGGTGATGTCTAAATACCTAAGTGTAAGCATGGTGGCTCAAGTGGTTAGCACTGTAGCCTTTGCAGCACTGGGGTCTTGAGGTCTTGGGTTCAATTCCCACCAAGGACACTAAGGACAACTTCTGCAAGGAGTTTGTATGGTTCTCCCCGTGTTTGTGTGGGTTTCCTCCAGGCACTCCAGTTTCCTCCCACATTGTAAAGACATACTGATAGGATGTTTAGATTGTGAGCTCCCAAGAGAGACAGCATTACTCATGTATGTAAAGTGCTATGGAATCAATAGCACTATATAAATGAATAAATAGTATATTATTATTATTTTACTTCATTCCATCCTGAACGGTTATTGGTGATAGGAGTGAGTAGGTAAATATATCCCACACTTCCCACTCATTATTATTGTCGTATTTTCCGACAAAAGGGGGAATGTTGAGGGGGAAGTGATGGTATAATTAATAATTAATATGACACATAAATATATCTCTCTCTTTTTGGGTATGTATGTATATATATCTATCTATATTTATGTCCACATTGGTGTAATAGGCCATAATAAATGTCCCTTCATATTCTAGTGTAACGTTGACTAGTTCAGCTATATCTGATGGAAATCTGTTCATCTCCTGACATGGTTAATTACCATATCAGAAGATGTCCATTCTTGTATTTCAGTGTGGGAAGCCATCAGATAATACTCTTAATTTAAATATCAAAGATCTACAGGCTGCTGGCACAAAGGATTATTCTCATCCTTTCTTCTAACAAACTACGGCAGTCAAGATGTCTAAGGTGATAGGTGTAGACATCACTAAGGTATCTCTAAGAAGTATTACTTCCATTGTTTGCCAATCTATAGTGTAAGCTTTAGGCCATTCCAATAGAGTGCACGGTGAGCGAGCACCCTTAAAACCCCCCTCAGAAGTGCACGGATGAGGAGGTGTGTCTGTCACGTGCACAGCTGAGGGACAGGTTAAAATGCACTCTGGGACACAAAAGCTCTCTCTTTCTACCTTGGACCCACGATGGAATAGGACCATCAACATCTGACCTTTAGTATCACCCCCATATCTCCTCTGTATCTTTCTTGTATCTCTATCTCTCTCTCTCTTATAATTAACCCTTGAATTGCTATTTATCTTCTATAGGGATAGTTAGATAACTAATATAGTGTGCCTGTGTGTATATATTGTAACAGTAATGGTATTGTGTATTAGTTATCGTGCTATCTAGAATATATATTATTGTTGTAGACTTTTTGGGTGCGTTTAATAAATATTTATTGATTAGAACAGACTAGTTTTCATTAAGTCGTCGGTATATACATATTGTCACGTCCTACTGACGGACCCCACACGTGGACCCACTGGACCGCGTAGTGCGGATACTGATACCGGGATGATAGAGAGACGGACCAGTACAGTAGAGTCAACAGGTTTATTGAACAACACAAGAACCCACGCCCCAGGGGAGGGCCACACGGCCACAGCACCGGAACACCACCGAAGGAGGCCCCGGAACGCTTGATCCCTATACAGGGATACCGCCGGTACCAACCTCGGAAGGACCAATGAAGCGGACACGGGTGTTAAACCGACCCATGGCAACATGGAAACAACACAGCAACCGGGTATAAGATAGGACACGGAGAACCGGAAACACGGAGAATCCGGAGCAGGACCTGAGTCAGCAATTCCAGCTTGGAAGAGATCCAGGTAGTAGGCCCAGAACACGGGAGTCAGCAAGGAGCCGGCAGGACGGAGATCTGCAGGAAGTAACACACAGAAATCAGATAACAAGCAAAATAAGGAACAACCTGACCAGACCAGGAATAGCAACTCCACTAGGTAGAAATTGCCCTGGCCAAGACTGACAGGAAACAGGAAGCTTATATTACAGCAGGGCACTCCTGATTGGCAGGACACAGAGGCATGGTGATTGGCTGAGGGGAGGAGCATGATCCCTGCAGCTCTTCAGCATTCACTGATTTGGAGATGGAGTTTCATGCGCTCAAGCAGTAGCCCCGGAAGTGAGGAGCTGAGCGGCGCTATTCAAGCAGAGGGTGCTGGAGCCCTGCGGCAGACCCCCGAGTGGTTACACATATATATATATAGTTAATCAGCATAGGAACAGAAAGCGGTAAGGAAGGGAAGTTTCTGGATATCGGTGATTATAATGATAACTGACAATAATAACCGATAAACAAAACCAGTCCTACAACACAGATACTCTGGAGTATGTGAATATTTGGAACAGACCTCTGATGCCCATGGAATAGAATATATGAACATCTTTGCAGAATTGCCCATCTGTGTTTCTGCACAATTAGTTGGAGAGTTGTGACATGGGGTGAAACATGGGGAATTGGGGAGCAACCTCTGAGGATTGTACTGCGAGAAGTTGATCTGGAGGAACAGGAGTACAGGCCACTTGATGCTGCGCATTCCATGAACTGTAGCAAAAGCTCTTTCTGGGCCACATCCTCAAGTAGGCCGTCCATAACAGAAGTTGATAATTGGCTTGGGATACGATTAGCTGGTGTTTGATCAGTACAGCTTTCAGTAACATTAGCAGTAGCATTTACTCCATGTACACTTTGAATACAAAGCCTTATCCCCCTTCCACCACGACCTCAGGACTTTCCAATCATGCTAAGTGCACACAGATTTGTAAAGCACTGGTTTGAAAAAAATCGTTTTTAGGTGAATGTGACAGACTTTGCGATCACTGCTTTGAGGCCTAAAAAGCTTTTTTAGGGGAACATGAAAGATTTGCCAATTATGGCATTGAGGCAAAAAACAATGCCTTTTTTGTAGAAACTGAAGGATTTGACAATCACTGCTTTGGAGCAAAACAAATGCCTTTTTAGCAGCAAATGAAGGATTTAGCAATCACTGCTTTGTGGCCAAACACAGCCTTTTTAGGGAAAGCACAAAGATTTGGCAATCGCTTGTTGTATGCAAAAAACACAGCTTTGGTAATACACACAGATTTGGTAATCACCCTTGTTCTTAGCAAAAAATGCCTTTGTCCGGACAGACCATTTTGCCCTCCTATTCTATCTAATAAGCAATCGAGTAGCTAGCTATTTTTTAGTGTAGCATGGATGGAGCAGGGCACAGCAGCATGGAGCAGCACAGAGCTGCAGCAGCACTGCCCCTGAGCAGTAGCATGCTAAAAATGGCGGCGACGGCAAATGATCACTTTTTATATCCCGAGGGACACGTGACTTAGACATCCAATGACACAAGCCCTTGTGTCTACAACTTATGGTTGTTTAATGAGAAACTTGATTCCAGCTCACCCAGTTGTTCTATGCTCATTCACCTGGAGCTCAGACACTGGCCTCGCCCTGGCCTCACATCAAGAACAATAGAAAAATTGGAGCCCAGCTCAACAGGACAGGATTTTTCTTTTCTTTTTATTATTCAAAAGAAAGTAAAGTGAAACATTTACATGGTTGACTTGACATGACCCAGTCGACGCGTTTTGACTGCACTAAGCAGTCTTACTCATGAGAAAAAATAGAAAAATCCAGTCCTGTTGAGTCAGGCTCCAATTTTTCAATTGTTCTTGATGTTTTATGAGCCCTGATTGGCTGATTGCCAGAAAATTCACATGGAAAGTGCTGGAAAAAAACAGGGAGTCCAAAGCTACTCTGACCTGTCCGCACATCAAACATGTCCCGCCTGCTGTCATATACAGTCAGAAGGTAGAAGAAAATCATCACTTAAATACAGTAATGCTTTTTTATCCAGTCAGTTAACTAACAAAGCTGTGTTTGCCGATTTTTTGGTAAACTGCTTGTTGATTTCAAACTGAATAGTCAATGTTTGGGCCAACTTTGAAATTGGCAACATGTTTGGGGTACGTTTGCGCATCTCTTGTACTGAATATTAGAGTAGAGCAGTACTCTACAAACCAGAAGGTACATAAACAAACAATATCAGACATTTCAGAATAACAAATAATTCAATAATTTAACAAGTGGAGTGAGTGCCCTGCTCACAAAGTAACAATCTATAAGAAAATATGGATAAAACAAAATAGTAAATTGTTCTTGTAGTGTATGGTTCAGCCATCATAACAAACAGGTTATAATCTCTAAGGTTATTAAAAATATACTGAAAATGCAGGACTGCAAAAGTTTTATTGTGTAAAAAATGCTTTAAAAAATATAAATGTCAATAGCGCACTTTGCTATCGCTTAAGGGTGCATGCACACGATCAGTGTACGCAGCGTTTTGATTCAGTAGAAGCATAGTGGAATGGGATTTCAAGAAATCCCATGCCCACTATGCTTAACAGCAGCGTTCTTTTAGCTGAAGTTTGGGTTGCCGGCAGTCCACTCCTCCTCCGCATGTTCATTTCATGCTGCTGAGTCGGAAGCGGCTCCCATCGGATGCACGGACGGAGAAGCCACCCCGCACCCGCCACACATGGTGAGTACATGGGGGCTGCGGTCTCCTTGCGGGCACCCGTGGGTTTACTAAAGTCCGGAGGAGCTGCGTCCCACACGCAGCTCCTCTGGACCGTGAGCACCTAGCCTAACAAAATGAAAGTAAACAAGAGAAATTAAATCAAATAAATATTTAGTTTGACTAGCATTTTTTTCTTCAAAACAGCATCATTTTTTCTAGGTTCACTTGCACACTTTTTGAAGAAACTCAGCAAAGAGGTTATCCCAATCATGTTGGAGACATTTTGTGGGTGTAGGTTAGCACAAATCCTTCTGAATCTTCATGTAATCCCAAAAAGACTCAATAATCTTGAGATTAGGACTTTATGGGGGCCATTTATCACTTCTAGGGATGAGCGAGTACCTTATTATTTGTGCTCGCTATACTCGCAACGAGTAGGTAGCGGCACTAGCTACTCGTTGCGAGTATAGCGAGTACGAATACTTTCGCAGTTATCTATAGATACACTGCGAAAGTAGCCTAAAAGTGAGTAAAAGTTGTTAAAAAACAATAAACTTACATACACACATGTCCGACGCCTGCACCGGACCGGAAAACCTCACCTCCCTCGCTGGACAAGGACCTTTCACTACCAGCCAATCAGATGGCCGGTAGGATCTGGCCAATCAGATGGCGCCATGTCACAACTACGTCATCGCTAGTAGCCACCTGATTGGCCAGTTTGCAAGGTCCTGATAGAACATCTAGGATCTTGGAAATTGGCCAATCAGGTGGCCGCTAGCGATCACGTGGTGTGACGTGGTGCCATCTGATTGGCCAGATTGCTACCGGCCATCTGATTGGCTGGTAGTGAAAGGACCTTGTCCTGCGAGCGAGGTGAGGTTTTCCGGTCCCGGTGAAGGCGTCGGACAGGTGAGTATGTAAGTTTATTGTTTTTTTAACAACTTTTACTCACTTTTAGGCTACTTTGCAGTGTATCTATAGATACACTGCGAAAGTATTAGGACTATTCGCTACCCCCAAGTTCACATAAGTACTCGGAGAGTAGTGAATAGCCCGAATACCGCTACTATTCGGCGAATACTCGCTCATCCCTAATCACTTCCAAAACTCCATGTTCTTCTTTGCACTGAACATAGTTCTTATTGATATTGGTTGTAGGCTTGTGGTCATTGTCTTGCTGTAGAATAAATTTAGAGCCAGTCAGGTATATCCTTGATGGTACTGTATGATGGATAAGTACCCGCATTTTCCAACATGTAGGACACCATTATTTCTAAATTTCCAAAACTTCTAAAGACCCAAACTTCCAAGAAACTTTGACTATGCTTCACTTTTTGCCTGTAAGTTAGTTAAGTTTCCATATCGAAGGGGGGCTTGGACTAAACATGGCACTGGTGGATGGCCTCAAGGCCCTTGATGAGAGTCCATACATTAACAAATTAACCCCTGGGGGAGCATCCCTGCAGCCTCAATCTCAGGCATCTATGGACCCTATAGAATACACATGGGCTTCGTACTTTGGTATGGACATGGATGAACTCCGCGCCCAGCTAGGAGCTATTGCCACTAAAGCAGATGTGGAGGGGTACATTAGGTGCCATGAGGCTGTACGTAAGTCTGAAATAAGGTCTCTTAAAGAAGACATGACTCAATTTGATAGCACTGTTAAAGCACTAAAGACCAAAGCAGCTGATAATGCCTCACAGCAAAAAGCACAGCAACAGATATTAGAACAACTCTCAAAACTTCCAGCTCATGTTTAACATGATGGAGGACGCAGAGAACATAATTCGGAGAAAGAACATTAGGCTCCTGGGCTCCCAGAGTCCATGGAGGCACGTGAGCTAACACTGGTGCTTCAAAATATCTTCAACTTTCTATTGGGAATGTCCACGGACACCCATATTGAAATGGATAGAGTCCATAGGGCCCTAGAAGTGCTGATCTGACTAAATAACGTGATGTCATTTGCTGAGTTAATGAGGAAAGCCAGAGATCAAGATGCTATTGACTTTGATGGGTTTGCGCTCCATCTCCTTGCTGCTCTCACTAGCCTAACTCTTGCCAAAAGGAGAGCCCTACGACCACTTCTGGAAGTTCTCTGCGGAAAGGAAATTAGCTATTAATGGATCTACCACTTTCAACTACAAGTGCGTAGAGGATCGGAGATCTTGATTCTATGGTTTCCACTGGATCTGCCAGAGTTCTTCTTGGCCCTCAGTGACCCTACTGGAGTGGCCCAAGATACCTCACTTCTACAGGTTGGACCCGTAGAGGGAGGAGGCCACCCACAGATTCGGAGATGTTGAGGAAACAAGAGCCCCGCCGATCTGTCTGACGTGTCTGCTAGAAGTACTTAGGCTGGCTTCACATGGGCGTTCCCCTCCGCAGAACAGCAATGTGAGCGCAGCCACCGCAAGCCCCTATGTTTATAATGGGGACGCACGGTGATGCGCTTGACTGCGCATGACCGTGCGCTCCATTAATTTGCCTGTGTGATTTGTACGCATGCGCATGCTTGCATACAAATCATACATTGTCGTCCGCACCAGGAACGCGACATGTCACATTCCTGGTGCAGACGAGAGAGTGTGATTTGTACGCAAGCATGCGCATGCGTACAAATCATACAGGCAAATGAATGGGAGCGCACGGTCATGCGCAGTCAAGTGCAGCACCGTGGGTCCCTATTATAAACATAGGGGCTTGCGGTCGCTGCGCTCACATGGTGGTTCCCCTCCGCAGAACGTTGCAGAGGGGAACGCCAATGTGAAACCAGCCTTAAACTACTCCACAGTCTTGGGGATAATATGCTCTGAGAATCTTGTTGATTTTCTGGCTTTTCACTTTTCTTGTGACTTGGCTTCATGGGCTTTTTGGAGACACTCCTTTCTCAATTAACAGGTCAATGGGATGGGGGGATGGAAGAGAGTGATTGAGTCAAATAAGCAAGAGAGTAAATCTCTCAAGGTACCGTCACACAGGGACATATCGCCGGCGATGTGCCGGCAACTGAGGGGCGTGGTCAGGTTGCGCCATCGCCGGAGAGTTGCCTCGTGTGACAGGGCGATAATGAGGCGAAGAATCCCTGAGTAACATCGCCAAGTTTCCCAACATTGTTGGGAAACCTGGCGATGTTGGTCAGGCGATCATGCCTCATCGCCCTGTGTAACGCGGCAACCTGCAATGTTACGGGCGATTCTGCCTATCACCAACATTGCGAGTTATCGCTCGCTGGGTTGCTGGGCAACCCAGCGAGCGATAGCCGCGGCAACTAGCAGGCGACATCGCCGGTAAGTTGCTCAGTCTGACATCTCCCCGGCGATGTTGTCAGGGATGCCGCTCCCGCGATCGCCGGCAACATCGCCGGCGATATGTCCCTCTGTGACGTAACCTTCAGAGACTACCACAATAGATAATTACTGATACCGTGCTCGTAAATCTGCCCATCTATTTTATGTTAAACTTTTACTGCATGGGACGATCAGTGATTTACATCCCTCCATCTACACTAGAGCTTTATAGTTCTTGTTTCCCGATTGTGGTTTACGTAAGTCTTAGTTTAGAATGTAAACATTGTATCATTGAATAGTGGGCTTATGGCGTTGACTTTTTCTATAATTGGGCTGGGGTTTTTTGTTGTCATGCAAGTTGCAGAGGTTTAGTGTTTAGAAATTTTTTGTTCTAGTCATTCCCCACAGTAGGGTGTGTCTTTAACACTGTCTTGCAGAGTTTTGAGCTTTCTCTTCTCTAAATAGATAGTCCATAGGCTTAGCAGCTTTTAGACTTATCAGAGGGAACCAGCACCTTTTGGCTGACCTTCTGATTCCTGGTTCCCTTCTGATCTCTTTCTCTGAACTCCACTTTATTTTCTTCCACTCTCTCCTATCCTCCTTATAAGTCCCATCCCTGGAGGCTCTCCTCCTCCCCACTCATCACTATTCTACTTCTCCTCCCCTCTCCTCTTCCGGTCACCGCTGCCACTGCCACGTTCATGGTGACCTTGTACTTGTGCTCAGTGAATATCAGGGCATTTAATGTCCGCAAGAAGAGATCTCAGATGCTTTTCCATATGCATAAACAACGCATTCATGTTCTCCTCATACAGGAAACACATTTTAGATCTGATCATGTTCCTAGCCTCAAACACAGATATTACAACAGGTGATTTCACAGCACTAACCCACAGTTGAAGTCAAGGGGGGTCAGCGTTGTGCTTCATAAGTGTTTGCAAGCTCAGGGTATTGAAGGTAAGCCAGACCCAAATGGTAGGCTCCTTTTTGTAAAGATTAGGATGAACAATAAAATTTTTGCCATTGCCAATTTTTATCTTCCAAATCAGCGACCAGGTACATGTCTGCAGAGCTTACCTGAACCATCTATTGCCAACGGTTCTATATAGTTAGAGGAAACTTCAATTTCACGTTGGACCGCAGTATGGATATATTTTCGGGTAGGTCTCAGTCCCTGCTCACATCTGGGGGACTTGAGAGCTAAGTAATTGGAGTTGAGGTTGGTTAACATCTAGAGGCTGACACACCCTAAGACTCATGATTACACCTTCTATTCTTGGTACATGATTAATATAGCAGAATAGATTTCTTCTTAGTCAGCCACCAGTTGCTCTCACTCGACCCGGTGATGGAAATTGACTCCATGATATAGTCAGATCATGAATTGATTTTGCTGTCCTTGACACTTCCAGACTCCCCTTCAGGTGATAGGACATTGTCCCTGAACCTGGGGCTTCTTAGAAACCAACCTGCCAAGTAGCGGTTAAGCTGGTGATTACTGATTTCCTAGACTCCAACAAAAATGACTCTACTGCCCTGCCATGCCTGTGGGAGGCCCTGAAGGGGTTATTAGGGGTGTTCTTATCCAGCATGGTACGAGGATCAAAAAGGACAGAACGTCTAACATTAATAGATTTTTGGGTACAATCCAAAGCTTAGAAACTAGGCACAAACAAACTCAGGATCCCCAGACCCTGGCAGATCTTTTAAAAGCTAGAACAGATCTGGGCTCCCAGCTGGAATCAGCATCTGCCTGACAACAAGTTCGCTTTTGGAAATATTTATATGACTATTCTAACAAACCGGGCAAAGGCCTTAGCGAGATTCCTTCACCTCCATATTCCTACCACATATATACCTACTATTAATTCTAAACTGGGTAAACCTATTCATAATCCTCTGGAAATTGTAGAGACTTTTGCAGACTACTACGACTCCCTTTATATTCTTAGAGGACCACTTGCAGTCATGCCCCCAGTGGACTATCAGACTAAGGTTGACGAGTACGTAAATAATACCCTGCTACCCCCTCTGCCTAATGAAGAAGCAGTCACCCTAGATAATCTGTTCTTTCAACATGAGATTCTGGAGACTGTCAAATCTTTAGCTAACAGTAAAAGCCCCAGCCCAGACGGGTTTCTAGCCAACTTCTATAAATTATTTCTAGCTAATTTGATACCATTCACGACAAACTTTTTAACACCATTTCTGAAAGATCCCCGTTTGTGCTCCAATTACCGGCTCATCTCTCTAATTAATGTTAATGTGAAGGTTTTTGCCAAATTAATAGCTAACCGGTTCAGTTCCTTGCTCCCTAGCTCCATCCATAGTGATCAGACTGGATTTGTACAATGTAGAGAAGCTAAAGATAACACCAACAAAACCTTACTTCTCACTTCTCACATGCGTAAACTGAAAATACCAGCTTGTCTCCTAAGTTTCCATATCAAAGGTATGGCTTTTTGGCTGCAATTAATTCATCAAAACCATTTCTGGCAGGACTTCTTGAACATTAGATGGGTGACGCTGAGTCCCATTGGCTAATGCCAGTTCTAAGCTGGTGGCACTGCTGGAAATCTTCAAATTTTGAAGGGATGTAAGTATGATGTGACTTTAAACTGCTGCACTAAGGCTGCCTTCAGACTTGCAGATGCATTGCAGCGTTTTGCAGATGCATCTGCAAGCATCTGCATGCAGACCGCGGCTCCTATGTTTATAATGGTGCGCACGGCGGTCTGCAGATGCTTGCGGACCGCCGTGCGCTCTCATTGCCCGCCATTAGTGATCTGTGGCACGCGGATGCCTGTGCACAAATCACACACTCCCGCCCGCACCATGGACGCAAGATGTCGCGTCCATGGTGCGGGCGGGAGTGTGTGATTTGTGCGCAGGCATCCCGTGCGCACAGATCACTAATGGCGGGCAATGAGAGCGCACGGCGTCCGCAAGCATCTGCAGACCGCCGTGCGCACCATCATAAACATAGGGGCCGCGGTCTGCATGCAGATGCTTGCAGATGCATCTGCAAAACGCTGCAGATGCATCTGCAAGTCTGAAGCCAGCCTAAGTTTTCATGGCCATAGTTCTTGGTCCTATAAGCGATTATGTGGTCCCTCAGTGCTCTGATCTTAACAACATAGAGTCTGTCAGGGATTACATGAAAAGACAAAAGGATTTTTGCAAGTGTACATCCAAAGAAGGTTTGTGGTTTGTTCTTCATCCACAGTAGATCTGTGGTTTGTTTTCATAAGAAGTTTTGGATTGAACAACGTCCTTGCTGAGTTTCTTCAAAAATTGTGCACAAGTGTTACTAGAGGAATACATGCTTTGATGTTGTTTTAAAGGCATTGGGTAGTTGCATCAAATATTGATTTAATTTAGATTTTTATGTTGTTTATTCACTTTGTATTTAGCTATTCAATACAAATAAAATAATAACATTCTATTTTTAATAACATTCATTACTTCGCTGCATTTTTTCACACCAGCTCAAAAAGTTTGACCACTACTGTCCATACATAATTTGATTATTGAAAACCAATGTGTTTGAAGTAGGAAAATGAGCAAGTGTAACTTTGGCAAGGGCTAAATTGTTTTGGCTGATCTACAAAGTCATTCAAGGAATGACAAGCAGTAAATCAATAGCAGGATCTTGGGCACTCAGGGATCACTTTTGTATGGAGAATAATTACTTCTCTCTATGCTGCGCTCTAGTGGGCACAAGGACACATCTCTCTCCTGGTTCTCCTCCTTCTCTTGATCACTCCTTCACTGTATGTTTCACCGGCTCCTCTTTCTCTCCTTTTCCCCTCATGGTTTGGGTTCCTCAGAGTTAGATCCTAGATCCCCTTCTCTTCTCTCTGTATACTGCCCCTATTGGACAAACCATCAGTAAATTCAGTTTTCAGTACCATCTTTATGCTGACCACACCCAATTATACACCTGTTCTCCTGACATCACCCCTGCTTTATTACAAAATACGAGTGAATGTTTGCTGTCTCTAACACCATGTCCTCTTTTTACTTTAAACTGAATCTGTCAAAAAGTGAACTACTCGTGTTTCCTCCTTCTGCTAATCTTCTGAAAGATGCGGTTCTATCATTACTCCCTATTAGCATGCCCACTGTTTTGGGGTCATTTTTGACCAAGATCTCTCCTTTACTCTCCACATCTAATCACTCACTCACTCTTGTCACCTACATCTCAAAAATCTCTCTATAAATTTGTTGCACATCCGGTACAGAGTACAATATAAAATTATCACTCTTACCCACAAGGCCCTTCACAGTTCTGCACTGCCCTAAATCTCCTTCCTCATCTCTCACTATCACCCTACATGCTTTCCATTCCGCAAGTGACCTAAGACTGACATCATCTACAATCCAAACCTCACACTCCTGTTTCCAAGATTTCTCACGAGCAGCACCAAGTCTCTGTAACGGACTACCAAGAACAATTCTATTAATTCCCAATACCCATAGTTTTAAGTGGGCCCTGAAAACGCATCTCTTTAGACAAGCCTATCACCTCATCTCACCTACCTAACTATCCCATTCTACCCTTTTCCAAATCTTGTCTCTTGTGTCATCTGTCTACAAACCTCCATGCACATAATAATAATAATAATAACAACAATAACAATGTACAAATCCTGTCTGGCGACCAGTTCATTCATGCAGCATTATATGAATCCCCTATTTATTATATTGATAGCTGGACCATATAATACAACCACTTTTTAACATTTTCTTTTTGTGCCTCCCCTATTTTCTCATAGATGTTAGCTTCCGAGCAGGGACCTCAGTCCTCATTTTTCTTTTAATGCGGATGGCAAGGTGGTCTTCTCAGAGAGTTTTTAAATTTTTTACAAAGTTTTTATTATACTAAGGGCATAGACCCATAGATGCAGATGGTGTAGCTTTTGTAGAGACAACTCTTGGAAAGGTCCTGTCCTGGTTGGTCATGAATGTACATCATGTAATAACTTGGCACCATGAGCCTTTATAAATTATGATCAATAGTTGCTGTTTTTGATACTTAGATATTTAGAATATAAAGTTGCGACATGAAAATGAAAGACAGAAAAATCTCTGTCTAGATCTATGTTGGCTACACTTAGCAAAGTTGTCAGAATTTTACATTCTTTGACTCTTATTAGAAAATACATGGGCTAACTTTTAGACACTGACTTTAAGTCTAAAATCCGTAAATCCTGCTTGCTTATGTGTGAGAATAAAAGCATTTATCCAACTCATAGATGTGGTTAAAATGCCTCTCCAGCACAGTTGGGTGGAGGTGTAGAAATGTTTCAGTGTTTTTAAGTTTTTAAAGCATACATGCAGTGAGAAAAGTCTATGTTATAAGTAATAAGCCAAGGCTGGCAATTGTTTGAATACCAACAGTAGGAGGAGGCCCAAAATATATACTTTTACAAGTATCACAGAGTTAAAAATATGTGAAAATAGGGAAAACAAACGTTACTACAACAGACGCCTCTGTGATACAGCAGAACGTGCCTGACTTTATTGCTTATGACTATCTAACTAACCTTCTCTTAAGGTAAACAATATTTATACCATGTTAGCCAGTAGATAGAAAACTATTAGACTCTGAGAGTCCTCAGTGGTTGATACCTTTTAATGCCTAACTGAAAAGATGGTAAACATAGCAAGCTTTCGGGACACTGTGGCCCCTTCATCAGGGTAATAATGACACAAATTCTGCAGACAAACAGATATATGCATATACAGGATAGGATGATGCAGTAAATAGACAGGTGACGTAAAGCAGAGTCAGTCTTGGGAGGGGGAGAGGAGCTGGGGAGGTAAAATCAAAATTCCGAAATAAGAGGAACAGATTATGGAGACCTGAAAATTCCTCAGTGAATGTAGAAAGCATCCATGCGAGACAGTTCAGTAAAAAGTGTCAAAAGTTCATTGTCCTCTAACTGAAGTCTGTTCAAAGATATGATATCCTCAAATGCCCTTTCAATTCATGTAAAAACGCATGAATCCATGTGAGACATTTAATCTTGTTTTTAATGTGTCAAAGGTCGTTATCAATTTGTATTGTATTTGTAACATCCTCTTAAGGCCACTTCACACACTGCAACTTCACTAGCGATGTCGCTGCAACTTCACAGGTTTTGTCACGTAACAGTGACCTCTCCAGCGATGTTGCAGTGTGTGACACGCATCAGCGACCTGGCCCCTGCTGTGAGGTCGCTGATCACTGCAAATCATTCAAGATCATTTTTTGGTTCTTAGTCTCCCGCTGGTCAGCACACGTCACTGCGTGTGACAGTGAGAGACCAACGATCAGTAACCTCCAAGCCAATGCCCACCGTTGCACATTAGATGCTGGAAACTGGTAACCGGGGTAAACACTGGGTAACTAAGCAGCGCGCTTTGCTTAGTTACACGTGTTTACCCTTGTTACCAGCATCCTCTGCTTAGCTCAGCCTGCAAGCGGGACAACGCTGGTAACCAGGGTAAACACCAGGTACCTAAGCAGAGCGCACTGCTTAGTTACCCGGTGTTTACCTTGGTTACCAGCGATGTCGCTGCTGGTTGCTCGCTGGTAAGTCTGCCTGTTTGACAGCTCACCAGTGACTGCATAGAGACTTTCCAGCGATCCCGGCCAGGTCGGATCGCTGGCAAGTTTCAGCATGTAAAGGAGCCCTTACTCTCATAAACCTGCCAAGCTATCAAATCTTATTTGCCTCAACATTCTGTTTTGGACTATTAGCTTTTCCAGCAACTTCTGTTTGTTTATGATGTAGCCTCATAATTTGCCTTTTACAATATGCTGGCTTCTCGCCTTAAAACTAATGGAAACCTTTTGTTATTTTCTGTTCAGGCATTGGACTCACAACAGAGGTATGAAAACAGACTTGTACTTTTCTTTTATAATGGTGTAAAATAAACCAAACTATGTATAAAAAATCCATAATATACCAAAGAAGATTACAGACCATAATGTATGGGGAAGAGTGTGGGGTACTGTAGCAAAATGGAGATAGAACACCACAGCATTCTTTTGAGTTTTTCATATTGTAAATTTGATTAAGACATGAGAGTGTTCAAGCCATCATAATTTGAATTCTAAGCATTGTGGAGTTCCCACCTATCTAACTCTCAAATTATGTGCATGACATGTTAAAAAAATCCTAAGGAATTAACACAAAGTAGGCAATAACTTATGCAACACTAAAGAGATCATACTGGCACTCTCTATAATTAGAATTTACATAAAGCTACATTCAGCTGAATTTAATTGTGGTACTGGGTTACCCATGTGCAATACAAAACAAACATGGTCAGATTTATGACCAATATGTCGAGAAGCTGGTGAGCTTAGGCAGGCCACAACTTCAGGACCGGGGGGGGGGTGCTGTCAGAGTCAGCCCCGCCGCCCCTGTAGCCGGGGGGGTGGGGGGTGCTGTCAGCTGTAGCTGCGGGTGAGGACCGGGGGGGGGTAGTGAGGGTGCTATCAGCCTCCAGCCCCGCCACCCCCCCACCCCCTGTAGTTGAGGAGTGGGGGGGGGTTGCTGGCAAACTGATCTCTGGTGCTGGCTGCTGACCCCTGAGCGGCCCTGAGCTTAGGGGATTTTCCATATGGACAGACAGTGTGGAAAAAATAGCAGCATGTAGACAAGACAATGTAAATTCCAGTGTGCACCATGGCAAATAACTTGATCACAATTACTTTATACTGATCCAGAGAAAGACACTTTACTATTGCCCAGAACTATATTCACCGTCTGCTGTCATTCTTAGAAGCTAGAAAACTAGTTATCAGACAACCTTCTACCAGCAAAACCACATTTTTGTAATGCAGAATCATAGTTCATTTTCCATATATACTGCAGTAAAACTCACAGTATTTGGAATCATGCTGGATGTATTCATTTTTTTTCCACTCATTGTAAAACTCAAAATATATGGCAATCACAACTATTTCAATGTAGCCATAATAATGAATATGTAATAATATTTGACATTTGGCCATAAGACAAAATGAAAGACTGTGTTAAATTTTTTGAGACTCTGACGAGATAACCCATTAACTCCAGGAGTCAGAGGTGTCAGCCAAATTTGCAATGTTCTTCTGTTCTCTCATGTTAACTGGCTCTGAACACTTTCCAGATTCTACATACTCAAATATTTCTTTTCTAACAGCAGGGTTTCACACATATGCCAAGTTGTTGCCGTTATTTAAAGTTCTGGGTATGTTGAGATGAAGTAAAAAAAAAATGGAAGAAAAGGTGTACAGGAAACGGTGTCACTCCTTGACCCTTGCCCAATGTAGTAAAGCAGATGTAGTGATACTCTCTACTCCCTAGCATAAAAATTGTTAATGTTTCACTCAGGTGATTTACTTTAATTTGTAATAAACTCTATGGTGAGAGAATGTAAACATAGAGCTCATTTTCTTCCAAGCAGGAGGTCCCCAGCTATAAAATCATTTTACATCAATATTTCTCTGAAATTGGAGCCTGCCAGAGAGTTTGACGAGAAGAAAATAAGTAGACGAAGGAGCATATGTGGGGAATTGGCAAAATCAGAAGAAGAAAAATATTGTTCTACTGTCTAAGAGAGTCTGGAGCTTTAAATGTTAGCAACTTGTTTAACAAGCAAGTGACAGCCAACAAGGCAATTTAAGTTAAAGATTTGTCAAACATAATCACATACACAAATATACACATATGTACTTGAAGGGGCTTTCCACCGTTAAAAGAAATAAATAAGTAATTAAAAATATGTTATGATTTAATTAACACTTTAACCAAGAGCAGTCTCAAAGCATCAAAATAAAACCAGTATCCAGTATCCCAAGATGGAGAAGAACATATGATATTCATCATATACCTTGTGCACACTTTTTACTCTTATTTCATAGATTGCTGCTATCCTTGAGCACTATCTACCCACTTTTGACAGTCTTGTGTGCAGAGAACTTTCAGAATAGGCATAGCTTGCTACTACACAAATTATGTAGAAGAAGTAGAGAAGTCTCCGCTCTGGCTGCAAAAGTCGACGGGACTTCAAATAGTGTTTATAATAAACTAGCCTGACTCTGTTAGCTGTCGCACTTACTATAACATCTAAGATTGTTGTTTTTCTTTCTTTCAATTGCTTATGTATATATGTATGTGTCTTCAGAATTTGTGTCATTATCAGCCTGACGAAGGGCCACAGTGCCCCGAAAGCTTGCTATGTTTACCATCTTTTCAGTTAGCCATTAAAAGGTATCAACCACTGAGGACTCTCAGATTCCAATATATTTTTCTATCTACTGGCTAACACGGTATAAACATTTTTACCTTATAATAAAGTAGTAGTTCTTAAACAATCATGTAGCCCCTACACCAGGTCTCCACATATTATATGCATGCCCCCAATACATTTTTACCACATTTACACACATTAACATAGGGCACAAGCCCTGTTTCTGAGGTGGGGGTCATTGAATTGGTGTATGTAGTGCTGAAAAACCTGCAGCAAGAATTGACATGATGCAGATTTTTCCACACTAAAATACACAGCATATCTGCTGCGGAAAAAATGGCACCATGCGGACAGGAATTGAGAAAACGCATAGATTTTGCTGGGTAAACAAACTGCTGCATACTTGGTGCAGGTTTGCTGTATACAGCAGATACACACCAAATATGCGGCAAAATAAGCATTGTGTGAACAGGCCCTAAGAGGGTGCAGAGAAAAATGTTTGAGAAGAGATGCCTGGTAAACTGGTTGTGATGGTAAGAAAACTGAGGAAACAAGAGCTGTACCTGAACCTCCTTATCCTCTGCAAAGAGAAAGCTAAAAGAAACTGAGGAGCAGACATGTTACGTATTGACTGCCTGCAGTCAATTAGTGCTGCTGCTGTAGTTTAAACTAGACTTTTTTTCCCTCAGTCGCTGCGGCTCTGGAGGTGGAGGTTGCTGAATGTTTGGTGGAAGTGTCTAATAGCTCAGGTAAGCTGAGGGGGTGATTCTGAGCCTTCGCCTTTCACCTCTCGTCCATAAATAATTCAGCTTCCTTTCACCAGATGTTACTGATTCAGCTCATTACTGATCTGAGACCTGTAGTGTACAGACGTTCTTCTGGAGCTGCAGCAATCCTCTTCATTTAAAGCTGCTGGGTTTCCCTGGTCCGTGTGTGGAAGTAGGGGCTTTGTGCATAGAGATTTCTCAGAGCTTACAAGAAAGGGTGGCGACTTGGACCTCCTCACCTTCAGAGGTACCTCCGAGAACAGAATGAGTCAGGGGCCCTAGTACCAGGGTCAGATTAGCCTCCCCAGAATCTCCTCGCCAACCTCACTATCTAGTTCCTGATTCCATCTGCTCCATAAGCCTGACAAGATAGGAGAGAGTCCATTATCCCTCTAAGATAAAGAACCAATGTCTGAAGCTGCGGACAGCACATAGCAGAAACATCCAGCTCATGCAAATGATGCCAGACTATGGGGTACTCGGGAACTGGGTCGGTAGCGGTCTCTCGGGGATCACGGTAGTCGTGACCCGGTCCCGTGGCCTGGGATCAGTCCAAAAAGGGGTATATTTACAGGTAATTTGTCATGACACCACCCGGGGAATGTGGTTAGTAATACCACCGCTGCCGTATTCCTGCTGGGGACGGTGACTTAGGGCACCGTGGACGGTAAGCCCTACTCGGATAGGGCTGGAGGGTCCCCAGGGCAGGAGGAATGGTTTGGATGGGGCTTAGGAGGGATTGTGGTTTACACAGTCACTTCCAAGCTGCAGCTCCTCCTGCCAGTGTGCAGAGCTTACAGGCTGTGGCATCTCATGTGGGACTTTTCTGTGTCGCTGCAAGTAAACAGTCACAGGCAAGTGTGAGCTTACTGGGTACTTGATCTTTCCATAGCAGTTTCACAGTTCACACAAGTTACACTTAAACACTTCAGCATTGCTTCGGGTTACTCAAACTGTGCAGCTCAGGTAGCTTTTCTGTGTTGCTCCCTCAAAGTCCTTTCAGGCTCTTCTCTCAGTATTAACGTAGTACCTCACCCACGGGTTTGGTCTGGTCGTCGCGGACTCACGGATGAATATATTTCCCTTGCAGTCAGGGTCACCAGTCCTAGTATGTCGGCTGTGTTCCTAGTTCATGGTGGAAAGTTAGGCTGCAGGTCATAAAGCACCTGCCCCACACCGGTGTGTCTCATGATTACAGTCTGGAATCCCCGGTCACCTCTTCAGAGCCGGTTCTCTGGTGTCGGCCTAGCCCTCCAGTGTCCCAGGTTCAGATATTTGGGCACACCAGGCTCCTTCTTTCTGTCACTGTGCTAAGTGTTTCCCGCGCAGCACTGGTCTATCAGGCTGCCGTGCCCTTGTCTTCCCACCTTCCTCAGCTGTGGGGTCTCTTTCAGTCTTTCCCCTTCCCGTCGCTTCCAGGCTGTGAAGTAGGCTTTCTCTCCAGGTGTCTGTGCCTCTCAGGATTCTGTGTCTCCATGGAGCCCAAAACTGTTTCGGAAGTCTCTCTCTGTTCTCCGTCTACTCAGCTCCACTCTGTTCTCCTTCTACTCACTACTCTGCTTCTGCTTTGCTTACTACCCCTGTGTATTCCTGGGTTTTGTTTAGGTCACTCCACCCACTTTTTCAGTGTCCTACTACGTTCCACCCACTTTGCTACACCCGCTGCCCCTTGCCCAACCTAGAGTCCTAGATATAGGGTTGGTGTTTGTGCGGTGTGGGTGTGTTTTGCAACCTTGCTTACCTGGCTGCACTTCACTCTTGTGGCCACCTGGTCGCAGGGGTGCCACACAAGTAAGGCCAGCAAATGAATCTGTGCATAGAGGATACACTGTGCTACAGGACCTGGCATGAGAGCAGCCATTTCACTTCACAGTAATGCTTGTGGTAACAGAATGGAAACTGCATTCAAGGACTGTTAACAAATGTACCTGTTATGCATTCACTAGTAAATATTTGGAATTTATCCTGTTTCCTGCATTAATGAAGTGCACAACATCACATCACCAAGAAGCATAGGTAAGCTAAGTGCACCCTGGCGTCACAAATCCTTTCCTCTTTTCCTCTGTCACGGCCATGGCGGAGTGGTAACTTCTACACACCAACATGTTACTACACTTTGGCATCACAAACAGAATCACTCTAAAGTAAAGGTGCACTAGAAACTCCAGGATATACTGACCACAGAGTTTGATAAACATTATTGAACTGTATAAGTGCATGTAGACTGTGTTTACAGAAGTAGAGGACGAGAACTGCAAGCAGTTGACTGGATCGTAGGAGCCGGAAAAAGAAATCTTGCCTCTGGGAAGGACATTTTATCTGAGATGGAATTAAAGGTACCACACTCATTAGAGGGATACATTTTGCAAGTATGAAAAGTCTGTGTGTAATGTTTCTACTCGAAATGTCTGTGGAAGGGGATTGTGAATTGCCTGTCAGCAGTGAATCTTCCAAAATGGCTCAAGGATCCCTTGCTACAAGGGACATGCAAGTTAAGAGAAAGAAAATGCAGGACATATTTTGGTTACACCCCATTACTACAGAGAAGAAGGTGGAAGTTCTAATTGGGAGGAGCATCACTAAAGGTACCTTTACACGCCGCCACGGCAGGCTGGATACATCCCGCTACAGGCTACAAATGTAGCTTGTAGCGCCAATGTAGCCCGTCGTAGCGGCGTCTGAAGACGTGACGCTACAGCCGCAACAGATACATCTGTTTCCTAGCTCTGCTCGAAAACTGATGGCTACATCGCCGATGGTAGCGAGCTGTATCGGCGTGTAAAGAAGCAACGGAAGGGAACTCGGGACAGCCTGCAATGTAGCTAAGGCGTGACCCTGGCTCCGTGTTACCACGCCCCATGTGCGATCATTGGTGGAAGCTGCTGCATGACGATTGGTAGTCGCTGCATAGGGAGGCATATTTAAGGAGCTGACGAGTCACACTACACAATCGCTCGAGCGTGCTGTATTACTCAGCCTCCTGCGTTGCCTGCCCAATCAGGATGTTATTGCTTCGTCCTATCAGCGTACGGACGGCTCGTAATCCACAATTGTGGCACGCCTATGTGCTGGCCCTGCTGCACCAGGTCCGCCCATAGTAGCTGGTTATAGCGGTGTGTAAATGAGCTACAGCTGGCTACTTGAGACACCCGGCGATGTAGCTAGCTATAGATGTAGCGTGGCGTAGCGCACCTTGTGGCGGCATGTAAAGAGGGTGCGTTGACCGTTTGTAACCGTTTGAGCGTGCTCGTGCACGTGAAGTAGCAGGATGTATCCAGCCTGCCGTGGCGGCGTGTAAAGGTACCTTAAGAGAGGTGAAATCCTGGCCTTCCTCTGAAAAATGGATTGTTGAACAAATCTTTGAGAGGCTCAGCATGACCTTTTACACCAGAACTGTATTTGAACTGAAAATCTGTTTCTTTGGCAAAAAGCCACAACATGGTGAATCCCTAGGAGACTTTGCCCTGAATTTGCAGGAGGCATTACAGGCCATCAAGCAAGTGGTTACACATGAGGTGCAGGATACAAACAGAACACTGATAGACCAGTTTGTTGAAGGGGCCAGAGCTCATACTACAAGACTACACTCAGAATCTGTCTCTGCAGAACCCTAAGTCTACGTTCACCTGCGCCGCTTTTTGACGCGTATTTGGCAGTGAAGTTTTTTTGCACGCACACAAAAGCGTGACTGCATGCCGACGTCACGCTCTTCCTGGTGCACTCTCCCCAAGGCCATGTTATCATGTAGCCTATAAGGAAAGCGCGCTGAAAAATGCGCAAAGAATTGGCATGACAATTCTTTTTGTGAGTGCACTTTTGCAGTGAAAGCATGTGCGCAAAAATATGCAGCAAAATGCCGCGTCTGGACGCCTTTCAGCAAAAGCCATAGCTTTAGCTGAAAAGCGTAAACCAGCTTTGTTTGTCACTGTTTTTATTCGAGCGCTCAAAAGTGCCATGTAAAGGCAGGAATATGCGGCCATTATACCACGTGTGAACGTAGCCTAATAGCTCATTCCTGGATGTAGCACCTGTAGCCGCAGTGCTGGTCTTCACGTAGCAGCAAGAATGGCATCTGTGGCATACTCACTCTACCACGGTCGCGCGTCATCTGTCCCCTCCCGGTTGTGTCTTCCTACTCATAAGACCTGCGACCTCTGCACAGGTCTCTTGGGAGTGCGCCATGTGGAGTGTGCTGCATACCCTTGATTCTTAAAGGGCCAGTACACCCTAAACCCTGAAATGCTTCTCAGCCTAATGCTTAGAAATACTACGTATTCAAGGTACCTTCCCCCATTTGGAAATGCCTGTGCAATGAGGTCTTATCCCTAGAGACACCTTGGTAGTTCTCAGGTCCCCATCTTGTTGACCTTGTAACCTGTATCTTTTGTCCAGTGCTTATACTCACTAGCCTTGTGTCTCGTCTTAGAGGCTGTACGTCACTACACCTGCAGTGCCGTATAACAGTCTGCATTTGACTACACCTGTAGGGTAGTATATCAGTCTGCATGTGACTTCACCTGTGATGCCATGTGCCAATCTGCACCTAACTTCACCTGCCGTGCCGGAGACCAGTCTGCTATACAGTCCTACTGCCAACGAACTTCAGCCATCTGGCTGCACCATCATACCCAGACTCTGTAAAAGCCGACCCCTGGAGCCAATTGTTGTGGCATTAGACCACCTGGGGCTGCACCTGGTGACCACCTACCAGCTAAGCCTATTGCCACCTCCTGTGGCTATAGCAGACATCTCAGTGGCCCTCCCAGGCTCACTTCTACAGATAGCAATTGGTATTATGACCCAGTGGTTCCACTTCTAGATGCTAGCCACCCCTCGATTGCATAACAGTTTACTTAGGCCATGGATCCCGCTGGCTCCAAACCCTCAGCCATACAAGACCTTGTCAACCCATAGGTAGTGATGAGCCATCACCTAAGTGTTTGAATTTGATTTGATTCACCGAATTGGGGTGTGTTCGACGAATCGTTCGTCGAATGTTCGTCGAACCCCATTGAACCCATTGGAATCAATGGCAGGCAACAGCAAAAAACATAGAAAACACCTTCAAAGGTGTCCAAAAGCTGTCAAACTACTCAGTATAGACAACAAACCCCGGGAAAAGTGACAACAATCTACCCACAGTACAAATAGTCTCATGGCGTAGCATGGGTTCACGAGACATGGTCTGTACGAGTCTTCACCCTCTTTCAAAATGGAAGGTGGTTAACATTCACCTGAAATTTCAGAGGTGAGTGAAACTGATTTTAAATTGACAAATGGATGAGTTACAGGGGAAAGTGGCAGTAGTTTTCTACATTGAGTAAAAATAGGTGGAGGAGTAAAAGGAGGATGAGACACAGGTATAGGCATGCCACGCCCTACTCAAATCATGTACCACACAGCAAGAGGACCCCAACAAGAGTCCTCGCTTTTCCTAAAGGGTCAGACCACAGCAAAATGGCATCAATTGTCACAGACCAAAAATTACTGAATGGCCCAACCTGTATGCGTGGAACAGGGTCTGGAACAGGACCTGGCCTAGCATTTCAAGGTTTAAATTGCTCAGCAACTATAGGTTTTGTGGAGTATTACAGGAAAGACTAGAGAGGTAGATCAGTGACCTGTTTAGGCCTAGTGGGCCGGAGACCCTCAAAGCTCATGCAAGCACTCCCTTCAATGTTATGCCCCGCCACACACAGGTGGAACAACTATACATTTTGTGGAGTATTAGAGGAAAAACTATTCAGGTAGGTCAGTGACCTTTTTAGGCCTAGCGAGCCGGATAAACTGAAAGCTCATGCAAGCGCTCCCATCAATGTTATGCCCCGCCACACACAGGTGGGACAACTATACGTCTTGTGGAGTATTACAGGAAATAATAAAGGTAGGTCAGTGACCTGTTTAGGCCTAATGGGCCGGTGGTGATTCTAGTCTCTAGTCCTCCCCCTCATCTCGGTAAGCTGCCACAATTAACAAATATCCATAGCTAGGTAGGGGATTCATCAACTAATGTCTTCTGAACTTTGAACTCCTTGTGCTTCAATACCACATGGATTGGGCCAGTGTGGCCTTTCTTATGTCCCACTTGGAAGTAGAGGCCCTTTCCTGGATCAATTCGCTATGGGAGACAAATGACCCAATCATGTCTCATGTACAAACCTTCCTGGAAATGTTCCATAGAGTCCTTGATGAATCGGGTAAAGTTGCCTTCGCCACTGCCTCACTCTTTAATCTACACCAGGTGTATCTTTCTGTTGGACAGTACGCCATATGCTTCCATAACCATATCCTCTGGACCAGGATGGAACAATGAGGCTCTGGTTGGTGCCTTCTGGCAGAACTTAATCTAGAAGAGTCAAGGACGAGTTGGCTGGCTGTGATGTCCCTGCTGCCTTGGAGAACTTTGTCTCCCTAACTATGTGGATTCACCTACAATTTCAGGAGCATGCCAGAGAGGTGTCCCATGAGAAGAGACTTCCCCGCTTTGCTTCCACCTTCCAACGCCCCGATTCTTTGCATCTTCTGCTATGCCTGAACCTATGCAGGTCAACCGAGTCAATATGGCAGAGCAATGACATCGGGAGAGGTGGATCCAGGGTTCCCGTCTTTATTGTGACAGCGCAAAGCATCTGCTCCATTCCTGTCTCAAGATGGTGAGAAACTCTGATGCCTAGGCCAGGTTGGAGAGACTTCCCTAGGTGAAGATAACTCCTCTCTACCTTTAATCCTAATAATGCAGGTGATCTCTGATAAAGCCCAGTTCACATCAGTATCATACCTGGATTCTGGCTCAGGGAAAACGTCATACAGCAAGTTGTGGTGGATCAATACCGAATTCCAGTATTTCCGCCTATGAATCCATTGCTCATCTCGTCTGTAGACAGAAGACCCTTGAAGGAAACTGTTGTAGGTATCACTGAGCAAGTAGAGCTGCAGATAGGGGCACGGCGCAAGGAGAAGATAACCTTCTATGTCTTGTCCAACCTGTCTCATCCACTCATGTTGGGTCTACCCTGATTAAGTAGCTATGAACCCATCGTTGACTGGTGTTCTGGAATGTGCTGTGCTGAGGCCAGTTCTGCCAGGGAAAATGTCTTAAATCATAATCCTAGTTTGTTCCCAGTCACTACCATCCTCTCTCCTGGGATTATCTTTAGCCTCCTTTTCCTCACTGTGAGACAGTGCGGGGGATCATATGCGAGGGGTGTTATGTCTCCCTCTGAATGTGCACTGTCACGTATTGAACCTGGTACGGAGTGTAGGATAGGGGGACGGTCCACTCCGCTCCGGGTCTTGTAGGTTTTCCCCAGAGGGAGGCACAAGGTTAAAAGCTAGGTTAGGAGACAGGGCGGGGTTCTCTGTGGAGAGCTTCAGCCTGAGCTGAGGCAGAAGAGGCTACTGAGCGGTCAGGTCAAGAGTGTCAGAGGCTGTGTGCTGTTACAACACGGCCTAGCCTGGGAGGGCTGGAGCTCGGTGCGACCTAGACCGGCGAGAACCCATAACCTAGAGGGACCATGTTACTATATGGTGGATGTATGCAGTGTACCCGGCTGCGTCCCGGAACCCGGCGACTTGTGCCACATCTGTGCTTCATCAATAAACCCGGGTACTGTGTGAACTGATTCCGGGCTCACTGCCTTTTGTCTTGCAATCCCGGCGCTACCTCACATCACATAGGCCATATGACTGCTCTTTTGACTTGATGCCGCGTGCTACTCCTCCAAGTGGGTGTATATATCCCTCTGTCCCCAACAGCAATGTTGGAGTATATCAAGGAGAACCTTGCCATTGGGTTCATTCAGAAATCTTTCTCCCCATCTGGCACTGGATTCTTTTAAAGTAAAAAGAAGGTTTGTTTGGTCAATAATAAACTGCCAGAGCCTCAATCAACTCACTATGAAAAATAAGTATCCACTGCTGGTCATACTGGAGATGTATGACTGACTCTGGGGTGCCAGAATCTTCAGTTGAAACTCCATGGTGAGTATAATCTGGTTTGGATATGTTCCAGAGTTGGTCTTGCTCATGTTCCTGGAAGTCTACAGCCTTGTATTCCGGTACTGGCCCTACCTTAGTTTCTTGGATCTGACCAACCAGTGTCCTAAGCTGACCTGCTTGTGTTCCTGGATCTGCCCTGTTTATGTCTAGTCTGTATCCTTATGTTCTGCCTGTGCCTCAATATCTAGCCTGGATCGCGGTGACCAACAAGAGATGTCGACTGCCCGAGGTCAGTGTCTGAAGTCCTCCTGCTGTGCCAGTGCTATGCCCAAAGCCTGTGTCAGAGGTCCTCCTGATATGCCAGATTAGCCTGTGACAACATTAACCTGAGATGACCTTTCTGCCATGACATCGCATGACAATGTCTGCCTGAGGTCGGAGTCTGATGTCCTCCTGTTTTGCCTGTGCTACGCCTGAGGTTTAAGCATGTGGCCTCTATGCTATGCCCATGCCAAATGACACTGTGATGACATCAACCCAAGATGACCTCCCTGCCATTCCATGTGTTTTGTATTCAGTCTCTTTGTCAAAGTACATTTTGTGTACTTTACCTGAAGTCGTGCGGTGTCTTGAAATACTGACATGTGTACCAACTTACTCACTTTCTCAGCTGCCACAGACCCCAGTAACTGCCCTTTTCTAGTCCAGGCTGGCCCCGGTCCACCCTGTGCTCCAGTGGGTTCACTCTCTACTTCCATCATGGACACTCGCCCTGCGTTGCTATTGACCTAGCCACGTGGGACTGTAAACATGCATATCATCTATGGTACTCAAGTGGCCTCAAGCTAATGGAGTAAAAGTCATTCAACAGTTCTTGGGATTTGCCTATTATTATCACTAGTTGAGTCCACACTTCTCTTCCCTGGTTCTTACCATCTTTGCCCTAACCTGTAAGGGGGGCACCCTAAGTCATGGACTCCTGTAGTAGAGTCTGCCTTTATTACCCTCAAACAAGCTTTACCTTCTGCTCCGGTGCTGCATAGGCTTGGAGATCAATAAGCAGTTTTACTTAGAAATGGATGCTTCCTCCTCAGGGGCTGGTGCGGTCCTTACTAAGAAATCGCCTCTTGGCTTGATGATGACCTGTGGTTTCTTTTCAAAAACCTTCTTGGCATGGGAACACAACTACTTGATTGGCAACTGAGAGTTATTAGAGATGAAGACGGCATTCAAGGAGTGGCAATATCTGCTGGAGGGCGCGGTGCACCCTGTTTTCATCTACATGGACCACAGTCTACACTCTGACAGAGGCTAAATTCATGCCATGCTTGATGGTCATTGTTCTTTGCCTGATTCAACTTTGTTCTGCACTTCCATGCGGCCAAGACGTACATTAAGGCGGATGCACTTTCCAAGTCTTTTCAGTCAGTTGACCAGGAGGAGGAACCTCAGCACATCAAAAAGCCCTCCTGGTAAGATATTTGTTGCTGAGTGGGACAGGAAGTGAGTATTACAGTGGGGTCATGTCATGCCTTTAAGCTGGCTGGTCATGCAGGTCAGATGAAGATCACTCAGCTCCTCTCATGTCACTAGTAGTGGTCAACTCTGCGCAAAGATGTTGTGGACTTTGTCCCAGCCTGTCCATTATGTGTCCACAAGACCCCCAAAAAAACCCAGCTGGGCGACTATTGCCACTATCGGTTCCAACTGCTCCATGGTAACACATTGTGATGGATTTTATCATGGATTTACCAGTTTCCTCATATTTCTCCATCATCTATGTACACTGTGTTCCAAATTATTATGCAAATGTTCTATTTTTCTGATTGTCCTAAATGGTCAGTGCAAATGACAGTCAGTGTAATAAAAGTCATCACCCGTTAGAGTATACATCGAATTTTATTGAAGAAACCTCCCAATGATAACAGTGTAATCTTAAAAATTTAAAAAACTCTAAATGCACTGTTCCAAATTATTAGGCACTGTAGAATTTCTAAACATTTGATATGTTTTAAAGACCTGAAAATGCTCATTAATTGAATTTGCAGCATTAGGAGGTCACATTCACTGACATAAAAAGCTATTTAACTCCAAAACATCCTAACATCCTAACAGGCCAAGTTACATGTTAACATAGGAACCCTTCTTTGATCTCACCTTCACAATTCTTGCATCCATTGAACTTGTGAGTTTCTGGAGAGTTTCTGCTTGTATTTCTTGGCATTATGTCAGAATAGCCTCCCATAGCTGCTGTTTTGATGTGAACTGCTTCCCACCCTCATAGATCTTTTGCTTGATTATACTCCAAAGGTTCTCTATAGGGTTGAGGTCAGGGGAAGATGGTGGCCACACCATGAGTTTATCTCCTTTTATGCCCATAGCAGCCAATGACACAGAGGTATTCTTTGCAGCACGAGATGGTGCATTGTCATGCATGAAGATGATTTTGCTCCTGAAGGCACGCTTCTGCTTTTTGTACCATGGAAGAAAGTTCTTAGTCAGAAACTCTATATACTTTGCCTCCTTGCTGATGTCGCAGCCTTGTTGGAACATGGTGGCCATCCACCAACCATCCACTACTCCATCCATCTGGACCTTCCAGGGTTGCTCGGTTCTCATCAGTAAACAAGACTGGTTGAAAATTAGTCTTGATGTGTGTCTGGGCCCACTGCAAACCGTTTCTGCTTGTGAGCACTGTTTAGGGGTGGCCGAATAATAGGTTTTTGCACCACAGCAAGCCTTTGAAGGATCCTACACCTTGAGGTTCGAAGGACTCCAGAGGCACCAGCAGCTTCAAATATCTGTTTGCTGGTTTGTAAGGCTTTTTTAGCAGCTGCTCTCTTAATCCAGTGAACTTGCCTGGTAGAAACCTTCCTCATTCTGCCTTTATCTGCACGACCACGCCTGTGCTCAGAATCAGCCACAAATCTCTTCACAGTACGATGATCACACTTACGTTTTCGTGAAATATATAATGTTTTCATCCCTTGGTCAAGGCAGTGCACTATTCTTTGCTTTTTGGCAGCAAAGAGATCCTTTTTCTTTCCCATGTTACTTGAAAACTGTGGCCTGCGTGACATTGTGGAAAATCCAGTTTTCCTTTTATTGGGCTCACTTGCCAAACTAATTATCACAGGTATCTGAGATTGATTTCAGTGATCCAAAGAACTCTGAGACACAATACCATCAATGGGTTGTATTAAAAAAAACAAAAAAAAAACCCTATGACACTTAAAACCAATTTGCATAATAATTTGGAAAACAGTTTAGCACCACTAATGATGACTTCTCTTTGGCCTATCACCCACAGGCTAAAGTTCAAGTTGAATGGAATCAGGACTTAACCAGTTACTTTAGACACTTTGTCAACACACATCATAGCAATTGGGTCAAGCTGCTACTTTGGGCAGTGTTCTCCTACAACAATCACATGAGTCCTCTGCTAACTCCCCCTCATAATCACCTCCTCCTATGTGAGTTCTCTGTTTCTGTAAAAATGTCCAAAGGCGGGGCTGTCTGCTGCTCCCTCCGCCCGCTTAGTAATTATGCATGCCCCTCTCGGCTTGCTTCAGTGCTGAGAGCCTGGCCGCGTCATGAAAGGGGCGGGGCTATAATCGCGTCATACTGGTAGCCCGCCCCTTTCATGATGCGGCCAGGCTCTCAGCACTGAAGCAAGCCGAGAGGGGGTGTGCATAATTACTAAGCGGGCAGAGGGAGCAGCAGACAGCCCTGCCTTTGGAGACGTGTACAGAAACAGAGAACTCACACAGGAGGAAGTGGTTATAACCTCTATTCTATATTTTACACAATCGATTGGTTCTGCAAAAGGGATGGCTATAAAGGATAAGAGGCGGTGCAGGGACAGGTATAAAGATACGGGGGGGGCAGTTTGTGGGGTCATGCGTGCCGCTCTGAGGAGCCCGGTGCTTTTGGACATAACAGATTATAGCTGGATATGCCCACAGAACAGTTTGCTCATCCCTGCGGCAGCAGGGATGAGCAAACTATCCAGTAACCGGATTGCTCAGGATTACACATCCTGAGCAATCCGGTTCCCGCATTGCGGATGCTAAAACCGCTCAGAAAACTGCAGCCTGCATGATTTTTCACGCAGGCTGCAGAGCCGGAGACGGAAACCGGATTGCTTGTGAAGCAATCTGGTTTTTAGCATAGGCTCCAATGGGGAGCGTTTCTTGATCCGGTTTTGAGCTGTTTGAAAGCTCAAAACCGGATCAGGTTTTAAAAAAAAAAAATGTAAATGTGATCCTAGCCTTCATGTGGAATAGTCACAGAAATCCAGGGAGAAGGTCTACTGATCAGTTTGACTCCCACGGAAGACTTATCTGTAAACGAGTGGTCATATTGAGCAACAGTGCCAATATTTAAATAGGAAATCTCTTTCAGTCGAGGACCAACCCCTGGGAGGAGATTTCTAGGTCCAGATCAATCAGAATGTACACACCGATATATAGGTCGCTGCCCCGTGATTGCCAATATTTAAATGGGTAATCTCTTTTGGGCAAGGGCCAACCCATAAAAGGAAGATTTCTAGGTCCAGATTAATCAGAATGGATACCCTGATACATAGGTTGTTGTTCTGTGACCACTATCAACACTATTAAGATAAATGGAATTCCTTTTGCAGAATTGCTAGACACTGGCTCACAAGTTACTACCATTCAAGCAGCCCATTATGAGCACTATTCGGAGTCTGACAAAGTGATTCAACTTCTTCCACCTTGGATAATGTGATTGCCAGCAATGGACATACTTTTACCCATGAAGGTTATTCTAAATAATCCCAAAACCATGATTTACAGCAGAGACCTTTAGCTGGTGGGGATCCCATCAAGGGGAGGGTCTCTCTTGTATCCCTGTTATCAGAGTTTTCTTTGATTCAAGCTAAGGTGGAAAACAGTTCACGGAATGGATTCTTGATTAAAGTTACACATAGCTGAATATTTAGGCTTTGTACACATAGTGTGTTTTTTTAATGTGGTTTTTTTTTGTTGTGCAATTTTGCCACCAATTTGCACTCCTATCCTTAAGGCAGCAAAATCGGTGAGACTTCAGAAGTATTGTGCACATGTAATTTAATTTTTAATTTTTTTTATTGTTCCTTGCAGATATGGTGCATTTTCTTTTTTCCAGGAGATGCAGAGTTCATGCAGAAAATATACATATCAAATGCTCAGTATGTGCACATAGTCTTACTGTATTCATAGTTATGTATACCGTAATCTAGAAAATGTGTCTTTCTCAGGCTCCAAATATGAAACTCAGGTAACAATATAGTTTTTGAATCCAGATATGCTTTGGATATTGGATTCAAAAGGGGGGAAAGATAGGTAAAGTTGCATATTTTAAAAAGTTTTGAAAGTTTACTTTTTATATCCTTTTAAATTTTTAACATTTTCTTTTTATATTAAATAAAGGACAGAGCAAACATACATACACCTTGTGATTGCATGGTTCTGATACATTAAGAATCGGCAAGGTGTCAACATGTCTTAGATGAGTTCAGTACTAATGCAGATTTTAAGTTATTTTATAGATGGAACAAGATTCTAAAATGTTGGTGGATTCTACACTGGATGTGCTGTGATTACACAACAGGAGGTAATAAAACAGAACCACTCCCTCCTCACCTATCAGCACAGGAGGTAGATGAAGATCTCAATCACTGAAATGTGTAGAGCGCAAAGGGTAAGATGATAGACTGCAGATCTTTCCTAAAGTCACATAAAGACCTATAGAGACCGCAGAGAGTGTATGAGCTGTATGGAGGCTCTCATGTTATCAGATAAGTCTGGCAGAGTCCAGGTACAACTCACACCTGAGCTGATGCTCATTAAGCCAGAGGTAATGCTCGCACAGGTGCAGCTGACAGAAGCTGTGAAGAGGCCAAGAGTCGAGAGTCTCAGACCCTGACACCAGGGCAGACCTGGGCACCAGGGGCCCCTGTCACTGCTGATGTATATAAAACCCTGTAGAAACAGGTGGTTGAACAGGGAAGGAGTGCATCACGCAGGGAGCCAACTGAGGAAGGCCTGTAGACACCGGGCCGTAAACAATTTCTGCCATAACTCATCTCAATGATGGCTCAGGTAACCCATGAATTAACTGATTTGTCAATAAGTGTTATGTGTGCTTTAGTGGACAAGGTTTGGGTGGCACCAGGTGGCCAGGTACACCCAGTCTTGTATAATATGTGACTGATACAATACAGGAAAATCTGCAACGACCCCGTAGAAACACAAACACACCCCTTGTCCACTCTACCGTTCGAGAGATTGAAGATAGATCATATACAGCTACACAGTAGGTGTATGCGAGCTGTGCTTGTTGTGTTAATTTCTTTTCAGTATCCGTAAACTCATGAGGACGGTGGTATGTAAAAATGAGGCTCCTGAAGAGCCTAAAAGTTCATATGTTATAGTGGAGGTCATTAAGGATATTTTACAGTATCTGAGAATCAGCAGGATTTCTACAATCCTTATCATACACAAAGCAGTGGACAAGCTGAATGGAAGATTAACATTAAAAATCCAGAAAGTATAGGTGGAGATGTGCAAGACATAGACCAAATGTTGTTTTGGTTTTATTTTCCTTATTAATAATTAGGTCTCCATATAAGGTAATTTTTGACTCCACACCTAGAACAGAATTGTATTTCCTAAAAAATTAGTGTGGACACAAGTGTAAAAGGGTTTAATCTGACACTACACAGATTAAATGAATAGGACATGATGAGCCTCTCACCTGGTAAGGTTGTAGAGGACATGATTAGCCTCTCACCAGGGGAGGGTGTAGTGGACGGACACAACCACCATAAGAGCTGCAGGTCAATAGATAGCTGCTGCAGTCATCATTGATACGAGGAAAGGAAAGATTTAAACATCACGCAGCTATCTCCAAGTATGAGAATTAAAGTCAATATTCATCAGAACTTGTGCTTTATTTCCCACAGAAGAATTCCTGACCAGCAATGTACAAGCCTTATATACTTGACTAAATAGTGTGATAAATGGGTGTGTTTTTCAATTCCAGAACCTAAATCAGTGTCAGGAGCGCATGGTCTCAAGTCAGGAGTCTGGGTGATCCTGAAAAGATGCGAGAAAGAGCCATGAGCCGAGATTAGATGGCCGATCCAGCTTCTTCAAATTACAGCAACCTCAGTGGAGATGCGTAAAAACCCATCTGGATACGGCAGAGAGTCACCACCAGCAGAATGATATCTCCGATAATTGTTGTTACTGACCTACACACCATGGTGATATATCCCATATATGATCTCAAGATTATGTCTGATATTCAGGAAATATCTGAACTAAGGCAGAAATGGTTACAGGAACATGATACAATCGAGGACTCAAAGTGGGAGAAACATTCACTTTCCTAAACAATAAATTAGTTGGATGGTAGATAACGTATAAGGCGGCCGTCACACGCTTCAATCTTGTGAGCGATATTGTTGCACGCGCGATCGCTAACAATATCGTTCACATTGCTGGTGAGATGTCACACAGGCAGACTCACCAGCGATGTGGACCAGCGAGAACGCTGGTAACTATGGTACACATGGGGTCACTAGGCGCCGCGCGGCGCTTAGTAACCCGACGTTTACCATAGATACTATCTCCCAGCATGGGCTCTGCTGCTGGGAGATCGTTCATCGTGGTGTCACACACCACGATGATGCAGATTGTTCAAGCGATTATCGCTTGATTTGAGCTCCGGCTCACAAATCTGCGATCAATCAATCAAGCGATTTTACATTGTAAAATCGCTTGATCGCACGTAGCGATGCACAAACGATATCGCTTAGCGATCAAAAAAGCAGATCGCCTAAACGATATCGTTCAAGAAATTGATACGTGTGACGGCCGCCTTACTGATATTAATCTGTTAGATTGTACATGTAGCTGTAACAGCGCTATTTTATACCATTTTATGTTATTTTCAAGGTAATTGGGTACATGTGTAAAAGAAAACGTTATTAAATAATTCCTGTTGGTATAATATGGCCCTGAAACAACAGGATCCATTAGTGTGGTGATACAATTCTGGGTATCCAGGTAGGAAACTGAGGTGCAGCAGGTAGGAAAGGCCCCAGGATGCAGATAGCATGATCCTATATACCTCCTGATATACCCAGAATGGTCACAAAAGGGGGGAAATGTCAGAGAATAGAATCCACCATTTTGTTTAGCATGCATTTTGTACATCATGGTTGGAGCCTTTGATGTCACAGTGACTCATAACACTGAGTGGCCGGGAAAGTGACATTACTGTTTACGCCCCTATTGTTTCTACTGGATAATGGATTGAAGCCAAATCCTTTCTTTGAAGCACTATTTAAGTGCCAATATAGGCTAATAAAGCGGAGGTCATTTAGTACAACCAAAGGCATTGTTGTATTTATTGATTTCCCATGAGCGCTCATTGAACACATTAATTTGGAGTTTACATGGCATAGAAGGAGTGGTTTCCCTCACACTATATGCCACTCAGGCTGTGTAACTCTCCAAGAACATTTCAGCGATGGTGTGGAGTGATGTTTGGGCCACAAGAATTTTGAATGTCTTATATCATAATCTACTCCAAGAGCTATGAAGAGCACTTAAAACAGATGTAAAATGTACTTGACATCCTCATTAAATATGGTCTGAAGGTAAAGCCCTCAAAATGTCACTTACTCAAACCAAAAGTTCAGTACCTTGGTCACGTTGCTAGGGCTGAAGGCCTCATACCTGATCCCGAAAAAGGATTCCAAAGAAAAATGTCCAGCTCACGTCACAATAAAATCTTCATACTTTATTATTCAGAAGTTAAAATACATGGCATTGACGCGTTTCAACCCTTCCTTGGGTCTTAGGCTGCCTTCAGACTTGCAGATGCATCTGCAGCGTTTTGCAGATGCATCTGCAAGCATCTGCATGCAGACCGCGGCCCCTATGTTTATAATGGAGCGCACGGCAGTCTGCAGATGCTTGCAGATCGCCGTGCGCTTTCATTGCCCGCCATTAGTGATCTGTGCGCAGGCGGATGCCTGCGTACAGATCACACACTCTCGCCCGCACCAGAGACGCGACATGCTGCGTCCCGGGTGCGGACGCGGGACACCGGAAGGAGCAGATATGGTCCGCATCCGCACCCGAACGCAGCAAACGCTGCCAAACGCAGGCACTATGCGTTCCTATGTTAAACATAGGAACGCAGTGCGCATACGTTTGAATGCGTATGGGAACGCAGCATACGCTGCGGCGCCAAACACTAATGTGAAGGCAGCCTTAGTCATAATACAAATGAGAATAGATCCCAAACCTCCGTATAATCACATTCCCTTCTGGGCAGTACCACACACAATGATAGATCAGTCTCAGCTGGTTATGCACATCAATAGCAGAAATTAAAAACATGTTGAAATAACACATAGGAACTAAATTGTTTGGTGCAATAATATGGCAGGTGTAGAAAGAGAAATAGAGCACATATATAATAACCCATTATCATACAGAAAGGCAAAAAATACATACATGTTATACATAAATAAATAAATAAATCTGCTCACATATGTACAAAAATCAAAGGACAAAAAATCAGAGCCAAAATATGTAATGGGAAAAGAATATATCCCCAATGATACAAAAAAATGCAGTAAAATCAATAAAACAGTGCTACATCATTTCTCTGATTTAAGCCAGAAGGAGCTCTGGATCCCAATTTAAGGATCCAGAAAATTTCCTTCTTGTGCAGCAGGTACTTGGCATTACCGCCCCTCTGTCTGAACACTGCCTTATCCAATGCAGTTACCTGCAATGATGACACATCTCCTTTGTGGACATTTAAAAAGTGTTTGAGGCACCAGAAAGACTGTAGTTTCATTTTGGCAGTCATATATATGTTCTGAGATTCTGCGGCGTAAAGTCCTAGAGGTGGAACCAATATAATCTAGTTTACATGTGGTACACTTAATCTTATATACAACATTTTCAGTGCCACAATTCATAAAATGGTGAATCTCATAATTTTTCTGAGTTTTTGAAGATGAAAAGCTCCGAGTGTTCCGCATGTAACCACACAGATTGCAAGATTTCTGGTTGCACCTGTAAGAACCTACAGTACGCAACCAATTTTTGTTGTCATTTTTTTCCAACCTAGTTGTAATGTCACTTGGTGAGGTGACATTCCCCACTGTTACACTGTGCTTAGAAACAAATCTAACCCCTTTATCCAAGACAGCCTTAGTCTTATCATCAGCAAATAGGATTGGAAGATATTTTTTAACAATACCCACAATCCTATTGTATTGACTACTGTAATTTGTGGAAAATACCACTTGTTTACTATTGGCCCCACATCTTTTCTTCTGTTGCAGGTAATGATCTCTGGTCTTAGTTTCTGCAATTCCTTTGGCCCTTACCAAGCTACCATGTGTATAGCCTCTTTTCAAAAACCTCTCATTGAGGGATTTGCATTCAGCCTCATAGGTTTCATTCAGAGAGCAGCACCTCTTGGTCCTAATGAACTCTCCTACAGGAATATTGGCTATTACATGTGATGGATGATTGCTTCTGGCATGCAAAACCATATTCCCTGATATTGATTTACGATATAGTGCTGTTTCAACTGCATTCCTATCCATATTCCCATAGAATTTAATGTCAGTAAAACGAAATATCTGTTTTGTTGTGTTCATATTATTATTATTATTATTATTAATTTATATAGTGCCATTATATTCCATGGCGCTTTACATGTTAAAAGGGCAGACCAGGAAAAGTAACATAGTAACAATACAAGTAACAATAAATGTTGACAATTCAGTTGTACAGAAACAAGAGGGGAGAAATCCTGTCCACAAAGGCTCACAGTCTACGAGGGGTGGGTGGGGATACAGTAGGAGGGGGAAATTCCAGTCATGAGGCGGTGTGGTGGACCGGGTCTTATTGCAGGTGGTAGGCTTGGCGGAACAGGTGGGTCTTCAGGCTTCTATTGAAGGTTCCCAGGGTAGGAGAATGTCTGATGTGTTGGGGCAGTGAGTTCCAAAGTCTGGGTGAAGCACGAGAGAAATCCTGTATGCGGTTGTGCGAAGAGGAGATGAGGGGGAGTAGAGGAGAAGCTCTTGGGAGGATCGCAGGTTGCGTGAGGGTAGGTAACGGGAGACCAGGTCAGAGATGTATGGAGGGGACAGGTTGTGAATGGCTTTGTATGTCATGGTTAATGTTTTAAACCGGGATCTCTGGGAAGCAGGGAGCCAATGAAGGGCTTGGCAGAGGGGGGAGACAGGGGAGTAGCGGGGAGACAGATGGGATGTTACAGGGATTATTGTTCAAATATTCCACAAACGACGTTGCAGTATCCCCACCCCCCTCCACACAATAAGGACATCATCTATGTACCTAAAATAATAAACAATATTATCCGAAAATGGATTTAATGTGGTTATATGGAGGTTTGGGATCTGTTCTCATTTGTATTATGACTAAGACCCAAAGAAGGGTTGAAACGCATCAATGCCATGTATTTTAACTTCTGAATAATAAAGTATGAAGATTTTATTGTGACGTGAGCTGGACATTTTTCCTTGGAATCCTGTGTTAACCTGAAATACCTGCAGGGAGTCACCTGCTTCGTCTGAATGAGGTATGGCACTCTGGGAATTACTGCTGGTGAGCTGGTCATTTTGTCTGGACTGATCCCTAAAAAGTATTTGTGATTAAGGACTTGGCTGCTCATCCATGAAGTCTGAAGATTCCTTGGATTTGTGGAATATTAAAGACTTTGCCAAAATGTCAGCACCTTTACAGGAACTACTTGAGTCAACCTTGTCACAAGTCACCCAAATATTTACCAATTTACTGGACTGAGATCCATGAAGCTCAATTAAAGAAGAAGTTGAGTGAAGCACCTGTGTTAGCCTACCTCGACAACAGCTGTCCTTTCCATCTTTATACTGATGCCAGCAAAGAGGACTTGGAACAGTGCTTTCCCAACTACAGGATGGAAAATAAAAGATGATTGCCTATGCAAGTCTAGCACTCAGACCAACAGAGAGAAATTACAAGAATTAAAGCTTCTTTAAAGAAAACCTGTCACCTCCCTGCTGCTTTCCAAAGTGAAAGCACCACTAAATGCAGCATGTATGCTGCATTCAGTGAAGGTGTGTACCATGTCTCTACCCCCTTCCTCCTCCATATTGCTCACCTCTCTGGTGCCCTTGGAGGAGCGGGAGAACGCCGAGCGGGGCGATGGCGCCATCTTGGATTGCTGCGCTCCCTCTCTGTTGAAGAAGTCTGTCATTTTTTTAGCGGTTGGTCAGCCTTTTTTCCGGGACCCTGAGGCATGGCACCGTGTCCTGGAGGTATACAGTTCCCCCCCCATCAGAGGTTGCAACCCCCATCAGTGGAATACAGCCCCCCATCAGTGGTATATACAAGCTTCCCATCAGTGATATATACAGGCCCCCATCAGTGGTATATACAGCCCCCCCTCAATGGTTACAGCCTCCATCAGTGGTATATACAGGCCCCCATCAGTGGCATATACAGGCCCCCCTCAGTGGTATATACAGGCCCCCCACTCAGTGGTATATACAGGCCCCCCTCAGTGGTATATACAGGCCCCTTCTCAGTGGTATATACAGGCCCACCCCATCAGTGGTATACAGGCCCACCTCATCAGTGGTATACAGGCCCACCCCATCAGTGATATACAGGCCCCCCCATCAGTGGTATACAGGCCCCCCATCAGTGGTATACAGGCCCCCCATCATCAGTGGTATACAGCCCCCCTCATCAGTGGTATACAGGCTCCCCCATCAGTGGTATACAGGCCCCCCCATCAGTGGTATACAGCCCCCCCCCATCAGGGGTATAACAGGCCCCCCCTTGCTACCGCACACCTGTAAAATAATACATCATTCATACTTATCCCTGTCGCTCTGTCACCGTGCGTCCTCCGGTCTTCATGCCTCTTCCTGCTTGTACCCGGCTTCTATTCCTGTGGCGGGCGCAGCAGCGATGACGTCATTGCTTCTGCGCCGATCACATGATGCCGGGTACAAGCAGGAAGAAGACTGGAGGACGCGCGGTGACAGAGCGACAGGGATAAGTATGAATGATGTATTATTTTACAGGTGGGCGGCAGCAAGGGGGAACCTTTATACCACTGAGGGGGGGGGCGCTTACATGGTGCAATGTAATATGCACCGCTCCCCCTGCCGCTGATTGACAGGGGGATGCAGTGCATATTGCATTGCACTAATGAGCGGCCCCATGTAACAGGCCGCTCCTATTACAGCCTCCCCCCACCTCCTCCAGCCCCAGACACCGCCCCCCCACACTCAGTCTTCACTGTGACTCGAGTATAAGCCGAGGGGGGCACTTTTCAGCACAATTTTTGTGATGAAAAACTCGGCTTATACTCGAGTATATACGGTAGACTATTCTCCTAAGCCTAATGCGAAGAGGAAACATATTAGCCTTTTATGTAAAGAACACCATCTACATTGCATCTGGAGATACCTGCACGCCATGGAGAGGGACTACTCTTATTTTTCCTGTAGACACAAGTCTTATTCACAAATTGACTTCTTCCTTGTAGACAGTGGTCAGATACTTAATTGTGTCTCAGTGGAGATAAGTCTGCTATCTTGGTCAGACCATGCACCTGTAAGCCTGGAGATCTCCGTGGCGTGCCGGCCTCGACCCCCATGGCAGTGGAAATTGAAACCAGCTACTTTAGCTAATACTTCGCTTGGTCTGGAAATGGAAAAATACTTGACTGACTTCTTCTCCTCCAATGACAATAAAGAGATTTCAGATGAAACCTTGTGGAATGCCCATAAGGCTTATGCTAGAGGTCTTTTTATACAAAAATCATCTCAGATTAAAAGGGATAGAGAACGCACAAGAGCAAATTTGTTGGATTCCTTGTACCAACTAGAGCTTAGGAATAAATCTGCTCCATCTGCCTCGGTCTCGAATCAGCTTTTTCTTCTTCGTATGCGGTTGAGATAATTTCTGCTTGAAATACATGAAAAAAAAATTACGGAAGGTTAAGACCTCCTTTTATGTGAGAGGCGACAGGGCAGGCTCACTTCTTTCTAGGAGGGTCAAGCGAAGGGAAGCCCTGGCCTGCATTGACTCCTTACGCGACCACACCGGTGTTCCGGTGCGTAACCAGGTCTTAATAGCAGATGCTTTTGCATCATACTACTCTAAACTTGCAAGTCGTCCCTAAGCTTTACTTCAGCCGTTGCTATAGACAGCCGTCTGCAAAAAACAGCCTAATAAGTGTAAAGAATCTGGGTGAACAGGCACTAGCCTAACTGCAGCCTCGACATCAGTTTTTGGCAACAATATTACTACACCACAGAGATTAGTTTGTTGATGATTTATTACGGTAAATTGTTTAGGATAAGCATGGTCTATATAGTGCGATACACTTTTGTGGTTTATTATTTTTTTTGTATTAGTAAAATTATCTATGCTGCAGGGTGATGAAATAAGTATAAACCAGGGCTGCTGTCTTACCAAGGAACAGTATGAGATTAGTCCTTATAGATCATAGATGATTTATTAAGTCAACGCGTTTCAAAGTCACTTCTTCCTCAGGAAAATCATTCTTATGCCTTATGTATTGTAAATATTTAAAATATAATATTCTGTTGTAGTAAGAGGCATACATTTTTTGTGCTCCTATTTCAATTTTGGACTTTGAAGGTATACACTTGAAATATACAGTGGGGAAAATAAGTATTTGATCCTTGCTGATTTTGTAACATTGCCCACTGACAAAGACATGAACAGTCTATAATTTTAAGGGTATGTTCATTTTAACAGTGAGAGACAGAATATAAAGAATAAAATCCAGAAAATCACATTGACTAAATGATATAAATGTATTTGCATTTAGCAAAGAGAAATAAGTATTTGATCCACTACCAACCATTAAGAGTTCTGGCTCCAATAGACCAGGTAGACGCTCCTAGTTAACTTGTTACCTGCATTAAAGACAGTTGTCTTAAATTGTCACCTGTGTAATAGACTCCTGTCCACACACTCAATTAATCAGTCAGACTCTGACCTCTACAACATGGGCAAGACAAAGAGCCTTCTATGGATGCAAGGGAAAAGCTCCTAGACTTGCACAAGGTTGTAATGGGCTACAAAGCCATAAGGAAGACGCTGGGTGAGAAGTAGACAGCTATTGTTGCAATAGTAAGAATATGATGAAACACAAAATGAGTGTCAATAGACATCGATCTGGGGCTCCATGCAAAATCTCACCTCGTGGGGTGTCCAGGATCATGAGGAAAGTGAGAGATCAGCCTAAAACTACATGGAGGGAACTTGTTAGGCTGCCTTCACACTTGCAGATGGATCTGCAGCGTTTTGCAGATGCATCTGCAAGTGTGAGCATGCTGACCGCGGCCCCTATGTTTATAATAGGGCGCACGCGTGTGAAAGCTCTCATTCACTCCTATATGTGTACTGTCAGCAGGCGTATGCCTGCTGACAGATCACACACTCCCGTCCGCACTGTGGACGCGAGATGTAGCGTCCATGCTGCGGGCGGGAGAGTGTGATCTGTAAGCAGGCATACGCCTGCTGACAGTACACATATAGGAGTGAATGAGAGCTTTCACACCGCGTGCGCCCTATTATAAACATAGGGGCCGCGGTCAGCATGCTCACACTTGCAGATGCATCTGCAAAACGCTGCAGATCCATCTGCAAGTGTGAAGCCAGCCTTAATGATCTCAAGGCAGCTGGGACCGCTGTCACCAAGAAAACTATTGATAACACATTACGCTGAAGTGGATTAAAATCCTGCAGGGTCTGCAAAGTCCCACTGCTCAAGAAGGCACATGTGCAGGCCCATCTGAAGTTTACCAATGAAAGCCTTGGTGACTCAGAGTAATTGGGAGAAGGTGCTGTGGTCTGATGAGGCAAGAATTGAGCTTTTTGGCATTAACTCAACTTGCCGTGTTTGGAGGAAGAGAAATCCTTTCTATGACCCAAAGAAAACTGTCCCCACAGTCAAGCATGGTGGTAGAAACATTATGTTTTGGGGGTGTTTCTCTGCTAGGGGTACAGGACTACTTCACTACATCAATGGGACAATGGATGGAGCAATGTACCGTAAAATCCTGAGTGACAACCTCCTTACCTCCACCGTGACATTAAAAATGGGTCGTGGTTGAGTCTTACAGCATGACAATGAACACATACAGATAAGGCTCAAAAACAAGCACATTAAGGTCATGGAGTGCTCTAGCCAGTCTCCAGACCTTAATCCCATATTAAACTTATGAGTTGCCAAGCGACAGCCTCGAGATCTTAATAATTTAGAGTGGATTTGCAAAGAAGAGTGGACCAAGATTCCTCCTGACATGTGCGGAAACCTCATCATCAAGTACAAGAAATGTCTGACTGCTGTGCTTGCCAACAAGGGTTTTGCCTCAAAGTACTGTATAAAGTCTTGTTTGCAAGAGGGATCAAATACTTATTTCTCTCTGCCAAATACAAATACATTTATATAATTTAGACAATTTGATTTTCTGAATTTTAATTTTCATATTCTATCTCTCACTGTTAAAATTAACCTTAAAATTATAGACTGTTAATGTCTTAGTCAGTGGGCAAACTTACAAAAGAAGCAAGGGTTCAAATACTTATTTCCCCACTGTATATATTTGAATACCAATCCAAACTAAGTTGTAGTTGGAATTTGTCTAGGATATGACATCATTAATGACAGCTATAGGTCATATGCAGTCCTGTCAATCTTTGAATTTATGGGGATCCGAAAGGTCAGACCCCAGTAGTCGTAAAAGGGTTAACCACTACTTTGAAATTAATGACCTATCTTTTGGATTGGTTATCAATCTCAGATTAGGGTGCAATCCTGGGCAGGCCGCCAACCACATGTGATTGGCACAGCTCATTTCACTGTTTAATGGTCATTGATAAGAAATGCAGCTCAGTTTCTTTTCAATTAAGCTGATAACAGGCACACATGTACTATTTTGTTCCTTCCTTGATACTAGCTCTGCTCCACTTGTGCACAGACTGTCAAAAGGGTTCATTGTGTGCTGGTTGGTAGGGGTGCTGAATGATGGAACTAACCAATCATATATTGGTGACCTATTCTTAGGATTGGTCATTAATATCACAGCAACATGCCATCACTTAGGCTGTGGTCAGAGTTGACATGCGTTTTTTTAGTGCCTTTTAAAAACGCATGCTTTTTTACATGCGTTTTTCATGTCATCATGAGTTTTGTAAGGTGTGTGATGGCTCCCTGCGTTTTTGGCTGCGTTTTGACATCTGCACCCAAAAATAGTGCATGTAGTATTTTTTGGTGCGTTTTGAAAAACGTATGCGTTTTTGTAGAAAACGCATGCGTTTTTATAACATGGGCCCCTATGGGAAATGCATGCAAAAACGCATGTACAATTAGTACCTTTTAGTGCCATTCAAAAACGCATGCGTTTCCCATAGGAGCCCATGTTAAAAAAACGCATGCGTTTTCTAAAACGCATGCGTTTTTTTTTAACATGGGCGCCTATGGGAAACGCATGCGTTTTTGAATGGCACTAATTGTACATGCGTTTTTGCATGCGTTTCCCATAAGGCCCCATATTAAAAAAACGCATGCGTTTTTGGAAAAGCACCAAAAACGCATGGGACTGTCACACATGCTTTTTGGCTATTAGGGCATGCGTTTTTTAACATGGGGGCCTATGGGTGCGTTTTTTACATGCGTTTTTGAAAACGCAGGTCTCCAAAAACGCATGTGAAAAATGCTACTGTGACCCCAGCCTTACTCAAATTGGAAAACCCCTTTAAGCTTTCTTAGGTTAAAGATTGTGTCGAAAAGTCAAAGACAGCATCTAATGCATAGCTAGTCTTTTATTCACCGTGAGGAAATATTTGGTTGTCAACTTACACATCTAAATACTGCCATCCCTGGCATTCTACACCCAAGACACATACCAAATTAATTGACCACTAGTTATGTTCTTTGCCTGATAATTGTGGTAGCCAGTTCCTTAACAAACAACAAATACGTCTGTGACTTACCCATAGAATAAATTTAAATCTGTTTTTGCATTCTTACAAAATTTTACCAGGCAATTGATACTCAACAACGCAATAGTACACAACTCTTTTCCAAACACTAAGCTCCAACTGTTCCTATGTTCACATCTGTTGTGTTCAATTCTTGTTCTAAGTATAAACATTTGCAATATCTGATGTTTCCTAATATTCTGGCTAAGTATTCACCAGGAGTATAAAAGGAAATCAAAACTCTGCTCTCATGGTGTAAGTCAATGTAGAAGAAGGTCATTATTGCAGACATAGATCAACTGTGTGCCACGTTCTTAGTGGTGTCCCTTAAGGTGAGAAACTATTTTGAGCTTTCCTTGATACCAGCTTTGCTCAACAGGTGCACAGACTGCCCAGAGGGTCATTGTGTGCCAAGCCTTAGGTGCTTTAAAATCTTTTTCCTGTTATGAGAAATGATTGCATAGGTTTGGTCTGATCCTTTTTCCTCTCCAGCTGTTCCTCTGTCTCTATGAAGCACATAATTGTCCTTTTTCCAGTCTTTCTATTGCATTAGAATGGGCACAAACCGAGGTGGAGCCCACCCGAACAGACTATCTACGATTATTGTGCATGAATAAAGACTTTGTACGTTCCATCCATAAAATATATAAATTTTCCTCCTCTGTTTTAATTGGCCAGAAATGTATTTTCATGTAATACTATTGAAAACTTGTTTCTAAAAATTCAATAATGGGACTTTTTGTCAATGATTTCTTAATTAGCAAAAATGTGAAATGGATCTCCCTAGACATAAATCTATGCTGGTGGCCCTCTGGCAACATGCTGAGCACATAAAAATATTTGTCTGGTACTGGTATTCCCTTACACAAATCACACTCCTGGTAATGGCATCGACATACAGATGTAGACTTACTTACAATGTCAAAGATATTGTGATACAGAAAAGTACACTTTCACACCTATCTGGACAAATTCAATGGCTTGCATTAATAGTTAACTTTTTGCATTGTGATTTAAGGTATTTCATGTGTATTAGGCTGGCTTCACACTGCGGGTTATATCCACTCCGAGGCTGTCCGTGTAAACCGGATTTTGGACCCATAGCAGCCTATTGGGCTGCATAGAAGCCGGATGCCAGCTCTCATCCGGTTTCTATCTGTCCGGGACAGTCCAGGAGAATTCTTTATACTCCCACGGACACAAAAACGCTGCTTGCAGCTTGTCCGAGAGGAGAATATCTCCTCTAATTAGCAATTCCCGGATTTTCCCGGATTGCCCAGGATTCGCCTGGATCCGGCGCAATCTGGCGCTCCGAAACATGGGAGCCTATGGGGCCGGATTGCCCTGGTCCGGGAGGATCCAGGAACTGGACACCTGCAGCTGCACGCCGCAGTTGTTTCAGGACCGCAGCTAGCTTCCTGCCAGCTGTGGTCCTGATTCATCAGTGGCGGCAGCTGCGTGCGGGTGCACACTGGACCAGAGGGCATATCAGCCCTCCGGTTCTGTGTGCTGATCCGATCCGGGGCTGATCCATCCTGACAGCCTCGGATCGGATCTAACTCGCAGTGTGAACCCAGCCTAAGTTTAAAAAAAGGTCTAAATCAGCAGGCAGGTGAGTGGTTTCTGTAGCAGTAGCTTTCCACAGTAGCATTTATAGGCATATAGTGCAATATCACCACATACAATATGGTATAACACTGGTTTATTGGTAATCTCAAGGACAGCATTCACGTTGGAGCCCAAGAGTTTTATGCTACACCTATAACTTCATGACTAGAAATTAGTGAGCTTCCCTGAAACATGTTCACCAATTTCACCAAGTTGACACTAACACGGACGATTCCGATTTAGGATTGGGAACCAGAACATTTTGCTAGAAAGTCGGTGATCTTAATTTGTTTGGTGAATAATCGGATGATAAAATAATCAATACTGCATTTGCATTGCTTTTCTTCTACCTTATGGCAGTCTAGGACAGGGCATGTTTGATGAGGGAAGGGAGTGGAGAAAGGTCAAAGGAAAATTGGACTACATTTTTTTCCCCGGCACTTACTGTGTGGATATTCTGGGCCATCAGCCAATCAGGGCGTATAAACCATCCACAACTTGTAGACACAAAGGATTGTGTCATTGGCTGCCTAAGTCACATGTCACTTGGGATATAAAGAAGCAGCCAATTGCCATCATTGCCATTTTCAGAATGTTACTGTTAGGGACAGTGCTGCTGCTGCTTCGTTCCTACTACACAGAAAGAAAGCTAACTACTTCATCTATTTTTTAAGCCTCAAACAAGTGACTGCCAAATCTTTATGGTTCCCCTATATATGTATATTGTTGCCAAGAATGGAGGCGTCACATTGGGAGACAGAGAATTTTTGGGAATATTTGAGATTAGATGGCGCAGTATCTTTGTGTCCAGCCAGGTACAGCAGGCAGGAATGGGCTGCCTCCAACCCCAGGTGCTTATTTGTACCTGCCTGGAAACAGTAATAGAAGGAAGCCCTTTTTTTTTAATTATTATTTCATGAATTTCATGAAATAATAATAAAAAAAATGTGTGGGGTTTTCCGCTATTTCCATGTTCAGCCAGGTACAACTAGGCAGCTGGGGGCTGGAATCTGCAGCGCAGGGAGGCCCAAGCTTTCTGGGCATCCCCCCCTGCGAATTGCAGTCTGCAGCCACCCCAGAAAATGGCGCGTTCAGAGAAGTGCCATCTTCTGGCACTGAACCCAGCTCATCCAGGGCCCTGGTGCCGTGGCTAACTGGGTAATAAAGGGGTTAGGGCCAGCTTTGTGTATCAGCTGGCCCTAAGCCCGAAATTCATGGGGTCACGCCAATATTAGACATGACCGCCATGAATTTCTAGTGAATTTTTTAAACAAAACACAACACACAAAATTCCTCTTCCGTCCAACGTAGTCCAAAAATCCAATGTCAGCACTCTACATCGCTCTGCATAGACACACACGTCTATGCAGAGTGAGAGCAGGCTGACAACTGACTGTGCAGTCAGGGTTCACCCCAGGTCATAGCTCGGGCTATGACAGCGGGTGGAGCTCTGCCTGCCCAGCCCGAACTCTGCGACACCGGCGGAAATTGCCGAGCGCTGACAGAGCAGTGAATAAACCGGAAGTCATTAACTTCTGGTATTATTCACTGCAGTGTCCGGCGCTCGGCAAACTCCACCAGCGTCAGCAGTGTTCAGGCTGTGCCGGCAGGGTTCACCCGTGGTCATAGCCCGAGCTATGACCGGGGTCAACCCTGACTGCACAGTCAGTTGTCCGCCTGCTCACGCTCTGCATAGACATGTGTGTCTATGCAGAGCGATGTAGCAGTGCTGACATTGCGCTTTTGGACTACATCGGACGGAAGAGGAATTTTTTTTAATAAAGATGGAGTCTCTAAATTTTCTGTGTGTTGTGGTTTTTTTTTTTTAATTCACTAGAAATTCATGGTGGTCATGTCTAATATTGGTGAACCCCATGAATTTCGGGCTTAGGGCCAGCTGATAACACCTCTGTCTCACAAGTGGGTATGAGCCCTTAATATTTTCTCCAGGAAAATCAATTTTGGTTTCATTTTGCAACGTTTTCTTGACAGTCCGTAAAAGTGGCGTAATACTCTGACAATATTGTTCACAGCAGTGACCTTGGAGTCTGAAATGCTTACAGGGGGTCTTCCCCATGCTGTTCCTATGTCATTTGAGCACTGTTCTGATACTTTTGTGACATTTTTAGGGTTTATCCATGCTGCCGGGGGTCATGCCAGAAAAATACTCGGGTCTCCCATAGGATAACATTGGGCTCGGTGCTCGGGCCGAGTACACGAGTATCTTGGGATGCTCGGCCCGAGCATGCACCCGAGCATTTTAGTACTCGCTCATCTCTAGGCAGGACTAATGATTTGCATCCTGTGAGTGACAGAGAGTGGGAGGGCAAAGCCTGCACAAGCAGAGCAACACAAACAGAGAGAGGGTGGATCCTCGAGGCTGCAAAACAACACACCCTAAGGGCTAAAGAATATAGCCCCTGCTAATTATAATGCCTAATGAGTAAGTATTAAAACGTTTTTATGCACTTTCACAAGTGATTTTAGGAGTCAAAAGGAGTGTGAAATTAGTGATAGGATGCTGCAGGGACATGTTTTGGTAGCTTAGGAGGTGTTTTGGAGGTGACAGAATCCCTTTAAAATGACATCATTAGTGAGTCGTTGCGTGTAACCAAACGATTCAACTACGATAATTAGTCAAGTTAGAGTTGACAGGTTTATGAACATGTACAAAAACCTGACGATTTCAACTCAACCAACCTGCTGCATCGTACTGTGTGACACCGCGATAACGATGTCACGGACGACTTCACCCATTCACAGCAATGAGCAGGGATCGTTCGAGGGTTTGCGAACAATCCCTGCTCACAACATCGTTGGTGAGTTGTCCATGATATCTAGACATGTGACATCTCACCAGCCATGTCGAATTGATCTAAAAAACGACCACGCGTCCACGAGATCGAAGCCAACATCGTAACAACGTCGTGCCATGTTACGGGGCCTTTAGACTTGGCTGTGCATGCTCATTGGCAGTCGTTCCACTATAGAACACTGCTTAGGGCTCACAAGATTTTTCTTCTGCCATTGGTGATTTGACATCTGCATGTATTTGGTTTGGGCTCATTTCCTATTGTCATCCACAGGGACCCTTCCATCATGGACTATTTTGTGATTTGTGCATTTTTGCATTGTTTTTAATTGGTTTTAACTAGTGTGTTCATGTGTGCTAATAAAAATAATTTTTTGGATTATATCTGACTTTGTGGAGTGCTGCGTACGTTTGTTAACTCCTTCTCTTGCTTACTCTTTTCTTTGTTTACTAGTAAGGTATAGTGGCTCTGGTTACAGGTAATTTGTAGGCATGGGATCTTGCAAGATAAGGGTTTTAATTTAAGGTTATATGGCGCCCCGCCAAGCAGGCGTCACAGAGGGGTACTGCACCCGTAAAAGAGGTGCAGATACTCCAGCTGCAGGTGGACCCTAGGATGGTGGGTGGGACCCATTACCAGCACTCCCACACTAGCACACACGGTGGGAGGTTACCGGGAGGGAATATAAACACCTCTAGGGGGAACTAGAACAGCCGGAGTCAGACAGTGAGCCAGCCAGCTAGTAGAAGGTTACCCGACGCAGCGAAGGTGAGAGAGGAAAGGAGGTCAGGCTGATTCCAAGTCACCAGGCTTCACACCAAAACTGGAAAGCAGGAAGGAACAGACAGGGTCAGTGAAGGAGGGCACACCAAGGGTTCCACCATACCACCTGGGATCCACCTGCAGCCACCCGATAAGCTACCTGTCCTCATAACATCAAAACTGCTGAACTGTAACTTTGTATGATGCCAATGAAAGTGAACAGTAAAGTACCCGGAGAAAGAGTGACTCTGCCTCTGCCTGTGTTTCCTTTGCATTAACTTGTGCCCCATACAGGAGGTACATCCCTACCTGTGGAGGACTTTACCAACTTGCCGCATTACCATCTACCTCCGACAGACTGTGGCGGCGCTGGTGACACCTCTTTAGAAACTGCAGGTGGCTTCACGACATCTTGTATATAGCATCCCCTGTAAATATACCCCTTTTCAAAGAAGTCCCCCAGGACACGGGATCAGGCGTGGCCACCACTCCCCGTGACACAGTTAAAACCTTGGAGCCTGATACCCGAGTACCCCATAGCCTGTGCGCCTTGGACTTGTGCTTAAAATGAACTTTTTCCGCCATTGCTTGGCACCAAAAATGGGTTCCCGCCATTAATGCAGGAGGACCCAAGATGGCGCCGTAGTAATGTACTAAACGTCATGTTTGGTGTGCCTCAGCCCCTAGAAGAAGGAGGGCCAAGACGGAGCGCCAAAAGGGCCCAGATTGCCATCAATCAATCAGGGGGGTGGCCCACAGGAAATTTCTCGGGGGTGGCTGCCAATAAAGAGACAAACCGGAAGAGAAGGACAGAAACACCAAGGCTCCTTTATACCCGGCAGCATGGCGGCACCCCTTGGAGAGATGTAGTGCACAAGCTCGAAAAACAGGCCCGAGCCGCGCAAGGCGATCCGGCAGCGGCGTCCCTCTTAACACTAGAGGGGGATGCTGACTACTGGAGGGATGCGTTTGGATGGCTCCGCCAGGACATGGAAGAATCCCTGGCGTGGGTATGCCGACAGTGGAGATGACTTTTGAACTTTGTCCATGAGAGCAGACCGCGAAGCACGAGAGGCCACAGTAGCAGACAAGCTGTTGTAGAATACTGCGCCTCTCTACCACCCGTACCACCACCCGTTCAGACCCGGGACACGGGAGTTCAGACGAACCCTCGACAATACCACCGTCCCATACCAGCAGTTGTCTCCGGCTGGAGGCAGCGCGGACGTCCCCTACAGAGCGAAATGCCATCATCGAGGAGGAGTATGACGAGACAGATGACGAGGAACCGGAGGACGTAGAGAGAGCCTCGGTAGGGAGCACCCCAGAAGCTGCGTGGTGCAAGGAGCCCCCGCCATAGTGAGCTCAGCGGAAACCAGAGTGGTATCCAGAGTCCCAACCGGCAACTCACCACCACCACAGTACCAGTCACTCCAGCGGTCTCAATCAGCTTTAGACGAGAGGGACAAAGTGGCTACACAACGACGCCGAGAGGAGTAGTTCCAGAGAGAGCAGGCAACAAGGCGACTACGGGACGAGGCAAGATCGCAGCCCCCACTTCCAGTAGAACTACACCGCCTAAGAACCGTCATCTCCGTTTACCAGGACGAAGGATGGGGATTTCTACGTGAACCGGACTTTCAGACGATGTGTTTTTCGCCAGACGTGATGTAGAGTCGCCGGACAGAGACCTTTATCGAGGTGAGCAGGTCACTTATGAGCGGTACCCAGGTCCATTAGGCTAGTTCGCCATAAGGATTTCCCACCAGCAATAGACTCCCGTGTAGAGACATTGCACAAGCAATAGACTCCCATTTTGAGACATTGCACTGTACATAGCCCCTATTTTCCCAGCAACCATGCCCTTTTATTTTTGCCTTTCCCTTTTTGCAAGCCCCTGAATGAAGAGTGTGTCCCCGTTTATTTTCATCTGAAGACTCAGAAACTTTTATTTGAACTTTCCCTGTTTTATTAATAATGTGTACTGTGTGAGCAGCGGCCCAGCGGTGATAATTCAGACTGGTCTGTGCTGGACAATACATTACCACTGGGCCCGCGTAGTTAGTACCGGTCCCCATTGGGCCAAGTTAGAACAATGTCTTTTTATGCAGATAGTCGCAACCGTAGAGTAACAACATTGCCAACAGGTGACCTGAGGGCTGTGGGGTCTGATAATACCAACTACTGCAGTGTCTATAAACGTGCAACGTTTAAAGAAAATTGCTTCCCAGCAATAGGAAGAAACCTAAGAATGCTTGATTGTATATAGTTTACCAGCTAATGTTAATATAAAGAAAAATGCTTTTCACTTCCCGGTAACAGGTACAGATACTCGCTGGACGAGTATATTCAATCAAGGGGGTATGTGACGCCCCACCAAGCAGGGCAGGGGTCACAGAGGGGTACTGCACCCGTAAAAGAGGTGCAGATACTCCAGCTGCAGGTGGACCCTAGGATGGTGGGTGGGACCCATTTTAGCACTCCCACACTAGCATACACAGTGGGAGGTTACCCGGGAGGGAATAAAAACTCCTCTAGGGGGAACTAGAACAGTCGGAGTCAGACAGTGAGTTTGGACAGGCTAGGTCACTCGGCTGAGGGACCAGGAGGAGAGATGGAAGAGGAGGAGAGGGTCTAAGGAGAAAGAAGTTTTAGGCGAGCAGCCGGTCTGGGAAGAGAGGCCGTTGAGAGGTTCTCCCAGACAGCTTACCGGGCACCGGAGCCACAGACTGCCGTAGCTACCAGCACGGAAGAGAATCCGGATTCACGTGGATTCTTCAATTCTCCCGGGCACCAGAGCAGTCCAAAAAAATTTTTTAGAATGAACTACTCTCAAGGTGTACTTGGTTGTACACATGGCCTATAGTAATGTTTTTGTGGACACTGCTTTTAGGCAAAAACTGACAGGTTTGCTAGGTGCAGTTAAAAATTAGTGGAATGAACTACACTCAAGGTGTACTTGGTTGCATTACACGTGGCCTACAGTAAATGTTTAGTGAACACTGCTTTTAGGCAAAAACTGACAGGTTTGCTTGGTGCATTTAAAAATTTGTAGTATGAACTACACTGAAGGTGTACTTGGTTGTATTACACGTTGCTACAGTAATGTTTTTTGTGGACACTTTTTTAGGCAAAAACTGACAGGTTTGCTAGGTGCAGTAAAAAATTAGTAGAAGGAACTACACAGGCGGTAGTAGCTTCTCTCACAAGTAGGCTACACCACTGTGGGAACAAAGTGCCTGGACTAGCTGTAGCAAAAAAGTGCCTAATTAAGACAGGTGGTGTAGCTTTCTTCACAGCAGTGCTAAACTACCTGCCCTAATGGATTCAAAAAGCTATATTACTGTGGCCAGATGCTGTGAGAAAGACTTGCACAGCACTGGCACACACCTGACACACACCTGCCTGGCAAAAACTAATAGAGACTGCTCTAACCTAGCCCTCAAAAGGGCTGCATTTAAAACTAGTCCCTGCTTCTATGAAGTAGCCCTGAAAAGGGCTTATAGACTATTAGTCCCTAGTCCCTATCTCTAATCACTACTCCTATGGAGCAGCCCTAAAATGGGCAGATATTACTAAGATTCGCACCCTCCCTCCAGTCCCTACTCCCTAAACCTATCTATCTAACTTTGTATTCGCTCACTAGCTGACTGAGAGAACACAATTTAGAGTTTGTACTGTTTAGCGCGTGCACACAGCTGCAGAGGTGCCGTCTAACACCCTGCAGCAGCTATCAGCAAAATGGTGGCAATCGTTAAAATGGCTGAGTCTTATAGGGCTAGGACATGTGACAGACACAGCCAATGATGACCTTGATTGTGTGAAGAAATGCACTTTGCAGTGTGAGACTGTGATTGGCTAGCAGCCGAACCGCCCCATTGTACATGCTTTAGGAGAAAAGAAAAAAACACTACACACACTATACACACAAACTGGATATTAACATTCATTTGCAGTATTAGGGCTAGGTTTAGGGTTAGGAAGATAAAGCTTTTGGTGATAGAAGCGTTATCGAACATATACTAGAACTACCGAATTTGAAGCAAATTGTTCTAATTCGGCGAATGACTCGAACACTGCCAAAAGCAGCTCGAATTTGAGGTGGCGAACAATTCGAATCGAACACCGCTCATCTCTAGTCCGTATTATCATAATATTATTACAAGGTGATTTGGTGGATTGAGTAACACAGGAATTTAATGACTGGAAAATCCCTCATCAATTGACAAGGAAAGCTGGGGAAACCATGGGATGGACAGGCTCCATGACAATTGGGAGGGGAAGGTGTTAAAGGGTTAAAAGGTTCAAATGAATGGAATAAGAAATATGAAGAACAAGGTGATTGGTAGGGGAGTGGTCATAGAAGGAGGAAGGGGTGAGCAACATAAGGGATTTAAGGTAAGGTTCTGGAAAATTACCTCCTCTTACAACTTCCTGGGGACGTCAGCTTCTTGCCCACCCTTCCGCTATTTTGTGGGTAGTGTTTGGTGTGTTGCACTCATCTACATACATAATTGCCTGTGTGCGATGTAACCCTATCCCAAAATGCATCACGACACTGGCACTGTCAGTTGTGCAGGCGCAGTTCTTGGCTGCAAGGCCACGAACTGCGCCTCAGCAAGTGACATACACTCCACTACTATTCCGCTGGGAGAACTGCGGCTCACCGCTGATCTCTGGGCAGTGGCAGTCGCTCACCTACCGCCGCCGGGATCTGATCTATTGATCAGTCGGCGGAACGCCACTTGCTGCTATTCTGCTATTCTCCCAGTGGCAGGAGATGAGCGGCGTCCAGCTTTAAATTTCCCGCCAATACCACGCTGCTCAAGTGATTGGTCGCACGCTGAGCAGTGCGGTATTGGTGGGAGATGTAAAGCTGGCTGCTGCTGCTCAGCTGATTGTCGCGCACCGCCCAGTGCGCAACCAATTAGCTGAGCGGTCTTTAAATCTCCTGCCAATAATGTGCTGCTAAGGTGATTGGTCGTGCGCTGACCCGGCGTGCATCCAATCACCTGAGCAGCTCGGTATTGGTGGGAGATTTAAAGCTGGCCACCGCTACTCAGCTGATTGGTCGCAGCGCACGACCGGTATAACAGCAAAATGGCAGCTGCAGGGTACACTCATTGACAGGAAACCGTAACAAAATGGAGGAAATGGGCTGTGTGTACTGGACCCGCACGGCTCATATAGGAGATGGCCAAACAATAGCTCGTAGCAAGTGGCTTCTTTATTAAATCTAATTTAATAAATAAGCCACTTGCTACGAACTATCGTTTGTCCGTCTCTTATATGAGCAGTGCGGGTCCAGTACACACAGTCCATTTCCTCCATTTTGTTACAGCACCACTCAGCATACACAGATGTTCATTTCACCGCACTCCCAATCCAATAAAATCGGGCTTACTTCTAGTGGCTATATATATATTAGCTGTAGAGCCCGGTATTGCCTGAGTGTAATGCCCATATATGGTCAAAGCTCCGTGCCTCCCTGTAGCATCACCCTTTTAAGGCTCTTCCTTTCCCTTTAGCCCTACCCCTTCATATCTCTGCCCCTCCAGTAGCCCTTTCCCTTCATATTTCCATCCCACACATAGTAGCACTTATTCATAGCCCCATCCCGGTAGCCCCATCCCTCCACATAGCCCCAACTCATCCACATAGCCTTGCTCTGAGCCTAAGTAAAGAGGTGGAGATATGATACCTACACACACATACACACATACACTCAGCTTAAATAAATATACTATATATATACGCTATATATATACGCATGTGTGGGTGGTTGTGTAATTTGTCATGCCAGCAGGAGATAGGTTTGGTTCAGAGGCATTTTAATGTGTAATGGTAGTTGGGCGGAGACCCACTAGTAGGGTATTGTAACTCCAGTTACAGGTAATGTGCAAGCATGGGGTCCTGCAAGGCAGGGGTATTAATTTGCAGTTATTAATACCTCATCGCTGGGCTGGTGTGTTGTGGCCAGGAATAATGTTTCTTTGGTGGGAGGTGGCTTCTGGACCATGTTTATCCATGCTAACGTATTGCATTACGTACTGTATTATAAATGTGTTATCTATTGTTTAATGTTGGGATGCCAGTACTGCGGCATCCCTGTGTTAGTGTGTAAATAATAGTTAATAAAGGGCTGCTGTTGCCAACCAAGTCTCTGGCATTGTACATGTATTATTTACAAGGAGGTTTGTTGGATTGAGTAACAGAAATTTAATGACTGGAAAATACCTTGTTGATGGTCAAGAAAAATACATATGACTGTGCACACTGTTGGGCACATACTTCCAGAACTTATGTACCCAAAAGTGGGCACAGCTATAGTTCTGCACTTTCCTATACAGTTAAACAAACCATATGCAGTTGCATATTAGGCAGATGAAGGCTGAAAGAACACACTTTGGTATCTGTCTGGTGAATGGTTGCTTATGGTGGTGATACAGTATTCGTCAGGTATAGAATGCAATATATACTGTTGACCAGGGGTCTCAAACTCAGCTGGGTTGGTGGGCCGCACATAGAAAAACATTTATAGCGGGGGCCGCATCCCTTGTAGTACTAAGTGATATTTTTAGTAATACCAGAATTTTTTGCTCAATGTAGTAAAGTACAAATCCTGATCCCCTTCTTGTAGTAATGTCCCCATCCTGTAGTAATGTCCTTTTCTACTGATGTCCCCCATCCTGATCCCCTTTTCTAGTAATGTCCCCCATCCTGATCACCATTTCTAGTAATGTCCCCCATCCTGATCCCCTTTTCTAGTGATGTCCCCATCCTGATCCCCTTTTCTAGTGATGTTCCCCATCCTGATCCCCTTTTCTAGTGATGTTCCCCATCCTGATCCCCCTTAGTGGTGATGTTCCCCATCCTGGACCCCTTTTTTAGTGAGGTCACACATCCTGGTCCCCTTTTGTACTGATGTCCCCCATCCTGATCTATTTTTAGAGTGATGCCCCCATCCTGTTTTACCTTCTTTTTACACACTCTCACACACCCTCACACACAAACCCACACACACACATACTCTCTCACACACACACACTCACACATCCTCATACACACACTCACACACTCATACATACACAAACTCACACACACCTCACACACACTTTCTTACACACATATCCTCACTCACATACTCACACCCTCACACACACCCTCTCACACACACTCACTTTTCTCACTTTAATGATGCATCGCTCCAGTGCAGGGAACCGCTGCGGTCCCCGCTGTGCTGACTTCCGGCCTCCGCTGTGCTATGACATCCTCCAGCCGCCGCTCAGACAAGCTCTGTTGCTCAGCAAGATCAATGCAATCTGCCAGCTAGAGACCCGCATGTGACGTCATATTCCGCCACCAGCTGCGGACCTCTCATTGGCTGGCAGCTTGCATTGATCTTGCTGAGTGGCAGAGTTTGTTAGTGCCGGGGGCAGAAGTCAAAACACAGCGGGGACAGCAGCGACCCCCTGCACTGGGGTGATGAATCATTAAGTTGTCCAAGGTGCCGCGGGCCGCATAGTGAAGCCCCAGGGGCCGCATGCGGCCCTCGGGCCGCGTGTTTGAGACCCCTGCTGTAGACTAAGTGCAAAGATGCTGTGTGCAACTAGCATTAGCCTCATTAACTTAAACAGAGCTGAGCAACAGACCAGACAAGGCTCCAGCATGAGAGATATGCACGTGGAAGAAAGTGCTCCGCATTTCTTTGCATAATACGTGAGGTCCCCGCTTTAACATCATGTCAAAATGGCCTACGACTCTCGCTCCCCTAATTATATGCTTGAGCTAGACTCAATATCCTGTCCACTGCAATTAAACTAAATTATCATACTGTATGCTTCTCCCACAAACTGACCACAACAACCACAGATGCACTCCAGAAAGGCAAAGTAAGGTCTTCTGGTGTTAGATTACAGAAGGAAAAAGTTGTTTTATACTTTATTATATATCTATGAAGAGTTTGGTTACTTTGTATGAAACAATCACTTCTAACTATCTATGCATATTACAGAGTATGAAAAGAGTTATCATACAATAGGTGTCGGTTTAGCCACACAGGAAAGCCATTCATACTGACAACATCCCTAGCAGAGGTGATTGGAACACGCTGTCTGCATAGTTGGAATTTCTGCATGCTGTAAGCTCAGCCTGGAATCCACAGTGTTTGGAAGCTTTGGGTCAAGCAAAGTATTAAACTGGATTGCGTATCCTTGGTGACCTTATAGAACAGTGATCCTTCCCAACTCATGGCACAAACGATTTGTGAGGGAATGCAAGTCATTTGACCACCCGGGGACCTAAACAGAATTAACACTGCTGCATTCATAGAAATTTTCGAGAATACCTTTTTGCACTTGAAATTTCCATACCTAAACTAAAGCAACAAATATATACTACAGAGGTTGTATAAAATGTGGTTTTAAGTTGAATCATCTAACTTCAAATAGTTCTAGAAAATATTTGATTTTACTTTGGGCTTTAACGTTTTCTAAATATTTCAAAATGTATCTCCAATTTAGTTAAAAACGTACAATCATATATATAAAAGCCGAAGCCACTTCCGTCTTCAAGGGACAAAAATGACGTCACCCGACGGAAGTGGCTTGGGCACTACACCCGCTCAGGGTGATCCAAGATGGCGGCAAGCGGTGGCGCTTTAGCGCCCACCGCGAGCCGCCATCCCAACACCAGACACCTATACACACACCTATGCATACACAGACACCTATAGACAACTATACTTACCACCGGCCCTGCATCCGCCACCTGCATCCTCAGTACACATGTCGCCGCCCCCGAACTCCTGAATCCAATATGGCGTCTGGGAACTCCCGCGAGACTTCCCGGACGCCATATTGGATCCAGTCGTCCGGGGGCGGCGACATACTTTCTCAAAGATGGCGTCCAGGAAGTCTCACGAGACTTCCCGGACGCCATATTGGATTCTGTCGTCCCGGGGTGGCGACATGTCGACTGAGGATGCAGGCGGCGGATGCAGGGCCGGTGGTAAGTATAGGTGTCTATAGGTGTCTGTGTGTGTATAGGTGTGTATAGGTGTGTTTGTGTGTGTATAGGTGTGCTTGTGTGTGTATAGGTGTGTTTGTGTGTGTATAGGTGTGTTTGTGTGTGTATAGGTGTGTGTATAGCTGTGTGTGTGTGTGCATGTGTGTGTGCCCACGCCGCTGTGCTCACCACTCTGCCCGCGCTGCTGTGCTCACCACTCTGCCTGTACCGCTGCGCTCACCACTCTGCCCGCGCCGCTGCGATCAACACTCTGCCCGCGCCGCTGCGCTCAACACTCTGCCCGCGCCGCTGTGCTCAACACTCTGCCCGCACCGCTGCGCTCAACACTCTGCCCGCGCTGCTGCCCTCAACACTCTTCCCGCACCACTGCGCTCAACACTCTGGCCACGGCGCTGCGCTCACCACTCTGCCCACGGCGCTGCACTCACCACTCTGGCCACGGCGCTGCGCTCACCACTCTGGCCATGGCGCTGCGCTCACCACTCTGCCCACGGCACTGCCTGACCACTCTGCCCACGGCGCTGCAATCACCACTCTGCCCACGGCGCTGCGCTCACCACTCTGGCCACGCCGCTGCGCTCACCACTCTGCCCACGCCGCTGTGCTCACCACTCTGCCCACGCCGCTGCGCTCACCACTCCGACCACGACGCTGCGCTCATCACTCTGGCCACGCCGCTGCGCTCACCACTCTGGCCACGCCGCTGCGCTCATCAGTCTGCCCACGGCGCTGCGCTCACCTCTCTGCCCACAGCGCTGCGCTGACCACTCTGCCCACGGGCTGCGCTGACCACTCTGCCCATAGCCCTGCCTGACCACTCTGCCCACGGCGCTGCGCTCACCACTCTGCCCACGGCGCTACGCTCACCACTCTGGCCACGCCGCTGCACTCACCACTCTGGCCACGCCGCTGTGCTCAGCACTCTGGCCACGCTGCTGCGCTCACCACTCTGGCCACGCCGCTGCACTCACCACTCTGTCCACGCCACCATGCTGACCACTCTGCCCACGGCACTGCGCTGACCACTGCCCACGGTGCTGCCTTACCACTCTGCCCACGGCGCTGCACTCACCACACTGCCCACGGCGCTGCACTCACCACTCTGGCCACGGCGCTGCACTCACCACTCTGGCCACGGCGCTGCGCTCACCACTCTGGCCACGGCGCTGCGCTCACCACTCTGCCCACGGCGCTGCGCTCACCACTCTGCCCATGGCACTGCCTGACCACTCTGCCCACGGTGCTGCGCTCACCACACTGGCCACACCACTGCGCTCACCACTCTGGCCACGCCGCGGCACTCACCACTCTGCCCACGCCACTGCGCTGACCACTCTGCCACGGCACTGCGCTGACCACTGCCCATGGCACTGCCTGATCACTCTGCCCACGGCGCTGCGCTCACCACTCTGCCCACGCGCTGCGCTCACCACTCTGGCCATGGCGCTGCGCTCACCACTCTGGCCACGGCGCTGCGCTCACCATTCTGGCCACGCCGCTGCGCTTACCACTCTGCCCACGGCGCTGCACTGACCGCACTGACCACTTTCACCGCACTCACTGCTAACCACTGAGCCACCGCGCAGTGCTAACCACTGAGCCACCGCGCAGTGCTAACCACTCAGTCACCGCGCAGTGCTAACCACTCAGTCACCGCGCAGTGCTAACTACTGAGCCACCGCGCAGTGCTAACCAGTGAGCCACCGCGCAGTGCTAACCACTGAGCCACCGTATACTCTGCTACCCACAGAGCCGCCTGTATACTCTGCTACCCACAAAGCCGCCTGTATACACACAATTCATTTAACCGCACTCCCGTAACTATTAGTAAATAAAATATATAGAGATTCTAGACTACCCGATTCTTTAGAATCGGGCCGCCATCTAGTTAACCATAAACAAATGCATCTTAATAAATTAGAATATCATTAGGGATGAGCGAGTACTGAAGTAATCGGACTCGCTATACTCGCAACGAGTAGGTCCTGGTACTCGGTACTCATTGCGAGTATAGTGAGTCCGATTGAAATGCAAGTACTTTCACAGTGTATCTATATATACACTGCGAAAGTACACTAAAAGTGAAGAAAAGTTGTTAAAAAAAAAAAAATCATACTCACCTTCCGACGTCTGCACCGGAAAACCTCACCTCCAATGTGCGGCAATGACCTGCCAGTCTGATAGCCAATCAGATGGCTGGGAGGATCTGGCCAATCAGATGGCCGGACGTCACAAACCACGTGATCGCTACCAGCCATCTGATTGGTCAGATTGCCAGGTCATTGATGCACGTTCAAGACCTGGCAATCTGGCCAATCAGGTGGCTGATAGCGATCACATGGTTTGTGACGTCCGGTCATCTGATTGGCCAGATCCTTCCAGCCATCTGATTGGCTATCAGACTGGCAGGTCCTTGCCGCACATCGGAGGTGAGGTTTTCCGGTCCCGATGCAGGCGTTGGAAGGTGAGTATGATGTTTTTTTATTTTTTAACAACTTTTCTTCACTTTTAGTGTACTTTCGAAGTGTATATTAGATACACTGCGAAAGTAAAAGGACTACTCGCTACTCCCGAGTAATCACAAGAAACTCGACGAGGAGAGAGTAGCCAATATTCGGCGAGTACTGAATAGTAACGATTATACTCGCTCATCCCTAAATATCATCAAAAAGAAAACTTATTTCACTAATTCATGACATAAAGTGAAATGCATATAATATATAGAGTCATTACAAACAGATTGATCTTTTCAAGTGTTTATTTCTGTTAATTTTGATGATTATGGCTTACAGCCAATGAAAACCCAAAAGTCATTATCTCAGAAAATTAGAATAATTAACACAAAACACCTGCAAAGGCTTACTAAGCATTTACAATAAACCCTTAGTCTGGTGCAGTAGCCTACACAATCATGGGAAGCACTGACTCCAGTAGCAGTCCACTCCTTGTGAATCTCCTCCAAATTCTGAATGGCCTTTTCCAGGGCCGCACTGTCCATTGGAAAGTGTGAGCCCTGAGTGTCAGGCGGCAAGCAGGCAGGGGGAGTGGCTTTGCAGAAGGGGGTGTGTAATGGGTGCCGCCAGCTGCAGCATGGGGCAAGCCGCACAGATTTTCCCTCTTCCTGCGTTCCCAAAAATGCTCCCTACCCCTTCCTCGCTCCTCACCCGCGGCTACTAGCACCCCCCTCACTTGCGGCTACTAACACCTCTCCCCCCACTCTTCACCCGCAGCTCAGGTGGCATGAGGGCTTGATGCACCCCTGGCCTTTTCTTAACAATCCTTTCAAGGCTGCAGTTATCCCGTTTGCTTGTGCACCTTTTTCTACCACACATTTTCCTTCCACTCAACTTTCCATTAATATTCTTGGATACAGCAGTACTCTAAACAGCCAGCTTCTTTAGCAATGACCTTTCCTTGCTTATCCTCCTTGGAGAGTGTGTCAATGGCTGCCTTCTGGACATCTTTCAAGTCAGCAGTCTTCCCATGATTGTGTAGGCTACTGAACCAGACCAAGAGACCATTTTAAATGCTTAGTAAACCTTTGCTTTGTTTTGTGTTCATTATTCTAATTTTCTGAGATAATGAATTTTGGGTTTTCAGTGGCTGTAAGTCATAATCATCAACATTAACAGAAATAAACACTTGAAAAAGATAAGTCTGTTTGTAATGACTCCATATAATATATATGTTTCACTTTATGTATTGAATTACTAAAACAAATTAACATTTTGATGATATTCTAATTTTTTGAGATGTGCTTGTATGACTCCTATAACTAGAACTAATCCTTAACAAAAAATAATCCCTGAACTGCTTCTTTAACAGAGTATAAAGTTTACTTTATGTGTAATGTTGAACCAAATACCATAAAAGGAATATTTTAGCATGTTTTTGCTATATATTCTGAGAGCAGCTTCCAGCAAGAGAGCTGGATTCCAGCAATGGGTCACTTATTAGGCTGTGTGTTGTAATTTCAATACAATCAGCATTTTATCAGCAGAAGATTAATACTACAGGACTACATCTATGATGCAGACTAGTCAGGCTAATCTGTGTAACTCTGCCACCACCACTGATTGACATCTTGCTGACAAATCACAGTGTAAACAGAAAACTGCCAATCCATGGTGTAGGTGGGGATTATACAAAGCCCAAAACTCTGCGGCCCAGGTGTTTCTTGTTTGGCCAATCAGATGCACCCGAATCCAGAGGGCCTGTTGGTGTTCCCCAAGATAGTCCTAATCCTGTCTGTCCTAGAGGGCATGGTCATCCCCTAGTTCGACCAGCGTTGGCCATGATGGAGCATGCTGGGTGGAGAAGGTGGTGGAGAATGCCCTTAGAGGAGCAGACACTTGTGACCGCCCCCCCAAGTTCATCCGTCAGCGGAGTACGAGGAAAAACTGTGACAACCATTCAGGACATGGCTGAAAATGATGAGAAACAATATCAGTGGACCTTCCTAAAGGCATGTTGGTGGGTTGATGAGATAGCAACCTATTCCTTAGTTAGCATTTTGGCTAGAGAAGGACTTGTTGGAATTATTTTTCTTTCAGTTATTCCTTGACCATGGCCTGTGTTTTTGTTAAAGTTATATTTCCCCTTCCAACATTTTGCACCATTTACACTTCCCTCTACTGGACATGCATGCAGCTTTTGGATTCCAATAGAAAGACCTTAATGGACTCGGCCATTCATGTCCCTTCCACCACTTTAACAGTATGATCCCTGTGGGACATTCATTATATTTATATACTATATAAATTGATATGCTTGTGCTTGAGACGTAGAGTGTATTAAAGTTTTTTAATTCACTTCTTGTGTGCTGGACTGTTTCTGCAAACAGGCGCTTTGATACTGCTCTGAAGGTATAGAAATGCAAGACACTACACCCACTCCAGAGAAAAGGGTTGGCCAAGTGCAGTTCTCAAGGGCAGCAAACAGTGCTTGTTTTTAGGATCTTCTTAGCACTGCACAAAGTGCTTGAATCATCACTAGTGATAAGTGAGTGTAATCATTACTATTCACTACTTACATGGATAGTACAGCATTTGTGATACTCATTAATCAGTGGTGCTCATGAGTGATTTGTCGATCGTTATCGATCTGACACATAATGCCGACTCCCTTCAGTACACAAAGTGAGCTGGCACCTCAGGGAGAGAAGATTGAATGTTAGTGTCTCTCTGGGGGACACTGCAAGGTGTTTAAAGCCCCAGTCTCACATAACGATGTGTCAGCGATGCCGACAACGATCAGCATCGTTGATGCATCGTTGACACATCGTTATCAGGTCGCTGGTGAGCTGTCACACTGACAGACTTCACCAGCGACCTCTGGGCAGCCAGATCGTTGGTACCCAGCGTCCGCTCGTTCCCTGCATCCTGGGAGCGGACGGACGCTGGTAACCATGGTAACAGCGGGTCTCTCCTGCACTTAGAGACCCGCTTGTTTACCATGGTTACCGGCACCCGCCCGCTTCCGAGTTGCGGGGAGCGAGCGGGTGCCGACCTCTCCTATCCTGTCCCTCACTATTCTCATCTCTCCCTGCTATTTCCCTGTTCCCTACTCTATCCCCTATCCTAAACCCTAATCCTATCCCTCTCCTTGTTCTAAATAAAGAAAATCCCCCCCGAGGCTCACCGGCATCACAGGCTCCCATACCGGCATCTGTGTAATGGAGATGTCAGGGGTAAAAGACCTGTGATGAGGTCACAGTCATGTGACCGGCCGACCGGCCTATACTGTACAGTATAGGCTGGTCACATGACTGTGACCTCATCACAGGTCTTTTACCCCTGACATCTCCATTACACAGATGCCGGTATGGGAGCCTGTGATGCCGGTGAGCCTCGGGGGGGATTTTCTTTATTTAGAACAAGGAGAGGGATAGGATTAGGGTTTAGGATAGGGGATAGAGTAGGGAACAGGGAAATAGCAGGGAGAGATGAGAATAGTGAGGGACAGGATAGGAGAGGTCGGCACCCGCTCGCTCCCCGCAACTCGGAAGCGGGCGGGTGCCGGTAACCATGGTAAACAAGCGGGTCTCTAAGCCCGCTTGTCAGGCTGCATGTCATGTTACAGCGCTGCTGTGCGGCGCTGTGACATGGCGGGGGCTCCTGACAGGTCGCTGATCGCTGCCCCCGCCGGTCACACACACCGATGTGTGGTGACCAGCGGGGGGGCCAACGACCAAAAAATGGTCAGGAGCCCTGTGCAACGATCAGCGACCTCACAGCAGGGGCCTGATCGCTGCTATCTGTCTCACATAACGATATCGGTAAGGATATCGTTCCTACGTCACAAATAGGACGATATCGTTACCAATATCGTTATGTGAGACCTAGGCTTTAGGCATTGAAATCGTAAAAAAGCCCACCCTCCTGCTCTGTCCCAGAAAAACTTGTTTTATAGCTGAAAGTGTGTGGGCAGAGCCTATCACTAATTGACTAATATTGGACTTGCTATTCGGATGAACATGTGAGTATTAAAAACTACTCATTATGAGTACAGTGAGTGCGAAATTTCACTACTCGCTCATCACCAATCATCACCTCTGCAGGTGATAAAATTAACACCTGTTTAATGCTAAGGAAATTCTGAAAACGTGCACTGTTTACAGACCTTGAGGACTGTAGTTGGCCCCCCCTGCCCTAGAAGTCTCTGTGGAAGTAGCCAAGGGGCAAAAGGAATCCTCGAACCCTTTCACCACAACTGCAGCTCTCCCTGGACTCTCTTAGGCCCAGTGTCCATGGTGCATTGTTAGGCCCCTTTCACATCAGCGTTTTATGCTGATCGCGGCAGATGCGGCGGATTTACGGCATCTACCGCCTAACTGTCACACTTGCGGTTCACCTGCGGCAAGCTCCATGCAATGTCTATGGGGCTTACGGCAGGTGTGGCAAGTGTGGTATAGTTGCGGTCTTGGCACTTGCGGCAGCTGCGGCCGCAAAAAAAATGCTGCTTACCGCAGTTTTTTCACAGCCGCAACTGCCGCAAGTGCCGAAGCCGCAACTATACTGCACTTGCCGCACCTGCCGCAAGCCCCATAGACATTGCATGGTGCTTGCTGCAGGTGAACCGCAAGTGTGATGGTTAGGCGGCAGATGCGGCAGATGTGGTAAATCCGCTGCATCTGCCGCAATCGCTGATGTGAAGGGGGCCTTAGATGCTTTCTTTCACACAGATATTGAGAATCTGCATCACAATCTCCATGTCTATCCTGAGGCCTATGGATAGTCCATGACAGGTCAGAGGTGCTGTGCTGTGGCCCTTGCAGTTGTGGTTCAGATTTCTTTATACTGCCCCAAAATATGCATAAATCTGCTGTTGGCATAATACTTATGAACTGTCATAGACTTTGATGGCTTCAGGATAGACATGCAGATTCTCAAAATCTGCTTCAATAAAAGCATAAAACAACATGGCGGAGAAACAGAGGGATTCCCTGCTGCGTGATGACCACTATGTAACCTGACATAACCTCTGAGAAGTCATAAGGATGTCGAGGTTCATGAGCAGGCTCACAAGCATTCTGAGTGTGACAGCAGTGTTAAAGCTTGCTAAGTAATAGTGTAGGAAGTTAATAGTTGTGCCAAAACAGCGGGACTCCATTGTAAAACAGTCTGAGCTGTGTTTGGCAGCTTTTGGGTCCCTTTTAGGCTATGTGCACACTGGCCGGGTTAGTGGCGGCGGCGGCTGGGCGGGACCCGACAAGAAGCTCCGGAGCGTCCAACGGCTTCCTGTCGGGTCCGTGCTGCGGGAGACGGGCGGGTGTGCGGCGGGTGCACAGCGGGTTAGCGCCGGCGATTCTGCAGCGGCTGGAAGCAGCACATGATTCTGCTTGCAGCCGCTGCAGAACCGGCCGGATTATAGAACATGCTCATTCTTTGCTAACCCGCTGGGAATCCAGCGGGTTAGCAACGGATGAGCATGTGGAAACCGCCGGTGTGTGCACACCGGGTGTCGGTTTCCATAGGTTTATATGTTAACCCAAAAGCCGCTTTTGGATTAACATAAATTTGCATAAACCTCATGGAAACCGACCGGGTTTCCGCGGCTAAACCTGCACTAACCCGGCCAGTGTGCACATAGCCTTAAGGTGTTTTCTAGACCCTTGATTTTGCCTTCCATTGATCTGAATGCAGTTCGTACGTTTGTCAAACTGTTCATCAAACGTTGACAGTTTGACAAATTGAACTGAATTCAAACTGCCAAAGGTTCGCTCATCTCTAGACATTTCTACGAAATGAAGACCAGGATGGGGACATTTCTGCAAGAAGGGCTTCAGGATGGGAACATTACTACAAGAATAGTATCAGGGTGGGGAGATAGCTAAAAAAAAGGAGATCAAAGTGGTGACATTACTATAAGAAAGGGACCAGGACAGGAATATTTCTGCAAGATATGGGCCAAAATTACTATACAATGCTAATTATAAGACAATATTAATTACAAGAAAGGAAAACATGTAAAAAAAAATCTTAAAAAGGCATGCCATTTTTTTACCTCTAAAAATTCCGCTTAATATAAAAGGTAAAATAAACAAAAAAAATGCACATTTGTTATTGTCACATCCATATCAATCCAAGTTATAAAACTGTGCTATAACACAAACAATGCCATTTAAAAAAAATAATGAATCAAGTAAAGAGAGTAAAAAAAAAAGAAATAAGTGGTCAAAAAGTGTAGAAGAAATATATGGTATTGCTAAAACTGTCACGTATGGTAGTCCTACAAAAAATGCGTCCCCCAATTTAATTTTTTTCTAGTTGCGGCCCATATAACCAGCCGAGTTTGAGACCTCCTGCTATAAATGGTCTGTTTATCTTATATAGAACAATGCAAAACTGAACAAAAACAAAGCCTGTTGTCCTGTTGACTTAAATTATAGTGAAGATTTGACTTTGTTTTAGAAACCTTCATTCGTCTAGGTACAGATAATTCCACCATTGGTTTTACCAATAATCAGAAAAGGAGCAGTGGATGCGCTGGCACATAGGAGGAGGTTTACATGCTTCTGGTCTGGGTACCAATGTTGTTGCTGCAGCAGGGTCCTGCAAATCTTTTTTGCTCTTCTCTAATAGCTATAGTCAGTGGTACGTATCACTGGCTCTACAGAGCCACCATCCATTAAATTTGTGTTTATTATAAAATTGCAATATATTCCAATTGAATATATTCATATATAAATGGAATGATAAAATATGAAAGTAATAAATATACTAATAGTAATAAAAGAATGTAAACCTGATATATACAAAGATAATGTCATAATAAAAAGTATATTCACTATTCCTTGTGCTATCCTGATCTTGCAGAGTTATAACATTGAAGCTGTACAGCCCCCGCAGATCACTGTGCCACTCTACAAATGAGATTTACCTTCATTCATGCTTGTCCAGCCCTTCTCTGTGTTCCTTTTAGACCAGCTCAATATGTGAGAGCAATTTGTTTCCGATTGAAAAAATGCCCCTCAGGTATAAAACAAACACAATAGTGATTTTGTTGTGTTTGTTTTTTTCCTGGATTTTGGGTGTGATTTCAGTTGTGGTTTTGTTTAATATATGTTTTGAAATGTTTGTGATTTTTTTTAATGACTTTAGATCTATACGGTAGATGAATTTATATGTTTCATGTCAAAGTTTGGTGCATTGTCACCAATACTTGTTTTTTAGTCTTCATCCAAACCAATATTTAATACTTTAGTCCTCTTTAATAAATATACTTATGGGATGTCCTGTTTTGTCTACCTCCAATAGGCATAAATGGTAAAGATCCCTAGTTCTATTGTGACTTTCTACCACATGTCTCTGCAGGCCCAGATATAGTGGAGCCCAAGGGGCTGGGACCCTGGGCCACCCACCAAGTGGGGGGCCTCCCACCAATATGGGGATAAATATATCAAAACATGTAAAATACACATCTCTTTGCTTTGACTGTTTCTAAGGATAAGGAACATTTAACAAAAGAGAAACCTTTGAAAGTGTAGGGACCTGGCTACAGAACTACATCATTCTCAGTGGCTGGCGCAGAGTCATGGCACCTGCGTCAGCATCCACTGACCTGACGAGCCAGACTTCCTTAGTACCTGTACCTAATGCTTAGCTATTTATGGCATGCAGCAGCCTTCTACAATCCCAACAGAAGCTGCTAGGTGGCGCTGCTATACTTTCACATTGCTGCCGCTATAACACAGGGGCACATGGACCCGATCCCGGGGCCTCAGGCACCTGTCAAGCCAATCGTGGCAAGGGTCATACAAACTACCTGTCATCTACAATTATGGAAGAAATGATTAATGTAATAGGTGAACAAGTCCTCAGAGAAATTATTTCTCGAGTTAACAAATCAAAATACTACTCCATCTCTTTGGACTCCACAGTCGATGCAGCTAACATTCACCAACTAACCCTTGTATTGAGGTATATGGAGAAAGATGGCCCTGTGGAACGCTTTGTAACATTCATATCAAACAAAGGCCATAGTGCTCAAGACATGTTCAATCCCTTGTTGGAATTTTTGAAGAGACATGACCTAGACCTGGGAAATTGCCACTGTCAAAGTTATGACAATGCATCTGCAATGAGTGGCAAATACAACGGCCTGCAAGCCCAAGTGAGAGAGAAGAACAATCTTGTATTCTGGATTCCTTGTACGGCACACTCTTTAAATCTGGTTGCTGAAAATGCTGCTTGAGTGCTGTACATTTCTTTGACTTCCTTGAAAAGCTGTTCCTCTTCTTCACAGTTTCAACACATCGGCATCAGCTCCTGACTGAGGCTTTGAAAAATATTGACTCAGCAACAGCATTGACTCTCAAACGTGTCACAACAACGCGTTGGTCCTGCAGAGCTGACGCTACTAAGGCCTTTAAGCATGACTACTAGCAGATTAAAGATATATTTAAACAGATTGCTGATGACTTTGAAGAAAAAAGCTGTGTATGATGTAAAGCAGACGGACTGTTAAGACAAATGAATCAGCTTAAAATTGGTATTAACACCACCTTCTGGAATAACATGCTGCAAAGAACAGATGCTACTAGTAAAAATCTGCAACACGCAAAAGTCGATCTAAACACTGCTGTGACATCACTGACCAGCTTAAAAAACTATGTCACATCAAAGCGTGACTCCTTCAAAATTTATAAGAAGCAAGGCGAAGAGCTGTCTGGTTCATCTGAGTATGTTCAGACAATAATTTGTCATAGGTGCCGAAATATGTGTCTCAATCAATTGGATTATGGCTATACAAAAGTACAACTCAGCCCTTCTGAAAAATACAGAACAGAAACTTTCTTGCCTATCATTGATCAGTTTGTCGCTTCTCTTGACCAACGTCTTCAAGCATATAATGATATATCAAGCAAATTTAGCTTTTTGAGCCATCTGAAAGAACTGTCTTCAGACGAGCTTAAGACCACAGCAGAGCAATTCGTCAGGTCTTATTCAGATGACTTGGACATTACATTTATTGATGAACTGTGTCAGTTTGTAACATTTGCCAAGTTATTCACAGATGAGGAGCCAAAAGATATCAGCACTGAACTTGTCATGTACAAGCTTATCATGGAAAAGGGTGTGCAGGACACTTTCCCAAATACTGAGATAGCTCTAAGGATAAATCTAATTTTGATGGTAACAAACTGCAGTGGTGAGCGTTACTTCTCAAAACTCAAATTAATTGAAAACCGATTAAGGACATCCATGAAGCAGGAACGACTTGTACATTTGGCTATCATGAGCATTTAGTCAAATATACTGCATGAATTGTACTTTAGTGATATCATTAGTGATTTTGCAGCGCGAAAATCAAGGAAAGTGCCTAGATTGTAACAAAAAAAGAATGATTTTACCTGAATTACTCTGCATAAATGATTTTTGTAAATAGACTTGCGTTCGTTTCATTTTGTGTTTTTGCATTACATATTGCAACACCTTGAAAAATGGGCCTCCCTCCAAAATGGGCCCTGGGCCACCCACCTCTTAAATCCGGCCCTGGGTCTCTAGGTAAGGCTGGGGTTACACATAAGCCCTCAGTCAGTTTTTGGCTTCAGTTTTGTCATTTTTTTTTTCTAAGTCCAAAAACTGACAGAAAAACGCATTGGGTGTAATAAACACCCTGTGCGTTTTTCTCTGGAGCTCAAAACATTGCCCTGTCCGTTTTTGAGCCAAAAACGCAGTAAACAGCGTTTTTGGCATCAGTTAAAAAACGCATGCGTTTTCATGCGTTTTTTTTAACATGGGGCCCTATGGGAAACGCATGCGCAAACGCATGCCATATTTGGCACTTGCGTTTGCGCATGCGTTCGCGCATGCGTTTTTTTAATGAAAAGTCCAAAAACGTTCAGGAGTGCAGGAGACACAAAAAGCACCCTATAAAAAACGGATTGGTGATGAAAAGGACTTCCAAAAACGGATTTCTATGTGTGACCCCAGCCTTATCTGCACGTGTAGAAAGCCAGCATACAAATTCTCACATTGTTTATTGTTGCTGCAGGGTCGGTCACTTAGATGTAATAGTTTCCATTATTTCATGGCCTATGGACAGCTTTTAGATTTAAGACACCATGGTATGGGATGCCACTTTTTCAGCTGGATGCATTTTAGAGGCACCATAAATCCTTTACTCAGTAGTGATACATTAGTCTTCTGTTCCACATTCCTCACATCTGACAAGTTATAACAGCTGAGACAACAACTTTAAATTAATGAGTTTCTAAGATAAGTTTCTAATTATTACCAGGGATTAGAAAAGATTTTCTATAGGCTATGTTCACACTGTGTGTTTTTGATCCTTTTTTTTGGATTTGTTTTTTGCAGTGAAAATACAGTGAACGCATCACTTAAATGGAATTCCAGCAATGTCAATGGGTTTTCCACTTTTAGAAATATTAGAAATGTTATGGTGCTGAATACCTGGGTCCTATAAAGTCCACAGGGAAAAAGGAGGGAAATATGAGACGAACTAGTAAGAGTAAAAGACCTAAAAATAAAACACCTGAATTAACTATATAAGAAAAATAGTGGTGTACCTGATGTAGGTGATACTGTTATGATGGCGTTTTTTAAAGTTTTTTTCGGACGATGATTTTTAGGTGATAGTGCTAAAAGTAAATAAAAACTTCTTTACACAATATATCATTAGATGGAAAAATACAGATTATATTCCTAATTCCCTTTATCAACTACCTTTGTAAGCAAAATCAACATCTCATGTGGCAAGGAGGGGTTTGAATAAGATCACTAATAATTGGCTCTTCACTATTTACCTCATCGTTATAAAGAGATAAATTGTAACTTATTTAGTCCATCCCACAAAACAGAGAAGAAGAAGAAATCCCACATTCCTGGCTTTCGAAATGCATCGGTAGCTTTTTGCCTAATGTGGGCACCCGTAGCCCAGCACTGAGATCTCATGACGTCACAGTCTCAGCCAAAATCCCGCAATAGCTCGCATCTCCAGTCCCGCTTCCGGCCGGAGCGACTGGAGGCAGCTGCGGCAGTTTTTCAGCATGCCCCACAGGTCCCTCTCACCCTGGGTGCCAAGACCACGGAACCCATAGCTTGCCACAGTATAAGAGTCCACATCTAAAAGTTACTAACATGAAGTAAGTGCTACTTTTAATCGAACATGCCATTGCACATTTGATTGTGGCACCAATAGGTGCAGCATTTCTTTAATCTATCCTTCTGCTTGGAACTGCAAAAATCTATAGGTACCATCTTTATGAACGCTGTATTCCCAATCAGATGGGGCTACATAAACATACAGTAACAAGTACTGAAGTAAGTGTAAAAATTAACTTACTACATCTGGGGAACTAGCTATTCTCATAGAGAGGAATCAGCCTGCCGATATAAGGAAACAGATAAGCTGATAAGGAGATTTATAGCCTCAATGCTCCTCTGGCAAATGTGCAAATTGTCACTGCAGTGAGGAAGTGCAAAACTTTAATGCCACCCAATAAGGGTAGCAATCCTTAGTCATAATTGACTCTTTAACAAGCAAGCCTTTTTATATGACTTAGGATCTGTGCCAGATCAGAACCCCAAACTGCAGATGCTGCGTTTCGGGGTGATTGCCCCTCATCAGTGCAGTGTGATGGAATTATGATATGGTTGTATGAGAGGCTAAGGCGAGGTCTGGGGGAACAGCTATTCTCCTTGTGGAGAGGAATCTGCCAGCTGACATAAGGAGACAAGCTGATGAGGAGACTTATAGCTGCAAGTATTCACCAACACAGTAATATTCTCATAAACGGGTGCATTTAATCTTGCATCTGCTGGATATTCCATAGGTAACATCTACATTGCTGGGATTAACCTATGGCACGGAGTATATCTTCAACATAAAAGACAACTACAGGTATTCAGCCTATTATTACTGTTTAATTGTTTTGTGGGATGGATTTAAATAAGTTACAATTTATCTCTTTTTAACCATCAGGTAAATAGAGAAGAGCCACTCACTAATGATTTTATTCAAACCCCTCCTTGCCACACGTACGATGTTGATTCTGCTTACAAAGGTAGTTAATAAAGGGAATTAGGAATATAATCTGTATTTTTCCATCTAATGATATATTGTGTAAAGATGTTTTTATTTACTTTTGGCACTATCACCTAAAAATCTTAAGAAAAAAACTTAAAAAAACGCCATCATAACAGTATCACCTATATCAGGGAAACCACTATTTTTCTTATATAGTTTATTCAGGTGTTTTATTTTTAGGTTTTTTACTCTTACCAGTTTGTCTCATATTTCCCTCCTTTTTCTCTGTGGACTTTATAGGACCCAGGTATTCAGCGCAGTAAAATCACCTATAATTCTTTGTGTTTTTATTTTTTGAAACCATCACTCAGGGTCTCATTTTTACTTGCAGCGGTGCCATGTTTCAGAGTCCTGAAAGCTGAAGCGCAGGTGTCTGTATATAAATAAATTTTGGTTTTCCACTTTTGCTGTTCAATCTGTGCTTTCATGACCTGCTGCATTCTGTGCTTTGAAAAGTGATCCACAATAACAATGAGAATGTCAATTATGGGTGCGCTTTTCTGATCCGCTTTTCCATTGAAACCATTGTCTATGGGCTTTAAAAACACACCAGAAAAAGTGCAGCAACACAGATGGATGTTAAACGGATGATACATTTCTGATGCATTTTTTCAAAAGCTGATCCAGATTTCAAGCTGAAAAAGAAAACCACACTAGAAAAAACAGATCAAAATCACACTGTGTGAAGGTAGGGCAAATTACCCCAGATCTGAGGTCTTGTTTTGTTTTTTTTCTACTCTTTGGATTAAGCAAGATTAAATATCTTCCAATTCCAGTTCCTATTTCCATTGTAAGGCTAGGGTCACATTGCTGATTATTCATGCTTTTTTGAAGACTGCATTTTTAAAAACGCATGTAAAAACACACCCATAGGCCTTGTTCACACATACCTGCGTTTTTGGCATTCTCTGCGTTTTTTTGCTGTTTTTAAAAAACGCAGATGCGTTAACGCAGGGTGCACTTAAGTGTACTTGCATTTTTTTACAACACATGCTTTTTTATCCCCCATTCCAAAAAACGCTGCACGCAGCGTTTTGGTTGCTGTAAAAAAAAAGCATGCGTTTTTTAACATGGGGCCCTATGGGAAAACGCATGCGTTTTTAAATGGTACATATAGGCACCCTGCGTTAACGCATGCGTTTTTACATGCGTTTTTACATGCGTTTTTGGTGAAAAAATTACTAAGTCCAAAAACTTCTCAAACACTTTCAGACCCGCAGGGGACACTATTTGACACTCTTAGAAAAACTGATCAGTTTTCTAAGTGCTAAAAAAACGCATAGGTGTGTGTGAACAAGGCCATAGGTCCCATGTAAAAACGCATGACCTAATAGCAAAAATGCATGCCCCAATAGCAAAAACGCATGCCTAAAGTGCCATGCGTTTTTGGCATGAGTTTTTGCACTTATGTGAGTAGCTGCCTTCAAAAACGCATGCAAAAACATTAGTACCATTTAGTACTATCCAAAAACGCATGCGTTTCCCATGGGGGCCCATTTTAAAAAACGCATGCGTTTTTAAAACAGCAACAAAAAATAGTTCATGAACTTTTTTTGGGTGCTCATTCAAAAACGCATGGAAAAACACATGAGTGCCTTTAAAAACGCAGGCAGGAATGAAATAAGTATGCAGAAACGCATGCTTATTTTTAAGGCACTTAAAAAACTCATGCCAAGTGTGACCCTAGCCTAAGTCATTTTCAGTCCTTCAGCAAAGAAGCAAATTTCACACATTGGTTAGAGGGAACCAACCACAAGGATTTTCGTATAGGAAGTAAAGGCAGTGCCATACTGGCGCTAACATGCTGAATCCAATTGCACCTTTAGTTAAGATACTAAATGTGGGATTGCTAAAAAAAAAGTTTCAAAGTTGCAGAAATTAGTGCAGCAGTTGATTGACGTGTGCAATTGGGTGGGACTTCGTAGGTTGAGTCCTCTCGTATATCTTAGGTTAGGGTCTGACTTGTGTCAGCCCTCAGCCTGCCAGATCCGTGGAAAACGTAGAAATCCTCAGGCTGAGCACATAGCATTAACAGCATGTAACGCTATGCGCCTCCTGTGTATGCATCTCTACAGTATGGTAACCTGCAGCTTCACTCACCCACCGGCTCCACACAGGACTCCATGATATGCGTTTTTGCAGAGCGCACAGGAAAACGCAGCAAACTGGATTCTTTGTGGAGGCGGCGGTTGCGGTAAGCATCAGGTTGCCTAAGGGCCCCTTTACACGCCACCACTGAAAGGTAGCAACTGCCTGTCATTGGGGATAATTTTGCCTGTTGCCATGAAATTGCTACGAAATGGCACGTGTAAATAGGGAAATTCCTTCCTGTGTCAGGACACGGGAAGGAATTTCCCTATTTACACGCCGCCATTTCGTAACAATTTCATGGCAACAGGCATAAATATCCTCAATGCAGGGCAGTTGCTACCTTTCAGTGGTAGCGTGTAAAGGGGCCCTTAGGGATACATAGGCAGGCGGCGCATAGTGTTACATGCTGATAACGCTATGCGCTAAGTTTTAACGGATCCGGCAGGCTGAAGGCAGACACAGGTCTGACCCTAGCTTTACTCCTCCTGTTTCCTCCAGACTTGCCCCCATTTTTTTATTTAAAATTTGTGCCATGAGCATTCTTGTAGTAATAGTATAGTAGATACAGGTGCATCTCAATGAATTAGAATATCATCAAAAATTTATTTTTTTTCAGTAATTCTTTACAAAAAGTGAAAAGCATTACAACCAGTCATTACAAATTGGGTGATCTATTTCAAGTGTTTATTTCTGTTAATGTTGATGATTATGGCTTACAGCCAATGAAAACCCAAAGGTCATTATGTCGAAAATGAAAGTATGGAGGATGAAGGGTCTGAGAGATAAAATATTGAGAGTCACAACCACTATAAAAGCATATCACAGCTGCTGCAGTCCCCAGCGTGGTGCATACAGAGTAGGGAGGATGAAGGGTTAAAAACCGCCCTGCTGTATTCCACGAGACATAAAAGGGTGAATACAATATTGATTAGGCAATGCATTTCAGGGCTCTCTGGCCCCTTCCTCAGGACAAATCAATATCATATTGCCATGTTTAACCCCTTCATGACTCAGCCTATTTTGGCCTTACTGACCTTGCCATTACTTGCAATTCTGACCAATGTCCCTTTATGAGGTAATAACTCTAGAACGCTTCAACGGATCCTAGGGATTCTGAGATTGTTTTTTGTGACATATTGCGCTTCATGTTAGTGGTAAATTTAGGTCAATAATTTTTGCGTTTATTTCAAAATTTGGCAAAAATATTGAAAATTTAGCAATTTTCAAATTTTGAATTTTTAAAAAAATACTTTTACATTTTTACGGATCAATTTGTGAAGCACCTGGGGGTTCAAAGTGCTCACTATGCCTCTAGATAAGTTCCCTCGGGAGTCTAGTTTCCAAAATGGGGTCACTTGTTCGGGAGCTCCAATGTTTAGGCACACAGGGCTCTACATACGCGACATGGTGTCCGCTAACAATTGGAGCTAATTTTCCATTCAAATTGTTAGCGGAAACCATGTCGCGTTTGGAGAGCCCCTGTGTGCCTAAACATTGGAGCTCCCCCACAAGTGACCCCATTTTGAAAACTAGACGCCCCCAACAAACGTATCTAGATGCATAGTGAGCACTTTGAACCCCCAGGTGCTTCACAAATTGACCCGTAAAAATGAAAAAGTAATTTGTTTCCCACAAAAATCTTTTTTCATTTTTACGGATCAATTTATGAAGTACCTAGGGGTTCAAAGTGCTCACTATGCAGCTAGATATGTTCCCTGGGGGGGTCTAGTTTCCAAAATGGGTCACTTGTGCGGGAGCTCCAATGTTTAGGCACAAAGGGGATCCCCAAACGCGACATGGTGTCCGCTAACAATTCCAATTCGACTGACAATTGCCTCAGAAAAATATGACTTTGAAAAAGTCTATTTCCCTGAGGTTGGCTGTCTCAAACTGAATTCCTGATTGTGAAGCGAAATCAGGAATCCGTGGGGCAAAATTTTCAGGGACGGGGGTCCAGACGGGGGCACTAGTGCCAGTTTGGGCGTGACTAGCACTAAGTTGGGGGTTACACACAGTTGGCTGTGGGTCTTCCTCCATGGCCTCCGGCTCTTCTTCCCCAGGCTCTGGCTCTTCTTCCACTGCCTCCAGCTCTTCTCCTCCAGGCACCGGACGATCTCTTGTTCTCTGACATCTTCGTGGTGGTGAGTCGGTGTCACTGGAGGAGGAAGAGTGAGAGGAACACAGAAAAGTGGGGTCCTCTCCCTCACTATCAGATTTGGAGCAACAATGGAATATGCCTCCTCAGCCGAGTACGCCCTTTGTGACCGCAATGACTGGGACGAGCGGGACATTTTGTGTGTGCTGTGTGCGTCTGTAAAAAAATTAAACTTTATTCTAGTGTGTGTGTACGTGTGTATGTGCAAATGATTGGTGCAACTTTCAGGCAGGGGATGTCAGCTGCAGGAGGGTATACTGGGGGCTGTGAGGTGCAGGGGTGCAAGGCGAGGGCTGTCAGGTGAGGGGGGTATGGCAGGGGCTGTCAGGTGTGGAGGGGAGGCAGGCGGGGGCTGAGGAAAATGCAGGAGTCGTCGACAGCAGCAGCAGGTCACAGGGCGGGGGGTGATCAGCAGGCAGGGGGGTGATCACCGAGTTGGGGGGTGATCACCGGCAGCAGGTGGGTGAGAGAGGGAGCAGAGATGGGGGGGAAATTGAAGGGCAGGGGAGCCTTCACAGGGTGGGAAGGGGGCAGCGTAAGGCAGTGGGGGTGAGCCGCAGCAGAGGAGAGGCGGCGGCAGCAGAGCTCATGGGCAGGGGACACTGAGCTGCAGCAGCAGCAACCATGGTGGTGGCATCAGAGATCGGGGGCAGGGGACACTGAGCTGCTGCAGCAGCAGAGATCGGGGAGAGGAGACATTAAGCTGCGGTGGCGGCAATTACCATCGGGCAGTCGGTGTTGGCGGCGGCAGGGGTTCTCTCTCTTCAGCCTCTATGGACGTGATGAGGCTGAGGAGGGAGGGTACCACAATTCTCACCGCCCCTCCTTATCTGATTGGACAGCTGGCATCACATGAACGCCAGCTGCAATGAGATCTGGGGGAGGGGCACCGAGGGAACTTTGCTCCAGCCAATGGCCGGTGCTAATGCAGCACTGGCCATGACTGGTTTACAGTAATTCACCAAATGTGAAATACTACAATCACTGTGAATGGCTGTTTGATGTTCAACAGCCAATCACAGTGATCATACGCATGGGGGGGGGCAAAGCCACCTCCCCGGGGTCATCTAGAGGTTCCTGCCTACATGCAGCTCCGGTGACTTTTTGCTAACCCCAGTAACCGGAGCTGCACTTCCGCAAACCCGCCATGATGTTGTACAATGTCATGGGTCGTGAAGGCACTGAAACCCATGACGTTATACAACGTCAAAGGTTGGGAAGGGTTTGAGGGCATTTCTGGGAGTCCTGAAACGTGTTGAATAATAAATCAATGTTATATTCACCCTTTGATGTCTTGTGGAATATGGCAGCGCGGTTTTTAACCCTTCATCCTCCCTACTTTCATTTTCTGAGTTAAGTTGTAAGCCATAATCATAAACATTTACAGAAATAAACACTTGAAATAGATCACTCTGTTTGTAATGACTCTATATAATATATGCAATTCACTTTTTGTATTGAATTACTGAAAAAAAGTTAACTTGTTGATGATATTCTAATTCATTGAGATGTGCTTGTAAATATAGTAATAAATATCAGCGGCTTTGGTGCATGGCAGGTTGAATTTTTTTTCATCTGCACATTTGTCCCTGACACTCATAGTTGTCTCATAGTTGTCTGTTGTTTTAATAAGTCCACTCAATTTATGAGTTTTATATAGCTAGAATTGCAAGCAAGAGTAACATAACATTGATATACATTGCGTATCTTGTGCAGATGACAAATATCTACAAAGTGTTGGGGACAATATGAGAACTGCAGAGAAACATAATTCTTTGATAACTTGCAAAGGATTAAAATGTGAGACTGACTTTTCATTTAGTTTAGATTAAAGTTTCGTTCAGTACTAAGCATGAGCTTTTGGATGTTTAATATCATGCCCTAGTGAATTCTGGAAATGTTCAGGCTTGGTTGCTTTGTACATTATAGAAACACAATAATAAAACACATGTCCTTTACATAGATATTTTGCACATCCAGCACATGTCAGATTTGTTTTATTGTCATAAGAAGATGGACAGAAGCTACATCTCTTCCTTTTTTGCCCGGAGCGTTTGCATGTGTGCCGCCCAGCTTAGGGGACCGGGATACCCGGCGCAGGGTCCCTTTCCTTGGGGGAGTCACTGGTGGCTGGACCCAGGCCGTGGCTCCAGGCTGGCACACTCCTAAAAGGGGGTATTTACAGGGGATTTAGAAGTTTATATAATTTATAAAGTTTGTAGATGTTATTGTCGTGACGCCACCCGGAATAATGTGGCTATATATGGCCACCGCTGTCTTGTACTGGCCAGGGGATGATGGTGAGAGGCAGCTGAGATGGTATAGCCCTTTTCCGGGTAGGGCTGTAGGGTCCCCTGGACAGGTGATGTTAAAGTTAATGATGGATGAAGATGGAAGTATGGTGAGGAGATGTTAAGGACACAGACACTTACTTGATTCACAGCAAATTCTCTTAGCGGTGATGGTCCCAATCCTGGATAGATGGTAGCTGTTAAATCAGAGGCTGAGGCACAGATGAGGTTTAACTGGTTTACTTTCAACCAAACTATAATACAACAAGTCCCGTCTCCGGAGTCTGCAATCGGGGTTCAGTTGCTCAGGCCCCACCGGGTCCTTTACCTCCTGCTTGCGCTGTCTATGTGGCCCTGCTGCCGTGTGTGAACTCGCTGCCGGCCCAAATCTGTCCTCTCTGGGTCCCACTCAACAGGCAACTTGAGTCCTTTGTCTCTCTCTGCTTACCCCCTCCGGGAGTACTGCTGAACTCTTAGTATGTTGCTGTGTCTGGCCCTGTGAAGCTTGTTGTTACCTCACGTTTTTCCGGTTGCTGTATTGTATATAACTAATGCAGCCACGGATCCGGTATCCGTATCTGCGCTTTTTATCTAGGGTAGATAATGATGCTACCCGATTCTGAAAGTGTTCCTCTTATCAGTTTTCTCCTCCTCAGACCGATGGCTTGGCCCTGGAAATTGTCAGCCAGTCCTCAGGAACTCAATGCAGCTCCTGTCACTCTGAGCTCGTGGCTCCAACTGTCTGAAAATTTACCTCAAACCAGTGTTTTATCTCTAGGGAAGTCTCTGGTGTCTCTGGAGCTCCCCCTACTGGCCAAAGGTGGTAGTGCAGTGGCTTGGCTTTCTAAGTGAGTGCAACTATTATGATCTTATACTGTGGCTAATACCCGCAGGGGCGCCACATTCCCCCTTAGTTAAGAACAGTACTCCGGGACTGTGGGACAATAAACATAAGATATAACAGATAATATCTACAGAGTCTTAAAAAAAAATAAAAAGTTACAAAAACCACTCAAAAAATAGAGTCTTGTAAAAAGTCACTTCAAATAGCGTCCATTAATACAGCTCTGTCCTTGAGGGCTATTTATTTGTTAGGAAAGGCACTGCAATTAGCGTCCATTTTTCCAACAAAGTTTATGAATAATTTAAGAATGTTCAAAAAACAGTCTTTCCGGAGCTTTAATTTACCGCCTCCGGGCTGATAAATGAAGAAAAGAACTCAAGAATATGCAAGTAGTTCATACAAAATAGTCTATGTAGGTACTGAGCTTTTTAACGTTACATCTAATAACTACTAATTAACAACTAAACAAATTCCTTTCAGATATTTCTGGTTGTAATATCTATTTACATTTGGTAGTCTGCATATCTTGCTGGTAATTGACCCTGAGTACTACGCTGTGATCTGCGTAACGCTTGTGTACTGGGTGTACTCAATGTGATGGTGTGAGTGGACGTATACCTAGTAAGTACTTCTGGTTCTGCTAGGGATAATTCCACATTTGTGGGGTTGGCAATTCCACCGTGTCCAGGACTATTATTACTAGGAATTTGTTCTTCCTGTCTTGGGACTTCTGGTATTACAGGCTCTGGTGTTTGATAGAAAGCCATCATGGGAACTACTACTGCACCATTGTAGGTTGGCCAGGTTTTAGGAAAGTCTCCTAGATAGGTGTGATATACTCCATCTTCTTCTTTTTCGTTAACAGGTTGAACCGGTACTGGTTGTATAACTTCTGGTTCAGGTTGAATGACTTCTTTTTCTTTCAATGTCTCTGGACATAGTTTTAGATTGTCTCTTGACACTAGTACTGATGTTAATCCACCATCTTTGCTTATAAGACACATTTTAGGATTGTTCACTCTCATTGGTAAAACTGTATATGGGGCGGATTCCCACTGATTGTCCAGTTTATTAGTGCGACGGTTTCTCTTGAGCACTTGATCACCAGGTTTTAATGGGGTTGCTAGAGCATTCTGGTTGAAGTATTGCTCTTGTCTTTCTCTAGTTTTCTGGAGATTCCTTTCTACGCATTCTTGCACTTGGCGATACTGTTGTTGGCGTAGGGAGTCCCAGTTGGAATCCTGCACTTCTGCGTCAGGTTTTACGATGCCCATTTCTAGATCTATTGGTAGCTTGCCAGGTCTTGCACGCATAAGGTAAGCTGGGGTACAGTTTGTGGAGCTTACCGGGACATTGTTATAGAGGTCTACCAAGTCAGGCAATTTCTCTGGCCATAGGTTTCTCTCTGTCTCTGGTAAAGTCTTTAAGAGATCGATTACAATATGGTTCATTTTTTCGCATAAGCCATTTGTTTGCGGATGATAGGCTGTTGTACGGATCTTCTTGCAGCCATACATATTGCAAAATTCTCTGAAGATCTCTGATTCAAATGCTGTGCCTTGGTCTGCGAGTACTTGTTCCGGATATCCATGGGGTCTGCAAAAGTATGTCTGGAACGCCTTAGCTGCTGTCTTTGCAGTGAGATCTTTCACGGGCACTACTACCAGGAAGCGTGAGTAATGGTCCACGATGGTTAAAGCATAGACATAGCCGGACCGGCTTGGTGTCAATTTCACGTGGTCTATTGCTACGAGCTCAAGTGGTTGCTTGGTAACTATAGGCTGGAGTGGTGCTCTTTGGTTTTTTAGATCTTTTCTTCTGAGGTTACACGGACCACAGTTTCTGCACCATTCTTCAATTGATCTTCTCATTCCAACCCAGTAGAATCTTTCTCTTAAAAGTACTTCTAGCTTTTTCCACCTGAAGTGACCAGCACCATTGTGATAAGCTTCTAGGACCATTTTTACATCTTGTTTAGGCACAATGATCTGCCATACTAGCTCATGCGTCTTTGGATTGGTATATCTTCTGCACAGCTTTCCTTGGTACAGGAACATTTTGCCTCTCTCTTTCCAGAGTTGATGTGTCTCTTTCGGTGCATTTTCATTGGGATACGCACTTTGCTCAGTCAGCAGTTCTTTCACCAACTTCACAGCTGGATTGCTGTCTTGAGTGTCAGCCCATCTGTGGTGTGCTAATGGGTTGAGATTCACCTGTTGATGTTTCTGGTAGGCACTGGATTGATACTGTCCTACCTTGGGACGATGGAAGGCGGGTAGTTCAATTTCTTCAAGTTCTACCGGTTCTTCTTCCACGTCTCTCAAGTGCGGCATCCGGGATAAGGCGTCTGCATTTCCATTCTTTCGGCCTGCTCTATACTTGATCACGAAGTTGTAATTAGACAGCCGGGCTATCCATCGCTGTTCCAGCGCACCTAGCTTGGCTGTATCCAGGTGGGTCAATGGGTTGTTATCAGTATAGACGGTGAATTCTGCAGCTGCCAAGTAGTGTTTGAAACGCTCAGTCACAGCCCAGACTACTGCCAGTAGTTCTAACTTGAAGGAGCTGTAATTTTCAGGATTTCTTTCAGTAGGCCGGAGCTTTCTACTTGCAAAGGCGATGACTTTCTCCTTGCCTCCTTGCTTCTGAGATAGTACTGCTCCCAGTCCCACATTACTGGCATCTGTGTAAAGGATGAAAGGTTGATGGTAATCAGGGTATGCCAGAACTTCTTCTCCGGTCAATGCCTTCTTCAACTTTTCAAAAGAATCTTCCCTCTCATCACTCCACTGGACAGGAGGATTGCGATTTGAAGGCTTCTTCGACTGCCCTACCAGGATGTCTTGTAGAGGTGCTGCTAGCTTGGTGAACCCTTGGATGAATCTACGATAGTAACCCACCAGTCCCAGGAATTGCCTCACCTGTTTCACGCTGGTAGGTCTTGGCCAATCCCTTATTGCGGTTACTTTCTCGGGATCCGGTGCTACTCCTTCTGAACTTACAACGTGTCCCAGGTATTGTACCTTTGGCTTTAGAAGGTGACATTTTGATGGCTTGATCTTCATACCATACCGGGATAAGGCTTCGAACACTTCTGCCAGGTCTTGTAGATGTTGTTCGTAAGTCTTTGAGTAGACTATTACATCATCTAGGTACAGAAGGACGGTTTCAAAGTTCTTGTGTCCGAGACAGCATTCCATCAATCGCTGAAAGGTACCGGGTGCGTTGCAGAGTCCGAACGGCATACAATTAAATTCACAGAGACCCATTGGTGTGGTAAATGCTGTCTTCTCTTTATCTTCCTCAGCCACAGGGACTTGCCAATACCCACTTGTTAAGTCTAAGGTGGAAAAATAGTTAGCAGATCTTAAAGCAGCTAATGACTCTTCAATTCTAGGTAAGGGGTAGGCGTCTTTATGGGTAATGTGATTAATCTGCCGGTAGTCTACGCACATTCTCATGGTTCCGTCTTTCTTTTTAACTATTACCAGAGGGGCTGCCCAGGGGCTACAACTGTCTCTTATTACCCCGGCCTGTTTCATCTCTCTCAGCATGTCTTTAGCACATTGATAATGAGCGGGCGGTATGGGTCTATATCTCTCTTTTATTGGTGGGTGGTTACCGGTAGGAATTGTATGTTCTACCCCTTTAATCTGTCCGAAGTCTAATGGGTGTTTACTGAAGACCCGTTCATATTCTTCTACTAGTCGGTACACCCCTTGTTTTTGGTGGGTAGGTGTTGAATCTGTACCTATATGCAGCTGCTGACACCAATCTTCTAATTCTCCACTTGAACCATTGTCGTCCGCCTGACATGACGGATTCAAGGGCCCAATGGCTATGATGGCATTGTTGTCAACAGTGTATAGCTTGGCCATTGTAGCGTACCTTGGTAAAGTGACCTCTTCCTCTCCACAATTCAAAAGACGTATGGGCACTCTTCCCTGTGTACCTCGACTATTCCTCTAGCCGTTAATATTGTGGGTCTACTATCAGTGTACACAGGCTCTACCAAGGCTTGGTAATCTCGTCCTTTAATACCAATGGCTGCTCTACACCATACCAGCATTTCAGTTTTTGGAGGTATTACTATAGGAGTTGGGTCACTTACCCTCACACTGCCGATTTCTCCACCTGCAACCTCTACTTGTTGCTTCAGCACCAATGCTTTTATCTCTCTCCGGAGAATTCTCTGCTGGCAGGATTGGGCAGTTTCCGCAAATTGCTGTAAAATAGTAATAACCTCGGAAAAACAATTTTCTAAAACATTCATACCTATCAATACAGAAGGTTCCCGTCGGTTAACATCAACAATTATGATACCCTGATTCTTTAATTCTACTCTACCAATCTTAATGGTCATCTCTCTAAATCCTACTTGCGGTACCAATTTTCCATTACTAGCATATATACTTAGCTCAACATTAGATGGTCTTTTATCAATGTCTGAATCTGCCCAGTACCTCTTATAAAGGATATGTGGTATAGATGAAATCTGGGAACCAGTGTCCAACAAGGCATTGAGGGGAATACCGTCCAGCACGATGGGGATAATGGGACGTCCTCCGACGTACTTGTCGTGCCAGGATGTTGGGCCTTGAAAGTTCACTCCTGCGAAGCGGCCCGCATTCCCAGGGGATCCTTGTTTAAATCACAATTGCGGGCGATGTGGCCTGGCTTACGGCAACGGCGGCAAATAGGCTGTCCATCCGGCTGGTAACGGTCGTTGGGTCGTCCTCTCCACGCTGGGTATCTCTGGGGTCTCATCCAGGGAATATCCTCTCTGCGGTTCGCCAACTCCATCTTGGGTGTAGTCTGTGATTCTCTCATTTCCTGCATGGTTTTAGCCATTGAGGTGACAATGTCTGTTAGAGAGTCAAGCTTTTGCTGGAAAGCATCATTAGCACTGGCCTCCAGGGGCTTAACTGATGTCACTGGCACTCTCTGTTGTTGAGGGGTTTCTGTAATGGATTGCTCAGGATCCTGATCCCAAAGTGCCTCTGCCTGCTGGAGACGAATAGCGCTCTCCTTTAACTGGGCAAATGTCACTTCAGGGTCCTTGAAAGTCAGCATACTCGCATGCCCTCGATGAGAAGGGGTTAATAGTCCCTCAATGAATTGATCTTTTAGCAATTTATCAGCGCCAGTGTTAAACATTGGTTCAGCCAGTGTAAGCGCTTTAAGGGCCTCCTGTAAATTCAGGGCAAAGTCTCTCACATTCTCATTGGCCTTTTGTTTGCAATTGAAGAATTTGGTCTTTGCTTTGCTACCAGCAGTAGTTTCAAATACTGCCTTTAATCCAGCTAGAATATGCTCAGCAGTGTCTTTTAGATCAGCGGACCATGCTGTGACTTCTCGCTTGGCATTACCACTTAACTGTGCCATCAGCAAACCGACACGCTGAGCTTCTGCCATTGGAAACATGTTTAAATAGGCCAGCAGTTTTTCTTTAAAATCATCAAAAGTATTAGGCTTACCTTCATACACTGGAAGCCATGGAGCACCTGGGGTATATGGCATCAACATCGGCATAATGGGCGCTGCACCTTGCGCCGCTGTGCTGCCGAGCGCTCTGTTCTGTGATTCAGCTGCATTTGTGTCGCCGGGTGTTTCGGCGTCTCCGTGCTGCGACATGTTGCGCCCCCTTAGTTAATCCGGACCCTTCCGGTCCTCTGCTTCCGTCGGGATGGCGTATAATCGTTCTGCTGTGCAGCAGGATTGGTTTTCCCCTTTTGCCGACGTCAGAGCTCTCAGCTTGGTGCCGCCCACAAAGACACGCCCCCTGCTGCTTCTGCTCGCCGTGAGCTCAGTAATGGCGGAATCTGAAATTTTTCAGTCAGATCAGAGCTCAGGGCTATGACACAGTTCAAATAGCAGTCTCGTGCTGTGGCAGTTATGAGGTAATTAGTGATGATGCAATTTTACCTCAGAGGCTGGCGGCCATTTTGTTTCAATGTTAGTCAATGGGGAAAAGTCTATTTCAATGGTTTCCAATGGGAAAATCACTTTTTGATAAAAAAGTCAATTTTTCTCGGATTTTCTCACAATTTTCGGCATTAATCACGGCACACAGTACCCGATTTAACCAGGCACGGTAAATCCTGTTCGTGACGCCAAAGAGAGATGTGCCGCCCAGCTTAGGGGACCGGGATACCCGGCGCAGGGTCCCTTTCCTTGGGGGAGTCACTGGTGGCTGGACCCAGGCCGTGGCTCCAGGCTGGCACACTCCTAAAAGGGGGTATTTACAGGGGATTTAGAAGTTTATATAATTTATAAAGTTTGTAGATGTTATTGTCGTGACGCCACCCGGAATAATGTGGCTATATATGGCCACCGCTGTCTTGTACTGGCCAGGGGATGATGGTGAGAGGCAGCTGAGATGGTATAGCCCTTTTCCGGGTAGGGCTGTAGGGTCCCCTGGACAGGTGATGTTAAAGTTAATGATGGATGAAGATGGAAGTATGGTGAGGAGATGTTAAGGACACAGACACTTACTTGATTCACAGCAAATTCTCTTAGCGGTGATGGTCCCAATCCTGGATAGATGGTAGCTGTTAAATCAGAGGCTGAGGCACAGATGAGGTTTAACTGGTTTACTTTCAACCAAACTATAATACAACAAGTCCCGTCTCCGGAGTCTGCAATCGGGGTTCAGTTGCTCAGGCCCCACCGGGTCCTTTACCTCCTGCTTGCGCTGTCTATGTGGCCCTGCTGCCGTGTGTGAACTCGCTGCCGGCCCAAATCTGTCCTCTCTGGGTCCCACTCAACAGGCAACTTGAGTCCTTTGTCTCTCTCTGCTTACCCCCTCCGGGAGTACTGCTGAACTCTTAGTATGTTGCTGTGTCTGGCCCTGTGAAGCTTGTTGTTACCTCACGTTTTTCCGGTTGCTGTATTGTATATAACTAATGCAGCCACGGATCCGGTATCCGTATCTGCGCTTTTTATCTAGGGTAGATAATGATGCTACCCGATTCTGAAAGTGTTCCTCTTATCAGTTTTCTCCTCCTCAGACCGATGGCTTGGCCCTGGAAATTGTCAGCCAGTCCTCAGGAACTCAATGCAGCTCCTGTCACTCTGAGCTCGTGGCTCCAACTGTCTGAAAATTTACCTCAAACCAGTGTTTTATCTCTAGGGAAGTCTCTGGTGTCTCTGGAGCTCCCCCTACTGGCCAAAGGTGGTAGTGCAGTGGCTTGGCTTTCTAAGTGAGTGCAACTATTATGATCTTATACTGTGGCTAATACCCGCAGGGGCGCCACACATGTGTGGCACACCTGTGGGGGATTGCCACAGGATCCACCGGTGCAAGGAGGGAATTACACCTTGGTTCGCACAGCACACACCACCTTCCACCCCAGACCTGAAAGGGAGCTCTACTGGCTGTCTTTAGTCAGTTCCCCTTTAAAACATCCAGGCCTGAGGGGAGGAGTTAGCCAGTCCCTGTAGTTAGTTCCAGTTAGTGTGTGAGGAGACAGCTGGAGTGAGGAGCTGGCCGCTGGGAAGGATCCAGGCCCAGGACCAGGGACCACTGACAGCTGTGCACACCATAGGGAAAGGGTCAGAGGCAAGTGGAGAAAGAAGGGAACTGAGAAAAGGGAACCGGTTACTACAGCCCTTTAGTACACTGCTGACTGCATTTAGTGCAACAGCAAAATCCCGGAAGACTCAGGAGGAGTTCAGCCGAGGAGAGCAAGTAAGAGACGCTAAAACTGACCAAGCACAGGACCATGGGCCATAGGAAGAATAGGGACCCCGCAGAAGGACTTCATTGTCAGTTTAGAGCAAAGCCCAGAGAGGGTGAAGAAGCGGTGGGTTCAGGCTCAGGCAGGACTTACCCCACACCACAGAACACAAAGACAGAGGAGGTCTCATAACTTTCTTAGGTGAAAGTCCCAAGTTGCACCGGGGACCTGGTTAATACTCTGGACTGTACCTATTACCCTGTCATCAGTAAAAGGTACCGAAACAGCAATCCCTGTGTGTCTGTGTGTCTTTCTAACCGCTGCAACTCACCATTTTGTTAGCAAAGACTTAACTACTACTCCCTCATCCATCCCCGCTGCCCTGAGGTAAAATTCCACCTGTGGGGAGCTGTACCACACTCTGCTGCACCCACCATCACCTCAGCGGCCGGCTGCTGCGTTGGTATACCCATTACCAGGTACATAGGTGGCGTCACGTTAACAATCCCCTTATTCCCCCATCATTCCCCGCCATTAAGGGTCCAGGGCACGGGATCGGGGATCGACCAGCCGTGATCTCCCATCAAAACCGCCATCAGCCCCGGTACAGGTGTACCCCATACCCTGTCGACCGCCGCGCATGTGTTTGTTGATATTGCTTGATCTAGTCTATCAACTGCCCCTTTTGTGGCTTTATAATCTAATATCATGTCCGGCTTTCTGTCTTCTTGATTACTTAATGCATTGTTATGGGGCATTGTGCTCATTAGAATTTCATGGTTATTTTTTTTTGGGAATGTAAGACACAACTGTTGTATCTCCAGGAAAGTAAAAAGTGGAACTCTACACATCTCTTTTACTAAGGATACCTTGCGGCAGTTCTGGCTTGTTTTTCCTTATAGTACCCAGCATGATAAGCTGTCTTTTTCATAACATCGGGCCCAATTGGTAGGATGTGAAAAAGTTGTCACGTGACATTTTATCCTTTTAGTTCATGACTCAAATTGAGCACAACTCGCAAATCCTGATTTTTTTTAAAGTGAAACTACTTGTGTCCTCTCTCACAGAATTGAAAGAGAAATGACTGGATGAGTACTTGCTCACTGATAAGAACAATGAATCCTCCACCCTTTTGAATAATGAGATGAAGTATACAGAAAAACAAATGCAATTTGCAGTCAGAAATAATTAGTGACCTGTTGAACAGTATAAAATGTTATTGGGTCATATTGACCCAAACAGTACAAGTGTAACAATCAGCGTGTAGCAAAAAGTAAACAAAAAACACTTATAGTAAGAACCCCTCAAATGAGGAAAAGTCAATTAATCACAAATTTCAGATTGACATAATAAATTATCTGTAGGGTCTCAATTTCATTTCGGGTCATATGGACCTGAATAGAACAGCAGGGTTAATAGGGTTAATAGGGCTAATACAGGGATCCCAACTGATACAAATAATAAGTGTCCTACTTTAAACCCAGGAAAAAATAAAAGGGTAATCTAGTTTCCACTGATGTTTTCTTTTGTCAGGTTCATAATAGCAATTAATATAGGCATTCCTCTCTCATTCTCTCAACGAGTGAGTTCTAGTCAAATAGTTAAAGATTACAATCTTTAATCTTTTTTAAAAATAGCATTCTCTCATTTGTATGCAAACATTGTTGGTAGGACTATATTATACTTGCATAGCAAAACAGAGAACTGGTATATATTTTATTCTATACTTATACAAAGCATGGTCATGGAAACCACACAAATCACTTGATAACACAAAATAAAGGGACTAAAGTTTATAAACCACACTAGTCACTTTTTCACTCTTCATTCGCCTATTTTATTAAAATTTACCATATTTTTTTTATTATAAGATGCACTTTCCTTCCCCCAAATTTTGGGGGAAAGTGGGGGATGCATCTTATAATCCAAAACTACTAGCTGTGCTGTAGGGGGGGCTCTAGGGAGTGTGTCCGGGGGCTGTAGGAGGCTGGCACAGGCTGCAGCTGGGGTCTTTGGTTCTGTGGATCCGCTCATTATGCTCATGTAATATAAACTGCATACCCATGTCTATCACCAGCGGTGGGAGCGGCGCATATTACATTGACCTAATGAGCGGGGCCACAGATCAGCGTCTGCAGCACTGAGCGATCCTGTGTGGATAGTCATTGCTTACCATGCATCTTTCATGGAAAGTACTGACTTTTCTGGCAATGGATTGTCATATTCACCTCTCTCCATATCGCACCCTGGAGCTGTCAACATCCCTGCTGTCTGTGCTGTGCTGGCATCTGATAATGTGAGCGACACAGCACAGTAATGTCATCACTGTGCGCTTCTCCTGTGACCAGATGCCTGGGATCAGCAGACAACATCGATGGTGACAGCTACAAAAAGCAATATGGAGAGAGGTAAGTATGATCGTTTATTATTTTTCAAGTGTGCACCACCATTGGGGCCATATCCTGCATGAGGGGCTGTGTATAGCATGAGGGCCATATCCTGCAAGGGGGGCTAGGTACAGCATGGGGGTATACTACCATGGGACCATATCCTGCATGGGGGCTGTGTACAGCATGGAGTGCTGTACCAGCATAGGAGGCCATATTCTGCATGGGGGCTGTGTACAGCATGTGGGCTATATCATTCATGGGGGGCTATGTACAGCATGAGGTGTGTACCACCATGGGGACCGTATCCTGCATGGGGGCTGTGTACAGCATGGGGGGTGTGTACCAGCATGGGGGGGCCACATCTTGCATGGGGGGCTGTGTACAGCATGGGTGGTGTTCCACCTTGGGGGCCATATCCTGCATGTGGGGCAGTGTAAAGGCACTGGGGAGTGTGCACCAGCATGGAAGGCCATATCCTGCATGGGGGGCTGTGTACAGGATGGGGGGTGTATAACCATGGAGTCTATATCCTGTATGGGGGGCTGTGTACAACATGGGGGGTTGTACCAACATGGGAGGCCATATCTAGCATGGGGGCTGCGTACAGTATGGGGGGCTGTATACCAGCATGGGGCGGCCAAACATAGCATGGGGGACTGTTTATCAGGATGGGGGGCTGTGTACCTGGATGGTGTGCTGTGTACTAGGAGGAGGGTATGTATCAGAATTGGGGGTCCATGTACAGCATGGGGGACTGTGTACCAGGATAGGGGGCTGTAAACCAGCATGGGGGCACCTTGTGTACAGCATAGGGGGCACCTTATATACTGATTGTAAGACAAACACTGGCATTATAATACTGACCCCATTTAACATTAAAAATTATTATTTTTCCTCTTTTCTGTCACCAAATTTGGGGTGCGTCTTATAATCCAGCTTGTGTTATAAAGCGAAAAATACAGTACATTTTTTTTGCTGTACTACATCTTTCATGCGGTCTTTTTACATAAAAATCCGGGACAACCTGCTGCTATATATTTCTATATTAAATACACTTGTCACTATTCATCATGGGTAATACACTAGTGTTCCTTATAGAATCATAAATTAGTAGAGTTCGAGGGACCTCTTGGGTCATCTGGTCCTACCTCCTGCTCAAAGCAAGATTCACTAAATTATCCCAGGCAGATGTCTGTGCAGCCATACCACTAAATATAAATTGTCTCAATTTGCATTGTTTGTGCTGTGATTGCTCTGTGATATCTTTGTGGCATTTGGTTAAATAGTGACAAGGCCATTGAAATCCATCATAGCATTGCAAAAAAATAGGGGGGGGACAAGAGGCGCAATAGTGCCCTTATCACTAGACACTGATTTGTGCAAAGGTGAGTAATCAAATCCACTCACCTAGTCCAGTTGTGAGACCCACAACTGGTTTGAGAGCTTGTCAGTAATATCCTGATGGCTGCTGCTGGACTTCCACTGACCACACTCACATGTAGATGCAACTTGATGCTTGGGGAAGAAAAGTGTACAACAGTCCGCGCTGCCAGGATCACTCACTTCAATAAATGCACGAGCAGTGGTTGTTCAAACAGATCCTTCTTTATTCCGACGCGTTTCAGTGCCCTCCTGATTGATGAAGGTGCCAGGAGGGCACTGAAACACGTCTGAGAATAAGAAGGATCTGTTTGAACAACCACTGCTCGTGCATTTATTGAAGTGAGTGATCCTGGCAGCGCGGACTGTTGTACACTTTTCTTCCCCAAGCATCATAGCATTGCACTCCTTTCTTATCTTGAAATTTCTCTAGCTGACCTTTTATCATTGAAAACATTTTTTTTGAATCATATGAAAATAAAATATTACATTTTTTTGTTTGGTGGATGATCCCATGTTATTTCATTTATTCTATTTTGTATGTTTGCATACACCTAAAATAGATGTAGAAATAATATTGAATTGACTGTCTCCTCCCCTATTTCTTTTACATGGCTGCTCAGTTTATATAGTATATACGGAAGGACTCAGTATCCAAAGTGTACAAATAATCATGTAGCCAGTGTCTCTCATCACCTTGGTGCCTCTCAATGTCCAACATGCCCAACCGTATTCTTGGTTACCTGCCCCCACATCACATATAGTCAGTGACTCTATGCCTAGCTTTTGGGTATATTCATGCAGAAAAATCAGATCTTGATTTGAAATATGATCTGTGTCAGAAATGTAAGGCTGTCCCACAAGTTTCTCCAGTGGACTTGCAATTTGCACTACTATGGATTGGACACCGGTTAGCCTCAATCAGTATGACAAATGGATGGAGGAAACCCATGTAAACATAGAGAGAACGTTCAAACCTCTTAATATTATATGATACTTGATGGTAGAATGTAAGCCATTGTGTGATCATTGATGAAACCGAATTCCATTTCACCTGCTACTTGGGTCAGATAGAATCCACTTTCTACATTTAACATGCATATTTACACTCAATTCTTCTTAAAAAATCTGTAACTACTTTCCACCGTTTACAGACAGATTCTATAGCCCTTCAGAAAATGAGAAAACTTGGAAAGATTTGAAATTCAGCCTTCATGTTTCACCACGGAGAATGATAATTCAAGGATTACAGAAAGGCGAGGAGCCAAACTAGTCCCTGAGCTCTACTTTTCTTTAAACAAGTAATCCATGGTTTGGAACATGTGTCATAATGGGGTTACATTTTAGAGCATACCTATACTAATGGCCACTTTACACGTCCCAACATCGTTTCGATGTTGGATACAACGGCGCGGGAGCGCGCATTTTTTGGGCAGAAATCCAAGATCGCATAGGAGATGTTACACAGGCGATATCGGCAGGCAACGCAACTGCGATGTCTACACCACCTTGTACGTGCGACCCAGGAACGACCATTTAACATGGGAGAGAATAGGGGAAGTTGTACTCCAAATCGTTGTTGGGCTGTCACACAGCACGATCCGGCCACATCGTCCTTCCAATATCGGGCAGTTGGAGAAGCAGCTCATTTCTTCCCCGATATGGTTTTGGCATCATTCTTGCATCGAATTGTACATTTACACCACACAACGCACGAACGATATCGGGGCCAACGTACGAACCACGTGACTTTTTATCGGAGTTGGACGCCGATATCGGGACGTGTAAAGTGGCCATAAGATTAAATATACTTGATGCTGTATATCTTCAAGACCTATTAAAAACAAATGCAAAATCTGTGGCCCTGGCCCAAACTACTATGCCCTTGATGAACTACCATCAGTAGCTTGGTGTTTATAGCTTTTATTGAGGCAAAAAAATAGGTATTATGGTCAGGAACATTTTAGTGTTCCTATTCATGCAGTGTGTTGTTGGCACTGTACAAATTATTATATATTGCCTAAAAAACAATAGTTGCTACAAGCATTTCATATTTTTTAATAATTATTGCATTAAAAGGAGGAAGTTGAGGAATAAATTGCCATACCCGGCACCTGCATACAATTCATCCTCTGGATGATCTGAAGGGGGTGATCACATGGCTATGGCCTATTCTAACAATAAGCTATCAATACTTTGGAGGAGTTTACTAAATGTTTCTATAAAGTGCAATGTACTGCCAATATAAAGAATATAGTGTATTTAGTAATTATGTGGTTATGTTGTTTTTAAAGAAGATGTTTTATAATTTGCATGCTATTTTACAATCTTGGTAGTTGGTAAAATCTTATGTAGCTCCTTAAATGCTAGATTAAGTCCTTGGATCAAACACCCATGTAAATGAAATCTAATACTGGTAACTTGACTTTCCATGTCTTCCAAGAATGGAATCCAAATCCATTTAAACATATTTGTAGAAATAACTTTCACTGGCAGAGAATCCCTTAGGTCTAGACACACAGGATATCCTCTTGTTATTCTTACAATCTTTGTATTTATCTGTTGTATCTCATGGCAGCAGCCAATGGCCTAAAATAACAAATATGGTAAGTATACCGTATAAGCACATACTCACCTATTAAGCTCCCTGCTTATCCAATGCTGCCAAATGGTTGACCATTTCCTGTTCACTATTAACATTGCTGCAGCGAAGATATACTGTAGCAACAAGTGAATACTACAGCCATTCACTGACATTACTAATTGAGTTAGGCTAGGGTCACACAAAACCCCTGGATCCGTTTTTGGCATCAGTTTTTGTACTTTTTTTTCTAAGTCCAAAAGCTGATGCAAAAAACACATTATCTATTATATAATCGCGAATCGGAAAAGCGCCCCTCCGCGCGCTACTTCCGGCGTGGTCATGTGGATACGAATTTAACATTGGGCGCGAAGCGCCCAATGCTGCGCGAGCAATGGCCGCGAGGCCATTGCGAGCCGCTGGCCCAAAATCGATCCACAGGCCCGGCTACAACCTTAGCGATTTACCGCTCAGGTAGCGCGAGCAATGGCCGCGAGGCCATTGCGAGTCGCTGCCTGAGCCGCAAATCGCTACCCGGGACCATGGAGCGGAGGCGGCACTGCCGCCTCCGCTCCCGCTACCCACAATTCGCCACCCCCCCCCTATGTCCGCACAGCCCGACCCCTATGTCCGCACAGCCCGACCCCTATGTCCGCACAGCCCGACCCCTATGTCCGCACAGCCGGACCCCTATGTCCGCACAGCCCGACCCCTATGTCCGCACAGCCCGACCCCTATGTCCGCACAGCCCGACCCCTATGTCCGCACAGCCCGCCCCTATGTCCGCACAGCCCGACCCTATGTCCGCACAGCCCGCCCTATGTCCGCACAGCCCGCCCCTATGTCCGCACAGCCCGCCCCCCTCGCCCTCCTATGTCCGCACAGCCGCCCTGCCCCCCTATGTCCGCACAGCCCGCCCCCTATGTCCGCACAGCCCGCCCCCTATGTCCGCACAGCCCGCCCCCTATGTCCGCACAGCCGCCCCTATGTCCACAGCCGCCCTATGTCCGCACAGCCCGCCCCCTATGTCCGCACAGCCCACCCCCTATGTCCGCACAGCCCACCCCCTATGTCCGCACAGCCCACCCCCTATGTCCGCACAGCCCACCCCCATGTCCGCACAGCCACCCCGCAAAAACACAACCCCCACTAATGTCCACACAGCCCCCCCATGTCCGCACATACTTACATGTCTTCTTTGTCATCTGATCCTCCGTCCGGCCAGGCGTCCTCTTCCTCCGGCCCCGGGGGTCTTCTCGCTTCTTTCAGCCATCTCCGCCTCTTCGTCCGGCCCCGGGGATCTTCTGTCTTCTTTTCGCTAACTTCCACCTCCGACGTCCTCTTCCTTCTCATTAAGATAGAATGGACGAAAAATCCGCCATTCTACCTTAATGAGATCTGAGGACCTCTTCTGATTGGTCGCTGTATACTGCCCTCAGCCAATCAGAAGAGCCCCTCAAAACTGAGACGCAGTTCTCATTCAGGTCCGCCTTTTTTTCCCCATTGACATACATTACCGGTGTGTCGGCGATTTTATGGCCGCCCACCTGGTTCTATTTGTCGGCCCTAAAATCGCGGACACACCGCTAATGCATCTCTATGGGCAGTCAGCCCGATTTCGGATTGAACGCCGACCAATCAGAATTCGAGCTGACTGCCCATAGACATGCATTAGCGGTGTGTCCGCGATTTTAGGGCCGACAAATAGAACCAGGTGGCAGGCCATAAAATCGCCGACACACCGGTAATGTATGTCAATGGGGAAAAAAACAAGGCGGACCTGAATGAGAACTGCGTCTCACTCTGACTTACAAAAATAAATAAATTTAATAATAAAAATAATAATTAAAAAATAATTTAAAAATAATAAAAAATTAAATTAAAAATAATAAATAATTAAATAAAAATAATAATAATAAAAAAAAAAAAATGCGGACCTGAATGAGAACTGTGTCTCACTCTCACTTAAAAAAATTAATAAATTAAATAATAAAAAAAATAATTTAAAAATAATTAAAAAATAATAAAAAAATAAATAAAAAATATTAAATAATTAAATAAAAATAATAATAAAAAAAAAAAAAATGCGGACCTGAATGAGAACTGTGTCTCACTCTCACTTAAAAAAATAAATTAATTAAATAATATAAAAAATAATTTAAAAATAATTAAAAAATAATAAAAAAATAAATTAAAAATATTAAATAATTAAATAAAAATAATAATAATAATAAAAAAAAAAAAAAAATGCGGACCTGAATGAGAACTGTGTCTCACTCTCACTTAAAAAAATAAATAAATTAAATAATATAAAAACTAATTTAAAAATAATTTAAAAATAATAAAAAAATAAATAAAAAATATTAAATAATTAAATAAAAATAATAATAATAAAAAAAAAATTGCGGACTTGAATGAGAACTGTGTCTCACTCTCACTTAAAAAAAAAAATAAATTAAATAATAAAAAAAATAATTTAAAAATAATTAAAAAATAATTAAAAAATAAATTAAAAATAATAAATAATTCAATAAAAATAATAATAAAAAAATTAAATATATGCTAATTATATCAGCCCTTTCAGCGGACCTGAAAGAGAACTGGGTCTCAGCCTAAATAATAAATTTAATAATAAAAAAATTAATTAAAATATAATAAAAAAATAAATAAAAAATAATACATAATTTAATAAAAAATAATAATTAAAAAATAAAATGCTAATAATAATGATATTACTGCTAATAATAATTCTATTAATGCTAATAATTATGCTATTAATGCTATTAATAATGTTATTAATGCTATTATTAATGCTAATAATGCTATTATTAATGCTATTAATGCTAATAATAATGTTATTATTGCTATTAATAATGTTATTAATGCTATTATTAATGCTAATAATGCTATTATTAATGCTATTAATGCTAATAATAATGCTATTAATGCTATTAATAATGCTATTAATCGTATTAATTCTGCTATTAATGCTAATATTTATCCTATTAATGCTATTAATGCTAATATTTATCCTATTAATGCTATTAATAATGCTATTAATGCTATTAATTATGCTATTATTGCTATTAATGCTAATATTTATCCTATTCATGGTATTATTAATGCTATTAATGCTAATAATAATGCTATTAATGCTAATAATAATGCTATTAATGCTATTAATAATGTTATTAATGCTATTATTAATGCTAATAATGCTATTATTAATGCTATTAATGCTAATAATAATGTTATTAATGCTATTAATAATGCTATTAATGCTATTAATTATGCTATTAATGCTAATATTTATCCTATTAATGCTATTAATGCTAATAATAATGCTATTAATGCTATTAATAATGCTATTAATGCTATTAATTATGCTATTAATGCTATTAATGCTAATATTTATCCTATTCATGGTATTATTAATGCTATTAATGGTAATAATAATGCTATTAATGCTATTAATGCTAATAATAATGCTATTAATGCTATTAATAATGTTATTAATGATATTATTAATGCTAATAATGCTATTATTAATGCTATTAATGCTAATAATAATGTTATTAATGCTATTAATAATGCTATTAATGCTATTAATTATGCTATTAATGCTAATATTTCTCCTATTAATGCTATTAATGCTAATAATAATGCTATTAATGCTATTAATAATGCTATTAATCTATTAATGCTATTAATTATGCTATTAATGCTATTAATGCTAATATTTATCCTATTCATGGTATTATTAATGCTATTAATGCTAATAATAATGCTATTAATGTATTAATGCTAATAATAATGCGATTAATGCTATTAATAATGTTATTAATGCTATTATTAATGCTAATAATGCTATTATTAATGTTATTAATGCTAATAATAATGCTATTAATGCTATTAATAATGCTATTAATGCTATTAATTATGCTATTATTGCTATTAATGCTAATATTTATCCTATTCATGGTATTATTAATGCTATTAATGCTAATAATAATGCTATTAATGCTATTAATGCTAATAATAATGCTATTAATGCTATTAATAATGTTATTAATGCTATTATTAATGCTAATAATGCCATTATTAATGCTATTAATGCTAATAATAATGCTATTAATGCTATTAATAATGCTATTAATGCTATTAATTATGCTATTAATGCTATTAATGCTAATATGTATCCTATTAATGCTATTAATAATGCTATTAATGCTAATAATAATGCTATTAATGCTATTAATAATGTTATTAATGCTATTATTAATGCTAATAATGCTATTATTAATGCTATTAATGCTAATAATAATGCTATTAATGCTATTCATAATGTTATTAATGCTATTATTAATGCTAATAATGCTATTATTAATGCTATTAATGCTAATAATAATGCTATTAATGCTATTAATAATGTTATTAATGCTATTATTAATGCTAATAATGCTATTAATGCCAATAATAATGCTATTAATGCTATTAATACTGTTATTAATGCTCATAATACTGCTAATAATGCTATTAATACTGCTATTACTGCTAATAATAATGCTATGGCTTATATTATTGCTATTGATGATGCGATTATTATTTAAAAATCTTTACAAAAACAATAAACATATTTTAGATACCCGATGCATTTGCATCAGGCTAACAGCTATAACTACTATAATCAAATTAATGCACGTTCTAGAATCCCGATGCATTTGCATCGGGCTCACAGCTAGTATGTTAATAAAACACTATCCGTTTTTTCTGCACCCAAAAACGTTGATAGGAACGTTTTTGGGTGCAGTAAGAAACGGATCTGTTTTTTAAAGCATTGTTTATGGAAAAATGTCAAAGTCCCAAAAACGCAGAGCTGCACAGGAGGGTCAAAAAGCACCCTATGCCACCAATGATTATTTTTTATTTATTACACATCAGCAAGGCTGTATGCAAGGGGCTGATTCAATATTAAAACTTTACCCTTGCTCCTTTTTTACCTATGGACAGAAGTGCAGTTTACTATAAGAGCGGATTAGGCAACCATTGACTTCTGTGAAACTCTGAAATGGCTTGCGACATAAAAGGATGCACGAATTCAACATATATTTGCATGAAAGTCTGTGCCCTTAACAGCTGCATTCATTTGTAGGAACAGCATTAGGTTAGTTTTCAACAAAGGGCACTTCTTCTGTGTGGTGTCACTAAGGAGGCACTGTTGCTGTGAAAAGTGCACTAAAAGGGCATTATTACTGTTTGGGTAGCACTAAGAAAGCACTGCTACTGTATGATGACACAAAGGGCACTATTATTGAATGGAGAACATTACTACTGTGTGTGAAAAAGATTGGGCCACTGTTAGTGTATTGAAACATTAAGGGGGCACTATTACTGAATGGAAGCTACTAAAGGAGCACTATTACTTTATGGGGCGCAATGAGGGACACTATTACTGTTTTGGTATAATGGGGGGCAATATTACTAAGTGTGATACAAAGGGGGCAAAATTACTGTGCAGGACACATTTTTAGGCATTGTACACAAAGGGGCTAGGCAGTATATTTGTGTGGGGCACTATTACCAAATGAATATTATTATTATATATTATAGCACCATTTATTCCATGGCGCTTTACTTGTGGAAAGGGGCATACATAGACAAGTGCAGTGTTATAAGGGAGGCTAGAGAGCAGGAGGTTGCAGAAGTCAAGGTGGGAGATGACAAGTGCATGCACTAGTGTTTTGGAAGATTCTTGGTTAAGGAATGTACGGATCCGGGAGATATTTTTGAGTTGGAGTCAGTAGGAAGTGGAAAGGGGTTGGATATGTGGTTTGAAGAAGGAAGCAGAGTCGAGGTTTACTCTGAGGCAGGGAGCATGCAGGACTAGGGAGACTGAGCAGCCATTGACTTTGATGTTAAGGTCTGGTGGAGGGGTAGAGTCAGCTGAAGGAAAGATGATGAATTCTGTTTTGTACATGTTCAGTTTTCAAAACAAATAGAAAAGAAGGATGAAATAGCTTACAGACATCTTAGGATTTTGGTTAGTAGGGTGGTGATAACAAGTCCAGAAAGGTAGATCTGCATGCCATAGGTGTTGAGAGGAAACTAAAAGCCTGGGTCTCTATGAGGTGTCCCACACCAAAGGTGTAGATGGAAACGAGCAATAGTCCTAGAATTGAACCTTGATGGACATCGACAGATAGGGGACGAAAAGAGGAGGTAGTGTGAGAGGAAGATGCTGAAAGTCCATTCTATAGGTATGCAGAAATCCAGAAAAACAAAGATTTTCACATCCACCTTATGTATATCAGAGCCTGTATGATGTTCTGTATAAAACCTCATACTGCTTCCTTTAATTTCTTTTACTCTTCATGCAACCATTTAACATGTTAACTCAATATTTATTTCAGGAACTATAACTGTAGCTTGTGACTCTATTGTAACTACAATGTTTTTTAATGCTTCTTTCGTTTCCCTCATTACCCTTACTTTGTAAACCCCCCTTTTTCTCCCTTCTTTTGTACCCCATTATCTGTATGTTGTTTTTAGAAAAATGTCAATAGAATATATTGTGTACAGAAATCCAGAAGACGGCCAGGTCTGTGATACCAAGAGATGAGAGAATCTGAAACAAGAGTGAATGGTCCACAGAGTCAAATGGAGAAGACAGTTCGAGGAGGAGGTGGACAGAGTTGTGTCGCTTGGCTTTGGTGCTTAGTAGGTCATTGGTGACTTTAATATTAGAGCAGTTTCAGTTGAATGATGTGGTCAAAAGACAGATTGTAACTGGTCCAAGAGGGACCATGTGGAGAGGTAGGACATATATTTAGTACAGATCCCCATTTATGCCAAAATTGGTCCTGCTGTAATTTTAATTTGCACATTACATGATGCCTCTATTCTTTTACTTTTCTTAGGCAATTGAGCCACTGCACATAAGAAGTGGATCTTCCTTTTTTCTTCACCTAGCATGATTTAGCAAAATGCATTTCAAAAAGGGTTTTGGTGATTAAGAACTCTTTCTTTGCACATTCACTTATGTAATACTAAGACTTGTTTTTTTAAAGACCTCACTTGGTTTTCTTATCCACCTCGTTTGTCAATAGTCTCATATGGCCCAGCGAAAAGGTACTATTTTAATTCATCATCAAGTTAGGTTATATAGAGTGGCATATACGTATCTTTAACACTTGTGAAACGTATCACTAGAACTCTGAACCGGTCTTCCTATAGAGTCCTGATATCTGAGACACCGATTTCTCATGATTAGAATTCTCACTAAGTCACTTTCTACTGGTAAGCATGCATGATACATGCTATATAGTATCCCGCCTCCTTTATTTCTTGCAATTATATACCTAATTTCTCCCTGTTCTTGAAACTGAATTCTTCTCTGTGTCCTTTGTACTTTTTCCCCCTTAATTCCCATATACACCATTGCTGATTTCACACTTCACATACCGTTATGTGAACTAACGGTTTTCTCTTGACACTACTTATAGGTAGAATCGGGCCCCTATAGCCGAACTGCATATCAACAAATGTTTGACCATTGTCTAGAGAGGTAGGAGTCCTTACCTATTATGCTTATATGTTTTTATTAATTTAAACATTGTATGTGAATGTAACATGTAGTGTGCTTTTTCTTTTAACAGCCATGTCATACCATGTTGACAATGAGTATATTCATGTTACTTATATTTTCTGTATCATTCTTTATTCCGAAAAAACAGTTTCCGTGAAGAAGGCGTTATACACCTAAACGTTGAATAAACTGTTCTATGTGCCTCAGTTCCTCAGTCAGACTGTTGTGCTAAGGTTACCTGTTGATTGTGTAGGTTTTTCTATCCATGAGGGGGAAGGGGCAATTTGAGAGCTGTAGTTTTATGATATTGCATCATTTAAGGAAGCTACATCTGCAAAAGGGAGCAGGTAGTCAGAAACTGCATGTAAATCAAGGTGTTTTCAAGATGATATTTCTAAGAGTGTGTGTAAATTTGTGGAGATGGGACTGTGCACTTGAAAGGAAGAGAATGTAAGTAGGTTGTGGTCAGACAGGGGGAGAGGGGAGTGTAAGAGGTTAGATAGGAAACAGAGTCAGCTGAAGATTAGGTCCAGCATGTGGCCATCTTTGTGAGTAGCTGAGGAGAACCACTGAGCGAGTGTGAAGGAGGATGTGACTCGCCCCCAAGGCCATAGGGTACTCGGATCCGGGCTATTCGGTCTCTGGATCACGGGGGCTGAGACCTGGCTCTGTGGCCTTGTGGAGTCACTTAAAATTGGGGAAAATTGTTTAGGGATAGATTACGTGACGCCACCCGTGGTTTCCAGCTATGGGTAGCCGCAACTGCTGCAGGACCTCTGTGGATGATGTACAGGCAGCTGGGATGCGGCGGCTTCCCCAAAGACAATGAATGTTGTGATAGTATTTGACTTGTACAGGCATGAATTCAGTTTCGGCTGCTTTACCACTGGAATAACACAGTCTCACACAGTTCTGCAATTCTGTACCCAGGTTTACTCACATCAAGTCTCAACAGGTCATATGATATTACACAATCTCTCAGATAAGCTCTGGCCTGTGTAGTACTTAAGAAACTGAGGCTGCAAGTATGAGATCCTCGGTGGTGTGCCTCTCGCTGCCTTTCTGTGGTCCTGTTCTTCAGCGCTTCTGCCTGACTGCATCTCCTTTCAGTGTCTCTGAGCACAGAGCTCCGATCCAGCAGCCATGGGTCATGTCGGCCGACTTGTACCTGTCACCTAACCCTCATTTGGCTGCTTTCTCGGGGATGCGCCAGGTGTCAGCCACAGCTCCTATGAAGCTCGTGGCCTCCAGTTCAGTGGTTTGGGTGTTGGACTCCCGCGCCGCGTTCAGGATTGGTCTCTGCTTCTAGACCAAACCCCTCCACCTGGTATCGCCAGTCCCGGATTCGGGTGCACGGGCCGCTCTCGTTTCACTGGTGCCCCTAGGGTTCCTTCCTTTTTTTTCCCAGGATAAGCCTCCTTCTGCTCAAGTCCCCTGATTCTCAGTTCAAAGCCTGCATCTGTCTCGTGCTGTAGAGCCAACTTGCTCTCCTCCATCTCCCACTCTTTCTCTCGCTGTGCTCTACAGTCTCGCTGTTCTCTGCTCCACTCTGCACTACTGTCTGTACTTCTCCTTCTCACTCGACTAGACCTCAAACTGCAACTGCAACTTTCTTCCTTCTACCTCCCACCCACACTTTTCTACCCTATTCTCGTCCCTTGGACTGGGTCCTCCCTACAGCAGGTCCAGCCATGGTCCCTAACTAGGGTCTACATGTTTGGGTGTTTGGTGAGGATCCCATACCTAACATCCCCATTTCCCAACCATAGGAATACCACACCCATGGCTTGGGTGCAGTACCTCTCTTAGCGTCAGACCAGGGAACAGATGCAGCTGAAGATTAGGTCCAGCATGTGGCCATCTTTGTGAGTAGCTGCAGAGGATCATTGAGTAAGTCTGAAGGAGGATGCATCCGTCTGGCGCTTTTTCAAAGGTAACTATTGTAAGGGGGCAGCAGGCACAACAATTGCAGAAGTAGATGAATGGTATTATTGAAGGGGCAGGAGGATGCAAAGTTTGTTTAGATGATGTGGAAAGGAGGAGATTTAAAAACATTTAGTCAGCCACCTCTACAGAAATCGATTGCTTGGGAAACATGTTTTGGAGTGAAAGTGAAATACTTCAATAGGAGAAAATGCCACCTTATAGTCATCAGATTTTGCTTATAAAACTCTCAGTGGGCCTAGTCCTAATCTGGAAAAAGCTAGTAAATATGCCGTTTGGCTGATATTAGGGATGCAGGCCCAGGACTAAAATCACTACAGCAGGACATAGCTCCTAGCAACCAGTAAAATGACTGCTGTAAGAAAAAAGCTAATAGGAATGTAGCAAAAGCCAGACAAATGTTTGTGGTAGGGGACTTTACAGTATGTACGGAAAGTATTCAGACCTCTTTACATTTTTCACTCTTTGTTTCATTGCAGCAATTTGGTAAATTCAAAAAAGTTCCTTTTTTTCTCACTAATGTACACTCTGCACTCCATCTTGACTAAAAATAACAGACATGTAGACATTTTTGCAAATTTATTAAAAAGAAAAGCTGAAATATCACATGGTCATAAGTATTCACACCCTTTGCTCAGACACTCATATTTAAGTCATACGCTGTCCATTTCCTTGTGATCCTCCTTGAGATGGTTCTACTCCTTCATTAGAGTCCAGCTGTGTTTAATTAAACTGATATGACTTGATTAGGAAAGGTACACACCTGCTTATATAAGACCTCACAGCTCGCAGTGCATGTCAGACCAAATAAGAATCATGAGGTCAAAGGAACTGACCAAGGAGCTCAGAGACAGAATTGTGGTAAGTCACAGATCTGGCTAAGGTTACAAAATAATTTCCGCAGTACTGAAGGTTCCTAAGAGCACATTGGCCTCCAAAATCCTTAAATGGAGTAAGTTTGGGACCACCAGAAGTCTTCTTAGACCTGGCCATCCAGCCAAACTGAACAATTGTGGGAGAAGAGCCTCGATGATAGAGGTAAAGAAGAATACCAAGATCACTGTGGCTGAGCTACAGAGATGCAGTAGGGAGATGGGACAAAGTTCCACAAAGTCAACTATCACTGCAGCCCTCCACCAGTCGGGCCTTTATGGCAAAGTGGCCCGATGGAAGCCTCTCCTCAGTGCAAGAGATAGGAAAGCCCGCATAGAGTTTGCAAAAAAACACATAAAGGACTCTCAGACTATGAGAAATAAGATTGTCTGGTCTGATGAGACAAAGATAGAACTTTTTGGTGATTATTCTAAGCAGTATGTGTGAAGAAAACCAGGCTCATCACATGAAATGAAACTGAACAAAACAGAAAACTGCTCATTACCTGCCCAATACAATCCCAACAGTGAAATATGGTGGTGGCAGCATCATGCTATGGGGGTGGTTTTCAGCTGCAGGAATGGGACGAGTGGTTGCAAATGAAGGAATCATGAATGCGGCCAAGTACAGATATATCCTGGATGAAAACCTCTTCCAGAGTGCTCTGGACTAGAGATGAGCGATGTTCGATTCGAAATGTTCGCCAATCTCAAACTTGAGCTGTTTTGGGCGGTGTTCGAGTTATTCGACGAATGCGAACAATTAGCTTCAAATTCAGCAGTTCGAGGTTATGTTCGATAACAGTTCATTCACCAAAAGGACCCTACAAAGTGGTCTGGGGACAGAAGTAAAGGCTGAAATGGGGGCATGATTGTTTAAAAGCCGGCGGTAAAAAGTCGCGGCTTTTACACAATCATTCAGCCCGATCCTCTGCCCTCCGCAGCTTCCCAACCGAATCCTGAGTTAGGACCGGGGAAAGCGCAGCACCAGGGATTGGGGAGTGAAGGACTAGGGCAGGGAAGCCGGCGGCAGTGAGAAGACTTCAACGCCGGCTTTCCTGCTCTGTGCTGCGCTCCCCGCTCCCTGATGCCCCCTCCCCGCTCCCTGGAGCTGTTCCCCATGAGGGGGCATCAGGGAGCAGGGAGCGCAGCACAGAGCAGGAAAGTCGGCGGTGAAGTCTTCTCACCGCTGGCTTTCCCACCAGCTATTTCAAATGATCAGCTGATGCAAATCAGCTGTTGATTTGAAGTAGCCGTGGTGCTGTCAGGGTTCATGTGAGTTCATGCAGCATAAACTCACATGAATGTTTCCACAGCCACCCAGCGCACAGCTCAGCTACATCTCTGGTAGAGGTTCTCTACCAGAGATGTAGCTGAGCTAAATAAGAAATCTGGATTGGACTACGTCAGACTGAAGATAATTTTTTAATAAAGATGGAGTCTAAAGGCCATGTTACACGAGGCGACATCGCCCCTACGTCGCCTCATGTAAAGGGCAGTGCTCTGAAATCAGGCGACGGATCTGGGGCGATGTGCACACATCGCACCATGTAACCGGCTGCCGGCTACCTGACAGGCGATGGGAGCCATCGGCTCCCATTGTCCTGCATCGCCACTGGGGTTTTGAGAAACCCTAGCGGCGATGCCGCCTGTCAGATCGCCGGCGCGGCACTGTAGGTATTGCCCCATGTAAATGTGGGACGGCGACGCTGGCGGGGCGCCAAAAACGTGCGCGCCCCTGCCAGTTGCCGACATCTACAGCGCCGTCACATCGTGTGACAACGGTACCTTAAGTGTTGTTTTGTTATTTTTTCTAATAAAAAATTTTTTCTCTGTTTTGTGTTTTTTTTAAAAAAAAACTTTACTAGAAATTCATGGCGCTCATGTTTAATATTAGCGTGACCCCATGAATTTCGTGCTTAGGGCCAGCTGACAATACAAAACTGGCCCTAACCCCTTTATTACCCAGTGACACATTGCACCAGGGCCCTGGATGAGCTGGATGCAGCGCCGGAAGATGGCGCTTCTATGAACGCGCCATTTTCTGGGGTGGCTGTGGGCTGCAATTCACAGCGGCGGGGCCAGAAAGCTTGGAAAGCAAAGCCCCACGCATTTTTTTTTTCATTATTTCATGAATTTCATGAAATAATAAAAAAATAAAGGACTTCCCTATATTTCTGTTTCCAGGCAGGTAACCTGGGGGTTGGTGGCAGCCTGTTGCTGCCTGCTGTACCTGGCTGGCATAAAAAACGTCAGCGAAGCCCATGTCGAAATTTTTCGAGAAATTCATAAAACAATAATAAAAAAAAGGCACTGCATCTTTATTAATCCCTCGACCGTCATCTCTGTGACAGAGAAGATGGTCGAGGGATTAATAAAAAAATTCTTCTGTCCGACGTAATCCAAATGGCAAGGAATGTCAGCGCTGTATCCCTCTGCATAGACACACGTCTATACAGAGGCACAGCAGGCTAACAACTGACTGTGACAGTCAGAGTTCACTCCAGGTCATAACTGGGGCTATGACCGCGAGTGAACTCTGCCTTCACACAAACATCAATGCTGACGGAAAATGCCGAGTGCACGGCAGAGAGGAGTGAATATCTTGGAAGTTAATTAACTTCCGAGATATTCACTCCTCTCTGCCGATGCCGGCCGAAAATGCCTAGCGCACGGCATCCTGGTCCTCTTAGTATTGTCCCCATCCTGGTCCTCTTCTTGAAGTATTGTCCCCATCCTGGTCCTCTTCTTGAAGTAATGTCCCCATCCTGGTCATCTTCTTGTAGTAATGTCCCCATCCTGGTCCTCTTCTTGTAGTAATGTCCCCATCCTGGTCCACTTCTTGGAGTAATGTCCCCATCCTGGTCCTCTTCTTGAAGTAATGTCCCCATCTTAGCCCTTTCTTGAAGTAATGTTCTTCCCTGGTCGTCATCTGTAGTAATGCCCCATCCTGGTCCCCATCATAATTTAATGTTCCCTATCCTGGTCCTCATCATGTAGTAATGTTCCACCCTGGTCCCTACATGTAGTAATGCCCAATCCTGGTTCCCATCATAATTTAATGTCCCCTATCCTGGTCCTCATCATGTAGTAATGTTCCACCCTGGTCCCTACATGTAGTAATGCCCAATCCTGGTTCCCATCATAATTTAATGTCCCCTTTCCTGGTCCTCATCATGTAGTAATGTTCCACCCTGGTCCCTACGTGTAGTAATGCCTCATCCTGGTCTTCATAATGTAGTAATGCCCCATCCTGGTCCTCATCATGTAGTAATGTTCCTACCTGGTCCCCTTGTGGTAATGCCCCTTTCCTGGTCTCCTCATCGTAGTAATGCCCCATCCTGGTCCGCATCATACATTAATGTACCTCTTCCTGGTTCTCATCTTGTATTAACGTCCCCATATTTTAGTAATGTTCCCTCACTTGTCATCTTGTAGTAGTGTCACCCATATGGACCCCATTTTGTAGTGATGTCCCCACATCCTGATCTGCTTTTGCGGTGATGTCCCCACAACCTGGTCTCTGTTTTTTTTGTTCTCTCTGAAACACACACACACTCACACATACACACACATATACACACTCGTACACATACACATTCAGACATATACACACACATACATACACACATATGTATACACACACTCACACATACACACACATATACACATACACACACTCGTACACATGCACATTCAGACATATACACATACATATATACACACATATGTATACACACACTCACACATACACACACATATACACACACTCACATATACACACTCTCACACACATATATACACACTCAGACATACAGACACATACTCACTCACACGTATACACACACATACTCAGACATTCACACACACACATACCCACACTCTCACTCACATATACACACATATACACATTCAGGCATATTCTCACACACATTCACATACATATACTCACACTCAGACATATTCACACAAACACATACACACTCACACATATACACACACTCAGACATATTCACACAAATATATCTAAAGGGTTGAGAATGCGCAAAATAGGGTCTTATCTTTTATAGACAGATGTATGATGTTAATATTGGTATTGCTCACCTGATGTGGTTGTGTAGCACACAACCAGCGTAATCGCTCAGGAAAAAACACAGCTGCTGCAGGGACCGTACTTCCACAGGGTGCGGTGCTCAAATCACAGGTTTTTTTGGACGAAGTACCTTTATGTCCGCGCTGCTGTCAGAAAAGTATACCACCGACACGGGATGTCTAGGTATTAGTGATTATTTATTTCCTTATTTCCAACGCATTTCGGAGCCACATGCCGAGCTCCTTCCTCAGGGAATATTCCCTGAGGAAGGAGCTCGGCACGTGGCTCCGAAACGCATTGGAAATAAGGAAATAAATCATCACTAATACCTAGACATCCCGTGTCGGTGGTATACTTTTCTGACAGCAGCGCGGACATAAAGGTACTTCGTCCAAAATAAACCTGTGATATTCACACAAACACATACATACACTCACACATACACACATCACACACACACTCAGACATTCACACACACACACACTTACACACAGTCACTTATACACTCACACATTTACACACACTCACGCTCAGACATATTCACACACATGCATACTCACACACATACACACACTCACATACATGTACACACACACATATACACACTTACACATATACACAGTCACTCAGACATATTCACACACACATACTCACACACACAGACACACTCACACATATACACACTTACACATATATACATTCACTCAGACATTCACACACATACTCACACACACATAGACACACACATATACACATACATACTCACATACATATAGGCCTGTTCCACACCTCTGCACCTGGCCACATCACCTGCACCAGCCTGGTCGCGCTGGCGCAGGTGCAGGCACAGAGGTGATTGGGGGCACTGTGGGGCCGCGTTTACAGTTACTGTAAACGCATACTAGTGCCCCCTATGCGCTCAGCTGCGCACGGTGGCCCCATTCTATCCTATGGCCGAGCACAGCTGAGCGCACGCTCTACCAGTGAGAAGCGCAAGTGAAACTGGCAGAACGCACGGCGCATGCGCCTGGTCTTGACGCACCCGGAAACGCTCTACTGAGGCGTTTCCGGGTGCATCAAGACCAGGCGCATGCGCCTTGCGTTCTGCCAGTTTCACTTGTGCTTCTCACTGGCAGAGCGCGTGCTCAGCTGTGTTCGGGGCACCAAACGCAGCTGAGCGCAACTGCAGGGCATGTATGCGCTCACTGCGCCAGGCTGCCCCTAGGCCCTAAATGCCCCTGCGCTTGCATTTGCGCTGGCGCAGACAGGCAAGGCAGCCTAACGCAGTGAGCGCATAGATGTGAAACAGGCCATACACTCACACATATACACACACTCAGACATATACACATACACACTCACACATATACACTAACACACATACATACTCACACACTCTCTCTACCTCTCGCTCACACACACCTTAACGATGTCCCGGTCCATTGTACAGGGGGCCGCCGCAGTACCCACTTTATTGTGACTTTCGGGTACCGCTCAAACTCCGAGTCCCTTGCTCCTGTACATCTATATAAGCCGATGCACCAATCAGAATCTTGTAGCTGACGTCGTCATATGACATCAGCTGCAGGCTTCTGATTGGTCCGCCGGCCGCCGGCTTGCATAGAGGTACAGGATCGAGGGACACAGAAGTCACAATAAAGCGAGTACCACGGAAGCCCCCTGTACGATGGGCATGCTTATCTTTCCGTGGTGCCTTGGGCCGCAGCGTGAAGCCTCACGGGCTGCATGCGACCTGGGGGCCACGTGTTTAAGACCCCTGCTGTACATAAATAGACATCATCACAACATTCAATTAAGAAAACATAAAAGGATTAAGAGTCTTCAGGGGCAAGAATCACTCTCTGGCATCAGCCACTTTCTTAACCTCTAATTAGGCTAGGAGATAGGTAAACTAACAGTGAAAAGAACACAGACTTACTGTGCAGACTATGAAAGCAGCAGTTTAGGCTGAAAAGATCTCTGGACTAGAGATGAGCGAACCTTTAAAGAGGACCTGTCACCAAACCAGGCATGGTGATCTAATTACAGCACTGGATGCAGCATGTCTGCAGCATCCAGACAAGGGGTCCCTCAGCACTTGAGCAGCCCTGTACCCCGAGATAATACACTTAGAAAACTTACATGCTCCAGCCATTAAGGAGGTGGCTAGGGGCTGCAGCCAAGGGCAGATTCACACCCCCTGCATGTTTAATCTGCCCACCGCTGCCAATCATTCTCTCCCTCTTCAGCAGCATTTAAACAGAGTTTTTTTTTCTCTCTCCCAGAAAGTCTGTTTAGCCCCGCCCCTGAGGGGGCGGAGCCAAGCGGCAAGTTCTGGAAAAAAAAACACTGTTTAAATGCTGCTGAAGAGGGAGAGAATGATTGGCAGTGGTGGGCAGATTAAACATGCAGGGGGTGTGAATCTGCCCTTGGCTGCAGCCCTAGCCACCTCCTATTTGGCTGGAGCATGTAAGTTTTCTAAGTGTATTATCTCGGGGTACAGGGCTGCTCAAGTGCTGGGTGACCCTTTGTCTACATGCTGCAGACATGCTGCATCCAGTGCTGTAATTAGATCACCATGCCTGGTTTGGTGACAGGTCCTCTTTAAGGTTCGGGACAGTTTGGGATGCTGAACTACCCAGTGTTGAGCAAACCTGTTCAGATGCTTTACAGCCATGAGCAGTGTTTGATCAGCTTGCACTGGGCTTGAAAGCACAGTTTTTGGGTGTAAATTAAATTGAAAAAAAAAACTCTGCCCTCATACCCCCTGAAGGGTTTTACTTATTCCTGGCTGTATGTGGGCGGAGAGCTGAACTGTGAATCAGTGACTTCCATGGAGGTTCAGGTCAAGTTCGAGGTCAGAAATAGTGTGTCAATAAGTTTGGCTGCATCAGCCAAATCCAAACTTTAAAAGGTTCCCTCATCTCTACTCTGCACTAAGTGGTGTTATTTCTTCAGCTTAGTCAAAACCAGGAAAAAGTGACCATAGTGGTGAGTTAAAAACAAAAACAGCTTGAGATTGAAAGATGATGTAATGACCACTTTACACGTCCCAATATCGGCGTCCAACTCTGACAAAAAGTCACGTGGTTCGTGTGTTGGCCCCGATATCGTTCGTGCGTTGCATGGTGTTAATGTCCAATACGATGCACGAACGATGCCAAAACGATATCGGGGATCAAATAAGCGTCCTCTCCAACGGGCCGATATTGGATGGACGTTGTGGCTGGATCGTGCTGTGTAAAAGCCCAACTACGATGTGGAGTACAACTTCCCCTATTCTCTCCCATGTTAAATGGTCGTTCCTGGGTCGGCTGTACAAGGGGGCGTACACATCGTAGTGGCATTGCCTGCCGATATCGCGCTGTGTAACATCTCCTATGCGATCTTGGAATACTGCCCAGAAAAAGCGCGCTCCCGCGGCGTTGGATCCAATATCGGACCGACGTTGGGACGTGTAAAGTGGCCATTACTGTAGGTGTATTAAGTGGTAGCTTAGGCGTTGGAGAAGTTGCCTGGTGAACTAACCAGAGTTAGGGGCCTTTCACACTTGCGTTTTTTCCCTGATCTGGAAGATCAGGAAAAAAACTGATTCTTAGGCGGCCGTCACACGGAACGATATCTTGCCCGATATCGTTTAAGCGATCTCCTTTTTGATCGCTTAAGCGATATCGGGCAAGAGATCGTTGCATGTAATCAAGCGATTTACGATTTGAAATCGCTTGATCGTGACATCGCTGATCTGAGGTCCGGTTCTCAGATCTAGCGATGAACGATGCAACGATTTCCTGCATCGTGGTGTATGACACCACGATGATCCATCTCCCAGCGACCGCGCCTATGCTGGGAGATGGTAACTATGGTACACGTCGGGTAACTAAGCGACGCGCGGCGCCTAGTTACCCGATGTGTACCATAGTAACGAGCGAGATCGCGGCTCCGCATCGCTGGTGAGTCTGTCTGTGTGACATCTCACCAGCGATGTGAGTGATATTGTAAGCGATTGCGCGTGCACGTGATCGCTTACAATATCGCTAAAGATGTCGCAGCGTGTGACGGCCCCCTTACAGGATAAATGTTTTTGCCCATTCACTTTAATGATTTCAGGAAAAAACCTGAAGCAGCAAGATTCTACCTGAAATCATTAAAGTGAATGGGCAAAAAAATGAATCCTGCAAGAAACAGGTTTTTTCCTGATCTTCCAGATCAGGAAAAAACGCAAGTGTGAAAGGCCCCTAATTAATGTGCATGCCATATTATAAGCAAATACTGTATAATATAAGCAAAACAATTACTTTGGTTACATGACTTATTCCAGTATTCCATATTTAATGCACTAAGATTTAGTGGGAAAACAGGATTCAAGCTTTTGCAAGTCAGTGCCTAATGGTGGCGTTACACGCAAGGATATCCTGAACGATATCCTAGAAACGTCACGGATTTGTGATCGTTCAAAAGATATCGTTTGTGCGTCCTTGCTGTAAACCAATGATATATGATGAAAAAAATCATTCAATGGCGGCCGTCACACGCATCAATATCGATAGCGATATTGTTAGCGATCACGTGAACGCGCGATCGCTAACAATATCGCTCACATCGTTGGTGAGCTGTCACACAGGCAGACTCACCAGCGATGTGGACCAGCGAGATCGATGGTAACTATGGTACACATCGGGTTACTAGGCGCCGCGCGGCGCTTAGTAACCCGACGTTTACCATAGATACCATCTCCCAGCATAGGCTCTGCCGCTCGGAGATCGTTCATCGTGGTGTCGCACACCACGATGAGGCAGATTGATCAAGCGATTATCGCTTGATTGAGATCCGGCTCACCAATCTGCAATCTAGCGATCAAGCGATTTTACAATGTAAAATCGCTTGATTGCACGCAGCGATGCAGAAACGATATCGCTTAAGCGATCAAAAATCAGATCGCTTAGCGATATCGTGCAGGAAATTGATGCGTGTGACGGCCGCCAATCGTTCATCCTAGATTTGAGATCCTGACCTCAAATCTATGGTTCGTCGTCCAATTAAAGCAGCTTGAAGAAGCCACATCGTTCAGTGTGACACCTTTATGAACGATCTCGTTCTAAAATCTCCTATTCCTGCCGCTTTAATTTATCGTTCAGTTCTTGATCTCCTATTTAACTGCTGTGCTGCCAAAATGGATATGGTAGCCTGTTGAAGCGGAAGTCCGCGAAACAGACCGTTGCTCCCCCTGCACCTCCCTGCCCTGCACCTAAGATGTAACTTGAAAAAGCACAATAAAGCCGTATGTAAAAAAGATCTCCTGAGTGCCGCTGCTCTCCTCACTTTTTGTTTGCAAAATGGATATCGTTAACGATATCCTTGTGTCTGACAATGCATGAATGATAATTCTATATCGTTCGTACGATGTCTGTCACATGACTTTACTAAGGATATCGTTCAGGATATCCTTGCGTGTAACGCCACCATTAGTTGGGGGTTCAGTTGTTATCTGTAGAACATTACAGCATAGGAGAGACAATTGGGTCTATGTAGCACCACACTGTTTGCATGAGATATATGTGAGGTAAATAGATGACTACAGTTTGGTAGTTGGTAGTATTTTTGTTCAGTTATACTTTGCAATGTTTTAAACATAAGCTCCACCTAGTGTGTATTTATATCCATTACAGGAGTCAACCAAAAAGAAACCAATCATTTCCCAAAATGCTATTTATCTGCAAATATATTGGTAATATGCAAGTAAAAAAAAATTTAATCATGTCTAATGGGTTTATTGGAGCAGTGGCTATAGGTAGAAAATCTACTATATAATTTCCTAATTGTGTCTGTCACGGAAATCGTGCGCCAGCTTGCCAGCGCAGCTGCCGGCGACCAATGAGCGCAGCGTATTCAAAAGAGCCGCGCAAATTCAAAATTTACGTCGCAGCTCATGTACTGCCGTACAGAGGTCCGCTGGCTCGCCGCGCACCTCTGTGCGGCAGTAGCTTAGCCGTGGCTACCTGCCGCACAGAGGACCGTGGCGAGCCAGCCAGGACATGATCGGCGTCAGCCGGTCATCTCCCGGCTGCTCGCAGCGGTAGTACCTCACCAAGCCTCGTGTAGTACCCCGCAGTGGCGATCAATCAGAGAAGTAGGGCAGCTTGGTGGGGGATTTGAATCCTGCTTGGGGTACTACCGCTGCGAGCAATGAGCGAAGCGGCATTCAAACCGCGCGCCGCATCTGTCATTGGTTGCCGCGGTTTTACAACATGCGCCGCTTTGCTCACTGACTGGCGGCGAATAATCGGCGCATCATGTTTTAAAACACGCGCCAAGTGCACTGCTGGCGGTAACCAATCAGCGAAGCACGGCTTGGTATATTGGCGGGCAATTTGAACTGCCGCTCATCATGTGACGCACTTAACTCCTGTTTACAAGGCTGCCGCTCATAGTGTGACCCTGGTCACTCACTCCTGTGAACAAGGCCGTTAGTCATAGTGTGACAAACATCAGTCCTGTCTACATGGTCTGGCAGTCATAGTGTGACGCAATTCACTCTGTCTACAAGGCTGCCGCTCATAGTGTGACGCACTCACTCTTGTCTACAAGCTGCCGCTCATAGTGTGACGCACTTCACTCCTGTCTACAAGGCTGCCGCTCATAGTGTGACGCACTTCACTCCTGTCTACAAGGCTGTCAGTCATCATGTAACGCACTTCACTCCTGTCTACAAGGTCTGTCATGCAAAACAAAAGAAACAGGAGAAGCGCTCCCTAGGGAGAACCTGACATGCTCATTTGGGGACACAGTCTGGTGATGTGTGCAGTGAACCCTCACCTGCTCAGGTTGTGCCGCCTCCGCACAACCCCAGTTTCAGCTTGTTTGCAAGCTCCACGCTGCTGCACAGACTCCTGGCTCAATCTCCTCCACACCAGACTCCATGCAGCCTCCTCCCGGTCACGTGGTACAGGCAGATCACGTGGTAGAGTTCTAGCAAATCAGCACTCACCACATCACCACAGGTCCTAGACTAGCACTGGGCTTTCTCTCCCTCTATTACCGATGTGCTCCGCAGCCCCTGTAACCCACACCATAGGTGGGAATTGTATACTGATAAAAATTGATTACTTAATATAGGATCAATGGATCAATTTAAGGGTTAAATTCCTCCTTTATTGGCAACCACAACGCGTTTCCACAATGATACGTCGTCTTCCTCAGCGATATGTCTACAAGGTCTGTCAGTCATAGTGTGACGCACTTCACTCCTGTCTACAAGGTCTGTCAGTCATAGTGTGACGCATTTCACTCCTGTCTACAAGGCTGTCAGTCATAGCGTGACGCAGTTCACTCCTGTCTACAATGTCTGTCAGTCATAGTGTGACGCAGTTCACTCTGTGTACAAGGCTACTGCTCATAGTGTGACGCACTTCACTCCTGTCTACAAGGTCTGTCAGTCATAGTGTGATGCAGTTCACTCCTGTCTACAAGACTGTCAGTCATAGTGTGACGCAGTTCACTCCTGCTTACAAGGCTGCTGCTCATAGTGTGACGCACTTCACTCCTGTCTACAAGGCTGCCGCTCATAGTGTGACACAGTTCACTCCTGTCTACAAGGCAGTCAGTCATAATGTGACGCACTTCACTCCTGTCTACCAGGTCTGTCAGTCATAGTGTGATGCAGTTTACTCCTGTCTACATGGTCTGTCAGTCATAGTGTGACGCAGTTCACTCCTGTCTGCAAGGCTGCCGCTCATAGTGTGACGCGCTTCACTCCTGTCTACAAGGCTGCTGCTCATAATGTGACGCACTTCACTCCTGTCTACAAGGCTGCTGCACATAGTGTGACGCACTTCACTCCTGTCTATAAGGCTGCCACTCATAGTGTGACACAGTTCACTCCTGTCTACAAGGCTGTCAGTCATCGTGTGATGCACTTCACTCCTGTCTACAAGGTCTGTCATGCAAAACAAAAGAAACAGGGGAAACGCTCCTGTCTACAAGGCTACCGCTCATAGTGTGACGCAGTTAACTACTGTCTACAAGGTCTGTCAGTCATTGTGTGACGCAGTTCACTCCTGTCTACAAGGCTGTTAGTCATAGTGTGACGAACTTCACTCCTGTCTACAAGGGTTTCAGTCAGTGTGACACACTTCACTCCTGTCTACAAGGCTGCCACTCATAGTGTGACACACTTCACTTCTGTCTACAAGGCTGCCATTCAGAGTGTGACGCACTTCACTCCTGTCTACAAGGCTGCTGCTCATAGTGTGACGCACTTCACTCCTGTGTACAAGGCTGTCGGTCACAGTGTGACGCACTTCACTCCTGTTTACAAGCCTGATGCTCATACTGTGATGCACTTAAGTCCTGTCTGCAAGGCTGTCAGTCATAGTGTGACACAGTTCACTCCTGTTTACAAGGCTGTCAGTCATAGTGTGCTGTGCTTCAGTCACATTTACTTCACACGTTGTGTCAGTGACAGTCTGAACTACTTCAGTCACGTTTATTCAATGGGTTTAATTGGTCATAAGTGCAAATATGCCAATGATGATGACAGAAAAGCTGCAGCAGCATCAAGACAATGACAACATCGACTCCAAGAGACACCACAACAAACTGCTGTGAGACAAGCCCAGGATGCCGAATCTCATACACAATGTCGGCTGAATAAATCTCCAGAAGACAGGCCAAACAGACAACAACATGTATATAACACAAATGCTCTACCAACTAAGGCAAGCCCAGGAAAATATTCAACAACTGGCATGTTACATCATAAATGATGAAATGACAATTATTCAACACTACTGTGGGAATATGAATGTAGTTTGCTCTACATGCAACTCTCTAAAATGTATTGATGAAAAACTATCTGACAATAAGTTTACTCAATGCTGTCAAAAAGGGAAAGTTATGGTACCGAGAATTCACTACTCAGATCTGTTTGAGCAATTGATTAAAGGAACGCATCAACACAGTAGAAATTTTCTGGACAATATCAGAAGCATCAACAGTTCTCATTCGTTTGCTTCATTTGGTGCCAACATTGCACCACCACCTGGATTTGGACCGTATTGTTTTAAAATACATGGCCAGATCTACCACCGCACTGGAACACTTTACCCAGAAATAGGACAACCACCAAAATTTGCACAATTATACATCCTTGATGCATATGAGGCTACAGAACAAAGGATAAGTCTGAAAGAAAACAAAAAGTGTAATGCTGAACTGGTGAATCTCATTGCTGAACATTTACAACAAATCAGCCGATTTGCTGCCGCATATCGTATGCTAAAAGACGTTGAAGCTGAGGAGCAACAGAGGGCTATACAAAATGGGACTGAAATGCCTACTATTGTCATGGCAATTAAACAAGAAGGTACACAAGATCCCCGACGATGATAGAGAGCCTCCTTTTCAAAGGGATATATTAGTTCATCTTAGGCCAGACCTCAAAAACGCTTTGCTTACTAAGACACAGCGAATTAGCATTTTGCACAGCAACCTTGATGCTCTTCTGTATCCCCTATTCTTTCCAAGAAGTGATCAAGGGTGGCATGAAAACCTATACCAGCAAGGCACTTTAAGACGAATTACACAACTGCAGTACTACAGTTTCCTTTTGTCTGTGCGAAATGACTTCAATCCTATTTTAAACGGTGGCAAACTGACACAACAGTACTTAGTTGACGCATATGTTAAAATTGAAGCCAATCGCCTAAATTTTATACAAATTAACCAAAAACAAGGTAAAGTTGAAGACTACTGTGTTCTTCAAGAACATTTGCAAAAACAATCCATTCAAAAGGGAATTCCCACTGGAAAAACAGTAATTCTCACGTCATCGTTTGAAGGTAGCCCCCGCAACATGCCACAGCGTTATCAAGATGCAATGGCAATAGTGATAAAGTATGGAAGACCTGACATTTTTGTGACAATGACCTGTAATCCTAAATCCGAAATTACTGAAAATCTAGAACCCTGGCAACAAGTGGAACACAGGCCAGACTTAGTTGCACGCGTATTTTGACTCAAACTCACCAGTCTTTTGAAAGATATAAAAAATGGCCTTTTTGGAACAGTTATAGCAATGGTACACGTCATCGAGTTTCAGAAACGAGGTCTCCCACATGTGCATATACTGATTATCTTAGATGTGAATTCTAAGTTTCGCATAGAGGAAGAAATCGACAACATAGTGTGGGCTGAAATTCCTAACCAAGAAAAATATCCTGAACTGTTTGATATTGTCATCTCTCATATAGTTCATGGTCCATGGTGAAGCAAATCCAAAAAGTCCATGCATGGAAAATGGCAAGTGAACTAAAGGCTTTCCAAAGGAGTTGAAACAGCACACTGTGAAAGAGTTGGATGGCTACCCATCGTACCGGCGAGCACACATTGAGAACATTGTTCACAAAAAAAATTATAAATAACTCATGGATAGTCCCATACAACTTGTACTTATCAAAACTCTACAACTGTCACATAAATGTAGAAATCTGTACCTCAATAAAAAGTGTCAAATATCTTTTCAAGTATATCTACAAGGGCCATGACAAAGCTAATGTTAAAATACAACAGACAACAGTCAATCACGATGAATCATCAACTTTTCTTGACTCAAGATATGTGAGTGCTCCAGAAGCTGCTTGGAGGATATTTGCATTTCCAATGCATGCACAGTCCCATGTCATTATACATTTAGCTATCCATTTACCTAATCAACAACAGGTTTATTTCCATGAAAATTGTCAAGTTGAAGATGTCTCAAAAACTTTAAGCACGACGTCAACATTAATGGAATGGCTTTTGCTGACCAACGTGACGAAAACGAAAGGCAGTATTTGTATCGCAAGATTCCAGAGCATTACGTTTGGTATAAAGCTTGGAAACCAAGACAATGAGGACTTAGCAAATAATTGGACGCATGTATACTGTTAGTGTCAAGGCTCAAGAAAGATATTGCCTTCGGCTGTTTCTGCTGCATGTCAAAAGAGCTACAAGTTATGATTATTTGAAAACAGTTAATGGAATATTGCACGATACATTTAAAGCTACAGCTTTGGCTTTAGGACTTTTATTGGATGATACTGTTTGGACAATTGTTTGCCTACATCTGTGTATTTGGACCACCTACAAATCCCGCTCAACTTTGGACAAATTTCAAGGAACATCTAATCGAGGATTACTATTTAAGTCTTCACAACAACAGTGGAGATTGTCAAAATTGCCAATCTTATGCCATGCGAGATGTCCAAAATGTCTATTACCGCATGGAAAAACATTTTCAGACTTTAATTTGCATAGCCTGCAAGTCAAGTTCTACAACTTCCAAAGTATGATGAAGCTAACGAATTATTGTTGGCAACACAGAAAATAAACTCCTTAAATGAACAACTATGTATTGCATATGATGCTATAGTGAGTGCCATAGAAAACCAAGCAGATGCAAGGCCAAAATGTTTCTTCATTGACGGTCCAGGAGGGAGCGGTAAAACATAACCTATATGAAGTTTTAATGCACCACGTTAGAGGGTTGGAAAAAGTCGTATTGCCATCGGCTACAACAGGTATTGCAGCAAATGTTTTACGAGGAAGTCGCACTATGGATTCACTCTTTGGGATACCAGTTCCTGTCAACGAAATTTCCGTTTCCAGAATAAAACAAGATACATTTGCTGGAAAACAGTTAAACAATGCCATCTGTTGATACTTTATGAGTGTACCATGGCACCCAAATATGCTTTCACCTTAATTGACAGACTTCTGCGTAAAGTCATGACTACAAATGTTGCTGAAAAGAATGAAATTCCGTTTGGAAGTAAAGCTTTTGTCATTGGTGGAGATTTTATGGCAATGCCTTCCAGTCAAACCAAATGGAACAAGAACAGATGTTATTGAGTCGAGCTTAAAAATGGCTGATCTTTGGCAACAGTTTACTCAACTCCAACTAATTAACAACATGCGATCTTCAGACCCAGAGTACAGCAATTGGCTTCTTAAACTTGGTAACGGTGAACTTATCAACGAATATAACCTTGGAGAAGATATTATTGAAATACCAGAAGACATTTTGTACACTGACTGCATTGCAACTGATGTTTTTGGACAACGCATTGAAATTGATGTGAATGACCAAACCAGTGTTGAGAGGGCCTCTTCCCATGCAATTCTGTGTCCCAAGAACAATGACGTGGCTCTGCTAAATTCTCGTGTGATGGATAGAATGCCTGGAGAGTATAAGCTGTACACAAATGATGATTTAGTGGATGTAGATAATGAAGATGAACGAGAGCATTATCCAGTTGAATTTTTAAATAGTCTTACGCCATCAGGAATGTCATCCCACAGAATACAACTAAAAGTTGGAATAATTGTAATGTTGCTTCGGAATCTAAATACAAAAAATAATCTATGTAATGGAACTCGCCTTATTGTTACTGGACTCCATTCCCACCTAATTCAAGCAAGAGTCATCAGTGGTTTAGCAAAAGGGGATGAAGTGTTTAATCCACGCATTGATTTATGTCCTTCAGACACAGGTCTTCCATTTAGGCTTCGATGCTGACAGTTTCCAGTAAAACCAGCTTTTGCCATGACTATAAACAAGTCACAAGGTCAAACTCTACACTGTGTTGGCTTATATCTACAGGAGTCAGTTTTTGGTCATGACAACTGTATGTTGCATTTTATAGAGTCAAAATGAGATCCAACGTCAAGGTGCAAGTTCTTTATATCCCTTTACAAGGACACTTGCTTACAGATAGTCCAAAGGTTTTCACAAGAAAAGTGGTGTACAAAAATATTTTAGGTTGATTACATTTAATGATAATGTATATATTGTACCAGGAAAATGCTGTATAGTCATTGCATTATTAGTCTGTTACATAGCTATTTAATATATACACATAGATACATATATAGAGTGGTAAAAAATAGATATAAATGCAAAAAAAAAAAATAGATGTATAGATGCACAAATAAATAGATCTAAATACATAGATAATACATAGTTAGATAATAGATAGTAGATAGATATAAAATGCAAAGAAAAAAAAATAGATGGATAGATGCACAAACAAATAGATCTAAAATACATAGATAATACATAGCGAGATAACAGATAGATATGACATAGGTATACATAAATACGTAGGTGTGATACATTTATAGATATTTTATATAGTAAGGTGATCACACGTTAAGTATAAGAGGGGAGATGTGTATCATTCAAATTGTTAAATTTGGTGATATGAACCCAGATGTAATTTTCCAGTATCATAGATGCTGAGAAACTTAATTTATCTTTAACAGGGCTGGGTTTTTGTGAACAGCTAAAGAGATGGGCGGGACGGCTGTTCACCACATCGCATCTCAAGGTGAGGTCTATACACATAGATAGATAGATATTTAGATAATCCAAAAAAGGAAAAAGCAGCACCAAATAGATGTCAAATGAACCTTTATTGCCAATGGCGTGGCGACGTTTCGGACTTGAGAAAGGACCTTCGGTCCGAAACGTCGCCACGCCATTGGCAATAAAGGTTCACTTGACATCTATTTGGGGCTGCTTTTACCTTTTTTGGATTGTTTACATAGAAACTTGACCGTTGTTGAGAAAGGCTGCACAAGTCTGGTAATATCTGGTGCTGTTCCGTTTTTTTCATATAGATATTTAGATAGATAGATAGATAAGATAGATAAAACATGCTTAGAGAGATGATAAATAAATATAGCATACATACACGATAGACACATAGGTAGATGATAGACAGATATTGTGTATTCATTGCATAATTCTTAAATCTTCATAAATAAACTACATACATATTCTAGAATACCCGATGCGTTAGAATCGGACCACCATCTAGTTAAGTTATATTCACCCTACAGCCACCATACAGTCATGTTGGGACTGCGCTGTTATAGTTCCCTGACACGTTGTTTTACTGTCTACTCTGCACGTATATATTGCACACACACACTGCACATCAAGCAGTCAATTAATGTGCCACAGAGTGAACACAGGGCACTTACTGTATAGCAAGTGATGACTAAGTGCTAATGGAATCCAGCAGCTGCAGGGAGAATAAAACTTTGTTTTCTCCTCATTGCTGCTGTTCCATTAAGCATACTAATATGATTTAAATGCTATTTACCTGCAGATTATCAATATATCTGCAGGTACCACTAATTGTGACAAATTCTTTTAAAGTAGTTGCAATCACTAAACCCCCAGTTACACACAGGTAATTGTGCAGAGATTGTTTGCACATCTCTGGTTGCAGTGAAATCATGGACACATTGTTCCATTTTGTGGCCGTGTACAAATTGAATAATGTGTCCATGATTTCACTGCAACCAGAGATCTGCAAACAATCTCTGCACAATTATCTGTGTGTGTAACTGGGCATTTAGATTATTGCAACCCCTTTATCTGTAGTTGTGATCATTAAAATTTAATTGCTGGCATATATACTGATTTTATAATCTTCCGTTGTTTTCCTTAAAGCAGACTATTTGTTTGACACCACTACCCTACATTTGCATGGCTTTAAAGTTAGCGACTGTGAACAGTTCAGCAGAGTATGTTAACCCTTGTCCTTTGTGCCCACCCTAAGAATAGCAGACCCCAACTGTCAGCTTCACCTTGGATTGCTCCAAGTTCGGGTGGGAACCCCATGTTTTATTTTTTTAATTATTTATTTATAAATAAATAATTTAAAAGCAGTGTGGGGTTAAGTTATGGTATGCTCAAAGTCTAACTCAAGCTTTCAAATTATTTTTTATAACTCTCTATCCCACCAATCTCCCCCCTCTCCATCCTGTCTGGGACCTCTGATGCATGGGGAAAGTTGTGCTAAGCAAATATGACCAATCTTTACTCTTCAGGTAGATAACTCAACATCAAAGGTGACTGGTAAGTATACATAAGCGAGTTTTCCCCAAACAAATTTGCCGATTTTAAATTCGGCACGAACATTGCAGGTTTTGTTTGGGATCGGAAACACGAGCAATTTCACAAAAAAGAATGGCAAAAGAGACTTTGTTCATAAACTGATCAGATTTAAAAAAGCATTACTGCATTTAGTTAATGCATTTCTCCTACCTTCTGACAGTGTAGAATAGCTGGAGGGACATGTTTAATGAGGGGATGGGTGGGGTAAGATCAGAGTAGCATCAAACTTAATTTTATTTTTGTGTGGGTGTTCCTCGTTTTCAGCCAGTCAGGGTGCATAAAACATCTACAAAATTAAATACACTTATGTCATTGGCTGGCTTGTTTCATTGACTGCCAAAGTCACATGTCCCTTAGGATTTAAGAAGTGACTATGTGCCATTGCCACCATTTTCAGAATGTTACTGCTTAGGGACAGTGATGCTGCCACTCTGTGCTGCCCCATCTGTGCTACTCAAATAGATAGATAGCTACTTGATCACTTATTAGATGGAATAGGAGGGTAAGCTTGTCCATAGGCATTTTCTGCTGAGAACAAGTGTGATTCCTAAATCTGTGTGTGTTGCCAAAGCCATGATTTTTGCATACAGCAAATTTTAATGTTTCCCCTAAAAATGCTGTGTTTGGCATCCAGTGGTTCTCAAATTCTTCAGTTTCTACTAAAAATGCATTTTTTTTGCCTCAAAAGAAGTGATTATAAATTCCTTCACTTTCTCCTAAAAAAAAGATTTTTTGCCTCTAACCAGTGATTGCCAAATCCTTGACTTTCCCCTAAAAAGGCTGGGTTTGGCCTCAAACAAGCGCTTTCCAAATATGTGTGTATAAAAATAAGTGGAAAATCTTGAGGTCGTGGTGGAAAGTGGAAGGGGAAAAGGGTTGTTGGAAAGGGGATAGACTTGGTGTTTAAGGTGTATGTGGGGTAAGTGCTACTGCTAATGTTACTGAAAGCGGTACTGACCAAACATTGGCTCGTCGTATCTCAATGGAAGTGACAACTTTTGTTACTGGACAACCTACTCCAGTCTTTTTTTTTTGCTAGCAGTAGAGCAATATAGGTTGTGGATGAGGCCCAGAAAGAGCTTTTGCTATAGTTCATGGCAAGCACTGCATCAAGTGGCATGTCCTGCTGTTCCTCCACCTCAAGATCACAAACATTGGGAGTCGTCAGAGGTGGTGCCCAAATTACCCTTGTGTCACCCTGTGTCGCAACTCTCCAACCGCACAACTAATTGTGGGAAACATAGATGGTATCAGAGGTCTGCTCAAAAGATTCACATACTCCAGAGGAGGAAAGCATCTGCACTGATGTCCAAAATATTTTGGAGTTGGATCTGGGGACAGAGGAAGTATAGTCCCAGCAGAATGCAGACCCTCGTCACCACAGGGGTGAAGGTGATGATGATGAGACTCAGAAACCTGAGGAACACAAGCACTGTACTGTGCATTCAGGGCAGGAAGTGGAGGAGGGTGACTCTCATTGCGAGGAGTGGGACAACAGAGAGGATGATGATGAGGTTTGAGATAACACTTAGAATCAACCCAGACTAGTCATGCAGCTGAGTAGCTCAGCAGAGGAGGAGGAAGATGAGGAGGTTAGGTTGCATGTTCTCACACAGAGACTGAGGGCTGCAAGCAGGATCCTCAGCCATAACTCTGACAGTTTAAAGTAGCAGTTATGAGTCTGCAGTCACCCAAGGTAGCAAGGTTGCCTAGCCTAGGCCTTTTGTGACAAAAAGATAACCCAACTCACATTATTTGCAAACTTTGTACCAAAAATTGAGTAGAGACAAAAAACCCAACAATTTGACCAGCCTCAGGACCTCCACTTGTTTAGCCGCTACAGTCAGGGTGAGTGACAGCCCCTTAACTGTTACGGAAGTGGACCTGCCTGCTGGTTTTGACAGATCCCAGACACCGAGCACACCACTTGTTTGTCAACCCGCCATAACATTTGCGCCTGCACCTCCTTCTCAGTGCAACACTTTTTCGGATACACCCTACTCCATACTCTCTCAGCACAGCAGCCAGCTCTCAGTCCTATAGTTGTAGTAAAGGATAAGGTTATTTCCTCCTACACATGCCAAAGCAAAGAGTTTGAACTTCACCATCTCCAATTTGTTGGCCACGGAAATTCTGTCTTTTTGCCTGATGGATACAGATGGTTTCCAAAAGCTGATGTCCATCGCAGCCCCCAGTATCAGTTGCCCAGTCACCATTACTTATAAAAAAAGCTGTGTCTGTGCTACACCAGCACATCACAGACAACATCATCCATTCTTTGAGAAACTCTGTGTGTGACAGAGTGCATATCATCACTCTAGAAATTGAGAAAAAAGTGCAGAATAGGGTTTATCTCCCTATGAAAGAGGAGAGATTGTGTTGAAAACTGTGCACCCACAACCAGTATAAACACTCAAATAGCTGCCACAGGATCCACACCTCCACGAGCAACGTGGTGAAGATAATTGAGTTTGGACAAAGTGACTTCGGACCTGCGCTGCTGCAAATAAAGACTAGGAGTCGGAATACCGGTCCAATAGGTTTTAATCCGATGTGTTTCGGAGCTATCTGCACTCCTTCCTCAGGGATAATCAATTATTCATCCAAACTCAATTTGCATATCATCACTGACAACTGACACATTGTTACATTTGTACACGGCAACAAAATGGAACAATGTGTCAATGATGCAATGTTGCGACGTGTAAAGGTACCCTAAGGGCTTTCAAAAAGCTCAAAACCGCATCAGGAAACGCTCCTCATAGGAGCCCATTATAACAACCGGATTACATTAGGTTACCTTTACACGCCGCAACCGCGGGAGACAATTTTGGCAGCGATATTTCGTCATAGCAATATCGTTGCCAAATTGCCTCCTTATTGCGGCGTGTAAAAAGGGAATTTGGTGGCGATAACATCAATGTTGCCTGATTCCGATTTCAGAGCAGTGCTCTAAAATAGGAATCAGGCGACATTGGTTTTATCGCCGCCAAATTCCCTATTTACACACTGCAATAAGGAGGCAATTTGGCGGCGATCATTCCAGCGAGAAATATCACTAACAAAATTGCCTCCCGCAGTTGCGGCGTATAAAGGTACCCTAACATGCAATCCGTTTACCGCATTCGGCTCTGCAGCCTGCATGAAAAATCATGCAGGCTGCAGTTTTGGAGTGGTTCTAAGCCCCGCAATGTGGTAACCGCATTGCTCAGGATGTGTTATCCTGAGTAATGCGGTTACCGTATACTTTGCTTATCCCGGCTGCTGCCAGGATAAGCAAAGTGTTAAATCTGTAAAAAAAGCTTTCATATTAATAATAATTGTGCCCATCATGTCTCTATGGGGTGCCCACCCCCCCTAGAGACATGCTGCCCACTCAGGAGGGCATGTCATGTGTTAATAACTCATGTACAGTAAGCCAGCTCCTGTCGGTTCTGTACAATTCTCTCAATGAAGCCACGGCTCTACTGACAGCTGCGCACATACTATACGTAATGTACGTATAGTATGTGACACTGTACGAGGTCCTGTAGGCATTTACATTAGATCTATGGGCAGCGCACCGCCATAGATCTACTGTAAAAGCCTACAGGACCCTGGACAGCGGCACATACTATACGTACATTACGTATAGTATGTGCGCAGCTGACAGGGAGCCGCGGCTTCATTGAGAAAATAGTACAGAGCCAACAGGAGCCGGCTTACTGTACATGAGTTATGAACACATTATATGCCCTCCTGAGTGGGCAGCATGTCTCTAGGGGGGTGGACACCCCCTAGAGACAATGTGGCCACAATTATTATTAATATTTAAGCTTTTTTAACAAATTTTACAGTTTGCTCATCCCTGCAGCAGCAGGGATGAGCAAACTGTATGGTAACCGCATTGCTCCGGATTACACATCCGGAGCAATCTGGTTACCGGATGGTGGCTTCAGCCCACATTTTTCATGAAAAATGTGTGTGAAGCTAATTGCGTTCACCGCATCCGGATCTGGATGCGGTGAACGCAATTCTCTTTTAAAGTGTGACCCTAGCCTTATCCAGCATCAGTTTCTCCAGGTTTTTATCCACATCAGAGAAATCAGAGCTTGTTGGAACACTTTCATTATCCTCAAGAATATTATAGATCAGTTGTCAAACAAAAGATGATCATCAAATTACACCCGGATAGGCTGTGATGTTAACTCTTTATACACTTCCATACCATGTCATAGAGCTATGGAAGCATTGAGATTCCATTTAGAGAAGTACAGTACATATCCTGATGTAATGCAAGAATATATATTAGATGTGATCAATTTTTTATTAGATCATAATTATTTGGTTTTAGACAGAATTTTATATTTACAAACGCAAGGTGTCTCGATGGGTGCTAAGTTCTCTCCTTCTCTTGTAAATTTGACTATGTCGTATTGGGAACATAGTTTTTTGTATTCCCACAGTAATCCTTATATGCTGTGAATAGGAAGGAGGGAAGGCAGCTCACCAGTGTAGTAGAACTGTCCGGTCTGGAGTAAACCTCACATGGAAACCACTATGGGGCCAGGCCAATACAGGAAAAGGAATAGTCCAACGAAGAAATTCAATTGCAGATTTATTAATATACTAGAAAACATCCATAATACAGAGGGACAGTGCGATTTCAAGCCTGCAGTTTAAATGTTCACAGAAATGTCACAAGTGCTCATTCACACTGTGCAGTTATGATTTTTTATGATTCTGATCATCCAAACAAATATAATATCAAACAGTATATTAATTGTGATTTAGAGAACATGGTATACTAAATAAATTCCACCACATGCGATAAATTTTACATAGGTTGCACTACACGTAAATTAAAAACAAGGTTTAATGAACATTACAATGATATACGTAATACAAATAACACCAGTAGAAATGTTTCTGCTATTGCAAAGCATTTTATTATTGAGCACAATCGTGACATGTCTTCTTTGCAAGTTTTAGCTATTGAAAAACGTTTTCCACATGCAAAAGGCAGCACATCAGACATTCGCCTACCCTAGGAACTTTCAAAAGAAACCTGAAGACCCACTTCTTCCGTGAAGCCTACAACCTGCAATGAGACCCGGTCCACTGTGCCATTTCACTATAAGCACTACCCCCCTCCTACTGTATCCCCACCCATCCCTCTAAGACTGTGAGCCCTCTTGAACAGGGTCCTCTCCCCTCCTGTACCCTTAAGACTTGATTGTGCATATATACCATACATGTCTTCGTCTTGCCCTTTCCATATGTAAAGCGCCATGGAATCTAATGCCGCTATATAAATATATAATAATATTAATATTAATAATAATAATAATAATATAAACTGCTAATTATTGTCAAAAGAAGCGTACTGGATATTTAATCTGGATTCAAGACGCCCAAAAGGTTTTAATCTGAAGAAAGAAGCCATGTATTACTATTGACTGTTTTCAGGCACCTGCTGCTTAATGAATGTATTCATTCTTGTAATTGTGTCATGTGACTTGTTCCAACTGTTTCTATTGGCACATTTTTAATATTTAAAAAAATCCTTTTTATTGTGTAGCTAAGCTGTGATAAAGAACACAAGTGAGTGTTCGAAACGTGTCTTGCTCCCCTGCCCTGTCTATGCAACCGTTGTCATTTTTTTAAGCTTTTAATGGACGAAAAATAAAGAAAGAATTATGTTACTAGACGTTGGAACAACAACCTTTTTTTTCCTGGAGTTGGATGTACCAGACAAACTGCTGGACTATGAGGGAGGTGCAAGTGGAAAGGTTATTTTGCCTTCATGAAGAGGTGGTGCTCCTGATGTCTGACAGTGCTCAACACTAGCCGGCATATCCACTTCCAAAACAGCTGCCAGACTGTGAATCACTCTAGCTGTTGTGGGTAAAGAGGTGGACGTTGTGCGAACAAATGTCTTTGTGACAACATTCCCCACAGTCACGGAGGATGAAGAAGCCACAGATGCACTTGATGGGGTGCTTGGTTGGCCAGGCTCGCTAAGCCACATTTTAGCACTGTCTTATGCTGCATGCCCATGTGACGATTCATGCATGAAGTACTTAAATTATTGATTTTTTTGCCTATACTCAGATTTTGCTTACATATTTTGTAGATAAAATGAGTGGGGTCATCCTTCGCGATCTGGAAAAAGGCCCAGGCTATGCAAGGCTTAGCACCCATGCAAACTGCAGAGCTGCCATGGCTTCTGAACAAAGGCAGAGCTGTGGCTGAGGACCCAGTTGTTCATGTGCTTGCAGCACTCTGTCTCTGTCCAGGAAGCCACAACCTAACCTCGTCAGCTTCATCGTCTTCCTCTTCCACCTCTTCTACTGAGCTCATCAACTGTCTGCTTGTAGGCTGACAGTAATAGGGATTTAGAACCTTATTATCACCCTCTGTGTTGTGACATTACTCACCCTCAGAGTCACCTTCTTCCTGCCCTAGCTGCAAAGTCACATAGACATCTGCCTCAGGTATCATGAGTGTCATCAAAGTTTGGTAATGAGGGTCTACATTATGCTTGAACTCTTGTTCGTCTGGCCCTGAAACTGACTCACAAAGATTTTGTGCATCGGTTCCGATCACTTCCTCCTCTTTACTCAGTGAAGCTTTGGATCAGAACCTCTGATTCCCAGGCTACAGTATGCGTGAACAGCTCTGCAGACTTGGCCATCTGTCTTGACTCACAGTCACTAGGGCAACTGGAGACTTGTGACATGTGGGGAAACACGTGTGATTGGCTAACACCTGTAAGGACTGCAGTGTGTGTGATGTTGAAGTGGAGGCGGAGGAGAGGCCACTTGATGGAGCGCTTGTTATCCATTGTAGTACATGCTCTTTCTGGGCACATCTACAAGTCGTAGCAATCTGCTGCTGTCTAAGAAAGAGTTGATATCAGACTGTCCACTAAAAGAAGTTTGAAAAGATAAGTGTGTCACGATCCACGCTGCTGTATATAAATGAAACCATGAAGTGATCTATAAAGGTGTGTATTTCTTACCTTTCGACCATTTCGGAGCTATCCTCTCTCCTTCCTCATGAATTCATCATCCTGGTGTATTCGTGAGGAAGGAGCAAAGATAGCTTTGAAACACGTCGAGAAGAAATAAACACCTTTATAGATCACTTTGAGTTCTTCATTTATATACAGCAGCGTGGATATGGATAGTGACACACTATCTTTTCGGATTCCTGTATCCATTACACACATGGAAGTGTGGATCCAGCAGCAGCTGTACAAGCGCATATACAGGTTGTGGGTACACACTGAGCCAGGTGAGCAGTGAATATCACTATTATATTTCATAACTTTGGAGATAAGATCCTATTACTCCTTTGTTTCACCCTGTACAGGAAATCACTACAAGAAGTTGACATTTTTGTTTGCCTAAAAGTTGGCGTTTGTTGACCAGAACATTTGGTTACTTTACTACCTACCCCATGGAGACCAAGCATATTCCTCTTACCACCATGCCTATCCCCCTTTCCACTATGACCACAACTTTTACCACTTATATTTGATGGTAACATATTTGTCAGTCAATTGTAGGTCGAAAACATCTGGGGATGTGAATCCAGAAGACCAGATTTGCCACAAAATGGTACTAGGCAAAAACTGTGGTTGCTGCCTGGATGTGGCACTAAAAGGTCTTTTTGCAGATGTCACAAGCACCACTGTACCACAATGGATTTGCCATAAAATGGTATTAGGCAAAAACTGTGGTTGCTGCCTGGATGTGGCACTAAAAGCTTTTAAGCACAGGATTGGGGCAGTTGTTTACACAAGCACCACTGTGCCATATGGGATTTGCCAAAAACACTACTACTAAGCCCTAGAAAGGGCTGTTTTACTTACTAAACCTACTATCTATCTATCTAGAAGGAAATAGAATCACTAGCTAGGAATCTAAATAGCGCACACAGGATCAACAGCATCGGCACTGCAGCAGGAAGACTGTCCCTGAGCTCCAACACTGAGAAAATAGCGCTGAGGGGAAATGGCTGGTTCTTATATGGCAAGGACATGTGACATACCAAGCCAATGACACAGGCCCTTGTGTACAAAAAGTGCAATTTGCTTTATGGATGCTGATTGGCTACCAGACCAGACTACTCACAGTAAGTGCATTAAATAAAAAAAATGGAGATCTGCGCTTATCTGACCTGAGACCTCTCATCCCCCCTCCCCTCTCGCCCGTTATGCTAGACACTGACACTATGAAAGCATAGAACAGAAGCATTAGTGCAAATGCACTAATCTTTTGTCATCTGAACAATTATTGAAAAAACCTGAATTTCCGACTTTTCAGCAAAACGTTCGAGTTTGAGGTTTGCCAAATTTGGCACAGATTTAAAATTAGCAAACATCTTCAACCAAAATGTGCACATCTCTATCTCGGAGCACCACATGTAAGACTTCAGAGGAGCTTGCAGCATGCCTGGTTGTATTACACCTGCAGCTGGGGTTGCAGCTACTGGATCAGCAAATCCACCAGGACCAGGAGCCTGATGAGGACTATGAGGAGGTGGAGGAAAAAGAGGAGGTAGAAGAGGCAGTAGGCCCTGTTTCCCAGCCATATGTAGCACCCCCTCTAAGCAAGTATTCGGTATGGCATGAACCACCCTGTCCTGTCTCTTTTGTTAAGGAGATTCGGCTGGCGGATAACATCACCTGAGAGTGGTTGCATGGGCCTAAGGCCAATCACTTTCACGACCAATGTACCCAAGGCAAGTTGGTGGCATATTTACAGCAGAGGGGTTTGGCTTCCTAGCTGAACATGTTACTGGGCATCAGTGCCACGTTAACCATTCCACCCTTCTGTGCTAGATTCCACAATCTTTGTTGGGGAGGATGTCACTTTCATGAAGGTGATAAGCAGCAAGAGGTGGTTCGCGGTTGACATAAGTCGAGCTGCTACTGCGGTCAGCTATGATGAGTGGCAGGAGGTGGCGGATTGGAGAGAATGCAGCACCAGGTAGAGCTCTCTTGGTTAGCCAGCCAGCTGCAACAAAATCCACAGGGCCTGTCATTGTTCTCCAAGTTGCTCTCATCTTTCCTAGAGGGGGTGGTCATTTATCATCTTTTCCAGCGGTGGCCATGATTGTGTGTGTTGGGGGACAGGTGATGGTGGAGAATCCCCCTGTAGGAGTAGCCTTTGTGACCCCCTTCCCCCAAGACTGTACGGCAGCAAGTACCATCAGTAACGGAAACCTTCAAACTGGGCATTGCTGAGAAAACTGGAAGAGAGTATTTGCGACAAGTACCGTGCACATTCCCAATAAAAAGGCATGTTGTTGGTTCACTGACCCGTCCTTAGATGGCATTTTGTCCAGAAGAAAACTTTATTGAGTTGATTTTCAGTTCTTTGAACACTGAGGCCTGTTGTTTTGTTAATTTTATGTTTCCCTTTCCAAAGTTTTGCACCCTTTATGCATCCCCCTGCTAGATTGATGGGCATGCATGCAGCCTTTGGTCTACAACTCAAAGCCCTTAATGAACTCTGCTCTTCCTGGACTTTCCACTATCTTAATAGTCTGCTAATCTCTGTGGCACTTTCATTACATATACTATGTACACGCGTGGTCAAAATTGTTGGTATCCGTCGTTTAATGAAAGAAAAACCCACAATGGTCACAGAAATAACTTGAATCTGACAAAAGTAATAATAAATGAAAAATGTATGAAAATGAAGAAATGAAAGTCAGACATTGATTTTGAACCCTGCTTCCACAGAATGTTTTTAAAAATTAAATTCATGAAACAGGCTGGTCAGAAATAATGCTGTAATGGGACAAAATGCCGGATTGCCCGCGCTGCCACCAGGAATCACCAGGAAACAAAGAGTTAACTGGGCAGATGTTTCTTTATTCTATCGAATAAAGAAACATCTGCCCATTAACTCTTTGTTTCCTGGTGATTCCTGGTGGCAGCGCGGCAATCCGGCATTTTGTCCCATTACAGCATTCCTGTTTCCACGGTTATCGTGAAGGTGCGGCCCTGCAGCAGCCATTCTCTACAAGCCATCTTACAGGCGATTATACCGGTTGTGGGTAACACAACCGAGCCAGGTGAGCAGTTCCTAATATACACCGCTATAACCCTTTGTTAAAAGGATAAGACCCTATGCGCATTTATCTCACGTTTACAGGTTGGTCAGAAATAATGGTACCCTTCACTTAATATTTTGCTGCGCAATCTTTTGAGACAACTGCAATCAAACAATTCCTGTAACTGTCAATGAGACTTCTGCACCTCTGAACAGGTATTTTGGCTCACTCCTCAAGAGCAAACTGCTCTAGTTGTCTCGAGTTTGAAGGTTGCCTTTTCCAGACGGCATATTTCATCTCTTTCCAAAGATGCTCAATAGGATTTAGGGCGGGGCTCATAGAAAGCCCCTTCAGAATAGTACAATGTTTTCCTCTTAGCCATTCCTGGGTGTTTTTAGTTGTATGCTTTGGGTTATTATCCTGTTGCAAGACCCATGACTGCAACTGAAACCAAGCTTTCTGATACTGGGCAGCACATTTCTCTCTAACATCCCATGATAGTCTTGAGATTTCATTGTACCCTGCATAGATGTAAGACACCCTGTGCCAGAGGCAGCAAAACAGCCCCAGAACATAACAGAGCCTCCTCCATTTTTCACAGTAGGGAGAGTATTCTTTTCTTGATATGATGCATTTTTCCGTCTGTGAACATACAGCTGATGTGCCCTGCCAAAAAGTTTCATTTTGTCTCATCTGTTCATAGGACATCCTCCCAGAAGCTTTCTGGCATGTAGTTTGGCATATTCCAGTCTGGCTTTTTATGATTTTCAACAACGGTGTCCTCCTTGGTCATCTCCCATGAAGTCCACTTTGGTTCAAACAACCAATGGATGGTGCAATCTGACACTGATGTTCCTTAGCTTGAGGTTCACCTTTAATCTCTGTAGAAGTTTTTCTGGGCTCTTTTGTTACCATTCGTATTATTCATGTCTTTGATTTGTCATCATTTTTCCTCCTGCAGGTACGTCCAGGGAGGTTGGCTACAGTTTCTGAATAATATGTGCAAATGTAGTCACAGGAACATCAAGCTGCTTGGAGATGGTCTTATAACCTTTACCTTTAACATGCTTGTCTATAATTTTCTTTCTAATCCCTGAGACAACTCTTTGCTTCACTTTCTCTGGTCTATGTTGAGTGTGGTATACACCATGTTACCAAACAGCACAGTGAGTATCTGTACCCCTTTATACAGGACCAATGACTGATTACAAGATTGTAGACACCTGTGATGCTAATTAGTGGACACACCTTGATTTAACAGGTCCCTTTTGTCACATTATTTTCAGGGGTATCATTATTTCTGTCCAGGCCTATTTCATGAGTTTAATTTTTTTGAAAAATCAGTGGAAGCGGGTTTGAAAGGCAATGTCTGAGTTTCATTTGTTCATTTTCATAGATTTTTTATGTATTGTTACTTTTGTCAGATTCAAGTTATTATTTCTGTGACCATTGTGGGTTTATCTTTCATTGAACGAGGGGTACCAACAATTTTGACCACGTATGTATATTCATATATGTATGTTTGAGACTTTTTATAGTATGTGCTAAAGTAGAGTTTTTTATACTTTACTACTGTATCTGCTAAAAGGTGCTCTGATACTGTTATACAGAAACTTGCGAATAAGCGGCAGGCCTCTGGTCTGATGGTCTGAGGTATGGAAATGCAAGACACTACACACACTCATGTAGAACATTGCTGACAAAGTACAGTCCTCAAAGGCTGCAAACAGTGCATGTTTTCACGACTCACCTAGCATTGCACAAGGTGCTGGAATAATCACTTTTGAAGTGATAAAATTAGCATCTGTGAAATACTAAAGAAATCCTGAAACGTGCACTGATTTCAGACCTTGAGGACAGTAGTTGGCTACTCCTGCCTTAGTAGTCTCTGTGGAAGTAGCCAGAGGGCTGGAGGAATCCTTGAGCCCTTTCATTACAAGTGTGGCTCTTCCTGGACACTCTTAGGCCCTGTGCATAAAGTGTGTTGTTTGATGTTTATTTTCTGTAGATTTTGAGAATCTGCATCAAAATCTGCATGCTATCCTGGGGCAAGCAAAGTCTATGACAGGTCAGAAGTGCTGTGCCAACATTTTTTTTTCTTGCACATGTGGTTCAGATTTCTTTTTTCACCCCAAATCTGCACCAAATCTTCAAGAAAAAAAAACACATTGGCACAGCACTTCTGAGCTCTCATTAACTTTGCTGGAAATTAAACAAAAAAGCGGCCTAAGTAAGCACTAAAGGAGGGATCGGAAGCTTGTTATGGTTTATAACTTAGCTTTATTCTTCCACAATATCTCAAAATGCGTTTCCACGGCAATCCGTGGAAGAGGAGGGATTATTAACAGAGTTTATATAGGAACATAATGACCATGATATCACCCCAACCCTTCCCCCTCCCTCAATAATTAATTATTTCACCATTCACATACAATTAATCAATCCCTACAGTATTCCACTAAATTATTTACCCAAAAACTTTACAATAATAATGAATTAAAACTATAAAACATCAATAGTAGATATATAAAATTATAAAGTGTATGTACTGATAAAATCCTTAATAATTAAAAAAAAAATAAAATAAATAAATAAATAATTTTTTTCCTAAAATCTGTTTCTATAAAAATTTTAAAATCTGATTCCTGCAATCAAAATATCTCACTCTTAACTGGAAACTTTTTCTATAGTAAGATTTAGTCCCTCAGGGTATAACGTGCCCATCTTAAACATCCGTTCGGGCTACCAACTCCATAGTGTGTCCCTACATTATGCAGGGAGTCACAATAGAGATCCAGGGAAGATGAGAATGACCATTCTTGACCATATCAGAGAGCCAGGGGAAGATAGATTGAGGAATTTAATCAGAAAAGAAAGTCACTGAATGTTTAAGATGGCATTTAGGAAAATATATATATATTTTTTTTTAATTATTAAGGATTTTATCAGTACATACATTTTAGAATTTTATTTATCTACAATTGATGTTTTATAGTTTTATAGTTTTTCGGGTAAATAATTTAGTGGAATACTGTAGGGATTGATTAATTGTATGTGAATGTGGGGAGAGGAACATTTATTATCACAGTTGAAATAGTTAATTATGGACCATGAGGGAGGGGGAAGGGTTGGGGGTTGATCTAATCATGGTCATTATGTTCCTATATAAACTCTGTAAATAATTCCTCCTCTATCCACCTGAAGACAGATTACCTGGAAACGTGTTGTGGGATATTGAGGAAGATAAAGCTAAGTTATAACCATAACAAGGTTCCTGTCCCTCCGTTAGCGCTACTATAGACTGCTTTTTTGTTTAATTTCCATTTGACGTCCTCTTTGAGGTTCAGCGGCTAGAGCAGCTTGGAGGGCAAACATTGAACAGGACCTGCGGTTGCTGGGTAATCAGAGCTGAGTCTCCAGGACTTGTGGTGACGTAATTCCGGCTTGGCCGGTCACGTGATTGCGGCTGGGGATGGGGAACAGTGGCGCCACATTGAGAACAGAGGAACCGGCGGCCATCAGATCCTTGAAGGAGGAAAGTTCCCCACCACCAACGTCTACACCTGGGTTGTGCAAGGACTGCACAACCCTATAAGGTAAGGCCCATACATCAGTTAGGGTATTTACATTAACAGGTACACTCATTGCGCCTCTGATTTCTTTTATTACTCATAAACTTTGCTGGCTTCAAGACAGACATGCAGATTTTGAAGCAGATTCTCAAAATCTGCTTCAAAAGAAGCCTCAAACAACATGTGGACATGGGGCCTTACAACAATATGGTGGGCTTACGTACACAAATAACTTTCCCAATATGCAGTGAGAGCAGGTATGTAGGCTAGAGTGTTACCAGCGTGTCATCACAAACATTACTGCATTTCTGACTCAAGGGGTCACACAAAGGCTATCCAACAAGTTTGAACTGCGCTGCATTCCCTGACATCACCACTTCTCATGGGCTGTCTCACGATATCGGTGAGATATATCCACTATGTCTTGCGTGATATTGCGGCTCTCATGAGACAGTTAGTGTTACTATGTCTGACGCCATTCAGATTAGCTTAGGATTCCCTGCTGCGTGATACCCGCTGTGTAACCTGAGACAAGTGAAGTCATGAGGATGTCTGAGGTTCATGAATCATGACTGGGTCCAGATGTATGGTGACAGCGGCGCTGAAACTTGCTAAGTAATACGGAATAAAGATAATTTCTGGGCTCAATTGCAAAATAGTTTGATCTATGTTTGGCAGCTTTTGGGCCCCTTAGAAAGTTTTTGTCTAGGCCTTTGATTTTGCCTCCTATTGATTTGATTCAGGTTCAGAAGTTTGGCAAACTGTTTGTTAAACAATTCAGCAAACGTGTTTGTTCGACAAATCAAACTGAATCTGAAGTTCAAAAGATTGCTCATTTCTAGTCACAGATCTCCAAGGACTTTTCACCCCTAGTTGCAGACTGGGCAGACTAGGAGAATGTGTACTTTTAGTTTGCTGGATTGATCTCTACAATTATACAATTTTATTCTGGGTCAATTGATGCCACTTTCCTGTTGTCTGGTCCAACATTTTTGAAATGTGGAGACTCTTATTGTGTGTTTCCTGAATTTACCATGGCTCTCTGAGCCTCATGCCTACACCTGTCACTACTTCTCCTGTTACTAATCAATGTATAACCTTCAAATGTTTGGCCAGGCCCTGTCCCAGACTCAGTCCCGTGCATCTAAGCTGTGCCATTATACAATTTTTATTCTGGGTCAAGTGATGTCAATTTCCTCTTACGTGGCCCTAATTTTTCAAATATGCAGACTCTTATTGGGGTCTCCTTTTTGTGCGTTTCCTGAAATTACCAGGGCTCTCTGATCACCATGACTACTCCTGTCACTAATCCACCTCAATATTTGTTAGTTTAGTACACTAAGAAGCTGATATTTGTGCCACCTGAATTTGGCGGAGCAAAAAATTTATTGAAACTGTTGCACACAAGGTCTGCACCTGTCAGTCACCAACCTCAATATTTCTTTGCAGTATTCAATGAAATTGATATTTGTGCCAGCTGAGTGTTGGAGAGCATAACATTTTTTGGAGCTGTTGCATGAAGCAAAGGGCCTCCAAGCCACTAGGCCTACACCTGTGAACAACCTATGAAGCTAATATTTGTGCCACCTGAGTGTGGTGAAGCATAAAATCTATTGGATCTGTTGCATGAGATATAAGGGCGCTCAGCCCACTAGGCCTACACCTGTCACTGAAACACCTATGAAGCTGATATTTGTTCCACCTGAGTGTTACAGAGCAGAATATCTATTGGAGCTGTTGCATGAGGTATGAGGTCCTGAGGCCTACACCTGTTACTGATCCGCTTCAATATTTGTTATATTAGTACTCTATGAAGCTGATATTTGGCCCACCTGAGTTTGGTTGAGCAGAAAAACTGTTTGAGCTGTTGAAAAAGGTTTCAGGGCCCACAGCCCAACAGGCCTACACCTGTCACTCATCTACCTGTTACTGATCAATGTTTAACCTTTAAATGCTAGGCCAGGCCCTTTTCCAGGCCATGTCCCATGAATGTAGGCTGCACCACTACACAATTTTTATTCTTGGTTAATTGATGCCAGCTTCTTGTTGTATGGCTTTATTTTTTTGAAATGTGTAGACTCTTATTGGGGGCTCCTTTTTGTGTGTTTCCTGAATTGAGCAGGGCTCTCTGAGCACCATCCTACACCTGTCACTTATCCCCTTGTTTCTGATCAATGTTGAAGTTTGAAATGCTGGGCCAGGCCTTGTCCCAATCATCATTTGATAGAAATTGTAGAAATTTTATCTCTGGAGAATAGATGCCAGTTTTCCTGGTGTCTGCCCCTAATATGAGCTATTTTGACGGCTTTTGGGACTCCTTGAAGGTGTTTCTGATTTTGGTTTTGCCTCTCATTGAATTCAGTGGGGATCGGGAAGTACATCAAATTGTTTGCTGAACTATTTGGGGAACACCTGGAAGTTCGGTGAACTGAACTTTAAAAAGTTTGTTCATCTCTACTCAATACTCTATAGATCGATTTGTTCACCTCTATTGATTGTAGCTAGATAACTGCTCTGTTCTCATATACTGCAATTATTTTCTTCCAATTGAACTCTCTTACAAGGTTTAAAAGGAATAAGGCTGGTTTCACATAACGATTTTGTGCCTGTCCGTGGGATCCAACTTTGAAGGGGGATCCCACGGACAGGCACGGATCCATACGGATCCCTGCAATCGGATGGCAAATAGCCATCCGATCTGCAGGATCCGTGTGGATCCTGCGGTCCCCTGTCTCTCCCTACTCCTGCCTCCTCCATCTTCTTCCCTCTCCTATTCTATGCTGTCCCCCCGCTATTCTATTCTGTGCCCCCTCTTCTCTATCCTCATCTATCCCTATCCTGTCCCCTGTCCTCTTCCCTGTCCTCTCCATGTGTGTAAAAAATAAAAAAAACTCCTCCCGGAGGATACATCACCTGTCACCGGCTCCAACGCTGCAAGCACGATCGGGACTGAAGGACCTGTGATGATGTCAGAGTCACATGACCCGGTCAGCTGACCGGGTCTCTTACATCATCACAGGCTCTTCAGTCCCGATCGTGCTTGCAGCGTTGGAGCCGGTGACAGGGGATGTATCCTCCGGGAGGAGGTTTTTTTTATTTTTTACACACATGGAGAGGACAGGCAAGAGGACAGGGGACAGGATAGGGATAGATGAGGATAGAGAAGAGGGGGCACAGAATAGAATAGCGGGGGGACAGCATAGAATAGGAGAGGGCAGAAGATGGAGGAGCAGAGCAGGGAAAGACAGGGAGATACGGAGCCGACATCGGATCTGAGGTCACCTCAGATCCGATGTCCATAGGCTCCCATGTTGTGGGCACTAGGATCAGCCTCGGATCAGCACAGATCCGAGGCTGTCCGATGTGAGTCACGGACACAAAATCGTAGCAGGCTACGATTTTGTGCCCGTGATTACATCGGATGGGATCGGATGCTGGCAAAATCGGATGCCAATAGTGGCACATCTGATCCCATCCGATTCCCATAGGGAAACATGGGGTCCGATTTTGGATCCGATTGTATCCGTTTTGAAACGGATACAATCGGATGACCGAAAATCGTGATGTGAAAGCAGCCTTAGTAGGTAGATCAAGGGAAAGGACAAACAAAACCCTATGTTCTAAAGGCGGCATATCAGTGCTATGGGATAAGCAAGTGGTTTGCTGCTATCAAAATCATCTTTCCTGATGCGCAGACGCTTGTTTTCAAAAGTGACCTGTGCCATAATTAGCTTATACACTTTGCAGTGATCTCAAAAAAGGTAGAATTTTTGTTTACACAAAATGTTGTTAGTGGTTTGTTGAAATCACCAGGATACCACATTAGTGGTATTAGTATTAGTATTCAAGTATGATGAAGTAGTATACAGTATATTTACTGTTGTCTAATTGTAAATGACTATGTCCAATTCAATGAGACCAGCTGACCATTTTAATTCTATGGGATGTACTGACTCCTCTTGGGGGAAAGAAGGATATAGCATTGATTTTGTATAATAAATCCCTGACAGGCACGTTTGGCAATGGTTGTTCCCCTCTCCTTATTGAGCAAACATGTAACATAGTAACATAGTATTTAAGGTTGAAGGAAGGAAGACCTTAAGTCCATCTAGTTCAACCCATAGCCTAACATGTTGATCCAGAGCAGAGGTCCCCAAATCCAGGCCTCAGGGGCCGCCAACAGTGCAGGTTTTCAGGATTTCCGTAGTATTGCACAGGTGATAATTGAATCACCTGCACTGGTGATGATTCCAACCCCTGTGCAATCCTGAAAACCTGCACTGTTGGCGGCCCCTGAGGCCTGGATTTGGGGACCTCTGATCCAGAGGAAGGAAAAAAACCATGTGGCAACACTAAGCTCAACATTGGGGAAAAATTCCTTCCTGACTCCAGATATGGCAATCAGACTAGTTCCCTGGATCAACGCCCTATCAAAGAATCTAGTATGTATAACCGGTAATATTATAGTTTTCAAGAAAGGCATCCAGGCCCTTCTTAAATGTTAGTAGTGAGTCACTCATTACAACATCATGTGGCAGAGAGTTCCATAGTCTCACTGCTCTTACAGTAAAGAATCCGCGTCTGTGATTATGATTAAACCTTTTTTCCTCCAGACGTAGAGGATGCCCCCTTGTCCCAGTCTCAGACCTAAGAGTAAAGAGATCATTAGAAAGTTCTCTGTACTGTCCCCTCATATATTTATACATTATTATAAGATCACCCCTAAGCCTTCGTTTTTCCAAGCTAAATAACCCCAAGTTTAATAACCTGTCTTTGTATTGCAGACCCCTCAGTCCTCTAATACCATGGTCGCTCTTCTCTGCACCCGTTCAGCTATGTCTTTCTTATACACCGGAGACCAGAATTGTACACAAAATTGTACAATTAGCTAAGCATTGTGGGCATCTTCAAGGAGGGGCTGAGAGTAATATCAGTAGGTCAAACTAGCACTTGACCAACAGCCATCTAACATGTATAGCCAAATTTACTCTTCTTCCCTTGCTCCAATGGCATCTCATTACTTACAGAAAGCTCAATATAAAGTAGCTAAGCCACATGGGGCACATTTACTAAGACCATAATACCAGAATTCTGAATCTTACTTGCCAACACACTAACAAAAGTGTCTTGCACCACATTAATCATATTTTTAGACACTGCTTGTGCTTTCCAAAACAATATGAAATGTGTGTAGAAAAGGTATAGTGGCTTTTTAAGAACATGTTCCAGTTTTTAAAAGTGGTACAAAGGTAACAGAGTTTGACTGGTGCCAAAAATTCACCAAATCTATTTAAGTCAGCTTCACATCACGGTTTTGTTGTTTCAGGTTCTGTCAGGTTTAAACCGGACAGAACCTGATCCGATTTTGGCCCCATGTGTCCCTATGGTGCTGGATTGGTCTTATTTGGCCTCCGGTTTTGTGCTTTTTTGTCCAGATTTGGTTGTGTTAATTTTTAGCACTGGACACAAAATCGGAGTCTGCATCATTTTTTGTGTCCAATGCAAAAGACAAACAAAACCAGATCCTCCCGGATCCGAGGTGATCCGGCACCCATAACATGGTAGCTGGATCGCCCTGGATCCAGCAAACAAACCGGGTTGTTTCCCAGTAACCTGGTACTGAAGAACGGTGGCTCTGAAATGCAGCAGCGCTCTTTCAGCACCATGGACAGCAGCAGCATTTTAGAGCTGGTGCTGCAGTTCAGCACCATGGAGAGCTCCACTGTACCGACGGCTGAAATTTCAGCACCGTAGGCAGCTCCCCTGCAAATGTGAGCTGAAATTTCAGCACTGCGGACAGCAGCAGCCACGAGCACAAACGAATCCTGCAAAAAACAGGATCAGAGGGCATATTTGCCCTCAGTTTGTGCTCGTCAGGTTTTGTCCGGTGCATCCTGCAAAACACCAGACAGAACCTGACAGACAAAAACCGTGGTGTGAAGCCGGCCTTAGAGGGAATCTGTCACTAGCTTTTTACTATCTGATCTGCAATATGCCAGCCACAGGGTTCTCTTTGTGTTTGGCCAAAGCAAACATGTGCATTCAATGACACTGAGATCAGAAGTGGGGCAGTAAAGGTACCGTCACACACAGCAATATTGCTAACAATTTCACTGGCAATTTGCTGGTTGCAGTGAAATCATGGACAGATTGTTACATTTGTACACGGCAACAAAATAGAACAATGTGTCCATGATTTCACTGAAAACAACAAATTGCCAATGAAATTGCTACCCATCTTGCCGTGTGTGATGGTACCTAGTTTTCACCATCAGAAAGGCCAGTCTCTTACCGACTCGGTGGAAATACGAATGCTCAGACCATGAATTTTTACTCAATGTTGGAGAAAGCACCGGCAGCTGAGAGCACTTTATCTCCCAGCATGTCTCTTAACATTAGCAACTATTGTACTGTCAGTAGGCCTCACTTAAAATAACTATTTTGACCCTCAGAATACAAAAGTCCAATCCATTTCAACATTATTTTTATAGGCGTTATTACACTTTTGGAAAAACAACAAAAAAGGAAAAGTGAACAAAGTTATCGTTCTTTGAATAACTAACTGCCCCTACCGTGTCAGATATAAATATACCTTTTCAAAAGAAAATATACTATTGTAATTTTCAGAGCAGGTCAGAAGTAGTTAAGAAACACCACCCCAAAATCACCAGTCAAAATCATTTATTTCCAGCCTACTCCTGTTCCAAGGCTAGCAGAAAATCTTGTTTATTCCTTGCTAATAGGCGCCTCCTGTTTCAGATTTGCTGTGTGTTTAGATATATGTCTCACTGACTGCCAAGATTCCTAGGCAGATATATCCTTAGAAATGTAGACCATTTTCTCAACCAAATTCAAAGAAAACAAACGACAGGCCAAGGTCTGATATGAAATAGTTTGAAAATGAGAAAAAGCTGCCTCAGAACTCAGTTTACATTCAAATAAGTTTCTGCGGGACAATGTGGTCTGCTGGGCTTCTTGTACATGCAAGATATAATAAGGGAGAGGCTGCCCTGCTGGTAGGTGTGTGGTGTTGTTATACGAGGAAAAGAAACATTTGACATGTCTGGTATGTAATAAGAACAACAAAACATATTTAGGGTCAAAGAGGAAAGGGAGAGTTGCTTCAAAATAATAGGGTACACTTTAGTTTTATGTCCACACCCTGCTGAAACAGAAGTAGAATGTGCACGATTTATAGCATGTGTCTTTTGGCACTGTATTCCTCAGCTGCAGTTCATCAATTTATTTCTAAGGTAGCTAAGGGGCAGTTGCAGACACTGATGAAAAAGAGCCACCATGCAAGAACAATATATGAGCCTGTTGCAATCCTATAGTTCTGTTTATGACAGAAGCTGCTTTGGAGGTGGAAATTGGGTCCCTTACTGCTTGGGCGCCTGTGTGACTACACAGGTTGCACAAATAATATATGCGTTGCAATATAGGTGGAACAGATGGATCTGTGGCTATATGCTTTTATGTGTGGAAACGCCGTGATAACTGTAAGTGGTAATGAATTTTAATACATCTCTTTATTGTCCCTATCCAAACCAATATGTAAAAACACAATGACATACAAACATCCGTGTGTCACCTGTGTGCAGTGTACCTCAGGCTCCATGTGCCACTCGTGTGCTGTAAACCTTAGACTCCGTGTGTTACCCATGTGCTGTATACCTCAGGCTCTGAGTGTCACCCATGTGCACTGTTCCTCAGGCTCCATGTGTCACCCATGGGCAGTGTACTCAATCTCCGTGTATCACTTGTGTGCAGCATACCCAGTCTCCATGTGTCTCACCCATGTGAAGTGTACCTCAGGCTCAGTGTGTCACCCAAGTGCAGTGTAACTCAGTCTCCGTATATCACCTGTGTGCTGTGTACCTCAGGCTCCGTGTGTCATTAATGTGCTGTAAATCTCATGCTTTGTTTGTCACCCATGTGCAGTGTACCTCAGGCTCTATGTGTCATCTATCTGCTGTAAACCTCAGCTCTGGTAACAGCAATAATAACTTGAATCTGTGAATTTGAAAAAAGTAACAATAAATTAAAAAAAATCTATGAAAATGAACAAATGAAAGTCAGACAACGCTTCCACAGAATTTAAAAAAAATTAAACTCATGAAATAAGCCTGGAGAGAAATGATGGTACCCCTAAAATAATGTGACAAAAGAGACATGTTAAATCAAGCTGTGTAATTGGCATCACAGGTGTCTACAATCTTGTAATCAGTCAGTGGGCCTGTATATAGGGCTACAGATACTCACTGTGCTGTTTGTTAACATGGAGGGTACTGCACTCAACATGGACCAGAGGAAGCAAAGGAAAGAGTTGTCTCAGGGGATTAGAAAGAAAATTATAGACAAGCATGTTAAAGGTAAAGGTTATAAGACCATCTCCAAGCAGCTTGATGTTCCTGTAACTACAGTTGCACATATTATTCAGAAATTTAAGATCCATGGGACTGTAGCCAACCTCCCTGGTCATGGCTGCAGGAGGAAAATTGATGACAATTCAAAGAGACAGATAATACAAATGGTAACAAAAGAACCCAGAAAAACTTCTATACAAACAGCAAATAGCGGTGTAAATGAAGCACTGAGGTGAAGGGGTAAGGATTAAAATACACACCTTTAATAAAGCTTTACACTCTCCCAACCGCAATGCGTTTCGATAGCAAGCTATCTTCCTCAGGCAATAGAGAGTGTATAAACAAAAACCCTGTTATAGGACCTGTGTCCAATCACAGTTTACAATTCATTATGACAACACAGGAAATGGACAGCCTATAATAATTAATAAAATCTCACACTCAATCTTTATAAACCCTAAAATTAATAAAATATTGTATTAATATGATAATTATCCTTATTACCATAAGGATACAATTTAAAAAGGAAAAATCAGTCTCAAAATTCAGTCTAAAAAGAAATTTTGCAATTCAGGGATATGAATGGATAGCCTTGTCAATAGTTAAATTTAATCCTCTGAGGATAATGTGCCCATTTTATAAATCCAGTAGGACTCTAGATTAATGAGGCGTCCAAGGGGGTCCGAACTTATCTAATCTATTTGATCTATAATTTTCAAACTCAAAAAAATCAACAACAATCAAGGAGTGGAGTGGTTTTGGAAGAAAATGGTAACAAAAATAAAAATAAATCTGTTATTACAGATTTAACCAGGTGGAGTTTTGTGACAACATATAACCAGTCACACAGAAATGTTAAGAAATTATTAGATGGACTGTAGTTTATCTTGAAGAATGATCCAGTATTATCTAAACACATTCCAGATAAACCGAAGCTGATTTTTAGGAGGAATAATACCCTCCGTAATATGATAGCCCTGAGTAACTGTCTGAAAAACTTTGAGAAATCAGCAACGAACACAGGGAACACCCTAAAAAATGGATATTATGCATGTGGGTCTCCCAAATGTTTGTCCTGTCAAACTACTATTGATGGCTCTAAAACCTTTTCTTCTAACACCACAGGTGAGTCATTTACTATCAGGCAAGTTCATTAATTGCCATTCGAAATTTGTGGTTTACTTACTGGAATGCATGTGGGCCTTCAATACGTGGGCTGTATGATACAGGCCATGCATGCTAGACTCAATAAACACAGGTGCAATATTCGTGGTGGTTATCTTTTGCACTGTGTCTCAAAGCACTTTGCTATGGTGCATAATAAAGACCCCAAATTTTTGAGCTTGAAAATTATAGATCAAATAGATGAGATAAGTTCGGACCCCTTGGATGTCTCATTAATTGAGAGTCCTACTGGATTTATAAAATGGGCACATTTTCCCCGGAGGGATAAAATGTAACTATTGAGAAGGTTATCCATTAATATCCCTAAATTGCAAAACTTCTTCTTTAGACTGAATTTTGAGACTGATTTTTCCTTTTTAAATTGTATCCTTATGGTAATGGGATATATATGATCATATTAATATAAGATTTTATTAATTTTAGTGTTTATAAAGGTTGATTGTGAGATTTTATTCATAATTATAGGCTGTCCATTTCCTGTGTTGTCATAATGAGTGTAAAGCTGTATTAAAGGTGTGTATTTTAATCCTTACCCCTTCGCCTCAGCGCTTCATTTACACCGCTATTTGCTGTTTGTATAGATCCATCCATTGAGAACGGTGGAAGCTGCTCCAGGCTGAAGGACCTGTCGTGATGTCATAGAGGAACGCCCATCCGATCATGTGGTCTGAGTCACATGACCGCAACCCCTGGAATCAGGAAGCTGTAACCAGCAGTCGTCCAGCCTGAAGGCTCTCACTGTCCAGGCATTTACCTCCGTTGTGAAGGGTCTGTGCACAACTGGTCAAGGATAGTGAGCCTGCAAACATTGATTATACCATCCCCCGGGTCCTCACTATAGCGCTCTGTTCTTTCCTTTCTTTACAGAAAAACTTCTAAAGATATAGAAGGTGAACTTTAAGCTCAAGTAACATCAGTGTCAAATCACACCATCCATTGTACAGATGGATCTGTGGCCATATGCTTGAAGCATATCAAGAAAAGCGCCCTCTCCCTACTGTGAAACATGGAGGAAGCTCTGTTATGTTCTAGTTGCTTTGCTGCATCTGGCACAGGGTGTCTTAAATCTGTACAGGGTACAATGAAACCTCAAGACTATCAAGGGATTCTAGAGAGAAATTGCTGCCCAATGTCAGAAAGCTTGGTCTCAGTCATGGTTCTTGCAAAAAAATAATGACCCAAAACACACAGCGAAAAACATCCAGGAATAGCTAAGAGGAAAACATTGAACTATTCTGATGTGGCCTTCTACGAGTCCTGACCTAAATCCTATTGAGCATCTTTGGAAAGAGCTGAAAAATGCCATCTGGAAAAGGTGTGGCGCCCCTGCGAGCAGGAGGCCACATGGTGAACTGCAGTTGGCATAGGTAAGACGGTCAGCTCACAAAAACACCCACATACACTCCAACCCTGAGCCCAAGTCACTTCATGCCAGGCGAGGGGTGGTGGGAATAGCTACATGTGGGTGGGAAGTAGAGAGAACCCGGGAAAGGGGTGGTGGAACTAGACTCCAAGAGGACCTAGGAACACTAAGTTCGAGCGAGTAGATCGAGTGATTCCCTGGAGGATGGAGGAATAGGGAAGCCTCCCCAAGCCGAGACACCCTACAGCTGAGTACTGACTTAGACAGACCGAGAGAACAACTGGGCCCGGCAGACTGCAACCCTGATGGCCGACCGACTCTGTAGATGTTGCCAGGAGCGCTTCAAGCCCCTAACCATGAGACCCCGGTGAGGTGTGGGAACTCCATGTCCCTGAGACCCAACAACGGGTATGGAGTAGGACAAAGACATCATACTAGGGCTAGTGACCCAGAGTGTGGGATGACTCACTGCAGAGCCCGTGACGGCCGGACCGAACTCGTACGCAAGAGGAGAGAAAGAACCAGAGGGCCCGAGAGGTACACTGAGGGGATTGATGCAGAGGAGCCATCCCGGCTGCAGTAGGAGCCTGAACCCGTGAACCAATGTGTGGACCGGTCAATGACAAGTGTAACACAAGAACTGTACCGTTAAGAAATGTGACTAGTGATTGAGGTGTTAAGCGGTAACGAATAGAATACCTGGTCAACTCAAGATCGTGTGACTGTTGTTAAAAAAGTGGTTAGACTGGGCTCGCCTGCCTGAGCTGCTGCGTAGGAAGCAGTAGGTGCCTGCTGAGAGGTACCCTGATCCCTACGCATGCTTACTAGAGGAACCACGGAGCGAAGATACTTGCGCATCCCGGGCACGCAGCATTCCTACTTCTGCCGGGGACCCAGCCCTACCCGTGTCCACACTCCCTGGACACATGTTGACATCACACACTAACTGTGCAGGGGTTAATAAGATTCAAAGCCAGCAATTATCGGGTTTTAGAAATAAACTGAAAATGCCAGCGGCGGTAATGTACACAATTTGCTTACAGTACATTGTGGCAGTCCCCTGAAATCAGGAGCTGTCCGAGGTACTGTCTGCTAGTAGCATACAGTACATGCCGGGGAGTCTCCTGAAGTCTATAGCCTGATGGCTATTAGTGTACAGTACCTCAGACAGCTCCTGACTTCAGGAGAGTGCTACAATGTACTGTACACAAATTGCATACAGTACCGCCGCTGGCATTTTCAGTTAATTTCTAAAACCCGATAATTGCACAGCCAGGGTGTGATGTAGCATGTGTCCAGGAAGTCTATTGGTAAGCATCGGCCAATTTTTTTTATAATTTTGTCCACATCCAGTTATAAAAAAGCATTGGCCGAAGCTTACCAACTGTTTACCACAGGTACAAGTTCCAGAAACCCCCATCTTTGCATACGGAGGAATAAGAACATTAAAGATCTGGTAGTGCATTCTGATCTAGGGAACACATGCAGGGATAAACAGTTATCATTAACAGGAAGTAAGAGATGTGGCTGTTATCCATGTTTGACATGTGTTAATTGCACATATATGCAGAAAGGGGACACTTACATACATCCGGTTACGGAGAAAAAGTACAAGATTAATAATTATTAAATTATAATTTCCTCACTTGTAACTCTGAGTTATAGTCTACTTATTGGAATGCCCCTGCAAGAAGTGGTATGTGGGGGAGACCACTTTAGATGTAAAAACTAGGATTAACATTAATAACACTATTAGAAGAAAGTGTATGGATCTCCCGATTCCAAAACATTTTACTGAGGAGAAACATTTAGAAAAACACTTGAAGTTCAGGATTATTGATTGGGTACCCCCGTTGAGGAGGATGAAGGTCCTCAAGAGAAAAGAATTGGAGTGGGTTCACAGGTAAGACACATTGAGGCCAAAAGGACTCAATGTGGATTTCAAAATGAATGAAGTGATCTCGGTCTTGATCGGTGGAATATTCTCTGAATTATAGGTGGGGGATTGATGTTGCATGGTAGTAACAAGATGATTTTATATACATTTTTAAAAATGAATAGTGTATTTTTTTATATATCATTACAGGCACAACAGAGATTGAAAAGGATGACTCACCCATCAGTAATTATTGTTTGGTTATGGTAATCAGCAATTGTATATAATTATAAGCATGCTTAGTGGCCATATATAGCCTATGGGATATACAGTGTTTTATTATAACAGTATACATATGAGAGTCCTATAATGATAATAGCAATGGGATAATGTCCGTGTGTTAAGGAGCATGGTAATAAGGCTCAATGATAGTCTCATATGGAAGACGACAGGGCTGTTAGGAGTAAAAACCTCAGTTCTGAATACATCACATGGAGGATCTTGGCTATCCCAGTGGTGGGGTGTCCATTATACCCCAGGGACTTAGGGCATGAAAAACCGGTGCTCTACATTGCGTTGTTTCAAAGCTATGGTTTTTATATTTCATTATCGTTTACTTCTATATAGGGTTTAATCCCAAAATATTAGTTCATATAGGGACTGGATAACGATGTTGTCTGTAAAAGTACCGTCACATGGGGCGATGTTGCATGCAACATCGCCGAAAAGTCCCGGGTTCAGCGATGTTGCAGCGACTGCGCAAGTACGTTGTGCCGTGTAACAGCACAATGCAACTGTAATAAATCACTGGATCGCAGTTGACAGGTTTACCAACATGTTGGTAAACCTGGCAATGTTGATCCAGCGATCTGCTAACACCGCCCCGTGTGACACGGCGATATCAATGTTGTAAGTGATGTTGCCTATTCACAACATTGATGCCTATCGCTCGCTGGGTTGTGCATAACCCAGCGAGCGATAGCTGCTGCAACATCGCGGCTGCGTCGCTTCCAACATCTCTCCGTCTGACACCTAAGGAAGCGATGTCGGAAGCGAGCGCGCACCGGCATCACTTCAAAGTTGTACCGTGTGACGGTACCTTTATAAATATAATACAATTTGCTATGGTAGAAAACAATACAATCTGCTATAGTAGAAGAGCCTTTGATAGGATAATAAGAGGTGTGCGCCCATACTGATATATATATAGTTATTTATATTTGGAGCAGCACCCCGCCCAGTGACTAATGTGAGCACACTCCCTTTAAAGGCAGGGTTTTACATATAGTCTTGAGACATTCCCTTTAAGACCATGATTTTAACTGCACTAGGGCATTTTCCCATTCACACTTCCAGGTTGCAGACATGAGGGTGAGATTAGGACCCAGTATAGTGAAAGAACTCTGTAAACAGTTACTGGGCTTATGATTTCATGGCTATGATATCAACTAATGCTTTCACATTTATTCTTTAGACCAAGGCCAGCTTTCAGTAGCTTTCTAAATATTTCCTTGATTCTTATCATATGATGCAATAAATTCACACAGCCATTTTGGCATTCCCTTTAAAGATATAGCGTGGTGTGCAGCGGATCTATTGGTAAGTGTTTACATGTATATCTTTTGGAGCTTGCACCCACCATAAGAAGTGTGCGCCCATACTGATATATATATATAGTTATTTATATTTGGAGCAGCACCCCGCCCAGTGACTAATGTGAGCACACTCCCTTTAAAGGCAGGGTTTTACATATAGTCTTGAGACATTCCCTTTAAGACCATGATTTTAACTGCACTAGGGCATTTTCCCATTCACACTTCCAGGTTGCAGACATGAGGGTGAGATTAGGACCCAGTATAGTGAAAGAACTCTGTAAACAGTTACTGGGCTTATGATTTCATGGCTATGATATCAACTAATGCTTTCACATTTATTCTTTAGACCAGGGCCAGCTTTCAGTAGCTTTCTAAATATTTCCTTGATTCTTATCATATGATGCAATAAATTCATACAGCCATTTTGGCATTTCCTTTAAAGATATAGCGTGGTGTGCAGCGGATCTATTGGTAAGTGTTTACATGTATATTTTTTGAAGCTTGCACCCACCATAAGAGGTGTGCGCCCATACTGATATATATATATAGTTATTTATATTTGGAGCAGCACCCCGCCCAGTGACTAATGTGAGCACACTCCCTTTAAAGGCAGGGTTTTACATATAGTCTTGAGACATTCCCTTTAAGACCATGATTTTAACTGCACTAGGGCATTTTCCCATTCACACTTCCAGGTTGCAGACATGAGGGTGAGATTAGGACCCAGTATAGTGAAAGAACTCTGTAAACAGTTACTGGGCTTATGATTTCATGGCTATGATATCAACTAATGCTTTCACATTTATTCTTTAGACCAGGGCCAGCTTTCAGTAGCTTTCTAAATATTTCCTTGATTCTTATCATATGATGCAATAAATTCATACAGCCATTTTGGCATTTCCTTTAAAGATATAGCGTGGTGTGCAGCGGATCTATTGGTAAGTGTTTGATAGGATAATGACCGCCGGGGATTCCGAGCAGTGAGTCTAAAAATGGCGGGCGGTGCGCAGAGCGCATGCGTAAACCGGAACAACCCGGAAATGACTATTGTGACCCCAGGTATGTGCAGACCAGCAAGGAAGACGCCAATAGCGGCGTCTAGGATGCTAATGAATAGATGGGTGAGCCTCCACATATGCATATGAATATTACTGACACATGTGATCGATTATTGGATTAATTTAGCACTATGTCACTTTATGCACGAATCTGTGCTGTAAGCTATGATATGTTTGCACAATGATATTTATAAAGGAATGTAAACAGCATTGATTGTAATATAATGTATGTTTGCATCAGTTTTTACATTGTACATTACATTTACATGGCAAATAAAATAATGGGATGTATTAAAAGAGGCATAGATGCTCATGAAGAGAACATAATTTTACCTCTATTCAAGTCACTAGTGCGACCACACTTAGAATACTGTGTACAATTCTGGTCTCCGTGTATAAGAAAGACATAGCTGGACTAGAGTGGGTGCAGAGAAAAGCGACCAAAGTTATTAGAGGACTGAGGGGTCTGCAATACCAAGACAGGCTATTAAACTTGGGGTTAGTTAGAAAAACAAAGGCTTAGGGGTGATCTTATAATAATGTACAAATATAAGAGGGAACAGTACAGAGACCTTTTTAAAGACCTTTTTACACTTAGGCCTGAGACGGGGGCAAGGGGGCATCCTCTACGTCTGGAAGAAAGAAGGTTTAATCATAATCACAGACGTGGATTCTTTACTGTAAGAGCAGTGAGACTATGGAACTCTCTGCCACATGATGTTGTAATGAGTGACTCACTACTAACATTTAAGAAGGGCCTGGATAGCTTCCTTGAAAACTGATATTACCGCTTATACTATATATACTAGATTCCTTGATAGGGTGTTGATCCAGGGAACTAGTCTGATTGCCATATCTGGAGTCAGGAAGGAATTTTATTCCCCAATGTGGAGCTTATTGTTGCCACTTGGCTTATTTTTTGCCTTCCTCTGGATCAACATGTTAGGCTATGGGTTGAACTACAGTAGATGGACTTAAGGTCTTCTTTCAACCTTAAATACTATGTTACTATATTACTATGTTACTCACGTCTTCAAGAGTTTTGGAAAATCGCCTAAGAGCTTATCTCTGATGTCCTCTTTAAAAAGATCACCCTGCATCCAAAAACAGCTTAACTCCACGTCCGATCTGACCATCAGATAGGTCGGCCTCCATACTGGCTTCTAACATTCTGCTAGCAGGAAAAGCCCTAATCTCTCCTCTCTGGCAAACTTCAACAATACTCACCAAAAACAAATATGTCTGAAACTGGTCCAAATATTCAGAGCTGCGGAGTTAACGGCCCTGGCCAGATTCTCAATGACTACCTGCAAAGAGATTTGGAACCCGTGGGAGAGTTACTGTACTACGGAAGTCTTTCTTACACTGGTGAGTGAGCCAGACTAAACAACCCTGATTGTTGGGTTCACCATATCAACTAGCTATTCTTCTTACCAATTAAGCCCCACTTGCACTCTTGAGTCCCCTTCAACTCACCCACTCTTCAACTCTCCCCCTCTGCGCCAATGTAACCTTAATTTTTCTCTATTAATATTTATACCATAGTTCTCCCTCTGCCGAATGAACATCCCATTTAAAAGTAGCTAGGTTTTTCTTTTGTTTTGTTCCTGCTGCTCCTCTAATTAATCTTTTTTTTTCTTTTTTTAAGTCAGCCTCACAGTCCCAGAAATATGGGCCATTTTGTTTAGTGATGATTTTTATGATCTTCTGATATTTGTGTATCTACACCTTAAACACTGGAGCTCTCTTGTTATGATTGGCAGCTGTCCGCCCCGGGTGATGCCGTGTGTGTGTATACCCTTTACTTGTTAAAACCGTATTCATATATATCCAACTTCATTAATATTATATATATATATATATATATATTATATATATATATATATATATGGGTTAAGCGCACAAGCTGGCTAATGGCTGGAACTTTTCTCTTTTAGTCTATAGATTGTTCTTGGTCTCGGTGTCTGTTAATAACACAGTGTATTGATATAACTCTTTTTTGGGAATTTTATTGAACTTCTTTAAAACAATTTAAAAATTTTAAAACAATTAATCACATCTAAAATCATAGCATGCAAAAACAATTTTATAAAGGTTTTTTTAAAACTAGATTTTTTGGGTTCTGAGGGATCTTGATACTGTAGTATGAGTCCCTCCTTCTGGTGCTTCCTCCCGTTGTCCCTCTCTGTATGCCTGTAATATAAATATATGTGTATTACTGTTGTACCCCTAGAAACTAGAAGGAGGAAAGGAGGAGAGACTGCATTGAAAGTAATCCAACACAAAAGGTATAGAAAAATCAAACTTTGACCACTGCAGTAGAGAAATAACGTGAATGATAAGGCAATATTGTGATTGCAGAAAGAAATAAGGACAACACTGACCACACCAAGGTAAAAAAGACAGTTATACTATACAGGTGAGAACAAAGAGGAATACTTCCAAATCCTGGTAAAAAGCATGGTAAATTACAAACTGTATAATTGCAGGTTGACACTTAAGCAACAAAGCAAGACGATCATTACAAAAGGAAAGAACCCCAGCAATATAACAAAGGTAAATTAATTAACATATACAGGAAGCCAAAAAAATCAAGGGGTTCAACAGTAATACACTTATATTTATACTGTATTACAGGCATACAGAGAGGGACAATGGGAGGAAGCACCAGAAGGAGGGACTCATACTACAGTATCAAGATCCCTCATAACCCAGAAAATCTAGTTTTAAAAAAACCTTTATAAAAATTGTTTTTGCATGCTATGGTTTTAGATGTGATTAACTGTTTTAACATTTTAAAATTGTTTTAAAGAAGTTCAATAAAATTCCCAAGAAAGGGTTATATCAATACACTGTGTTATTAATAGACACCGAGACCAAGAACAATCTATAGACTAAAAGAGAAAGGTTACAGCCACTAGCCAGATTGTGCGCTTAACCCATATATATCTAATATATAATTGCCGTAGCGCACTTCCGTCATATTCGGCGCTACTTCCGTCGTCGAAGACGTGCCTGCCAAACGGAAGTGCGCTACGCCAACTATATATATCAGCAAGTGCGCTACGCCAACTATATATATCAAGCCAGGGCCGGCGCCACTACAGGGTCCCACCGCTGCCCACACACACATTGTCAATGCGGAATCTACTCTTCCCTGCATTCTCTGCTTTTTTCTACCTTCTCAGGCAGGCAAGCAGGCAGCCCCTGTCCCTGTCACTAAGGCCGCGGTCGGGTATCCAGGGGGCGTGTCCGCACCACTCCCCCAGCAGAGTGAGTGGGACACGTCGGAGGAGACTGCCCCACTCCTCATTCATCACTGCTGTGCCAGTCTCCGCCCCATCCTCCTCGGCTCTATTTCCGGCAGTGATGCCAGCCTTCTCCCCGGCACTGTGTCTGCTGGGGGCTCAGCTTTGTACTCTGAGCCGCCACTGGTCATCAACACCGGCCCGTTCCACAGTGGTGACAGCGCGACACAAGCAGGTGAAGGTAGGAGGGCGCCGCTGACCCCCACTCTGCCCACTGACCCCCCCCAACTCTGCCCACTGACCCCCTCACTCTGCCCAACTGACCCCCCCACTCTGCCCACTGACCCCCCCACTCTGCCCACTGACCCCCCACTCTGCCCACTGACCCCCCACTCTGCCCACTGACCCCCCCCAACTCTGCCCACTGACCCCCCCCACTCTGCCCACTGACCCCCCCACTCTGCCCACTGACCCCCCCCACTCTGCCCACTGACCCCCCACTCTGCCCCTCACCCTGCTCTGACCACTCACCCCCCTTCTCTGCCCACTGACCCCCCAACTCTTCCCCCTGACCCCCCACTCTGCCCACTGACCCCCCACTCTGCCCACTGACCCCCCACTCTGCCCACTGACCCCCCACTCTGCCCACTGACCCCCCACTCTGCCCCTCACCCTGCTCTGACCACTCACCCCCCTACTCTGACCACTAACCCCCCAACTCTTCCCCCTGACCCCCACTCTGCCCACGCCGCTGCGCTGACCACTCTGCCCACGCCGCTGCGCTGACCACAGTGCCCCCGTCCTGCGCTGACCACAGTGCCCCCGTCCTGCGCTGACCACAGTGCCCCCGTCCTGCGCTGACCACAGTGCCCCCGTCCTGCGCTGACCACAGTGCCCCCGTCCTGCGCTGACCACAGTGCCCCCGTCCTGCGCTGACCACAGAGCCCCCGTCCTGCGCTGACCACTGAGCCGCCGTCCTGCGCTGACCACTGAGCCGCCGTCCTGCGCTGACCACTGAGCCGCCGCGCTCAGTGCTGACCACTGAGCCGCCGCGCTCAGTGCTGACCACTGAGCCGCCGCGCTCAGTGCTGACCACTGAGCCGCCGCGCTCAGTGCTGACCACTGAGCCGCCGCGCTCAGTGCTGACCACTGAGCAGCCGCGCTCAGTGCTGACCCCGGAGCCGCCGCGCTCAGTGCTGACCACTGAGCCGCCGCGCTCAGTGCTGACCACTGAGCCGCCGCGCTCAGTGCTGACCACTGAGCCGCCGCGCTGAGCCGCCGCGCTCAGTGCTGACCACTGAGCCGCCGCGCTCAGTGCTCACCACTGAGCCGCCGCGCTCAGTGTTGACCACTGAGCCGCCGCGCTCAGTGCTGACCACTGAGCCGCCGCGCTCAGTGCTCACCACTGAGCCGCCGCGCTCACTGATGACCACTGAGCCGCCGCGCTCAGTTCTGACCACTGAGCCGCCGCGCTCAGTTCTGACCACTGAGCTGCCGCGCTCACTGCTGGACCACTGAGCCGCCGCGCTCACTGCTGACCACTGAGCCGCCGCGCTCAGTTCTGACCACTGAGCCGCCGCGCTCAGTTCTGACCACTGAGCCACCGCGCTCAGTTCTGACCACTGAGCCGCGCTCAGTGCTGACCACTGAGCCGCCGCGCTCACTGCTGGACCACTGAGCCGCCGCGCTCACTGCTGGACCACTGAGCCGCCGCGCTCACTGCTGGACCACTGAGCCGCCGCGCTCACTGCTGGACCACTGAGCCGCCGCGCTCAGTGCTGACCACTGAGCCGCCGCGCTCACTGCTGACCACTGAGCCGCCGCCGCGCTCACTGCTGACCACTGAGCCGCCGCGCTCACTGCTGACCACTGAGCCGCCGCCGCGCTCACTGCTGACCACTGAGCCGCCGCCGCACTCACTGCTGACCACTGAGCCGCCGCGCTCACTGCTGGACCACTGAGCCGCCGCCGCGCTCACTGCTGACCACTGAGCCGCCGCGCTCACTGCTGACCACTGAGCCGCCGCCGCGCTCACTGCTGGACCACTGAGCCGCCGCGCTCAGTGCTGACCACTGAGCCGCCGCCGCCGCGCGCTCACTGCTGACCACTGAGCCGCCGCCGCGCTCACTGCTGACCACTGAGCCGCCGCGCTCAGTGCTGACCACTGAGCCGCCGCGCTCACTGCTGACCACTGAGCCGCCGCCGCGCTCACTGCTGACCACTGAGCCGCCGCCGCGCTCACTGCTGACCACTGAGCCGCCGCCACGCTCACTGCTGACCACTGAGCCGCCGCCGCGCTCACTGCTGACCACTGAGCCGCCGCGCTCACTGCTGGACCACTGAGCCGCCGCCGCGCTCACTGCTGACCACTGAGCCGCCGCCGCGCTCACTGCTGGACCACTGAGCCGCCGCGCTCACTGCTGGACCACTGAGCCGCCGCGCTCAGTGCTGACCACTGAGCCGCCGCCGCGCTCACTGCTGACCACTGAGCCGCCGCCGCGCTCACTGCTGACCACTGAGCCGCCGCCGCGCTCACTGCTGACCACTGAGCCGCCGCCGCGCTCACTGCTGACCACTGAGCCACCTCTATACACACAATTCATTTCACCGCACTCCCCTATTAGTAAATCCCTCTCCCTCTCTCCTGTAAGTGAGGCGCCAAGCTCATTGGTCGGCGCCAGCACACACCGACCAATGACCTTCGCGCCTCACTTACACCACTAAATTTCAAACTCAAAGTCCTCCATGTATCTCAATGGCCAGTGAGGCGCTTCTCTCATTATACTCATGACAGTAGCAACATTAACCCCTTACATTCCGTTTTATCTGTAATTTCTATAACACAGTGTGTAGTTGTACTGCCACTACAAAGTTAACCCCTTCTATACCATTTCTGCCTTAACTGCATACTTTGTAGTCTCTATTACTACTCCCAGTAGAAACATTAACCCCTTATATTCCATTATTGCTGTTATTTCTATTACACAGGGTATAGTTGTAATGACACTGCGAAATTAACCCATTATATACCAGTTCACCATTAACTGCATATTTGGTAGTGTTTATAACTCCTGCCACTGGTACATTAACCCCTTGAACACCATTTTGGATATAATTTACAGCGCTGAGTCTGTTGTGGGAGTGCCTGTGGGACATTAACTCCTTCAATAACATTTTTCATATCATTATAAGTTCCTACTCTGTTATAGTCCTGTTAGTCGGACATTAACTCTTTCTACACCTCCACTATATTGCTACCCTCACAGTTCTGCCTACATCGGCCTACTTAGTCATATATCTGGTGTTTACGTCTATTATTTAAAACTCATAAAAAAATTATATACAGATTCTAGACTCCCGATTCTTTAGAATCGGGCTCACAGCTAGTATATATATATATATATATATATATATATATATATACAGAAGTTGGATATATGTGAATACGGTTTTAACAAGTAAAGGGTATACACACACACGGCATCACCCGGGGTGGACAGCTTCCAATCATAACAAGAGAGCTCCAGTGTTTAAGGTGTAGATACACAAATATTAGAAGATCATAAAAATCATCACTAAACAAAATGGCCCATATTTCTGGGACTGTGAGGCTGACTTAAAAAAAGAAAAAAAAAGATTAATTAGAGGAGCAGCAGGAACAAAACAAAAGAAAAACCTAGCTACTTTTGAATTTGTGACAAATCCTCTTTTAAGCTCATCAAAGCTCAGGCTGCACAGAGCGATCGTTGGACGTGCATTCTGTGTCATAGCCAAAGTTGCTGTGTAGGCTTGTAAGTTGCTTAATGAGGCTTACCAATAATATACGGTAATTACAATCATAAAGCTTGTGTTTCAGTTATGCTAAATGTTTTCTTCACTACCTGACACCAACAAAAATGTACATGATCTGTGGCTGAGAGCTGGATGCAGTGTATGCAGATACAGGGCAGCCTTTCAATTGCAGTGAAGGAAGTAAGAAGGCAATTTTAGAAATATTCCAGGTCCATCTTTTGCACTCTTTCCTTAATTTGTGACATCTGCCATTTCTTTACATATGACCATAATTGTATAGACATTCTAACAGTCCTCCTGGCATGTTAAAGGCATTGTAATACCCTGATAATATTTTTAGCAAGCAGTGCAACTTGCCAAATGCTAACAGTTGGTAATATACACAGTGTTAGGATTCAGCTCCACTTGCCAGTGACACACAGTCAAACCATGACCGTAAGTATGTGATTTGAATACTTGTGTCTCTTCTCCAATGCATTCTCTCTTCCCCAGTGCACTGTCTCTTCCCCCATGTGCTCTCTCTTCTCCCGTGTGCTCTCTCTTTCCCCTGTGCAATCTCTTCCTCGTGCCCTGTCTCTTTCCTCCTCATGTCTTTTTCCCCCTTGTGCACTGTCTCTTTCCCCCTTGTTTTTTGTCTCTTTCCCCCTCATGCACTGTCTTTTTCTCCCTTGCGCCCTTTCTCATTCTCCCTTGCACTGTCTCTTTCCCCCTTATGCTGTCTCTCTGCCCCCTTGTGCTGTCTCTCTGACCCTCTTGTGCTGTTTCTGCCCCCTTTTCTGTCTCTGCCCCTCTGTACCCATGTGCTGTATCTGGCCCCGGTGCAGCGTGTATTTAACTGGGGAATGCATGGAGGAGGAACAGTTCATACTCTGTGTTCCACTGTGGAATGCAAATGGAAGGAAGTATTGAAGGCCGAACTGAGGTGAGGATGGGGGTGGTCTTCCTCAATACGGATCCAGGCACCATGAGTGGACACCTGATTATGCGCAGTAGTGGTGCGAGTGTCCAAAATGGCAACCGTATGCACATTGTGTGTGGCAGGCTCTAAGAAGGTGAAGCAGTGTTGATGGAGGAGGAGGTGGCTACAGTGGACAGAGGACCCGGACGACTGCAGCAGCATGAGGACAGCATATTGGCACATCACTTAGGTGTGCCAATATGGTAGTCACTTTTTTTTCTGTCTTTCAGGTGAACCAATCATGCGCTAGTCATGTGGACCAATCAAGTGGTGAATAAAGGTTACATCCGGACACTTCCAGTCCAATAAGGCAATTGTGTAAATAGATAACCAATAACACAGGTCAACAAAAAAAATTTTTTTTTCTGGTGCCCAAAATATTTTAATGAATTTGGGGTATTTTTGGGGTGCTGATTCTGAATATGCTATCAGTTTTGCCAGATTGGCTCAAGTTTTTGAGATTTTTGGTATCTTATTTATAGCACTTGTTCGTAAATGCGACGCATCATCTCATTAATTTCTTTGGATTAGTACTTGAACTGAGCAGTTCTCAAGATAGTTTTGTGTTAATTAGTGTTCTAAAAGTTTGTTCATAGCTTGATTTTTGCACTAACTTTATGTTGTTGTCTGTTGTCCAGTGAAAAGCATGAACTCATCAAGAAGAACTTGTCTTAACGATCCAGACTCATTCTGTTACATTTGTGGTGAATATACACTGACAAAACATAGAAGAAACATAACAGACTTCGTTAAAAAAGTAGCAAAAAACGTCTTTTTTTTAACACATTTTACGAAAAATCTCAAAAACTTGAGCCAATCTGGCAAAACTGATGACATATTCAGAATCAGCACCCCAAAGTTACCCTAAATTCAATTAAATATCTTTGGCACCAAAAATGCTGTTGACCAGTGTAATCTATAATATAATGAACGCGTTATAATGAATGCCTTCTGTCCAAAGCTGGGAAGGTCGGTGATTGTGAAGTGCTATATTGTAGTTGCATTCTTAAATAGAATGGTGCTGGAAGTAGTGCATGCGCATGCCGCGAACTCTGGCATCATTTTATTGAAGACACTGCCTATGCAAATATCACCAGTTTGTTTCAGATAATATTTGTAGAGACAGTGTCTTCAGAAAATGTCACCGGAGATTGCGATATATGCATGCACTGACTCTGGCACCATTTTGTTGAAGGATTCAACTATGTGAATATAGCACTGCACAAATGCCGGCCATAGGGATAATGACAGTGGCATAGCGCAAAATGTAATTAATAAGAAGGAAAGGAACCAGGAGAGGTAGAGATAAGAATGCGTCCTTCTGTCCTAAGCCGGGATGGCTGGTGCGCGTGTAGTGCTATATTCACATTGTAGTTGAATTCTTCAATAAAATGGCACCAGACCCAAGGTACCGTCGCACACACAGATATATTGCATGCAACTCACTGGTTGCAGTGAAATCATGGACACATTGTTCTATTTTGTGGCTGTGTACAAATGTGATAATGTGTCCATGATTTCACTGCAACCAGTGAGTTGCATGCAATATATCTCTGTGTGTGACGGTACCCTGGAGATGTCGGCAGCGACTGGCGGGTGCGCGCACATTTTTGGCGCCCCACCAGCGTCGCCGTCCCCCATTTACATGGGGCGACATCTCCAGCCCCGCGCCGGCGAGCTGACAGGCGGCATCGCTGCCGGAGTGTCTGAAAACCCCAGCGGAGATGCAGGACAAGGGGAGCCTATGACTCCCATCGCCTGACAGGTCGCCGGCGGCTGGTTATATGGGGCGATGTGGACACATCGCCTCAGATCGGTCGCCTGGTTTCAGAGGACCGCCCTGAAACAAAGTGACCTCCCGGCGGCGCCGACATTGCCCCTGTACATGAGGCGACGTAGGGGCGATGTCGCCGCCAATAGGCCACGCCCCTATATCGCCTATGTAATCGGCGGCGATGTGGCCTGGTGTGACAGGGCCTTTAGAGTGTGTACATCAATATAGACATATGAGTGTTTCATCTTTTGGACAAGTTGAACTTTAGAATGACTTAATTTATTTTACCATTTGGTGTGCAGGAAAATAGGCACACATTTGTTTTGTTTTTTTTTTATTCATCAAGTTCACTGTATGGTAAAACTCATATGTACATATGATGCCTTGAGTCGGTATGAGTTCGTAGATACTAAACATGCATACTTTTAGCTAAATGGTGAAAAAAATTCAGAAACTTTTAAAGAAAAAGAATTGCGCTTTTGCGCCATTTTCTGCGAATCGTAGCGTTCTCAGTTTTTAGGGATCTAGGGCTGTTTGATGGATTATATTTTGCATCTTGACCTGACATTTCTAATGATATAATTTTTGGGAAGATGCGCTGTTTTGGTCGTCTGTTACTGCGTTTTATTGTAATGTTGAGACAACCAATGAAACTTAATTTTGGCATTTGGACTTTTTTTTTTTATTACGCAGTTTACCGACTAATTGATTTTATATTTTGATAGATAGGGCATTTCTGAATGCGGTGATACCACATATGTGTATTTTTAAATTTTTTTAGTAGTTTTTTTTTTTCAATGGGGCAAAAGGGGGGTGATTTGAACTTTTATGAGTTTTCTTTTTTTTCCATATTTTTGAAAAATAATTTTTATTTTATCGTTATTTTACACTAGCCCCTAGGGGGCCTCATTGCTACACAGTCCGATCGCTTCTGCTATGCAGAGAGATACTGTAGCATGTCTCTACATAGCAGAAATCATACCAACCCTTGCCAGGCATCCACAGGAAGTGACTACAGACAGCACATGGGGTCATCACAGAGCCCTGGGCTGTCAAGATAACCATCGGAGGTCATGTGATCGCATCACAGGACCTCTGATACAGGTGGGGAATGACGCTATCCCTGCCATGGTGCTTTGGATCATACTGTCAGTGATTGACAGCATGGTCCAAAGGGTTAAAAGCACCTATCCAATCACTGATCCAATCACTGCTGTTAACTATACGTCAGCTGATCAGATCAGTCGATTAAAATCTCTTGCTCTACATTATAATTGAATAAAAATTTAAACGGCAGTTACACTTTAAATAAAGGTAAGGAAAGCTGCCAACAGAGGAATAAATAAAGGCACGACCCGCAAAGTCCCACGCCATCAAGGCAATTTTAAGAAAGATGCTCACCACCTGGGCATAGAACGGGTTCAATAGCTAGTTATAGTATGAGGGACATTAGTAACAGTCCTATTTTTACCTATAAGAACTTCAATGTTTGATGTGATGTAAATGCCACCCCCTCCTTCATTTTTCCTATAGTTGCCAGGGTTGAAGAAAAAATATATTGACAGAAAGAATTTGGTCAGCGAGACTCAAGTTAGAATACTTTTACATTTATCCAGGATAAAGTTATAATTATGAAATTTGTGAGGTCTGATAATTGTTTTTATGATCTTGTTCTGTAGAGAGGGTAAAGGGTTAAAATGCCCCGAGGCCTCTGCAAAAATGATAGACCTTACTGATCCTGACCTACTTTAGTTAAATACAACAGGTGTAAAATTACCTAACAATGAGATGGAACCCCAATCAATCTTTTAATTAGGGTCCCAGCACCTCTCCGTACACATGCTATAATTGCTGAACTCTTCACTGTGAATGATTTTTCTGAACAGTTCTCAACTCCTGAATCCATGGTAATCTCACCCGCACTTTGTCACATGTCCTTAATTCTATCCTCCTTACAGTCTATTCTTATGATCACATGCAGTGTAATAATAGGATAATATCTACATAAAACCCCTCTGAATTCTTGTATTCTACAAGTGTTTTCTAAAATTTTTTTTTTATTTTTATGAAGGAAAACACAACAAAACACAACAAGACTTGCATTTATACACTTGCTGAATCTTTCATTTATAAGATTTATAAGTAGTCAATGCAAAAAATCATGTTATGTGCAATAATATAAATAGCAGCCACAATGCATTGCAGATGGTAAGGCTGGCTTCACACTGCAGTTTTTCATTGATCAGTGTCCATCAGTGTTTGGGTGCCAAAACCCGGAGAGGAACCAGGAAAGGAACTTGCAGAGAAAAACTATAATTGAAAGATTGACACCTGTTCTGAGTTTTGGAGACGCTCCTGGTTTTGGCACACAAACACTGATGGACACTGATCAGTGAAAAACTGCAGTGTGAAGCCAGCCTAAGACAGGAACTAATATTCAAGGCTACGACAAACACACAACCTCAGGTCCTGCTGTTGACAGTTCCTTGTTTGCAGGTTTCACAGTTTTGTGCCCCATGCATAGAAGGTAGACTGGTAAGCTCAAGAATCCAATATATGTAATATAGATCCTTAACCCACAAATGCCTGGGACAGTTCATTAATATGTGAACACAGGGGCGTAACAATTGGGGTTAAATAAATCGTGACTAGGCCTGGACTTGGAGCGGTCCCACAGCCACCAGTGCCTATTTAACCTGGAGTGTAGATCTACACAGAGACCCACCAAGTCCCTGCACAGCAATACAAGCTCTGAATGGCTTAAGAAAAACAAATGTAAGACTTTCTAGTGGCCTAGTCAAAGTCCTAACCTTAATCCAATTGAGATGCTGTGGCATGACCTTAAAAAGGCGGTTCATGCTCAAAAATCCTGTAATGTAGCTGAATTACAGCAATTCCATGAGAAGTAGTGTGCCAAAAATCCTCCAACAGCTTTGTAAAAAACTTATTGCCAATTATTTCAAACGCTTGATTGCAGTTGTTGCTGCTAAGGGTGGCTCAACCAGTTATTGGGTTCAGGAGCAATCACTTTTTCACACAGTGCTCTGTAGGTTTAAATCTCTTTTTTCCTTAATAATAAAGACCTTCATTTATACACTGTATTTTGTTTACTTGTGTTATCATTTTCTAATATGCAGGGCTGGTGTAGGGGGAGTCTTGGTTAAAATTTTACACCAGGGCCAGACTCTGGTTACTCCACTGTGTGAATCTTAGTTTACACAGTTAATATGGTTAAATAGAGATGTCCTTTAACTTCAAACAATAAGTGGGCAAGGTCAAAGGGAAGGGGCACATGTAAAATAATGGCTAATAGATTTGAGACAGACACAAATGTTGGTTTTCACAAAGTTTCCTTCTTAAGGGCATGTGCCCACAGGAAGTTTTTTAAGCAGTCCTGAACGCAGCAAAACCTGAGGATCCTAGAGTCCTTGACAGGAGATTAGTTATGAACTTGTCTGCGTTTTCTGCGCGTTTTCTGCGCATTTTCTGCATGTTTTCTGCGTGTTTTTACTGCGCTTTTGATGCTGCGTTTTTTCCATTGACTGATGCAAAAACGCAGGAAAATAATTATCATGTCAATTCTCTCCCATCCGCACCAAAAAAGCAGGTATTTGACAGTTCTTGACACTTGCAAAACCAATGTGTGGGCACAGCGTTTCTGTGAAGCACATTGGTTTTGCTGGGAATCAAAACCGCAGGAACAAATTAGCATAAATTACCATAAAACCAATGGTAAACTGCATGCAGAAACCGCAGGAAAAATGCAGCAAAATTGTCGTGTGGGCACTCACCCTAAGTGTTTTTAGATATTTTAATTAGATGTTTCTGTGGTAACTGAAAAATGACTACAGTATAAGCATTTCATATGTTTTAATGACAAAAACATTAAGTTTATACCAAGATTCAACTTTTGCCCTGCTGTCCTATCTGGACAACCACTCTTCCAGATGTCTTACACAGTCTGAACGTGGCTTCATGATACAAAATAACTTGGTCGAAAATTCACACTGGTGTTTTTGCCCGGATCCGTCGGATCCAGACAAAAAAAACGCATCTGCCGAGGGTCCCGCCTAACGGCCGCCCTTGTGCCACACTTGCGGCAAGCCGCATGCATTGTGTATGGGGCTTGCGGTAAGGTGCGGCAGGTGTGGAAAGTGCGGGTGCAGTAGATGCGGCAGTTGCGGCCGCAAAAAAAACGCTGTCACCGTTTTTTTTCACGGCTGCAACTGCTGAAACCGCACTTGCCACACATTTTCGGCAAGCCCCATAGATAATGCATGGGGCTTGCCGCAAGTGTGCCACAAGTGCGGTCGTTAGGCGGAAAATGCGGCAGATGCGTTTTTTTGTCCGGATCTGCCGCATTTTCCTAAAAACGCCAGTGTGAAAGCACCATTAGACAGCAAAGAACTTGAGGAATATTTTTTACTCTGATGACGTCCCTTTCTGACTACTTGGAGCATTTACAAAACTGATTGTCCTGAGAAGAGAAGGTGAACACTACCATGAGTCCAGTGTCATGACAACAGTAAATCATCCTGAGACCATTCATGTGTGGGGTTGATTTTTCATCCAAAAGAGTGGGCTCACTGACAATTCTCATCCTCCTAAATCAATTTATCCTAACAATTCAGTAGCAATTTGGTGATGAACATTGCTTTTTCCAGCATGATAGAGCTCCATGTCACAAGGTAAATGTGATAACTAAGTGAACAAAACATTGATATTTTTTGTCCATTGTTAGGGAACTCTTCAGCTCTCATTCCCATTGAAAACCTATTGACTATTCATAATAAGTGGGTTGACAAACAAAAATATAGAAATGTTATAAACTCCAGGCCCTTATTATGTAAGAATGGGTTGCCATCAGTCTAAAACATTCTCCAAAAGCAACTTCTCCCAACAATATAAGAGCAATTAGATTGTGAAAAATGCCTTTCCTTCATGCTAAAGCACCATGTCACAAGGCAAAAGTGATAACTCAGTGGTTCAGTTAAATAATTGTGGTCAATTCTTAAAAAGAGTGGACAAATGAAATCTCAGAAATTGTGACAACCCCAAGGAATGAATGGTCAAGAAAATATTGGCCCAATGATGTGTTTTATTATGAAATGCTTATAATTAAACTTCAGTAATCATAGAAACATTTGACTAACATCTGATTAAAATATCTCAAAACAGTGAAGTTGCAATCTCTATGAAAACTTAAATTTGTGTCAACTGTTGTCCACGACTCTACAACCACATTGCATTATCCAGTTCATTCCAAAAGAGGTAATCTCCCATTTGATTCCAACTGTCCCATTGACCAAACATTCAGTAAAAAAAACATTTCATACTTACATTGATGTTTTTTTTTCTGAAAAAGCAAGTTTTGAAAACATCAACGGTTCTCAAAATGATGAGCTCTGTAGGTAGATTATTCCACAGATAAATAGTTATTGTAGTAAATATGGTGGTCCTCTCTGGATATTAAACCATTAGTTCTCAAGGCAAAGCATACCCTTAAGTCTTTGGATGGAGTTTTACATGAAACTGCTTTTGAGTATATTTTTTGCATCGACTATTTACAGTGGGTCTAATAAGTATAGAATATGTCACCAATTTTCAAAGTAAATATAATTCTAAAGGTGCTATTAATATGAATTTCTCACCAGATTTTGGTAACAACCAATCCAATTTACACATTCATAGAAATAAAACCATAGATGTCCATAAATTAAGTTATGTTTAATAATGAGAAATGGCACAGGAAAAATTATTGAACACAGGCAGTGCAAAAAAGCAATGAAAATTAATGACACCAGCTGAATCGTATTAGTAATTAGAATGCCATCCTGCCACTTATTGAAAAATAATATCGACTTGTTCAACTAATGCCCTATAAAAAGGTGTCTCATTACCAAGATGCCACACAAGAAACATCTCATGATGGATAAAACCAGTGAGCTACATCAAGAACTTCACAACCTTCTTGTTGCTCAACATGCTGATGCACAGAATTTCTAAACTACTTAAGGTTCCAGTCAGCACTGTTGGTGCCTTATCCAGAAGTTGAAATAACATCATTTCATAATAAACCAGTTGCAATCATGTGCTCCCCCAAAGATTCAAACAGACGAGTGAAAAGAAGTATCATCAGAAGAGTTGTCCAAGAGCAACCTGAGGAGAGTTACAGAATGACCTCGATTCAGCAGGTACAATTTTTTCAAAGTAAACAATAATGCACTCAGCCTCCATAGTCAGGCAAGTCTCCATTGCTAATCAAAAAGTATGTTCAAGTGAGTTTACAGTTTACTCAACAACATTTAGAAAATCCTGTGAAATACTGAGAGAATATCATCTGGTCAGAGGAGACCTATATTGAACTCTTTAGCTGCCATAATATAGATAATGTTTGGAGGCCTTTAATATCATACCAATAGTGTAGTGCAGTTTGAAAGTGGGAACTTAATGGTATAGGGCTGTTTTTCAGCTTACAACACTGGAAAACGTCATATACGGTAATTGAAGGAAGGATAAATAGAAAAATGCACTGAGACATTTTTGATAAACATCTGCTGCCATCTACCAGTATGAAGATGCTGAAACAAGGGTGAACATTTCAATTAGACAATCATCCTAAACACACAGCCAAAGCACTTCTCGATTGGTTTTAGAGAAATAAAATAAAGCTGCTAGAATGGACCAGCTAATGAACTGACCTGAATCCAGTAGAAAATTTATGGGAGGAACTAAAGCTCAGAGTTCATAGAATAAGCCATTAGGAGCTCATTTATTTTTACACTAATATGATGGCATCTTCCTTGCCCTACACTAATATATATGGCAACCAATAACAGAGAACGTCTGACTGCAGCCAATCATAGACGCTGTCATAGATGGTGGGCGAGGGGACGCAGTGAATCTGTATGAGGCTTAAAGAGTGGACCTAGAAGTAAAAGTGAGAGCGGCATGGAAGCGTGGGAAGTATGATTTAATAGGTCAATCCCCATTTTGCTTCCTTTTGCAGCACCATAGCCATCATTTCATAGTTTAGGTTCAGGTCCCCATAAACTTATGTGTGGTTCTGGGTTCGGACTCAAGTTCGGGTCAGGTCTGGTCCCAAAACAGGACTGTTTTTAAAGTCTGGTGAGATCCGCCGAACCCGAACTTCTGCGGGTTCGCGTATCTCTGCTTATAACCACAAGTATATTAACAAACAATTAATGTAACATAAGAGAGAGGGTGAGTTATACTAGGTAAGAGTACCTCCAGGAGCCCCCTTATTTTCGTATTTATACATTCAAAAATTTCTTGGAATTTGTCTTCCTTTCCTGCCTACCATTCTTTTTCTACTTTAGCTGATTTGATTACTTTTTACAGATTCTATTCAGCACTTTATAGTTTTTATGCTATCGATGAATCCCCAGATTATGTATTCAAAATGCTGTTTTCTGTCAATAATGACCTTTCTTGAAGGGGTTGTTCGCTACAAGGACAACACCTTCTGCCTCAACTTGTTTCCCCCTGTTAGTTATAAACCTTATACCCACCTCTCGTGCTGCCGTTGTTCCAGTTCTGTCATTAACTGTGTCTCGGGGCTCATATGATATTGTGACATCAGCCGAGCCCCACATCCATTCACTGCCGGCTTCTCTCTCACCACTTCTTCAGACAAAGGAGCTATCAACAGGATGTGAGTGCTGTGCTTCTTGTCGATAACAACTATGTCTGAAGGCGTGGAAAATTAAGCCGGTAGTAATTGGACATAGGGCTCGCATTACGCCACAATTAATGATGGGCAAATATACTCATTACAAGATTCAAAGAAGCTTTATTGGCAGGACCAAATACACCTCAGTTTTGCCAAAGCATTTGTCTAAAGGTAATTACTATTTGCTACTGCACGGATAGTACGGTCTCACCATACTTATTACTCGGCTAGTAACGCTGGTGCTGGTGAGTGATTTTTCGATCATGAACGATCTGACATATATTGCCAGCTCCCTTCAGTACATAAAAAGAGTCAGCACCCCAGTGAGAGAAGATTGAATGGTAGGCTCTCTCCAGGGGGACAGGGGCAAGGTGTTTTATGCAGTAGAAATGCAAAAAAAAAAAACACACTCTCGCCCTCTCCCAGAAATGCTCGTTTTATGGCCGGATGTGTGTGGGAAGAGCCTATCATTAATTGACTAACATTGGACTCGCTATTCGGACGAATATGCAAACATTAAAAACTACTCACTACGAATCTCCCTAAGCCGAGTATTTCACTATCTACTCATCACTAGCCACAATGACATATGAACCCCAAGCCATGTTACTGACAGCACTGGAATGGCAGTAGCACGCGAGGTGAGTACAGGGTTTAATATTTTAACAAGGGGAAACAAGTAGATGTACATCAAGTGGGGTTTAATTTTTGTAATTGATACTTACGTATAGGAATACCGTATTTTTCGCTTTTTAAGACGCACTTTTGTTCCCCCCAAACTTAGGGGGGGGACGGGGGTGCGTCTTAAAAAGCGCATGTAAAAAAAAAATATTAAAAATTAAATATTACCAGATAAGGAGGTGTGTGTGGGGTGCAGCTACCCAGTGGGGGTGCCGGAGGCAGGTTCCGGTGGGTGGGGGGCACCGCTGCACGACCGGAGCAGCGGAGATGTACCGGCGGCAGCAAGCGGTGGGCGCCGCCATGTTTCTTGTGGTAGCCGGCCGGTAGAGGTAGAGGCTTCAAAATGGCCACGGGTCTCCATTATGGCCGCGGCCATTTTGTTGAAGCCTCTACCGCTGGCTGCAGTGTTAATGAATGCAGCCAGCCACAAAAACATGGCGGCGCCCACCGCTTACTACCGCCGGTACATCTCTGCTGCTCTGGTCCTGCAGCTGTGTCCCCCACCCACGAGAACCTCCCTCCGGCACCCCCGCTGAGCAGCTGTACCCCTCCTCGGTGAGCCATGGGGGTCTGGGGGGGAAGATGGCCATATAGCATAATCAAAGGGTTGGGATTGGGGGGCATATACACAGGATAGGGGGCACATATACAGGATGGGGGGCATATACACAGGATGAGGGGGCATATACACAGGATGAGGGGGCATATACACAGGATGAGGGGCATATACACAGGATGAGGGGCATATACACAGGATGAGGGGCATATACGCAGGATGAGGGGCATATACACAGGATGAGGGGCATATACACAGGATGGGGGGCATATACACAGGATGAGGGGCATATATACAAGATCGGGGGCATATATACAGGTTGGGGGCATATATACAGAATGGGGGGCATATATTCCAGGATGAGCAATATACATACCAGGATGGGGACATGTATATGAGGATGAGAGACATATATGCCAGGATGAGGGATATATATACCAGAATTGGGGGGTTTATGTACCAGGATTAGGGACATATATACTGATTGTAAGACAGACACTGGCATTATAAGACGGACTCCATTTAACATTAAAAACTATTTTTTTTCTCATTTCCTTCACCAAATTTTGGGGTGCGTCTTATAATCCGGTGCGTCTTATAAAGCGAAAAATACGGTAGTTCAGTTTGCAGTCTGATTGAGCAATATAGATTTACATCACTCCCATTTATCATTTGCATTAACCTTGCAACAAGTAGAGGAATTTTCTCCTCTTTGGCATTGAAGCAGAATCAAAACCACTCAATATCTAAGTAACTAAAATCTCCTATAATAATTCCTATACTAGCCTGTGAAGCCTAAGCCATCTGATTATGTAGCATAACATCCAAACCCCAGCGATGTTGTAGGATCTAAAGATTTTACCAAACATTTGGTGCTTCTATCTTTGGTAAATTAACAACAAAGTTTCCAGTTCCTCTCAATAATCTCCCTAATACATCTAACAAATTCACTTTACATAGCTTCTAACATACAAACATACTCCCCCTCCTTTCCTTTTTGTCCTGCCCTTCCAAAACAGTGTAAAACCGGGAAGATTTAAACCCAATCGCGTGAAAAGTCCAACCACAGCTCAGGAGAACTTAATATGTTAATGTGCTCCCCTACAACCAACACCTTAAACTGTCTCATTTTGCCTTTTAACTTCTGGCATTTGTAAACATACACTTTAGTTTTCCTTGAATCATGTCACATTTACTGTACTTTCAGAATTGCTAAGATTTTACATTTTGTGGGATCATTTCTTTTTGCTGTTTGTAGCACATGGATATCTCTATCCACTAACTAATCCTCCCTTCACTGTTCAATTCTTCACCATCTAATAAAATATGACCCCTCTCTAAACCTCTAAACCATATACCAATTTATTTTCTGCATTGCCCTCCTCACTCATCCCTAGTTTAAATTCACCAATAGCCCTACAAGAATTCTCCCCCCCCCCCAACAAACAGTAGACTTCCTTCCATTTAGGTGCAATTTTTCTACAAAATTAGATTTTACTACAATGAAAAGTCAGCCCAGTCATCTAGAAACTCAAATAAGTTCTTCATTTAAGACTTAAGATAAGCATTTAACTTCTTAAGTTCTCACTGTCTCTCCTGTTTTGCGCATGGCACAGGCAGCATTCTAGATAATATTAACTTTAAGGTCCTTATTTTGAACTTGTTAGCTAATTCTATAAAACTATTGTTAAAGGTCCTTCACCTACCACATATTCTGTTACTGGTATGTGCCCATATAGACCATGATAGCTAGATCATCTTCATCCTCCCACAGTAATTGATCAACCCATTCCCCCATATGTCAATCCCAAGTAAAAGGGAGACAGTAAACCATTTTGTTGACTCAGCTTTGGCGCCAAATATTCTATCTATTTTCCTAATTATAGAATCCACCAATTGTCTAGCCCTACCTACAGTATCTTCCCACACATATTAATTATGTGCTTCGCCCAGATAGTGGAAAGAGTAGTATCCACTAGGGTTGCCATTTCTGAGATTGACATTAATGCATCATCATTCAATTGGGCAATTTTGCTTGTAAGTACAGAAACAGGAGTGGCCTTCATTATTTTATTCCCCTTCCATCATTTATTTCTGGACATTAACTAAGCTGCTTGTCCTGAGCCACTACTCCAAGGGGTCAAGAACCTTTTTGGCTGAGAGAGTGACATATTTTGAAATTAATTCTGTGAGAGCCGTACATTATATTTAAATTTTGAAACTTTTATTTTTAATGGTTTTTTTAACTTTAAAACTAAATACAAGTAAATGTGTGCATTTTATGTAAGACCAACATTTTTAAAGTACATTAAGTCTCTGAATTCTTTTTAATAACGTAGTTATGCTGTTGCTAACCATTGATGAATAAAGTACTTCTTACCATTAATGTGACTTCTGGTGCTGCATGGTTTTGCTGATGGCTTTGTAGTCTGGTTGTTACATGGTGAGGTTAAGCTTCATGCAGGCGTTGAGTCTTCCATCCGTTAAACGTGATCATAGGTTGGTCTTAGGCGGCCGTCATATGCTGCAATATCTTGAACGATATCGTTTAAGCGATCTGCTTTTTGATCGCTTAAGCGATATCGTTTGTGCATCGTTACACAGGAGCTCATATCTAGCGATGAACGATGTAACAATCTGCTTCATCGTGGTGTGTGACACCACGATGAACGATCTCCCAGCGGCAGAGCCTATGCTGGGAGATGGTATCTATGGTAAACGTTGGGTTACTAAGCGCCGCGCGGCGCCTAGTAACCCGATGTGTACCATAGTTACCAGCGATCTCGCTGGCCCACATCGCTGGTGAGTCTGTCTGTGTGACATCTCACCAGCGATGTGACCGATATTGTTAGCGATCGCGCGTGCACGTGATCTCTTACAATATCGCTAGCGATGTCGAGACGTGTGACGGCCGCCCAAATGTGCTTTAGATGTGAGAAAGACTGCTCACATGCATACGTAGAGCCAAACATTGTCAGTACAGCAATGCTCACATGCTGCAGTGTGTGGTATGTGACAGGAAGCGCATTCCAAGTTTTGACAATCAGCTGGTCTGCGGGTTGAAGTTTTTTAATTTCTCCACACTTGTGATTGCTCACCAACTCTGCTTGCTGTTGTGGAAGTTTTTCCAAATCTTCATTCAGTGACATGAACTTATTCACCCACATTTCTGAGGCCTTCAGGTCAGCAGCTTGTAGCATAAAATCTGTTACAGAGACAACGGGGATGTAACTCAGGTCAGCTCTGTCCACTTCACACTTTTGTGGATGGATGATGAACTTAAAAAGATGATGTGCTCACTAAATTCTCCATAGCGCGCTTTGAATGACTGCAGAAGATTAGATGTGAAGCCCGCTAGCTGCTAAAGATCAAGATGTTGCGCATGAATCTTTAAACTCTCCCAGTTTTTCAAAGTGTAGTAAACGACCTGTTTTAATGTCGGCGATGAAGAGTTCTAGCTTGTTTTCAAATGCAAACACTGCTTGTTGAAGGGATAAGACTATTTCCAACGCCTTGCATTTTCACATTGAGCTGTTTCAGATGTTCAGTCATGTCCATGAGTTAGTAGAACTTCAGGAGCCACTCAGTGTTACCTAACTCAGGATGCTCAACGTTTTTTATTTCAAGAAAAGTCTGGATTTCACTCAGACAAGCTGCGAAACGACTGAGCACCTTCCCTCTTGACAACCAACGCACATTGCTGTGCAGAAGCAGACCAGGAAAATTATTCCCAACTTCATCCAGCAGTGTTTTAAACTGGTGATGATTTAATTCTTGGGCAACAATAAATTTGACCACCTAAATAAACAGCGACATCACCTCACTAAGCTGCTCGCCACACATCTGAGTATATAGCGCCTCCTGATGTAGGATGCAGTGAAAACTTAGGATAGGTCTTTTTTCATGTTCACAAAGAAGTGCTACGAATCCTCTGTTTTCCCCATCATGCACGGAGCACCATCAGTACCCACTGAAATAAGTTTATCCATCGGTAGAATTTTTTATTTAGCGAGCTCAGTGAAAGCCTTGAATAAATCCTCCCCTCTTGTTGTCCTTTTCATCGATAAAACAGCAAGACTTTCCTAACGTAGTGTGTCACCGACAGCATACCTTGCAATCACGCTGAAATGGGATAAATGGCTTATGTCTGTTGACTCATCCAAAGTGAGAGAAAAGAATGGTGCTGCATTTACGTCCTTCACTTGCATTGCCTCAATTTGATTTGACATCATCATGGTACGATCGTGACTAGTTCTTGCCGACAGAGGCATGTTTTTATTTGTTTGATTATCTTGTCTTTATCCGGAAAGTCATCAAAAAGTTAATTTGCAACATCAAGCATGAATGTTTTGGCATACTCCTCATCTGTGAATGGCTTTCCGTTTCTCACAATTGCTAAAGCACCAGCAAAACATGCTGACTTCCAGTCAACTTGTTGGGTCCAAACTCGGAGTTGCTGCTGACTAGCTTGCACTCTGCACAGTAGCTCTAGACATGCTGTCTGCTGTCCCCCGCAGGATATTTCAATGCAAATGTAGTATGGCATGTGTCAAAGTGTTGCTTTATATTTGACCGTTTCATCGATGCAATTTTATCATTGCATATTAGACACACTGCAGAACCTGCTCTTTCCACAAAGGTGAAATCTTCTGCCCATTCCTGCTGAAAAGTACGATACTCGTCATCTTTTTTTCTTTTAGCCATCTTCTTTGATAAAAGGGTTTCTGCAATTAGCTAGCTGACTATTTAAAAGGAGGGAAGTCTACTTCCTGACCTCACAGTGTCGTCTTTGCTTTTGGGGAAGAGCAAACTGTACCCCTGCAGTATTGTGTATATGAGCCTTATATACAATGAGAGTGCTACCTTTATTCCAAAAATATATTAGTTCAGAGGTGCGCTATTGTTAAACACACCAAACATTTTTCAGTATTTTACACATCAATAAATTTTATTAGTACATAAAACCCCCCGATCATACCAATTGTATTGCTTCTCCATGCAGATACCCATGTTTCCGCGAAAATAAGACAGTGTCTTGTATTAATTTGTACTCACAAAGATGATCCATGTCTTATTTTCAGGGGATGTCTTATTGTTCCATGAAGAATAATTCACATTTATTGTTGAACAAAAAATGAGCATTTATTATATACTGTACAGTAGTTGTCATCACAAACCAGCACAACCAAACTGTCAATCCTATAAAGAATTTGCAGCACCCAATATGGTAACCCATCACACCTTGCAGTAACCCCATCATCCCCTTGCAGTACCCTTATCATCCCCTTGCAGTACCCCCATCACCCCCTTGCAGTACCCTTATCATCCCCTTGCAGTACCCCTATCAACCCCATGCAGTACCTCCATCATCCCCATGCAGTACGTACCCCCATCATACCCTTGCAGTACCCCATCCCCCATGCAGTACATACCCCCATCATCACTTTGCAGTACCCCCGTCATCACCATACAGTACCCCCATCATCCCCATGCAGTACGTACCCCCCTCATTCCCATGCAGTACCCCATCATCACCATGCAGTACCCCCATCATCCCATGCAGTACGTACCCTCATCATCCCCTTGCAGTACGTACCCCCATCATCCCCTTGCAATACCCCCATCATCCCCACGCACTACTCACATCATATCCATGCAGTATCCCCATCATCCCCATACAAAACATACCCCCATCATCCCCTTGCAGATTATCCCCATTACATCATCCCCATGCAGTACCCCATCATTCCCATGCAGTACATACCCCATCATCCCCATGCAGTATCCCGATCATTTTCATGCAGTACCCCTATCATCCCCATGCAGTACATACCCCCATCATCCCCTTTCAGTACCCCCTCATCCCCATGCAGCACCCCCATCATCCCCATGCAGTACATACCCCATCATCCCCATGCAGTACCCCCATCATCCCCTTGAATTACCCTCATCACTCCATGTACTATACCATCATCTCCATGCAGTACCTCATCGTCCCCATGCAATACGTACCCTCATCATCCCCTTGCAGTACCCCCATCATCCCCATGCAGTAGCCCCATTATCTCCTTGCAATACGTCCATCACCCCCATGCACTACCAATATCACCTCCATGCAGAACCCCCATCATCCCCATGTAGTACATATCCCCATCATCCCCTTGCCGTACCCCCATCATGCCCTTGTAGTACCCTCAACACCCCAATGCATTACCCCCATCACCCCCTTGCAGTACCCCCATCATCTCATGCACTACCCCCATGATCTTAATGCAGAACCTTGATTCCCCCACCATGGGGTCGGTACAAGCAAAAAAAAAAAGCACACACATATACTCACCGATCCTCCACGCTGTACAGTGTTCTGGGTGCCACTCGGTCCTTACTGCTGTGCGGGCGACTATGGTCCAATCCGAAGCCAGCAGCTGGGACCTAATCAGAGGTCAGCAGCGGCTGGCCAACCAGATTCCCGCATGTGACTTCACTGCACTGATTGGCCTGCCACTGCTGACCTCTGTTTGGGTCCCAGCTGCCTGCTTCTGATTGGACCGCAGCCGCCGGTACGGCAGCAGGGACAGAGTGCTGAACCCGGAAGTGCATATGGCGGTGGTGGGGTGCTGTGTGCTGGGTAAAACCTAGATTTAGCTGCGAGCCAGACGTGGCCAGCAAAAGAGCCACATCTGGCTTGCGAGCCATAGGTTCCCGACCCCTGCACTACTCCAATCTCCATGTTCATCTCAGTATCTGCTTGAGCATTATCCTCTCAAGATTATCTAAACCCTCAGTGGTGCATTTTACTCTTCCAGATCTAATGCCCACATCAACAAAATTGTTGGCGCCCTTGTGTTGAAGTAAGAAAATCTCACAATGGTCATTGGGTCATTGGAGAAAGTTGAAACAGACAACTGATGAGTCATTTTCAATTAAAATGTACTGAATATCAACTAATGGAAATAAGACATTGCTTTTAAATTGTAGTTCAACATTAGAAAAAAACTAATTAAGATGGCCTACACAACAATGATGACACCCCTAAAATAGATTTAGAATAATTTGACCAAAGGGACATACTCACATCTGTCACAGTGGTTTTGACTCTGGAATTCCTGCTCCAGTTGTGGTCATTTGAAAGTAAGCCAGACTACATCATATATGTATAAGTAAATGGGATTGGCTACCCTACATATTTACTGTACGTATTAATGGCACACTATACCATTTGTATTGAGGTGGTATTTATCCAATCAGAGCCAGAATTAATTTAGAAAATATGAACATATTACAATTGACTGTTAACACTAACCACTGCAGCCTAACCGTTTATAACCTCCCTCTAACCGTTTATGTAGGTCATTTAAAGGTAAATGCATTGATACATTTCTATTTGCTCTTCATTGGATTATTTTGAAGAAGTCCACTATGATATCAATGTGCAAATGAGTCTACTTCCACAGGTCATTTACAGTGTGTACGGAAAGTATTCAGACCCTTTCAATTTTTCACTCTTTGTTTCATTACAACCATTTGGTAAATTCAAAAAAGGTAATTTTTTTCTCATTAATGTATACACTGCTCCCCATCTTGACTGCAAAAAAATGAAATGTAGAATTTTTTGCAAATTTGTTAAAAAAGAAAAACTGAAATATCACATGGTCATAAGTATTAGAACCTTTGCTCAGACACTCATATTTAAGTCACATGCTGTCCATTTCCTTGAGATGGTTCTACTCCTTCATTGGAGTCCAGCTGTGTTTAATTAAACTGATATTACTTGATTTGGAAAATAACACACCTGTCTATATAAGACCTCACAGCTCACAGTGCATGTCACACCAAATGAGAATCATGAGGAAAAAGGAACTTTCCAAAGAGCTCAGAGACAGAATTGTGGCAAGGCGCAGATCTGGGCAAGGTTACAAAATAATTTCTGCAGTACTCAAGGTTCCTAAGAGTGCAGTGGCTTCCATAACCCTTAAATGGAGGATGTTTGGAACCACCAGAACTCTTCCTAGACCTGGCTTTACAGCCAAACTGAGCAATCGTGGGAGAAGAGCTTTGGTGAGAGAGGTAAAGAAGAACTCCAAGATCACTGTGGTAGAGCTACAGAAATGTGTGTGGGAGATGGGAAAAAGTTCCACAAAGTCAACTATCACTGCAGCTCTCCTCCAGTCAGGCCTTTATGGCAGAGTGCCCTGACGGAAGCCTCTCCTCAGTGCAAGACATATGAAAGCCCACATAGAGTTTGCAAAACAACACATGAAGGACTCCCAGACTATGAGAAACAATATTCTCTGGCCTGATGAGATGAAGATAGAACTTGTTGGTGATAATTCTAAGTGGTATGTGTGGAAAAAAACAGATACTGCTCATCACCTGCCCAATACAATCCCAACAGTGAAACATGGTGGTGACAGCATCATGCCATGGTGGTGTTTTTCAGCGGCATGGACGGGACAACTGGTTGCAATTGAAGTAAACATGAATGCGGCCAAGTACAGAGATATCCTGGATGAAACCCTCTTCCAGAGTACTCTGTACCACAGATTTGGCTGAAGGTTTACTTTCCAACATAGTGCAATGACTATGGATGAGCGAGTACTGCAATAATCGGACTCGCTATACTCCCAACGAGTAGGTCCAGGTACTCAGTACTGATTGCGAGTATAGCAAGTCCAATGGCAGTGAATGGGCTAGGTGAGTACTTTCGCAGTGTGTCTATACATACACTGCGAAAGTGCACTAAAAGTGAATAAAAGTTGTTAAAAAATAAAAAAAACATCATACTCACCTATCCGATGCCTGCATCGGGACCGGCAAAGAAGACATCCCGTCAATGACAAGGACCTGTGAGTCTGACAGCCAATCAGATGGCTGGTAGCGATCTGGCCAATCAGATAGCCAGACGTCATAAATCACCTGATCGCTACAAGCCACCTGATTGGCCAGATTGCCAGGTCTTGAATGTGCATCAATGACCTGGCAATCTGGCCAATCGGGTGGCTGGTAGCGATCACATGGTTTGTTATGTCTGGCCATCTGATTGGCCAGATCGCTACTAGCCATCTGATTGGCTGTCAGACTCACAGGTCCTTGTCGTTGATCGGATGTCTTCTTTGCCGGTCCCGGTGCAGGTGTCGGATAGGTGAGTATGATATTTTTTTTATTTTTTAACAACTTTTATTCACTTTTAGTGCACTTTCGCAGTGTATATATAGATACACTGCGAAAGTTAAAGGACTACGCGCTACTCCCGAGTAATCACAAGAAACTCGGGAGTAGCGAGTAGCCCGAATATCGTTACTATTCGGCAAGTACCGAATAGTAATGATTATACTCGCTCATCCCTAGCAATGACCCTAAGCACACAGCTAAAATAAAGGAGTGGATTCAGAACACCTCTGTCACCATTCTTGACTGGCCCAGCCAGAGCCTTGACCTAAACCAAATTGAGCATCTCTGGAGAGACTGGAAAATGGCTGTCTACCAACGTTCACCATCCAAACTGACGGAACTGGAGAGGATCTGTAAGGAAGAACAGCAGAGGATCCTCAAATCCAGGTGTTTTCAACTTGTTGCATCATTCCCAAGAAGACTCATGGCTGTACTAGCTCAAAAGGGTGCTTCTGCTTAATACTTGTCAAAGAGTCTGAATACTTACGACCGAACATGTGATATTTCAGTTTTTCTTTTTAATAAATGTGCAAAAATTTCTAAATTTCTGTTTTTTTCAAAGTCAAGATGGGGTGCAGAGTGCACATTAATGAGAAAAAAATTAACTTTTTTTTAATTTACCAACTGGCTGCAATGAAAAAAAGAGTGAAAATTTAAAGGGTTCTGAATACTTTCCATACCCACTGTAGATCTTCATCACCTGCCTCCATATACTAATTGATAGCTGACATCATGGACCGAGCAGGAAATCTTGTGCATGATCACGTCACCGCTGCCTTTACATTTGTGCTTTGCACTTGTTATCATTATGACTGCTGATAGCAATAGTTTTAGTGAGCTAGTATGAACGCGTTGCTTATTGATGCTGTTTAGCCATATGTGTGCGATAATGTGAGCAGGTGTGAGATTTATAAGCAATGCCTTTTTTTAGTGCTGTTACTTTGAGGTCCTGGGTTCAAATCCAGCTAAGGATAATAATATCTGCAATGCCTTTATGGATTCTCTCTGTTTTTGAATAGGTTTACTCCCACATCCTAAGATTGGTAGTTTTAATTTGTGAACCACATTGGGATCAGTGATGATGTCTGAGTTGATAATGCTATGTAAACCAATAAATACATTTTCTTCTCAGTGCCAGGTTAAAGGAGTTAAACTTGCTGACAGATTTCCTTTATGAACCTGCAGGGCATCCATAAGATTCGCTAAAGCTGATAATAAATTAAGACCTACAAGCGACATCAAAAGCAATAAAGATGGATTGTGAGGGTATTTTGAAAGTAAATGATGTCAAAGATGCTATAGGATTGCTACAGGATGAATGGTGAAGTGGTAAAAAATGTAAATTCCTATTTTGCATATTTTCTCTCAGAAAGTAAATGTAACATCAACTGATCTTCACTGTACTATTAAAGGAATAGATTAATCCAGGATATCTATAAACAGAGAGATACTGAGTAAATGGTTAATTAACATACATGAATTCAAGTTTCCAGTCCCATATGAATTAGACCCTAGGGTATTGAAGGAGATAGAGAACATTTTTGAACCACTCTCCAAAGTCTTTGAAAATTATTGGAGAACAGAGGACTGGAGAAGAGAAAATGTTGTCCCTATCTTAAAAAGGGGAAGAAGGTAGGCCCAGAAAAGTATAAGCTTGTGAACCTGATTTCTATACCAGGAAAGATCTTTGAATAAATTAGCATGAGTTTGTAACTAGTAAGTCATGTCAGACTAACTTTCCTTCTGTAAATAAAATCACTGACTAGGTAGATCAGGGACATGCAGTAGACATAGTATATCTTGACTTCAGCAATGCATTTGACAAAGTATCTCATACCATCCTTATTGAAATATTAACACGTATGGAATGGATAAGGTAACTGTTAGGTGGATTTATAACTGGCTTAGTGATTGAACCCAAAGAGTGGCCATAAATGGCTGCACATCCAGCAGAAAGTATGTCTCAAGTGGGATACTGCAAGGCTCTGTGTTGGGCCCTGAGTTGTCTAAGATCTTTATCAATGATTTAGATGAAGGAATTGAGGGTAAACTGATTAAACTCCCTGATGACATAAAGCTAGGAGGGATAGTTAATACCAGAAAAGAGAGAGAGAATTCAAAAAGATCTAAACAAACTGGAACAGAGGGCAGCAACTAACAAAATGGTTTTTAACAGGAAAAAATACAACATCCTACATCTGGGCAAGAAAAATGAAAAAAATCATATACAGAATTGGAGGAATAGGATAACAACAGCACATGTGAAAAATACTTGGGTATACTAATAGATCACAGGCTGAACATGAGTCAACAGTGTGATGCAGCAGTAAAAAAGGTAAACACAATTCTGAGATGTATTAACAGAAGCATACAGTACAGTCTAGAGTACGTAAAGTAATTATCACCCTTTATTCCTCTTTAGTCAGACCTCATCTAGAATATTGTGTCCAGTTCTGGGCACCACATTTTAAAAAACACATCAATAAACTGGAGCAAGTTTAGAGAAGAGCTATCCGAATGGTGACCAGTCTGAAAACCATGTCCTATGAGGAATGGTTGAAGGATTTGGGAATTTTTAGCTTGCAAAAAATAAGACTGAGAGAACACTTAATAGCTTAATTAACCACAAGAACAATTGGATTGCGGTGCAAATTAAAATGTTTTTTTTTTCATTTTTACATGAAACAAGTTCACTGAGGGATCACCTTAGGTCAGGCAGAGTGGTAACCTGCACCTGCAAGATGTTATTAACATTTACTCAGCAATACAAATTAAACAGAAAACTGCTGTATACTTTCCATTAAAAATACATAATAAAGTGATCATTACACTTCCCCGGTAATGACAGCAAATTCCTACACATATGCATGAAGTGAAAACCTTGCAGAGGTTAATTTACCCAACAATAATACATAGTATATGCCAATTGGCACTAGTCATGTTTGACAACAAGGTAATCACATACAGGGAAACACAAGCACATAACAACTATAAGTATTACCAAAGTAAAGTGCCGGTGCAGATGCGGCTAGGAAGGGGTTAGGGCCCCCTAAATGACTGGCTACCCCTACGCGCATTTTGCGTGGCGGTAATGAAGCTTAATCATGGGGAACGCCCAACGGAGGTTTTTGTATTAACACTTAAGAGCTGTCTGTAAATATCTCAAGGGCTGTCACACCGTAGAGGGATCAGCTTTATTCTATTTGCATAAGGAAAAACTAGAAGCAATGGGATGAAACAGAATGGGAGGAGACACATATTAGATATTAGAAAAAAACTTTTTGAGAGTGAGGGTGATCAATGAGTGGAACAGGCTGCCATGAGAGGTGGTGAGTTTCCCTTCAATGCAAGTCTTCAAAAAAAGACTGAACAGACATCTGTCTGGAATGATTTAGTGAATCCCGCTTTGAACAGGGGGTTGAACCGAATGACCCAGGAAGTCCCTTCCAACTCTACCATTCTATGATAATGTTCAGGGAGTGAAATCTCGAAAGGAAGAACCATATTATTTATTAACTAGCTGTAGAGCCCGGCGATGCCCAGGCATAGTAACTAGCTGTTCTTAGTTATAAGCTGAGTGTATGTCTGTGTGTATGTATGTCAACTATATGTATCAAACCTGCCCACCTCAAGTCTATAGCAGGTGTATTGCATGTGACTTGAGTGCAGCGACAAGCAATCCTATTAATTTTGAGTTCTTATCCTTTTAAAATGAGTCCACTTTTAATTTAATACTTAGAACATCAAGTATAATAAAAGAACTATATCACAAAGCTAGAGTGTAGACACAGAAGAAGAGTATATCATAAACTCTTATTTACAGAACTTTCAGTCTTACCTGGTCTTGTCACAGTGTATTCAGTAGCACTTGCTCTGGCCAAATTGTAAACAGATCTGTAGAAAAAGAAAAAAGAAAATGTTTTTTGTCCGTTAGAATTGTTTTAACTTTGACTTTTACTTCCATTATCCAGAGCCGTTTCCTCTTCTGAGTGATGTCACTGCATTTCAGACTCCCTAGGTCACACTGGATTTTATGTGTGAGCCAGAAGTCTCTTTTACAATGTAAGTCTATAGAGCCTTCTTTGGACACTCCATAGACTTATTATATTGCAAAACCAACTTCTGGGGCATACAGAGTGCAGGGGGAACCACATTGTCTAATGAATGGTGATGTTGCTCAGAAGAGGACAAGAACAGCACTGAATACCAGAGAAGGTGGCAGTAGATGAATATATTAATACATTGAAACTGTAGTACATACATATATACAAATATACAGAATAGAAGAGAAATAAAATGTTTACAAATGTTCAAGGAAAGACTCCTTTAATGTTGAAATCTGATGCTTCAGCCATATATCCAAATTCACTGTAGAATCAGGGTGGTCCTAATGGTGGTAAAAAACAACTTTCTTAACTTAAGCCATTACCTTCAAATTACTGCCAAGTAAAATTTTGATTGTTTTTTTTAATAGATGAAGCTTTTACAAACACATTTTTCCAGGATCAATGATCTGCCATAATATCTTAAATTAATATATATCCTCTCTCAGTTTCAGTTCTTATAAATGGTAATTGGTTATATTTTTCTATATTAATACTACTACTATTATCAATAATAATAATCATTATCATCATCATAGGATGGATATACTATTTAGACTTTAATTTTTTAAAATTACCTTAATGTACATTAAAGTTCACAATATACATTAGATGGTCAATTGATGGCTTTTCCGGCAGCGGTATGACCCTGCTGTCCCATAAATAGGAGCTGTCCCTCTGCCAAGTGCTCTTATGTTTTCTATGAGAGAGCCACTGCAAGAGATCTCTGGCAGCAGCTTATCTCTAAAAAACAAAAGCATCATCAGTCCGAATTCAGACATGCCAAATCCTTATATTCTCTGACATCAACTGTCTGGAGCCCTGTACACATTAGACTATCAGCCAAACTCATCAATATCAGCAGGTTAGGCCAACATTAGTATAATATGAATGAGAGCCTTAAAGGGAACCTGTGAGGTTCTGGTGCACCCAGAACCACAAGCAGTTCTGGGTGCATATCTGAAATTCCTTTCTGATAGTTCCAGCTCTTAGTAGCACACATAACCTGATCTTTAGAAAAAGTATTTCTAAAGATCATTTATCAGATGCTTATTAGAGCTTTGACTAGTTGACAGGACTTTAGTTCCCCAGGCTAGTCAGCCCACATAGCATTTTATTCTTCCCCTCTTGGCATAGCATCGTCATAGCTTGTGTGTGGCTGGTTAACACTCACCATTGAGCATCTCTATCGCCGGTGGCGTGTATGCACCCAAGGCTACAGACAGGCTCACTGCGCATGATCAAAAGTTGTACGTACTTCCGGTCATGTGCACTACTTCACAGCCGGGTGTATGCATCCCACCTTCAGAGAGATGTAGTGTGCATGACCAGATGTACGTACAACTTTTGATCAATCTCGTTGAGCCTGTCTGAAGCATACACCTGGTGACAGAGGCACTCGATGGAGGGTGTTACGCAGCCGCACACAAGCTATGATGATGCTATGAATAGCATGCTATCACGCGCACAGGGGTGGAATAACATGCTATGTGGGCTGACTAGTCTGGGGAACTAATGCCCCGTCAAAGTCCTAATAAGCATATATTAAACTGATTAATACAACCAAATCCATATATAACAGAGCACTCATTGGAATGAGTGCTATGTCCAGCTACTCAATAACTATATAGACAAAGAAAAGGAGTATACGCTGAAAATACAATCAAAGTGATTTTATTTCAACTGACTTGGAGAGCAGGGTGAGGGCAGAGGTTAGTGCTCCATCACCAGTATTACATGGTAAATTTTAGTCCAAAACGGACTGTACAAATGGTTTTTTCAGCCACAAAAGGATTATATAGAGTAAAAACAATACATATTGTCAAAAATTGACAGTAAAATGCAATACTGTCACAATTTTTTCATCAGAGAGTTGTTTACCCCCTGTTCAGGTGGATCATGCCTAAGTATGAGTACATGAGGACCTCTTAACCTTTTTTCACATGACCACCAAAATAACCGCAGGTTGGATAACCATATAATTACCAGTACACAGGTGTCTCCCCTGATGAAGTGGCCATAGGGGTCTCCTAGGCCGCGAAACGTCGTTGGGGCGCCACCCCTACCCTCCCCCTGCCCCTGGTGTCTCCCACGGGTGTACTGGTAATTATATGGTTATCCAACCTGCAGTTATGTGTGTGTACCTATAAGTGTTAATGCTGCGGTCCTTTTACTTTTGGTGGTCATGTGAAAAAAGGTTAAGAGGTCCTCATGTACTCATACTTAGGCATGATCCACCTGAACAGGGGGTAAACAACTCTCTGTTTGGTGGAAAAATTGTGATCGTATTGCATTTTACTGTCAATTTTTGACAATTTGTATTGTTTTTACACTATATAATCCTTTTGTGGCTGAAAAAAACATTTGTGCAGTCCGTTTTGGACTAAAATTTACCATGTAATACTGGTGGTGGAGCACTAACCTCTGCCCTTACCCTGATCTCCAAGTCAGTTTAAATAAAATCACTTTGATTGTATTTTCAGCGTATACTCCTTTTCTTTGTCTATATATATTAAACTGACTTTAGAAATACATTTTGAAAATATCAGTTTATGTATGCTGGAAAATGCTGGAACTGTTAGGCAGGGTTTTCAGATATGCACCTAGAACTGCTCATGGTTCTGGGTGCGTAGGGATCTCTTCACTTTAAAACCACCCACTGGAATTATTTATTATAAAAACTGTTGATAAAAAGAAAATGTACAGTTGTGGCCAAAGGTATTGACACCTCTGCTATTCTGTCAAATAATACTCAGTTTCTTCCTGAAAACGATTGCAATCACAAATTCTTTAGTATTATTATTTTCATTTAATTTGTCTTCAATGAAAAAACACAAAAAGAATTGTCCTAAAGCCAAATTGGATATAATTCCACACCAAACATAAAAAAGGGGGTGGACAAAAGTATTGGCAGTGTTAGAAAAATCATGTGATGCTTCTCTAATTTGTGTAATTAACAGCACCTGTAACTTACCTGTGGCACATAACAGTTGTTGGCAATAACTAAATCACACTTGCAGCCAGTTGACATGGATTAAAGTTTACTCAACCTCTGTCCTGTGTCCTTGTGTGTACCACATTGAGCATGGAGAAAAGAAAGACTGAGGACTTGAGAAACCGAATTGTGAGGAAGCATGAGCAATCTCAAGGCTACAAGTTCATCTCCAAAGACCTGAATGTTCCTGTGTCTACCGTGCGCAGTGTCATCAAGAAGTTTAAAGCCCATGGCACTGTCACTAACCTCCCTAGATGTGGACGGAAAAGAAAAATTGACAAGAGATTTCAACGCAAGATTGTGCGGATGGTGGATAAAGAACCTCGACTAACATCCAGACAAGTTCAAGCTGCCCTGCAGTCCGAGGGTACAACAGTGTCAACCCGTACTATCTGTCGGCGTCTGAATGAAAAGGGACTGTATGGTAGGATACCCAGGAAGACCCCACTTCTTACCCCGAGACATAAAAAAGCCAGGCTGGAGTTTGCCAAAACTTACCTGAGAAAGCCTAAAACGTTTTGGAAGAATGTTCTCTGGTCAGATGAGACAAAAGTAGAGCTTTTTGGGCAAAGGCATCAACAGAGTTTACAGGAGAAAAAAAGAGGCATTCAAAGAAAAGAACACGGTCCCTACAGTCAAACATGATGGAGGTTCATTGATGTTTTGGGATTGCTTTGCTGCCTCTGGCACTGGACTGCTTGACCGTGTGCATGGCATTATGAAGTCTGAAGGCTACCAAAAATTTTGCAGCATAATTTAGGGCCCAGTGTGAGAAAGCTGAGTCTCCCTCAGAGGTCATGGGTCTTCCAGCAGGACAATGACCCAAACGACACTTCAAAAAGCACTAGAAAATGGTTTGAGAAAAAGCACTGGAGACTTCTAAGGTGGCCAGCAATGAGTCCAGACCTGAATCCCATAGAACACCTGTGGAGAGATCTAAAAATGGCAGTTTGGAGAAGGCACCCTTCAAATATCAGGGACCTGGAGCAGTTTGCCAAAGAAGAATGGTCTAAAATTCCAGCAGAGCATTGTAAGAAACTCATTGATGGTTACCGGAACCGGTTGATCGCAGTTATTTTGGCTAAAGGTTGTGCAACCAAGTATTAGGCTGAGGGTGCCAATACTTTTGTCTGGCCCATTTTTGGAGTTTTGTGTGAAATGATCAATGTTTTGCTTTTTGCTTCATTCTCTTTTGTGTTTTTTCATTGAAGACAAATTAAATGAAGATAATAATACCAAAGAATTTGTGATCGCAATCATTTTCAGGAAGAAACTAAGTACTATCTGACAGAATTGCAGGGGTGTCAATACTTTCAGCCACAACTGTATATTGAGTTTACAATAGAACCAGTACACTAGCACTATTAATAAATAAGGCAAATAACCATCATCAGTGCTTGTTAGCAGCTTCTTTGTGTAATCGCAACTGGAGTATCATACATTCTTGCACATCGTTGCTAATGTAGATATTGACAGACTGTAGATTGAGCTACAATATGGTATTAGCTCAATCTACAAATTTCAAAGGAAATGAGCTGCAATGTCAGCAATGGATAGGTGTGGCACTTTTTTGGATTGTTAAAGACGTTTTCATATGTATCGATTATAATTTGTTTGTTTTTTTGTCTGCAATTCTTTATAATCTTGTCCTTGTCCTGTGTCTTGTTTGTTTGTCTGCTATTGTGTTGCAGAATTGCTCATAAGTATTATCAATAGGTATAATTATATTTTTCTATGTACGTTAATTGTTAATTGTGCAAAAGCTGCTAAATTGCATAATCCTTGGTGTTTTGCTAACCTTTTAATTCCAATTTTCCAACTGCTTTGTGATAAGTGTCACTTGCTAAAAGAAAACCGAGAGAGGGAAACTAAAAAAACTGCAGCGTCTCCCACCCTTTCTCCGTGTAGCTGAAGCCAAGCGCACATTGTATTGTAGCAGAATCAAGGTAGTTCTGAGTGAGGATCAATGCCCACTTTCTTCCAGCAGATTAAAGCATTGGATTACCCCTTGAACAGTTAATTACAGATAGTGACATAATTTGTCTAGAGGCAATTCAGGAGCTTAGACTATTTGTGACTGCATTTCCATATTACTAACATTTAAAAGATATATGCATGTGGAAAAAAAGATTGTGAAAGGAAGTGACTGGTATGAGACTCCTTGACTGAACTGAATGAACGTATGCATGTAATAAGGATTTAAACTTAAAAATCCTGATTGTATAAAGGAGTCCAATTAGGTGTAATCCCTGGTCAATTGCCACCAGGATAAAACAGGAACATTAGTTAAAGGGATCCTGTCACCTCCAAAACGCCTCCTAAGATAGCAAAACATGTCCCTGCAGCATCCCATCACTAATCTCACACTCCTTTTGTCTCCTAAAAGCATCCTGTGAAAGTGCATAAAACGTTTTAATACTTACTCATTAGTGATTATAATTAGCAGGGGCTATATTATTTAGTCACCAGGGTGGGCTGTTTTGCAGCTCCAGGATCCACCCTCTCTCTGTCTGTTTGCTCTGCTTGTGCAGGCATTGCTCTCCCCCCTCTCTATCACTCACAGAATGAGAGTTCTCAGAGAGAGGGAGGATCCTGGAGCTGCAAAACAACATGCCCTGGTGACTAAAGAATATAGCCCCTGCTAATTATAATCACTAATGAGTAAGTATTAAAACGTTTTTATGCACTTTCACAGGATGCTTTTAGGAGACAAAAGAAGTGTGAGATTTGTGATAGGATGCTGCAGGGAAATGTTTTGCTCGCTTATGAGGCGTTTTGTAGGTGACAGGATCCCTTTAACAAGTGAAAACACATGTTCACACTTGTGAGAATGAGATAAGCTGAAACCAAATATTTTGCTAATATTGTGAGACTAGGCAGAAAGACTGGGAACATGTAGTCGGGCTTGTCCTGTCCGTGTTTCTGATGGCCTATGGTTTTGCGATAAGCTAACTAATATTTGGGGAAGCTGCAAGCGAAAACGTCTGTGTTGAAAGCTCCGCAGATTGTGTGTGTGGTCCGTGCATGAGAGAAAAAGAACAGATGAGAATTGTTTCTTTTATGGTAGGTGGTTACTAACCACAGTATTTCCAAAAAACCACATGGGGAAAAATAAAGATTTGTAAAACAGGATACAAGGTATTATGTGAATACATAAAAAACAAATACTGATCATTGTCAACAACCATTGAAATATACTAAGCTACATTGTGCCAAAGGTGCTGCTCTTGTGTTTTTTCTGGAAATTATGATGTGTGCATTGTGTCTAGCAGTTAAGAATACAGTGAAAGGGCGACCTCTGGCAAATATTTTATAGATGTCATGCCCTGAGTGTAAATTTGGGTTGATGTTAGCTATATCTTCTGAAGATTGGAGAATTGCTAAAATTGTTGACAAGGGTTATCGTCAAGTGTGCACTGGGTTTGGAGATCTGTCAGAAAGATATCCAGAGTTTAAAGTATTCCAACTCAATGTTCATGGTATCCCCATTGTTCAGTGGACTCCTGGAACATTGTTGAAACACATAGAGGAATATAATCTCTGGTATCCTAAAAACATAGCATTCAGGTGTCCCCTGAATAACGGAAAACCAGAGGATCATACACAGTCTGCAAGACTTTCTCTTCTCCTCAGTGGATTCCAACTGTAAAATGGGTAATGTCGTCACTCCACTGTTCCTTACGCTGCTTAAACTGTATTAATAGCATAGTAGTATTTTGGGAAGTTGTTGAAAATAGTACAACTAGGATTACTCCACGGATTACATTTTTATCCATTTTACGAGTATTGCCTCATCCAGGTTTGACTGCAGAACATGTGCAAACATATGGCAGAAGGTATATTCTAGTAAGAATAAATTCTCATTTTTGCCCATCTGGAGGTAGTGGTGGATTGACAATACAGCAAGTGTATATAGAATTTAGGGACAGAAGTGCAGATATAGACTTTGTCTGTCCAGAAGCACTGGGTTTTTTTCAGCACTACATAGAAGGCCTTTCAAGACGCTGACCCTGACGTAGTTGTTATATGAATATTTTGACTTGACATGACGTGTAGGAACTGCCTTTGTACAGTGATGTTGGTACAAAGGGACAGATCGCAGACTTGGTTTTTGGAATGTATCTATCAGAAACCTTTGTCAGCGTATGAGTATATTAACAGGAGAGGTAATCATTGTAGAGTTTTTTTCTCTCCACATGGTGCCCCATTCACATACAATAGGGAAAAGTTGGACTCAGGTTGTCCGATACAGGTGGTATTCACCAAGGTCTAAGGACCAGTTTACACATAATTACAGATATGCAGAAGAAGGTGTGGATTTAGGAATAGAGGTGTCTGCTTCAGATGATTCCGATGCTAATGAATGAAGAATACATAACAGTTGTTTTTGGGATTACATTGTATGTTTTGTTTTCCTACTTACTTGCTTAGACAAGTGTACCCTACAATTAGAATAAGATCAGAGCATTGAGTTTGCATTGACTGCCCAGGAAATAGAGACAATTGGTCCGGATGCCAGGCTAGAGGATAGTCCTGATTCAGGGTGAATCGGCACAGTTCTAGCTTGTTTTAGGGGGATACTGAAGATGGGGATCGCTACCTTTGACAGTTGCTATGGGAACCAGGTAATTGGTTCGAATGACAGGCTAGAGGATATTGCTGGTTCAGGGTGAATTAGATCTGGCTTGGTCATAGTGAGGTTCTGAAGATAGGAGTCGCGACCCTTGACAGACGCTATGGGAACCACAAGTTATTTTTCGGACGAAGTACCTTCGCGTCCGCGCTGCTGTCAGAACCATATACCACCGACTCAGGATGTCTAGGTATTAATGAAGTTTTATTTCCTTATTTCCAACGCGTTTCGGAGCCACTTGCCGAGCTCCTTCCTCAGGGAATATCAAGATCACACTGAACACATTCCTATTTATCAACAATGATAGCACAAGGGGAATAAAATTGAGTCTGTCTTCCTGTATGCAAGCATGAAGAAAAAATCAACTGATTCAGCGTCCATTTTTTCTTCATGCTTGCATACAGGAAGACAGACTCAATTTTATTCCCCTTGTGCTATCATTGTTGATAAATAGGAATGTGTTCAGTGTGATCTTGATTCCCTGAGGAAGGAGCTCGGCAAGTGGCTCCGAAACGCGTTGGAATTAAGGAAATAAAACTTCATTAATACCTAGACATCCTGAGTCGGTGGTATATGGTTCTGACAGCAGCACGGACGCGAAGGTACTTCGTCCGAAAAATAACCTGTGATTTGAGCACCGCATCCTGTGGAAGTACGGTCCCTGCAGCAGCTGTTTTTTTCCTGAGCGATTACGCTGGTTGTGTGCTACACAACCACATCAGGTGAGCAATACCAATATTGACTATATACAGTTAGGGCCAGAAATATTTGGACAGTGACACAAGTTTTGTTATTTTAGCTGTTTACAAAAACATGTTCAGAAATACAATTATATATATAATATGGGCTGAAAGTGCACACTCCCAGCTGCAATATGAGAGTTTCCACATCCAAATCGGAGAAAGGGTTTAGGAATCATAGCTCTGTAATGCATAGCCTCCTCTTTTTCAAGGGACCAAAAGTAATTGGACAATGGACTCTAAGGGCTGCAATTAACTCTGAAGGCGTCTCCCTCGTTAACCTGTAATCAATGAAGTAGTTAAAAGGTCAGGGGCGGATTCCAGGTGTGTGGTTTTGCAATTGGAAGCTGTTGCTGTGACCAGACAACATGCGGTCAAAGGAACTCTCAATTGAGGTGAAGCAGAACATCCTGAGGCTGAAAAAAAAGAAAAAATCCATCAGAGAGATAGCAGACATGCTTGGAGTAGCAAAATCAACAGTTGGGTACATTCTGAGAAAAAAGGAATTGACTGGTGAGCTTGGGAACTCTAAAAGGCCTGGGCGTCCACGGATGACAACAGTGGTGGATGATCGCCACATACTTTATTTGGTGAAGAAGAACCCGTTCACAACATCAACTGAAGTCCAGAACACTCTCAGTGAAGTAGGTGTATCTGTCTCTAAGTCAACAGTAAAGAGAAGACTCCATGACAGTAAATACAAAGGGTTCACATCTAGATGCAAACCATTCATCAATTCCAAAAATAGACAGGCCAGAGTTAAATTTGCTGAACAACACCTCAAGAAGCCAGCTCAGTTCTGGAAAAGTATTCTATGGACAGATGAGACAAAGATCAACCTGTACCAGAATGATGGGAAGAAAAAAGTTTGGAGAAGAAAGGGAACGGCACATGATCCAAGGCACACCACATCCTCTGTAAAACATGGTGGAGGCAACGTGATGGCATGGGCATGCATGGCTTTCAATGGCACTGGGTCACTTGTGTTTATTGATGACATAACAGCAGACATGAGTAGCCGGATGAATTCTGAAGTGTACTGGGATATACTTTCAGCCCAGATTCAGCCAAATGCTGCAAAGTTGATTGGACGGCGCTTCATAGTACAGATGGACAATGACCCCAAGCATACAGCCAAAGCTACCCAGGAGTTCATGAGTGCAAAAAAGTGGAACATTCTGCAATGGCCAAGTCAATCACCAGATCTTAACCCAATTGAGCACGCATTTCACTTGCTCAAATCCAGACTTAAGACGGAAAGACCCACAAACAAGCAAGACCTGAAGGCTGCGGCTGTAAAGGCCTGGCAAAGCATTAAGAAGGAGGAAACCCAGCGTTTGGTGATGTCCATGGGTTCCAGACTTAAGGCAGTGATTGCCTCCAAAGGATTCGCAACAAAATATTGAAAATAAAAATATTTTGTTTGGGTTATGTTTATTTGTCCAATTACTTTTGACCTCCTAAAATGTGGAGAGTTTGTAAAGAAATGTGTACAATTCCTACATTTTCTATCAGATATTTTTGTTCAACCCTTCAAATTAAACGTTACAATCTGCACTTGAATTCTGTTGTAGAGGTTTAATTTCAAATCCAATGTGGTGGCATGCAGAGCCCAACTCGCGAAAATTGTGTCACTGTCCAAATATTTCTGGCCCTAACTGTATATCTGTCTATAAAAGATAAGACCCTATTTTGCGCATTCTCAACCCTCTAGCTATGGGAACCAGTCTCACCAAGACTCTTACTGGATCAGAACAGAGGATGGATCCAAGACTTAAAATGATTGATTTAGTGAGAGCGGAGAATGGACAGAGGGCAGTTAAAGATGCAACAAAAATTTTGAAACAAAACAAGAAATGCCTAAATTGGGTTGTTTTGATGTGGCCCATTGGAGGCAATTCAACCGCAAGAATGACAAGTGGATTCAGAAGCACGGATAGGGGTACCAGGTATAGTCCTGGATCCGGACTTCTAAGCAGCACCAACCCCTTATAGATGACGATGACAATGAGTTTTGGCATAAAAGTAGACTGAACAAAGCAGCCCCATTAACACCTGCACATCCATCTGCACCTGCACCTAGTGACCAACCCCTTATATCACCAACCACATCGGTCAGCAAAGTCCTACAACATCGGAAGTACAACTCCAAGTCTAACAAAGGCAGATCTAAGCCTGTCACCAGGCTCTGCATCAAGTGTTAGCACTATACCATACATATCTGCCCCACCATACGCATATGGGACTGACCATCACCAAATACATGTACCTTGGCCAGGACCCTGTCAAGCATCCCCTAGTGTCTTGTAAACTTGATAAGTGCTGATATGCTGAATGCTATGCATGCTGTTATTACCTATAAAAAAAAAGTATTACTGTAAAGGGTCCTTTATCTGATTGAATGCTTACTGTAATGATGTCTCTAATCCAGTTAGATGATGACAAACTGAACGCAGACTTTGATGAACAGATAAAGCAGATACTGTAAGAGGTACCAGCCGCACTATGGGTAAAAGACAAAACTGATGTTGATTTGCTGAAAATAACACCTGTGAAAACTAAATTGAAACCAGGTATAGTGCCGGTGTGTATCAAACAGTACCCCTGAGCAGAGACCAGGATACCGATACCGCCATTTCACATCAGGTGGCAGATTATGAGAAGGTGGAAGTTGCAAGGAAATGTTGATCCCCTTATAATACACTTCTTTTTTACGGTAAAGAAAAAGCACATACCAGGTCAACCTGTTGTGTACAGAATGGTTTATGATTTACGTGAAATTAACAAACTAATGGTTATTCACACCCCCATAGTGCCTAATCCGTATACCTTGTTAAATCAGATTCCTGCAGAAGCAAAATTCTTTACAGTGATTGATTTGAGTAATGCCTACAAATAATTCAGTATGTTGATGACTTATTGCTATTTGCACCAGACAAACCAATTTGTTTACAGGGTAAAACACTGTCTTTGCCTAGGGTCACACTTGGCTGCGTTTTTTAAGGTTGTTTTTGACAGCCTACATTTTTGGGCTGCGTTTTTGCTGTTAGGTCTGGAATAGCCTTAAAAAAAAACGCATGCAAAATGCATGGTGCCATTTAGTGCCATGCATATTCACATGTGATTCCCATAGGGCCCCATGTTACAAAAATGCATGCGATTTTGACTACGCACCAAAAAATGCAGCATGATGCATTTTTTGGTGCTGAGCCAAAAAAAGCATTGGGACCTATGGATGCGTTTTTCCATGCGTTTTTCACAAAAGACAAGTGTGAAAAACGCATGGAAAAAAATGCATCCACGACGCCAGTGTGACCCTAGCCTAAGTTGGAATTTTATGTAGCAAAAATTAAAGTCATTTTCCTTGGTCATTGCCTCTCAGCTCAATCAAAACATATCACAACTGACAGGAATAAAGCAATCGGTCAGGCAAAACAACTCACCACTGAGCGAGCACTATTACCCATTATATAATGTGTTGGCAGCATGCAACAAGGGCAAACCCTATGAAATGACACCAGAAGCAAAAGAGGGGTTTGACATGCTGAAGAATTACATTCTCTCCGCCCCAGCACTGGGAATTCCAAATTATGATCTTTGTTTTGTTGTGTTATAACTTGACAAATGAAATTGGACACAATTGTGTTGAGCTAATGAGCATTGAGACACAATCACTAGCAAATGTTCAAGAGACCCCAATCCACAATGCAGATTTAGAACTTTATGTAGATGAGTCCCGATTCTACACTGCTGTAGTACCACATACTGGATATGCTGTTGTAAGTCAACATGAAGTTCTAAAAAGTGGACCACTACCAGCTAGGAGGTGTGCTCAGGAGGCTGAACTAAAGGCTCTGACGGAAGCTTGTATCATGGGGGAGGGGCTTAGAGAGAGCATTTGTATCGATGGCCGTTACGCTTTTACCATCTGCCATGATTACAGCCCTGTATGGAAGAGCAGACAGTTTATGGGAGCTTCAGGGAAATTTAACGCTGTAAGTGAGGCGCTATGCTCATTGGTCGCTGTGTGCTGGCGCCGACCAATGAGTATAGCGCCTCACTTCCCATTGAGATATAATGGAGAACTTTGAGTTTCAAATTTACCGCTGTAAGTGAGGCGCTATGCTCATTGGTCACTGTGTGCTGGCGCCGACCAATGAGCATAGCGCCTCACTTCCCATTGAGATACATGGAGGACTTTGAGTTTCAAATTTACCGCTGTAAGTGAGGCGCTATGCTCATTGGTCGCTGTGTGCTGGCGCCGACCAATGAGCATAGCGCCTCACTTCCCATTCAGATACATGGAGGACTTTGAGTTTCAAATTTACCGCTGTAAGTGAGGCGCTATGCTCATTGGTCGCTGTGTGCTGGCGCCGACCAATGAGCATAGCGCCTCACTTCCCATTCAGATACATGGAGGACTTTGAGTTTCAAATTTACCGCTGTAAGTGAGACGCTTATTAACAACATGCGCTCTATTGATCCGGAATACAGCAGTTGGTTGCTTCAACTTGAAAATGGTGAGCTGTCCAATGAACATAACCTTGGAGATGATACCATCGAAATTCCTCCAGATATGGTGTGCACTGGGTCTTTAATACATGAGATCTTTGGAGACAGCATTAACATTGATGTCAATAACAACGAGAGTATCAATATTGCTGCTTCTCATGCTATCCTATGTCCTAAGAATGATGACGTTGATTTTGTCAATTCAAAAGTCATGGATTGCTTGATTGGTGAGTACACAGACTATATGAGTGAAGATTCTATTGATGCGGATGAGTGTGATGATCCTGACCAATACCCACCTGAATTTTTGCATTCACTAACACCAACTGGAATGCCTCTACATCATCTAAAAATTAAAGTTGGCACCATTGTCATGCTCTTACGCAACCTAAATACCAGGAAAGGTCTGTGCAATGGTATTCAGCTCATTGTTACTGCATTATTTCAAAACATGATCCAAGCAAAAGTTATTACCGGCTCAGCAGCAGGACATGTGGTATTCATTCCACGTATTGATTTATGTCCATCAGAGACTGCATTACCATTCAGATTAAGAAGACAACAATTTCCCATCAAGGCAGCATTTGCAAAGACCATCAATAAATCTCAAGGGCAGACCCTCAATCGAGTTGGGATATATCTACCGGAACCAGCATTTGCCCATGGTCAATTGTATGTGGCCTTTTCACGAGTCAAACAACGTTGTAATGTTAAGGTCAAAGTCGTCAATACACCACTGTAAGGACAATTACTGGCTGATTCTCCTAAAGTGTTTACACACAATATTGTCTACAAAAATGTTTTACTTTAAGCTTTGTCTTTTTTTCCAAGGTTCTGATACTTTTTTACAAAAAAAAAAATATAGATCTTAATTACATGGTTACTATATACCATGTAACACATGCTTTTTTTTTTTTTGACGGAGATTAAATCGTTTCTTCACTTACTTAATAATTTATATATATAATATATATATATATGAATACACATTTTGTCCGAGATATTAGATGTGTATCATCCAAATTTAGCAATTTGGTGATAGAAACCATAATATTACGTTCCAGCACTACAAGTGCTGAGAATTTGGTTTTAGTTTTTTTACAGGGAGAGGTTTTTGTGAACAGCTGAGAGAGAGGTGGGATGGCTGTTCACACACATCTCCATCTCAAGGTGTGTTCATTACATATATATAGAGAGAGACATATCTAAATTGAGATTTACCTTTTACTACAGCATTTTTAGCCTATTTGTGGAAATTTTTCTCAAAAATTAACCATTTCTACATTTGATGCCTAAGGTCTGACCTGCAGCACACTTGCTGTAATTCCCATGCAATATGGGTGGAATTTGTTGGCCACTTGCGGTGGGTGCAGCCAACGTGCTTGCGGTAGTTTCATCCACAATATCTCAAGTCACCTGTGGTTTGTTAGTGGCTGTGTTTGCTGCACCTGCCAAAGCCACGTTTGCTCCTTTTACGGCAGATTCACTGCAAGTTCCTTATTTTTTGCATGTGAATTGCTGCAACTCTGTCGACAGTAAGTCCTTAGGTGTCAATTGTAGAAATTGTATTTTTAATATCCACATCCTTTTGCAATAGCTCAAAAATGCTGCTGTAAAAGAAGTCAACATATTCAAAATTCAAAATTAGTTAGATTAGGGACCCACCAGGCGTAAGGGCATCTTGGCGCGATTGGTGGGCTGACACAAACTAGCTGATACGCAGAACACTAAGATTGATTTATCAAATCAAGCTATTGACACATTAATAAGTATTGTTACTTTGTGTTCTAAGACCCTTACAACATAATAGTTCAATTTTCCAAAAATGATATCAACCATACAAATATATGTTGTTGATGGAAAGATATCATGGAATAATTGGATTATTATTTAAAACTCTTAAAAAAATTATATACAGATTCTAGACTCCCGATTCTTTAGAATCGGGCTCACAGCTAGTAAATAATAATAATAATAATAATAAGTACTGAATCACTGCATACTCCAGTACTCCTGACTTTGGGATGCAAGTGTGTACTGTGCAACAAAAAGACTCTGGCGGAACTTTCAGACTGCAGCCTTTGTGGAAATCCACTGGAGTCGCCTCCACTGCCAGAGATGCAAGGAAATGAGAACTATAATATCATGTGAAACATACAATATAATAGACTTATGACAGCCTACAGTATAAAATGTATATCATATGTTTTCATAAACCCCTCAATATAGCCAACATAATAATCTTTAGGTTAGGGAGGGTTAAGGGATAGAATAAACCGGCTAACAGCGTTCGTCTCAATGATCATGTTCCATAATATGCGTAGGAAGTAGCCTTGCGTATTGTGAAGTAGGACGGCTCTGCGGACCTAGGGGTAGGTAGGGATAGGTAAAGAATAGAAATGATAAAAGAGGGGAGCTGTTAAAGACGTTTTCATATGTATTACATTTTCAGCCATTTTGTAACTCCAGAAGCTATTCTTATAGTTATCATATCTATACTTACTAAAAACCTCTGTAACAGTTTGTTCATTGAAGATGAGATAAGGAGCCGGACAAAATTTAGATTCCTGTAGAAAAGGAATAGTCAGCATCTTCTCTATGTCCTTGCTATTAAGATAATGGTCCCAAGGCCAACAAGGCCTATGTGAGCGTCAACTGTTGTATTTTGTTAAAGGTCACCAATTATTTCAAAACTGTCTATAATGCATATTCATCATATTTATTATTGCATGATGTAATCTATTTTTTTCTAAACTTCTGTAACCTATATAAACACTTGCTACTATAAAGAACGATGCTACTCTCTCGTGAAAGACCAAGGTTCTGTGTCTTTTACTTGAGTACAGCCAACACCAGGTATACCTGTGTATTTTATACAAATCTGTCTACTCTGGTTAGTTTTGAGTTCCCGGCTTTATCAGGCTAAAGCAGACGTATTTTCAAACTATAAGAGAATTTAAATATGTGTTGTACTGACATAGATTGGATTAAAACATCCACCGTCCATCTTCGACCCTGAGTGAAATGATGAAAGTCATCGGTCAAACTACTTTAGTATTTCACATTTGTCTTAAAGTTTATACAATACATTTTAAAAAGCTCTTATAATAGTGCATGCCAGGCAAAGATGTCTTCAAAATCCACTTTTTATGTCTGCCACACATGTGCTCCCTATAGTATCTGACACACACGCAGACAACCCTGTGCAAGAAAAATATATGGGCCCTTTGCATCCCAAGAGGTCTTAAAAATGCAAAATTTAATTGGCTTTGGAGGTACAAATGGGCTCCCTTACTACTTAGCTCATAGGTTAGCTCCCTTAACGACCCTAGCTGTAGTAAGAGGTCCGGACTCATAATAGGAAGTCCTATGTTTATGCTATTCAGCTTTTCTCTAATTCACTCAATATTTGCTGTATATATATATATCTATAAAGATATATATATGCACATATATGTCTATCTATCTATCTATCTATCTATCTATCTATATCATACCAATAGACTTAGATGGCGAAGATCTAAGAGACTGGATATTTTACTCCTGCCTTGGTACACTTATAGAGTCTGTTATTTACATTTATGGTGGTTTGAATAATACTTATGTTGTTGACATCATATTCCTAAAAATAATATACCTGTATGTCTCACATTGGTAGATTAAATGGAAATCATAAATAAAACTAGAGTTAATTCATCTGCAGTCATGCTAGTTTTTGTTAATAGTTCTTGGGAATGACCTCAAAGACAAAGCACAAAAAGAAGGAAATGCGTTTAAACTCCCTGATGTGTCCGGTTCAGACCACAATACACAGTTATGCAGGGCTGGAAAATTCTGGAATTTCAATCAGTATGTAAAAAAGAAAAAAATCTAGGTCTTTGCCTCTCACCCCCTCCTCGGCTCGTGGAAAGATACTTCAGTTGCCAAAGTCTTTACCGTGTTCTTCTAAAACTAGACTTTTTTGTAAGGAAAAAACTCTTTCTCTTCCAGAGCCCACGTTTTAAGGCAAGGAGCGTTTTTCTTGTTAGTAGCATATACTTGGAAAAATCGTCCTAAATATGAAATGCCATTCTAACTGGTTTATTTAGAAATGTACAAAAGAAAAATATATAGGCAACCTTAAAATCAACAATATTTAATAGCTATGCATTTTCAGAAATAAAACAAATGCATTTACTGGTAGTAATATTTTTGAGAAAGTTTACATCTGTATTTCTCCATGTTGAACAATAATCTTTAAAGGGGTTGTTCGTGATTACAGAATTGTCAATTGTCCCAATCTGTGTACTGCGAGGATTTGCAGTTTATAAACTGGGAATTGACCGCAGTTACCTCGCTTAATACAATTGCCATGTCAACTAGTCAGACATGCCCACTTCATACACCTATATTGACTGAGGCCGTGCTCACTAGCCATGTTGTTGCCGGAAACATGTATACTGCATAATTGTGGTCCGTTCCTGGTTTAGAAACTGGTGAATGCCCGCAGAACACAGTGTGGGCACTGGGAGGTTAGATAATTCAGCAATTATTATTATTATCTACTATATAATCTCCAAATCGTGTCTGTCTGATGCCGAAATCGCGCGCCAGCGCCAGGACACTCATTGGTGGCCACCAGAGGCGACCACCAATGAGCGAGGCATATGCAAAACAGCCACACGCATTCAAAATTCGCGCCAAGCTGAAACCCGGCGACAGAGGTACATTGGCACCGCTGTCACCGGGATACGCGCGTCTGGCCCGGCCATCATCAGGAGATCAGCGGGATCTCCCGGCAGTGGCTGCAGCGCGTGTGAACCAGCCAGGAGATGACCGGTGTCAGCTGGTCATCTCGCGGCTGGAGAGCCGCTGACAACTGTGCACCAGTAGCTCAGCCGGGGCCACCTGCCACACAGAGGTCCGCGGCGAGCCAGCCGGGAGATGACCGGCATCAGCGGTAGTGCCCCGCGCGGCATTCAAATCGCGCACCAAGCCGTGTCGTCCAATCAGAGACGTAGCAGGGCTTGGCGCGCGGTTTGAATGCCGCGTCTTTAATTGGTCGCCGTGGCTGACCAATCAGAGGAGTGGCATGCGCCAAGGCGCCATATTTAAAATACTTTTAAAATAATTTTAAATATGGCGCCATGGCGTGCGCCGCTATTCTGATTGGTTGGCACTGAACGCAGTGACCAATCAGAGAAGCGGCATTCAAACCATGCGCCGCTCTTCTGATTGGCCGCCGCGTTCAGCAGCGACCAATCAGAATAGCCATGCGCGCCATGGCGCTATATTTAAAATACACTGTACTCAGCCGCACATTGTATTTCAAATAAATGTATTATTTATTTATTTTTAATTCTACAATACCCAATGAGTTAGAAACTGGAAACCACCTAGTTATTATATACTTATAGGGCACCATTGAATCCGTGGTGCTGTACATAATAAAGGGTTACATACAAGCAAGTTAAAAATGAACAAACTAACAGTGACAGACTGGTACAGAGTGGAGAGAGGACCCTGCCTTCGCTTCACAGGCTTACATTCTACAGGGCAATGGGGAGGGAGACAGTAGCTTGGGTCTGCGTTGGTGATGGTGTAGCGCCAGGTCCATTGGTGATGTAGCGTCGGATCCAGCGGTGGTTTGGTGGCACTGTGGTCATTGCAGGCTCTAGGCAGTTCTGAAGAGGTCAGTTTTCAGGTTCTGTTTGAATGTTCTGAGTGTATGGGATAGTCGAACATGTTGGGGTGCAGAGTTCCAGAGGATGGGGGATGCTTGGGCGAAGTCTTGCAGGCGGTTAGATGAGGAACGTACAAGTGTGGAGGAGAGAAGGAGGTCTTGGGAGGATCGAAGATTTCGAGTTGGATGATATTGGGAGATTAGTTCAGAGATATATGGGGGAGACAGATTGTAGATGGCTTTGTAAGTTAATGTTAGTAGATTGAATTGGATACGCTGGGGAATTTGGAGCCAGTGGAGAGATTTGCAGAGAGGAGAAGTGGAGGAGCAGCGAAGAGAGAGGTGGATTAGTCGTGCATCAGAGTTAAGGATGTATTGGAGAGATGGGAGATTATGAGGGCATGCACTAGTAGTTTAGTAGATTGAGGGTTGAGGAAGGAATGGATTCTGGAAATATTTTTGAGTTGGAGGCGGTAGGAGGTGGTCAAACCTTAGATGTGTGGTTTGAAGGATAAGACAGAGTCAAGGGTTACTCCAAGGCAGTGGACTTCAGATACAGGGCGAAGTGTGATGTCATTTATTGTGATAGATAGATCAGGTAAGGGAGGTGAGCAAGCAGGGGGAAAGATGATGAGTTCAGTTTGGTCTACATTTAGTTTAAGGAAGCAAAATAAGGAGGAGGATATGGCTGATAGACACTCTGGAATTCTGGACAGCAGAGAGGTGACGTCTGGGCCAGAGAGGTAGATCTGAGTGTCGTCAGCGTACAGTTGGTACTGGAATTCATAGGACTTTTTGAGTTGTCCTAGGCCAAGGGTATAGATGGAAAAAAAAGGGGGCCCTGGACAGAGCCTTAAGGGACCCCAACAGAGAGGGGATGGGGTGAGGAGGTAGTGTGGGAGTGGGAGATGCTACATGTGCGGTTGAAAAAGTAGGAGGAGATCCAGGAGAGGGCAATGTCAGTAATACCAATGGAAGAGAGGATCTGTAATAGGAGACAGTGGTTGACTGTGTCAAATGCAGAGGGCAGGACACAGGTCAAGAAGGAGGAGGATGGAGAAGTGCCATTACCTTTGGCGGTAAGTAGGTCGTTATCAATTTTGGTTAAGGCAGTTTCGGCGGAGTGGTGGGGACGGAAGCCAGATTGAAGATTGTCAAATAGATGAGAGGTGGGAAAAAAGTGTGGACATGCTTTTCAAGAAGTTTGGAGGCGAACGGGAGCAGCGATATGGGGCGGTAGCTGGATGTGGAGGTCGGGTCAAGGGATGGCTTCTTTAAGATAGGTGTGATTGTTGCGGGTTTGAAAGTGGAAGGAAAGGTACCGGAGGTTAGTGATAGGTTGACGAGGTGGGTTAGGGCTGGAATAAGTGTGGTGGTGAGGTTGGGGAGGAAGTGGGAAGGGATGGGGTCCAATGCACAAGTGGTGAAGTGTGATTTGGAGAGGAGGTGTGAAATTTCTCCTTTAGTGATGGAGGGGAGGAGGGTTAGTGGGGGAGGAAAGTGGTCTGGCATACATAGGGGTTGTGATGGTTGGTTAGCAAAGACATGTCTGATCTGATCGATCTTGCTGATGATGTGTTTTGCAAAGTCTTCTGCAGGGATACGAGAAGTAGGAGGAGGCAGTGGGGGGCAGAGGAGGGAGTTAAATGTGTTGAATAACTGCCTGAGGTTGTGGAACATAGAGGATATGAGGGTAGTAAAGTAAATCTGTTTAGTGGAGGTGAGTGATGACTTGAACTTGAGCAGTGCTTGTTTGAATGCTGTGTAGTCTTCATGTGAGTGTGTTTTCTTCCAGCACCGCTCAGCAACCCTAGACTCCCCTGCAGCTTTTTAGGGGTGTCTGCGTGCCAGAGTTGACTGTTGATTCGTAGCAATCACAAAAATGACTGCAGAATTATAACTTTAGAACGGACAACCATTTTAGTCCACACTACCAGTTATTGAAGCGGCATAGTGTGTTTTTTCTTTACACAAACAGTATATCATTGTCTAAACTCTTGGTTTTAAACCCTTGGTGACAGAGCCAATATTCACCTTCCTGACCAGACCATTTTTTACAATTCTGACAAGTTTCACTTTATGAGGTTATAACTAATTAAATCTTCAATGGATCCCAGTGATTCGAAGACTCCTTTTTCATAACATATTGGACTTCATGTTAGTGGTAAATTTACACCAATATTTTTTGTGTTTATTTGTGGAAAAAATTGAAAATTTTGCAATTTTCAACTTATGTTTGTTCCAGAGAGTAATGTCACACAAAATGGTTAATAAATAACATTTCCCACTTGTCTACTATACATCAGCACAATTTTACAAACTATTTTTTTTTCGTCAAGAAGTTAGAAGTTTATCAGCAAGTTCTCATTTTTATATCAAAATTTCCAAAAACATTTTTAGTGAATATATAACCTTAGGGCTGTAGGTCTAGAGGGGATAATAAAGCAACAGGCGCAGACCTAAGGGTAGACATATTAGACTTGTATGTAATAATATAGGCAAGTGCACTCACCTATGGTCTATCTTTGTAAAAATCACATCGATAACTGAGGATCTGGTAAGGGTCCTTTGGTATGCTGCTCCAGTCCAGGGAAACAGATCTCTCAGCCAAGAGTCTGTGAGTAAGCTTCAGAGGTAATTATCCGGGCAGGTGAGCGCTCCCGTATTAGGAACTATAGAATAGGCTTCAGTTTCTTTTCCTTCTCAGGTTTATTGATAAAAATCAAATCAATAGTTCACAAATATTCATAAAACAACGCGTTTCGGCCACAATTGTTACAATAAAAAGGCCTTCATCAGGTATAGAAATATGCAATAGCTTCTGGTTTTTATATGCAATGTATGCACCCGCCGCTGATTTTCCTAATTGGCTTGATCCCATTCAGTCTGTCAGACTCAGCAGCATTGTTCATTCATTAAATTCTCAAGCTGTTTAAAATAGTTTAAAATAACATTATCATAATAAATATGTGAAACATATAAATATAAGTATGATTGTATAAAATCATTATTCATTCATCAGTTTTTTTCTAAAAACGTTATATTAAAATATTTACTTTCATTTTACAGTATTCACCCTGAATATTATTCATCGGCATCAACAGTGGCTGCACGAAAAGTAACCCAATGCCCATGAAGACTCCGTGGATCAAGAGTTAAATCTCCATAGTTTACCTTCAATTCCAGTTTTTTGTCATTTCAAAGTATACTGTCTTTATACTATCTTTATGCAATAAAGCAGAGGTCCCCAACTCCAGGCCTCAAGGCCCACCAACAGTGCATATTTTCAGGATTTCCTTGGCATTTGACAGTTGGAATCACCACCTGTGCAGGAGATTGAATTACCAACTGTCAAATTTCTAAGGAAATAATGAAAACCTGGACCGTTGGTGGGTCTTGAGGACTGGAGTTGGGGACCTCTGCAATAAAGGATCTCTGTGCAAAATAAAACCTCATTCGTCCCATATATAATTCTTCATACAAATATATATGGTGAACCATACAAATTTTATATATATATATATATATTATATATACATTGAAGGAGAATTAACTCACTCCAGCTATAAATGAAATCTCAACCTCCAATACAATCCTAAGCATACAATTGTTTGTTTACCTCCAGCCCAAGATCTTTCAAGTAATGATCAGGGTCGAAAAGTGTATATATTTACATACCCATACTCAACTTGACACTTACCAGAGTTGATCTTGTGAGTCTCATAAAACTCTATGGTATGTTGAATGGTAATTACCCCTAGACTATGCTTCCTAGTTATTCACGTGCTAGCACTCATAATCAGAGACTGCCGATGGTATAATTCAAGCGCTTCTCACATCCATATACGGTAATTGTTCTTAACTTCCTTAAGGAATATCATGATTTGATCAACAGGGCTTTTAATGAAGGGATTTTAACTAAAAAGGAAAGGAATTTTTTAACTAATAAAGAACCATGTACGGTATTTTTTTTTTATCATTTGCCAAAGGTACATAAGGATGTAGATAATCCCCTAGGGCATCCGATTACCGTATATACTCATGTATAAGCCGAGTTTTTCAGCCCAAAATTTGGGCTGAAAAGTCCCCCCCTCGGCTTATACACGGGTCATATACGGTGGTGGGGGCTGTGGAGGCTGGAGGAGGCGGGGGGGGGCTGCTGTATGTGCGGCCCCGTCACGTGGGGCCGCTCATTAAATATGCACTGCTTCCCCTGTCAATCAGCGGCAGGGGGAAGCAGTTCATATAGCCCCCCAAAAGCTGGCACTGTCCCCCTTGTAAGGGCCCCCCCCCGCTGCTTATACATTACCATCCCGGTGTTCTGATCGGCGCCGCTCCTCGGTGCTGCGTCTTCATCCTCCCGTCCTCGCTGGCTGCATCCGGGATCTCCGGCTGTCGCAGCGATATGACGTCATCGCGCGACCGCCGGAGATCCCGGATGCAGCCAGCGAAGACGGGAGGATGAAGACGCAGCACCGAGGAGCGGCGCCGATCAGAACACCGGGATGGTAATGTATAAGCAGCGGGGGGGGGTGCCCTTACAAGGGGGGACAGTGCCAGCTTTTGGGGGCTGTTGGTACCCCAGGGGGCTGCTGGGTACCCCCTGGGGTCTGTTGGTACCCCCTGGGGGCTGTTGGTACCCCCAGGGGGCTGCTGGTACCCCCAGGGGGCTGCTGGGTACCCCCTGGGGGCTGTTGGTACCCCCAGGGGGCTGTTGGTACCCACAGGGGGCTGCTGGGTACCCCCAGGGGGCTGCTGGGTACCCCCTGGGGGCTGCTATATGTACCCCTGAGGTCTGCTGTATACCACTGGGGCTGCTGTATACTACCACTGGGGCTGCTGGGGCTCCTGTATACTACCACTGGGGCTGCTGGGGCTCCTGTATACTACCACTGGGGCTGCTGGGGCTCCTGTATACTACCACTGGGGCTGCTGGGGCTCCTGTATACTACCACTGGGGCTGCTGGGGCTCCTGTATACTACCACTGGGGCTGCTGGGGCTCCTGTATACTACCACTGGGGCTGCTGGGGAATCTGTATACTACCACTGGGGCTGCTGGGGAATCTGTATACTACCACTGGGGCTGCTGGGGAATCTGTATACTACTACTGGGGCTGCTGGGGAATCTGTATACTACCACTGGGGCTGCTGTATACTACCACTGGGGAGGCCTATATACCACACTGCTGGGGGCTGTATACCTGTGCTGGGGTCCACCCTCGGCTTATACACGAGTCAATAGGTTTTTCCAGATTTTTGGGGCAAAAGTAGGGGGGTCGGCTTATACACGGGTCGGCTTATACACGAGTATATACGGTATATCTGGGATTAACTCCTTGACCTGTCACTTGTCCCATTTTCTTGATTTACATCTTCAGAAATATGTGAAAGCTTTACCTTCTTATTTAAGAGATTCTACACAACTCATAAATGAATTGAGCGATCCTCAATGAGAGAACAATTATATGATAATAACCATAGATGTTATCGCATTGTACTCTAATATCGGTGACGATTTGGGTGAGGATGCGATCAGACACTTTTTGTATCAGGATGAAAATATGCCTGAGAAACAGGTAGAATTTTTGATAGCTGGTCTCGATTTCATTCTCAAGTATAACTATTTTGAGTTTGAGGGACACCTCTATTTACAGAGGCACGGAACCGCGATGGGGACTCGGGTAGCCCCAAGTTTCGCTAATTTATTTATGGGGCTATTCGAGTCCTTGTTGCTATTGTATTCACCCGGGGTAGCTGAGAACATAGTGCTATATAAGAGTTATATAGACAACTTAATTATCATATGGAAAGGTACTATGGAGGATGCAGAATCCCTGATCAGGGAACTGAATAGAAATGCCTGGGGTATCTCCTTTGAGGCTAACATAGAAAAAAATAGAGCAGTATTCCTTGATTTGGAAATCGCACATGAAAATAAAAAGGTGGTTACCAAGACCCATTTTAAAACCGTTGACGTTAATGGATACCTTGACTATAGAAGTGCCCATTACATCAAGGGGAAAAACAACATCCCCTTTAGCCAATTCCACAGGGTGAGGAAAAACAACACAAAGGAATCAGATTACAAAACTCAATTTGAAATCCTCAAAAGGAAATTTAAAGAAAAAAAAGTACCCTAGTAGAATTGTAAATGAAGCATATCTGGTCAATCTTAGAAAGACCCAAAATTATTGTCTTGGAACTTATGATAAAATTTGTGATAATACTCATAAAAATAAAAATAGGAATAAAAATGGAAACCTTACTGTTTTAGGACCAGAACAAACGAATAAATGGGAATACAACTTTGTAACCACATATAACAAGGGCAACAAATTGATTATGGAAACCCTTTCAAAGTATTGATATATTTTGAAACAAGATCCCCTCCTATGAGATTTTATACCAGAAAAACCGGGCATCACTTTTAGAAGGGGTAAAACACTGAGGAACATATTGGCACCCAGTCACCTGAAAAAATTAGAGAAAAAATCAGTGATAACAAAATCTGAAAAAATGTTGTCCTTAGTATCTAATGGAGCATATAAATGTTCCCAAAACAAAATGCCATTGCTGTCCTATAATAACACATGGAACACAGACTATAACAGCGACCAGTACTGGAGAATCAATCCCTATTAGGGAAGCCCTTACCTGCACTAGCAGTTTTGTCATATATGTTATCACATGCGAGTGTGGGTTACAGTACGTGGGTAGGACCATGTAGATGTTATGAACAAGACTGAATGCACATAGATATAATGGGAAAACTATCTTTTGACCAGTCATAACAAAAAATTGAATATAAAAATTACACCAGTAGAAAGAGTTCCAGCAGATGTTCCTAATAGAATCCAACAGCTTAATAAAAAGGAGGCCTTCTGGATGTACAGGCTGTGATCTCTGTACCCGGATGGCCTAAATGACAAATTAGAGAATATATACCGTAGTCTGTTGGGAAGATCTTTTGTTAATTATGTATCATATCTTTTAAAATAATTTCTCCAGCATTTATTAGTCAAATTTAACAATATGAGACAACCATTTGGATCATGTAGTACATATATTGATTTTCCTTGTGGATATAATTTCCCTTTTTAGATGCCCATCACATAGGGATAATTTCTATGTGACAGTTGTCCTATGGAGTTGTCCCCATATACACATGGATCCATATGATAAATACACATTATTCCATGAGTTGCTGACAACTTTGAGATGTACATAATAGAGTGTGGATGATGTCCAACAGAGAGAAGCGATCCTCCTCTCGGTAAATGCCCCTCCATGTTTTCAGAAAGCAGTGAGAAGCGCTTGAATTATACCATCGGCAGTCTCTGATTCTGAGTGTTTGCAAAAGAATAACTAGGATGCATAGTCTAGGGATAATTACCATTCAACATATCATAGAGTTTTCTGTGGTATATGACACTCACAGGATCAACTCTGGTTAGAGACAAGTTGAGTATGGGTATATAAATATATACCCTTTTTGACCCTGATCGATACTTGAAAGATCTTGGGCTGGAAGTAAACTAATAATTGTATACTTAGGATTGTATTGGAGGTTGAGATTTCAGATATATATAGCTGGAATAAGTTAATTCTCCTTCAGTGTGTATATATTCATATATATATATAATATAATATATAAAGCTGAATGTGTGTGCGTGGTTGTGTATGTATGTGTGTGTGTGTGTATATCCGGGATTGGCATCTACACCGTCGCAACTACAGCCACAAAATTTTGCACAGTCACACATGTGGACCCCGAGAGTGTCATAGGCTATGTTGTGAGGCGAAATTTTAACCCTGTGCGTTCCAGTTCACCAAATAATTTTGCCCCTATCTACATAATGGGGAAAAAGTGAATAGAAAAGTGTTGGAGGAAAATCAACAGCTGTCAGCTATAGCCACAAAATTTTGCACAGTCACACGTCTGGACCCCGGGAGCGTCATAGGCTATGTTGTGAGGCGAAATTTTAACCCCGCGCATTCCAATTCACCAAGCAATTTTGCCCCTATCTACATAATGGGGAAAAAGTGACAGTTACCAGTTGACAGTTGTGAATGAGAGGGGCTTAATGATAGTGCCAAAGACTAACAGCACATACCAGCATATAGTCACTAAGGTGGGGCCCCAACATGAGATATTCACCACGCACGGTGACATGTATACACACCACACGCACACAAAGAGTAACAGCAAGTGCATAGTTGCTAAGGTGCAGCCCAAACATTGGATACTCACCACGCACCCGAACAAACGCACACACACCACAAAGAGACACACACAACACAGAGACACACACACGCCCAAGGGGAAACACACACACCCTATAGCGACACATGCACTCACCCCACAGGGAAAACACACACACCACAAAGAGACACACACACCACACAGACCCCCCCACAGGGACACACACACATACACACCCTATAGGGAGACATGCACTCACCGCACAGGGACACACACACCACAAAGAGACACACAACACAGAGACACACACACCCCACACAGACACCCCCCCACAGGGACACACACACCCTATAGGGACACATGCACTCACCCCACAGGGACACACACACACACCACAAAGAGACACACACAACACAGATACACACAGACCCCCCCACAGGGACACACACACATACACACCCTATAGGGACACATGCAGTCACCCCACAGGGACACACACACACACACACACCACAAAGAGACACACACAACAGAGACACACACGACACAGACCTCCCCCCCCACAGGGACACACACACATACACACCCTATAGGGACACATGCACTCAAGCCACAGACACACACACATACACACACCCCAGGGACAGACACACCACACAGACAGACACAGATGTGCACAAATCAACTCACACAACTCGCCTCATACGTGTGGTATCTTTAATTTCCAAACATAAACATCTGATTAAAAACAGCCAATGTGCAACACATGTGCCTTATAGGGAATTAAGGCAGATGTCAGTCATATAAGCTGTCTATTATGTGTATGTGTTAGGTAACAAATACTGCCCAGCCAGGGGGAGGGTTTACTATTGGTTGGAGATTTATTAGGCTGCCTATAGCAATCAATCACAGCTCAGCTTCTATTGTCTGACAGGTACTACAGCTAGTATATATATTATATTATATATATATATATATATATATATATATATAAAATTTGTATGAATCATCATATATATTTGTATGAAGAATTATATATGGGACGAATGAAGTTTTATTTTGTACAGAGATCCTTTATTGCATAAAGATAGTATAAGGTCAGTATACTTTGAAATGTCAAAAAATGGAAATGAAGATAAACTATGGAGATTTAACTCTTGATCCACGGAGTCTTCATGGGCATTGGGTTACTTTTTGTGCAGCCACTGTTGATGCTGATGAATAATATTCAGGGTGAATACTGTAGAATGAAAGTAAATATTTTAATATAACGTTTTAAGAAAAAACTGATGAATGAATAATCTAATATATAAAGCTGAATGTGTGTATGTGTGTATATCCGGGATTGGCATCTACACCGTCGCAACTATAGCCACAAAATTTTGCACAGTCACACGCCTCGACCCCGGGAGCGTCATAGGCTATGTTGTGAGGCGAAATTTTAACCCTGCGCGTTCCAGTTCACCAAACAATTTTGGCCCTATCTACATAATGGGGAAAAAGTGAATGGAAAAATATTGGAGGAAAATCGACAGCTGTCAGCTATAGAGACAAAATTTTGCACAGTCACACGCTTGGACCCTGAGAGCGTCATAGGCTATGTTGTGAGGCGAAATTTTAACCCCGCGCGTTCCAGTTCACCAAACAATTTTGGCCCTATCTACATAATGGGGAAAAAGGGAAAGGAAACGTGTGGGAGGAAAATCGACAGCTGCCAGCTACAGCTACAAAATTTTGCACAGTCGCACGTCTTGACCCCGGGAGCATCATAGTCTATGTTGTGAGGCAAAATTTTAACCCTGCGCGTTCCAGTTCACCAAAAAATGTTGCCCCTATCTACATAATGGGGAAAAAGTGAATGGAAAAGAGTTGAAGGAAAATCGACAGATGTCAGCTTTAGAGACAAAATTTTGCACAGTCCTACGTCTGGACCCCGGGAGCGTCACAGGCTATGTTGTGAGGTGACATTTTAACCCAGCGCATTCCAATTCACCAAACAATTTTGCCCCTATCTACATAATGGGGAAAACGTGACAGTTACCAGTTGACAGTTGTGAATGAGAGGGGCTTAATGATAGCGCCAAAGACTAACAGCACATACCAGCATATAGTCACTAAGGTGGGGCCCCAACATGAGATATTCACCACGCACGGGGACATGTATACACAACACACGCACACAAAGAGTAACAGCAAGTGTATAGTCGCTAAGGTGCAGCCCCAACATTGGATACTCACCATGCACCCGAACAAACACACACCACAAAGAGACACACACAACATAGAGACACACACACACCCCCAAGGACACACACACACACTCTATAGCGACACATGCACTCACCCCACAGGGACACACACACACACCACAATGAGACACACATGACAGACACACACACCACACAGACCCCCCCACAGGGACACACACACATAGCCACCCTATAGGGACACATGCACTCACCCCACAGGGACACACACACCACAAAGAGACACACACACACACCACACAGACCCCCCCACAGGGACACACACACATACACACCCTATAGGGACACATGCACTCACCCCTCAGGGACACACACACACCACAAAGAGACACACACCACACAGAGACACACACAACACAGAGACACACACACCCCACACAGACACCCCCCCCCACAGGGACACACACACATGCACACCCTATAGGGAAAATGCACTCACCCCACAGGGACACACACCACAAAGAGACACACACAACACAGATACACACACACACACCACACAGACCCACCCCACAGGGACACACACACATACACACCCTATAGGGACACATGCACTCACCCCACAGGGACACACACACGCACACCACAAAGAGACACACAAAACAGAGACACACACCACACATACCCCCCCCACAGGGACACACACATACACACCCCAGGGACACACACACCACACAGACAGACACAGATGTGCACAAATCACCTCACACAACTCGCCTCATATGTGTGCTATCTTTATTTTCCAAACATAAACATCTGATTAAAAACAGCCAATGTGCAACACATGTGCCATATAGGGAATTAAGGCAGATGTCAGTCACATGAGCTGTCTATTATGTGTATGTGTGAGGTAACATATGCTGCCTGGCCAGGGGGTGGGTTTACTGTTGGCTGGAGATTTATTAGGCTGCCTATAGCAATCAATCACAGCTCAGCTTCTATTTTCCTACAGGTCATTAATATGACATATTCAAATTCTATTTTGTTATAGCTAACAGCAGTTATTTATTAACCCGGGCGTAGCCGGGTACTACAGCTAGTCTAATATATAAAGCTGAATGTGTGTGTGTATGTATGTATGTATATCCGGGATTGGCATCTACACCGTCGCAACTACTGCCACAAAATTTTGCACAGTCACACATCTGGACCCCGAGAGCGTCATAGGCTATGTTGTGAGGGGTCCAGATGGTGGGGCCCCAACATGAGATATTCACCATGCATGGGGACATGTATACACACCACACGCACACAAAGAGTAACAGCAAGTGTATAGTCGCTAAAGTGCAGCCCCAACATTGGATACTCACCACGCACCCAAACAAACACACACACACCACAAAGAGACACACACAACACAGAGACACACACACACACACACCCAAGGGTACACGCAAACACACCCTATAGCGACACATGCACTCACCCCACAGGGACACACACACCACAAAGAGACACACACAACACAGACACACACATCACACAGACCCACCCCCACAGGGACACACACACATAGCCACCCTATAGGGACACATGCACTCACCGCACAGGGACACACACACACACCACAAAGAGACACCACCACACAGACACCCCCACAGGGACACACACACATACACACCCTATAGGGACACATACACTCACCCCACAGGGACACACACACACCACAAAGAGACACACACAACACAGAGATACACACCCCACACAGACACCCCCCCAGGGACACACACACATACACACCCTATAGGGACACATGCACTCACCCCACAGGGACACACACACACACCACACACAGACCCCCCCACAGGGACACACACATACACACACCCCAGGGACACACACACCACTCAGACACAGATGTGCACAAATCACCTCACACAACTCGCCTCATACGTGTGCTATCTTTAATTTCCAAACATAAACATCTGATTAAAAACAGCCAATGTGCAACACATGTGCCTTATAGGGAATTAAGGCAGATGTCAGTCACATGAGCTGTCTATTATGTGTATGTGTGAGGTAACATATACTGCCCAGCCAGGGGGAGGGTTTTACTGTTGGCTGGAGATTTATTAGGCTGCCTATAACAATCAATCACAGCTCAGCTTCTATTTTCCTACAGGTCATTAATATGACATATTCAAATTCTATTTTGTTATAGCTAACAACAGTTATTTATTAACCGGGGTGTAGCCGGGTACTACAGCTAGTCTAATATATAAAGCTGAATGTGTGTGTGTGTATGTATGTGTGTATGTATGTATGTATATCCGGGATTGGCATCTACACCGTCACAACTACAGCCACAAAATTTTGCACAGTCACACGTCTGGACCCCGAGAGCGTCATAGGCTATGTTGTGAGGCAAAATTTTAACCCTGCGTGTTCCAGTTCACCAAACAATTTTGCCCCTATCTACATAATGGGGAAAAAGTGAATGGAAAAGTGTTGGAGGAAAATCGACAGCTGCCAGTTACAGCCACAAAATTTTGCACAGTCCACATCTGGACCCCGAGAGCGTCATAGGCTATGCTGTGAGGCAAAATTTTAACCCCTCCGCATTCCAATTCACCAAACTATTTTGCCCCTGTCTACATAATGGGGAAAAAGTGACAGTTACCAGTTGACAGTTGTCAATGAGAGGGGCTTAATGAAAGCGCCAAAGACTAACAGCAAATACCAGCATATAGTCACTAAGGTGGGGCCCCACATGGGATACTCACCACGCACGGGGACATGTATACATACCACACGCACACAAAGAGTAACAGCAAGTGTATAGTCGCTAAGGTGCAGCCCCAACATTGGATACTCACCACGCACCCGAACACACACATACACACCACAAAGAGACACACACAACACAGAGACACACACCCCCTACAGGGACACACACACACCCTATAGCGACACATGCACTCACCCCACAGGGACACACACACACCACTAAGAGACACACAACACACAGACACACACACCATACAGACCCCCCCCACAGGGACACACACACATACACACCCTATAGGGACACATGCACTCACCCCACAGGGACACACACACACCACAGAGAGACACAATACAGATGCACACACCCCACACAGACACCCCCCCACAGGGACACACACTCATAACACCCTACAGGGACACATGCACTCACCCCACAGGGACACACACACACACCACGAAGAGACGCACACAACACAGAGACACACACACCCCACAGGGACACACACCACGAAGAGACGCACACAACACAGAGACACACACACCACACAGACCCCCCCCCCCCACAGGGACACACACACACCACAAAGAGACACACAACACAGAGACACACACACCATACAGACCCCCCACAGGGACACACACACATATACACCCTATAGGGACACATGCACTCACCCCACAGGGACACGCACACACACACACACACCACAAAGAGACGCACACAACACAGAGACACACACACCACACAGACTCCCCCCAAAGGGACACACACACATACACACCCTATAGGGACACATGCACTCACCCCATAGGGACACACACACACCACAAAGAGGCACACACAACACAGACACACACACCACACAGACTCCCCCCAAAGGGACAAACACACATGCACACCCTATAAGGACACATGCACTCACCCCACAGACACACACACGTAGACCCCAGGGACACACACCACACAGACAGACACAGATGTGCACAAATCCCCTCACACAACTCGCCTCATACGTGTGCTATTTTTAATTTCCATAAATAAACATCTGATTAAAAACAGCCAATGTGCAACACATGTGCCATATAGGGAATTAAGGCAGATGTCAGTCACATGAGCTGTCTATTATGTGTATGTGTGAGGTAACATATACTGCCCGGCCAGGGGGAGGGTTTACTGTTGGCTGGAGATTTATTAGGCTGCCTATAGCAATCAATCACAGCTCAGCCTCTATTTTCCTACAGGTCATTAATATGACATATGCAAATTCTATTTTGTTATAGCTAACATCAGTTATTTATTAACCCGGGCGTAGCCGGGTACTACAGCTAGTGATTTTATACAATCATACTTATACTTATATGTTTCACATATTTATTATGATAATGTTATTTTAAACTATTCCAAACAGCATGAGAATTTAATGAATGAACAATGCTGCTGAGTCTGACTGACTGAATGGGATCAAGCCAATTAGGAAAATCAGGGGCAGGTGCATGGTGCATACATTGCATATAAAAACCAGAAGCTATTGCATATTTCTATACCTGATGAAGGCCTTTTTACTTTAACAATTGTGGCCGAAACGCGTTGTTTTATGAATATTTGTGAACTATTGATTTGATTTTTATGAATAAACCTGAGAAGGAAAAGAAACTGAAGCCTATTCTATAGTTCCTAATACGGGAGCGCTCACCTGCCTGGATAATTACATCCAAACCCATTTTTAGGGACCACATCACATTTGAAGTGACTTTGAAGGCCTACATGACAGAAAAGTGACACCATTCCAAAAACTGTATCCCTCAAGCTACTCAAATTGCACACAATAGACCTCGAGGCTGTAGGTCAGAGGAGGGTGGGGAGAGAGAAAACAGGCGCAGATCTAAATGTAAAAGTACAATATTTCTCAGAAGTACACTGGGCAAGAGAACTCACCTTTATTGTGTCTTGTTTCTTCGCATATCAACCCACTGGGGGTCTTACAGGGGTCTTTGTCTCCTTGGTATGCTGCTGCTATCCTCCAGAGAGCGGAACTCCCAGCTATGAGCCCGTGGAATGAAGCAAGTAATTAAGGTATCCAGAGGATTGAGCGCTCCCAAGGAGATTGACCTTATGATAAGGACACTGACTCCTTTTTCCTTCTTGGAGATTTATTTCAAATGGCTTCACGGTAGTAAAAAGTCATAAAAGTCATAAAAGCATAATTAAAACAACGCGTTTCGGCTACAAATATCATAAAATAGCCTATACCTGAGGAAGGCTATTTTATGATATTTGTAGCCGAAACGCGTTGTTTTAATTATGCTTTTATGACTTTTATGACTTTTTACTACCGTGAAGCCATTTGAAATAAATCTCCAAGAAGGAAAAAGGAGTCAGTGTCCTTATCATAAGGTAAATCTCCTTGGGAGCGCTCAATCCTCTGGATACCTTAATTACTTGCTTCAAGCTACTCAAAAACACATTGAACAAGATTATTAACCCCTCAGCTGCTTCACATGAATGAATGCAAAGTGGAATGAAAAAAAAGAAATACATTTATATATTACCTAAAAATATTGCTTTAGCCTCAATTTATTCTTTTTTACAAGAGATAAGCATGACAAAATGGATACCAAAACTTGTTACCCAGTTTCACTGATACCCGACATGTGGTCAGAAACATCTGTTTGAACAAACAGGAGAGTTCTGAAGGGAAGGAGCACTATTTGAATTTTTGGAAAGCAAATTTGGCTGAAATAGATGATAGGTACCATGTTGCATTTCCAGGACACCTAAGGTACCTAAACAGAAGAAACCCCCCAAAAGTGCTCCATTTTTGGAAAATAGGCCTCTCAATGATTATATCTAGGTGTACAGTGAGCATTTTGAACCCACAGCTACTTCACAGAATTTGAAACAATAGGTCGTCGTATTGAAATTTTTTTTTTTTTTTTTTACAAAAGTGTTGTATTTAGCACTAAATTTTGCACTCTTACAAAAGGTAACACCAAAAAGTGGACCCCACAATTCATTACCCACATTCTTATAAGCACGATGATACCCCACATGTCAAACAGTTCCATTTGAACAAACAGCAAGACACAGAAGGGAAGGAGCAATGTTGTAAAAATAAAATAGGGAGGGGGACAAGAGGCGCAATAGTGCCCTATCACTAGTGACACTGGTATAAAATGGTGGTGCTGTGAAGCCGCTCACCTGATCCAGCTGTGATCCCCACAAGGAGCAATGTTAGAATTTTGGAAAGCAAATTTGCCAGAAATAGATTGCAGGCACCATCATGCATATCTTGGACCCCGTAAACTATCTAAACAGCAGAACCCTCCCCAAGTAACCCCCTTTGGAAGATAGTATTTTATCTAGGGGTATTGTGAGCATTTTGAACCCACATGTACTTCATAGAATTTGATAACAATAGATCATCATATTGAAAATGTTCTTTTTTTTTTACAAAGTGTTCCTTTAGCACAATTTTTTCACTTTTACAAGAGATAACGCCAGATAGTAGACCCCACAGTTTGTTACCAACTTTCTTATGAGAGCAACGATACCCCACATGTAGACAAAAAGTTCTGTTTATACAAATGGGAGGGCTCACAAGGAAAGGAGCAATATTTGAATTTTGGAAAATTTAAAATAGATTGCAGTCACAAAGTTGCATTTGCAGGGCCACTAGGGTGCCTAAACAGCAGAACCTCCCCCACAAATTACTCTATTTTGGAAACTAGACCCTTCATGGATTTTATCCAGTGGTATAGTACGTCACAGAATTTGATAACAATAGGTCATCATATTGAACATTTTCTTTTTTCACACTAAATTTCTCACTTTTAGGGTATGTGCACACGATCTGGAGACACTGTGTCCTGGACGCAGTGTCTCTTCTCCTGCGGGGATGCTGGGGAACTCAGCGGATGAATGCAGCCACCAATGCCCACAGTCAGCGTTTGGGGTATGGTGGCTTTTCCCTTAATTCACCCACCAATATTGCCTCAAACTCTGCAGCGTTAAATTGACATTTTACAGTCAATTGGGGGCAAGGAAAGCTGCCCACGATTCAGGTAATGCTGTGGAGAAAACTAGTACAGTGGGTACAGGATTTCTGTAAATCCCATCCACTGTGCTTGTACTGTACAATGCAGTAGTTTAGACGTAGTGATAACATGCTGTGTCCAAACCTCTGCAAATACTGAGTTTGTGAACATAACCTTAAGCTATGTGCTGATTAGAAAATAGTGGTGCAAAATACCGGTATGTGCTTCCAGAAATCCACACCTGCAGAAAGTACAGCAGCAGAAAACTGGCTGTGCCAATGGTGCAGTTGTGTCACAATTTTTCATGCAGATTTTACTGCATTTTTTGAGCAATGGTTTACTGTTGCGACTGTGAATAAAGCTAGGTTAGGCTGGGGAAAAAAAGGGTTACAAGATGTCATAAAATGACATGGAGTACTGCTGTTTTATTGGTCACCAGCCCAGGTACAACAGACAGAAACGGGCTGCCACCCACCCCACCTGCCTAGTTCAACATGGCTGATAATCAAAAATATATTTTTGTATTATTTCTTTATTAAATTTTTAAAACAAAAGACGTGAGGCTTCACCGTATTTTTGGTTCCTTGCCAGGTACAACTAGGCAAGTGGGTGCTGGACGCCTCATTGTGGGGAGGCCCAAGTTTTCTGGGCTTTCCCCGCTGCAAATTACAGCCCTCAGCCACCCCAGAAAACATATTCTGATGCTGTACCCAGATCTTGCAGCTGCCGTGTATGGTGGCAGGCTGGGCAATAAAGGGGTTAATACCTGTTGAATATTGCCCGCTGGCATCAAGTCAAAAGGATAGTAATGTCGAGGCATCAATCAGATTACCTGAGATTACTAACCAAATCAGTAAGGACACAAATAAACAAAAAAAATATTTATTTCAAAAAATATTCCACAACACAAACCCTTTTCCACAATTTATTGAAAAAAAAAATGGTCCGATGTAGTCCAATGAGAAGTTCCAACATAGTCCAATGTTAGGTCCCTTGATGAAATCTTAGTATAATAGTGTGGCAACCTGGAGTTTGGATGCCGTTTTGTCATTATCTCCCTCGGGGGTAGTGTCATACCTGAGAGCAGAGGGTATCCACACCAGGCAAACCCAAAGCACACAACACCTTTCTGCTTCCAGGTCTGAAAGGGGAGACATAATGCCGGATTCAGGGTAAGCTCCCCTATAAATTCTGGTCTGGGATGCAGTTAGTCAGTTAAGTTCCTAGGAGAACTATGAAGAGGACCTGTGGACTGGAGTAGTGCTAAGCTCATCCCAGGAAAGCTAGATCTAGCTTGAGTGACCCATAGGCAAGGATCTGAGGAAGGAGAGCAGAGCCTGGGGAGTAGAGTGGTGTCGAATTCACCCCAGACGACTAAACGCCAAGAAACAGACACCGGAGTCAGAGGCTGTGCAAGGCCTAACGTCCTGGCAGCCAATACCAGAGGATGGGGGATTCCAAGTCTCCCATCCACACCAAAGTGCCCGGAGGCAAAGCAACATGAAGAGCCTGGGAGCAGCCACCAGAGAAGTGGGGCTGGAGAAGGACTTTGAGCTACCTGTCATATGGCACACAGCAGGAGAGAGAGGGCAGCAGCTAAGCTTAAGCAGCCGCAGGGACCTACTAAGAAAGCGCAGCAGGGAGGCCTCAGAACTTGCCAGGTGAAGAGAACCCCAAGTTGCTCCCAGATTGCCGGATTCCATCAATACCATTTGTCCTTGTGCCAGTATCACCAGTAAAGGACTTTGAGGAACCAACAAACCATGAGTCTGTCAGTAGCTTCGCGCCATCCTGCACCCTACACCCATTCAGCATCCTCTGCCCTGGGGATCCGCTCCACCTGTGGGGAGCCACTACATCCTAGCTGCCCACCCATCGTCCCCAGATTTTCTGCAGCAGTGGCCAATCATAACCACAAACCACAGAAAGGCGTCATTAATAACTTTCCCTATACCAGCCAAGAACCCCCTTTTATACTGAACGCAGGATCATGGAAGCTTGATTCCCCAGAAACACCGCAGCCCGCTTCCGAGTACTGCACATCCCTGGGGTGCATCAATAGCATATGGAGAATCCTTCAATTTATGCCTGTGTGAACAGAGGATTGTAATCAGTCATAAACTCTGGCAAGGAAGAGATGGCTCTGCAGGTGCAGGTGCCAGCTCTATCTTCTTCCAGGAAGTCAAACACACAGGAGCAGAGGCGTGGGACTAGAGGCTTGATTAGAGGACTGGAGGTAAGAGGGACTCAGACTGGAGGGTCGGGGGCAGCTTGGGGGTTGTGGGAAGCAGCTTGGCGGGTGTAGAGGGCAGATTGAAGGGTGGCGAAACAGACCGGAGGGTGGGGGCAAGGCTCTCCTGGATTGTGCTGCACTCGGCGCCATACTGGAAATGGGGAGTGAGTGTGGGGGTGGGGATTCTGGTGGTACCAGAAGGTCCAGGGGACAAGGTAAGTATATTTCCCTGCCTTGTAACAAGTTTGATATTGTCAGATGGCAGAGAAAACATTTTTTACCAGCGATGTCAGTTTCATTCACGTTTTTGCCAGTATATGTAGTGTACCCATGATGACATCGATGCTGGGAAAAAACCTCCCGATTCATAATCTCTAGGGTCTCAGCTACCCCCAGTAGCTGAAACCTCTGAAATTTTATGATACTGGGGAGTTGCTGCAGGGGTTTTTCTGTTCTTACGTCTCTAAACGTAAAAACAGAATAAGTCATTAGCGGACATATCCCATGTGCAACCTGTTCATTGAACAGGGGCCCCAACGCTAGCTGTCCACATGGCTAATTTGCATGAAGTGTAAATTAGCCATGTGGAGCTGTGTGGGGCAGGGCCAGTGTTGGCCTGGACTGTGGGGGAATATTGCAGAAGGACCATTGGTGACATCACAGTCATAGGACTCACCAAAGGCCTTTCACTACACTGAGAAAGTCCAAGCCAGCAAAGTATACATGCAGGACCTGGCTGGAGACTCTGCCTCCCTTGGTGCAGGACGGAGACAGAGGAGGGTGGAGAAGTGCCCCTAAGCCCTGGCACTGACATGCTACACCTCTCTACACACTGCTCCTGGGGCTGCAGAGGAGGAGAGGACACACACGGCAGCACTGGCAGGTGAGCGCTCCAGAGTAGCCGAAGATCAGCTGCACAATCATTTCAATTAGATTGAGGATGCTTTCCAAGTGATATTCTGGGTTATTGAAGTATGGGGCAGTGAGGCGCTTTACAGGGTAATTAGAAAGAGTATGGGACAGTGAGGGGCTTTATAGGATAATTAGGAACAGTATGGGGCAGTGAGGGGCGTTATAGAATAATTAGGAACAGTATAGGGCAGTAAAGGGCTTTATAGGGTAATTAGGAACAGTATGGCGTGGTGGGGGAATGTATAGGGTAATTACGGCCAGTATGGGGCAGATGGGGGCTTTATAGGAAAATTAGGAACAGTATGGGACACTGAGAGGCTTTATAGGGTAATTAGGAACAGTATGGGGCAATGGGGAGCTTTATAGGGTAATTAGGAACAGTATAGGGTGGTTGGGGGCTTTATAGGGTAATTAGGAACATTATTGGGTGGTGGGGGCTTTATAAGATAATTAGGAACAGTATGGGGCAGTGAGGGCTTTATAGGGTAATTAGGAACAGTATGGGGCAGTAAGGGGCTTCATAGGGTAATTAGTAACATTATGGGGTGGTGGGGGGCTTTATAGGGCAATTAGGAACAGTATGGGGTGGTGGGAGATTTATAGGGTAATTAGGAACAGTATGGGGTGGGGCTTTATAGGGTAATTAGGAACAGTATGGGGCGGTGGTTTTTTTTATAGGGTAATTAGAAACACTATAGGGTGGTGGGGTTTTTTATAGGGTAATTAGGAACAGTATGGGGTGGTGGGGGTTTTATAGGGTAATTAGGAACAATATAGGGTGGTGGGGTGTTTTATGTAGTAATTAGGAACAGTATGGGGTGGTGGGGTCTTTATAGGGTAATTTGAAAGTGTATGGGGCTTTGGGTTTTTTAAAGGGTAATTAGGAACAGTATGGGGTGCTGGGGGGGTTTAAAAGGGTAATTAGGAACAGTAAGGGGTGGTGGGGGCTTTAAAGGGTAATTAGGAACAGTATGGGGCAGTGGGGGCTTTATAGGGTAATTAGGAACATTATGGGGTGGTGGGGGGCTTTATAGGGTAATTAGGAACAGTATGGGGCAGTGGGGCTTTATAGGGCAATTAGGAACAGTATGGGGTGGTGGGGGCTTTATAGGGTAATTAGGAACAGTATGGGGTGGGGGCTTTATAGGGTAATTAGGAACAGTATGGGGCGGTGTTTTTTTTTATAGGGTAATTAGAAACACTATAGGGTGGTGGGGGTTTTTATAGGGTAATTAGGAACAGTATGGGGTGGTGGGGGGTTTTATAGGGTAATTAGGAACAATATAGGGTGGTGGGGTGTTTTATGTAGTAATTAGGAACAGTATGGGGTGGTGGGGTCTTTATAGGGTAATTTGAAAGTGTTTGGGGCTTTGGGGTTTTTTAAAGGGTTATTAGGAACAGTATGGGGTGCTGGGAGGGTTTAAAAGGGTAATTAGGAACAGTAAGGGGTGGTGGAGCTTTAAAGGGTAATTAGGAACAGTATGGGGCAGATGGGTGCTTTAGAGGGTAATTAGGAACAGTATGGGGTGTGGGGGTCTTTATAGGGTAATTAGGAACAGTATGGGGCAGATGGGTGCTTTAGAGGGTAATTAGGAACAGTATGGGGTGGTAGGGGCTTTATAGGGTAATTAGGAACAGTATGGGATGGTGGTGGCTTTATAGGGTAATTAGGAACCAGTATGGGGGAGTGGGGGCTTTATAGGGTAATTTGGAACAGTATGGAGCAGTGAGGGGCTTTATAGGGTAATTAGGAACAGTATGGGGCAGTAAGGGGCTTCATAGGGTAATTAGGAACATTATGGGGTGGTGGGGCCTTTATAGGGTAATTAGGAACAGTATGAGGCAGTGGGGGTTTTATAGGGCAATTAGGAACAGTATGGGGTGGGGGCTTTATACGGTAATTAGGAACAGTATGGGGCGGTAGGGTTTTTTATAAGGTAATTAGAAACACTATAGGGCGGTGTTTTTTTTTATAGGGTAATTAGGAACAGTATGGGTGGTGGGGGGTTTTATAGGGTAATTAGGAACAATATAGGGTGGTGGGGTGTTTTATGTAGTAATTAGGAATAGTATGGGGTGGTGGGGGCTTTATAGGGTAATTTGGAAGTGTATGGGGCTTTGGCTTTTTTTATAGGGTAATTAGAAACAGTATGGGTGGTGGGGGGATTTAAAGGATAATTAGGAACAGTAAGGGGCTGTGGGAGCTTTATAGGGTAATTAGGTGGAGAGAAGAGAGGAGAGAGGCGCTCATGAGAGGGACCCGCTGCCTTTAGGGGAAGGGGAGAGAGGTCACTCCAGATGGTCTCTCACCTTAGGAGGTTGTGCTGACCCCCGCACAACCTCGGTGTTGCATAGATGGAGAGGCCGCTGTGTGAGCGGTGATTCATAGGAATGTGCCCGCCCTCCAGTCACGTGGAGGCAGTCAGCTGGCCAGGCTCTGACGTGGGGAGAGGTCCTGGTGTGCAGATAGCACAGGTCCTGTGAAGCAGCTCCGGACACAATCTCCCTAATGGAGATTAAATGATAGAAAGCAAATAGACTTTTTTGTGTTAAGGAGCGCTTACACAGGGATTTAGAGAGTTTAAAAGATAACTTAGCTTTTATTATTAGCAAAGCTAAGTTATCTTTTAAACTCTCTAAATCCCTGTGTAAGCGCTCCTTAACACAAAAAAGTCTATTTGCTTTCTATTATAGGGTAATTAGGAACAGTATGGGGCAGATGGGGGCTTTAGAGGGTAATTAGGAACAGTATGGGGTGGTGGGGGCTTTATAGGGCAATTAGGAACAGTATGGGATGGTGACGGCTTTATAGGGTAATTAGGAACCAGTATGGGGGGTGGGGGGCTTTATAGGGTAATTAGGAACAGTATGGGGAAGTGAAGGGCTTTATAGGGTAATTAGGAACAGTATGGGGTGATGGGAGCCTTTATAGGGTAATTAGGAACAGTATAGGGCGGTGCGGTTTTTTATAAGGTAATTAGGAACAGTATGTGGCAGTGGGGGTTTTAGTAGGGTAATTAGGAGCAGTATGGGGCTTTGGGGGGTTTATTAGGGTAATTAGGAACAGTACGGGATGGTGGGGGGCTTTATAGTGTAGTTAGGAACAGTATAAGGCGGTGGGTTTTTTTATAGGGTAATTATGAACAGTATGGGGTGGTAGGAGGCTTTATAGGATAAATAGGAACAGTATGGGGTGGTGGGGTTTTTTATAGGGTAATTAGGAACAATATAGGGTGGTGGGGTGTTTTATGTAGTAATTAGGAACAGTATGGGGTGGTGGGGGCTTTCAATGCTCCACTGTCCCCCTGCCCTGCTGCGCTGCCCCCACAATGCTCCACTGTCCCACTGCCCTGCTGCACTGCACCCCGCAGTGCTCCACTGTCCCCCTGACCTTCTGCGCTGCCCCACAATGCTCCACTGCCCCTTGCCCTGCTGCGCTGCCCCCCACAATTCTCCTCTCTCTCCCTACTCTGCTCCACTGTCTTCCTGCTCTGCTGCGCTGCCCCTCCCTCTCTGTTCCACTCTCCCCCTGCTCTGCTGCGCTGCCCCCTCTCTGCTCCACTGCCCCCATGCTCTGCTGCGCTGCCCCCTCTCTGCTCCACTGCACCCTACACTGCTCCACTGCCCCCCTGCCCTGCTTCACTGCCCCTCCACTCTGCTCCACTGTCCCTCCCCCTCTGCCCCACTTACCCCGGTTCTTCTCCACTCTCCTATTCCCCTGTCCCACACTCTGTCCCGCCTCACCCTCACACTGCCCCTCTCTCCACCCCGTTCTGCTGCTCCCCACGATGCTCCACTGCCCCCCACTTTGCTCCACTGTTCCTCCCCCCTTGCCCCATTTACCCCTGTCCTTACTCACTCTCCCCCGGTCTGCTCCACTGCCCCCCCTCTTCACTCACTCATGCTCTGTTCCACTCAACTGTCCCCCCGCTCTGCCCCTCTCTCTCCCGCTATGCTGCGGTCCTTCTGCTCACCCTCACTCTTCCTCGCTCTCCCCCGGTCTGCTCCACTGCCCCCCCCCTCTGTCCACTCACCCCTGCTCTGCTCCATTGTCTCCCCGCTCTGCCCGGCTAACCCCTGCTCTTCTCCACTCTCCCCTGCTCTGCTTTTCTTGCTCTGCTGCGATGTCCCCCCCTCTCTGCTGCTGGCTCACCTCTGCTCGTCTCTCCCCGCCCTGCGCTGTCACCCCTGGCGCTGAGCCAATGAGCGGCGCTGGATTCAAATCCTCCACCAAACTTGTGCGGTAGATTTGAATCCCACGCCTCTCATCCGCTCAGCCGCCGGCAGCTCAGCCAATGAGCGGTGCCGTACGACTTTGGCGGGGGATTTGAATCCCGCGATACTCAAATCCCCTGCCAAAGCCACGCAGCACCGCTCATTGCCTGAGCTGCCGCCGGCTGATTCAAATCCCTCATGGCACCACTCATTGGCTCAGCTATTGAGCGGTGCTGCGCAGCTTTGGCGGGGGATTTGAATCCCGTGCCGCTCATTGGCTTAGCCGGCAGCCAGTGAGCGGCGCGGGATTCCAATTCCGCACCCCCGTACAGTGCTTATTACCGAGCCACCATATACTGTCCTAACCACTCAGCCACAGTATACAGTGCTAACCACTGAGCCATGATCTACAGTGCTAACCACTCAGTCACCATATACAGTGTTAACCACTGAGCCACCGTATACAGTGCTAACCACTGAATCATCGTATACAGTGCTAATAACTGAACCATCGTATACAGTGCTAACCACCGAACCATCGTATACAGTGCTAACCACCGAAACATCGTATACAGTGCTAACCACCGAACCATCGTATATAGTGCTAACCACTGAGCCGCCATACAGTGCTAACCACCATATACAGTGCTAACCACTCAGCCACCATACAGTGCTAACCACTCAGCCACCATATACAATGCTAACCACTGAGCCACCATATACAGTGCTAACCACTGAGCCACCGTATACAGTGCTAACCACTGAACCATCGTGTACAGTGCTAACCACCGAACCATCGTATACAGTGCTAACCACCGAACCATCGTATATAGTGCTAACCACTGAGCCACCATACAGTGCTAACCACCATATACAGTGCTAACCACTCAGCTACCATATACAGTGCTAACCACTCAGCCACCATACAATACTAACCACTGAGCCACCGTATACAGTGCTAACCATTGAGCCACCGTATACAGTGCTAACCCTTGAGCCACTGTATACAGTGCTAACCACTGAACCCTCATATACAGTGCTAACCACTGAACCATCATATACAGTGCTAACAACTGAACCATTGTATACAGTGCTACCCATTGAACCATCGTATACAGTGCTAACCACTGAACCATTGTATACAGTGCTACCCATTGAACCATCGTATACAGTGCTAACCACTGAACCATTGTATGCAGTGCTAACCACTGAGCTACCATATACAGTGCTAACCACTGAACCATCGTATACAGTGCTAACCATTGAGTCACCATATACAGTGCTAACCACTGAGCTACCATATACAGTGCTAACCACTGAGCCACCGTATACAGTGCTAATCACTGAACCATCGTATAAAGTGCTAACCACCGAACCATCATATAAAGTGCTAACCACTGAGCCACCGTATACAGTGCTAACCACTGAGCGACCGTATACAGTGCTAACCACTGTATACAGTGCTACCCACTGAGACACCATATACAATGCTAACCACTGAGCCACAGTATAATTAACTAACTAATTAACTAACATTGGACTCGTTATTTGAACGTATATACGAATATTAAAAGATATCATCACTACCAAAACACAGTTTACCATTCATCAGAGGCCAAAAGTATGTTCTTTCAACCTCTGGTAGATATCCACCTGTACCATTTGTTTTATTGTATAGGAAAATGTGATAGAATCCGCTTTCAAACAAAAAAGGACATTTCAACGAAATGTATACCATGCATAATACATTTTTTTTTCACAATGGGTTCTTATGGTGCATGGATCATGAGTAACCATCCTGATTGCAGCCATAAGGCATCCATCCTGAGAGTAACGACCACTTCAATATATTCTTCACTTTTGCTGGAAAACATAGCAGGTATTGAATATTTCTCTCAACCACCCTGACAGTGGCCATTATCCTACATTGACCTAGTCTTGACTCGCTTTCATATCCACATACACCATGTTTCAAATTATTATGCAAATGTTCTTTTTCTCTGATTTTCCCAAATGATAGGTGCCAACAAAAGTCAGTGTAATAAAAGTCATCACCCTTTAGAGTATACATCAAATTTTATTGAAGAAACCTCCCAATGATAACAGAATAATCTTCAAAATTAAAAAAAAGCGCTAAATGCACTGTTCCAAATTACCGTATATACTCGTGTATAAGCCGACCCGTGTATAAGCCGACCCCCCTACTTTTGCCCCCAAAACCTGGGAAAACCCATTGACTCGTGTATAAGCCAAGGGTGGACCCCAGCACAGGTATACAGCCCCCAGCAGTGTGGTATACAGGCCCCCCAGTGGTAGTATACAGCAGCCTCCCCAGTGGTAGTATACAGCAGCCTCCCCAGTGGTAGTATACAGGCCCCAGCAGTATATACAGCAGCCCCAGTGGTATACAGCAGCCTCCCCAGTGGTATATACAGGCCCCAGCAGTATATACAGCAGCCTCCCCAGTGCTATATACAGGCCCCAGCAGTATATACAGCAGCCCCAGTGGTATACAGCAGCCTCCCCATTAGTGGTATATACAGGCCCCCCATCAGAGGTTACAGCCCCCCCAGTGATATATACAGGCCCCAGCAGTATATACAGCAGCCCCAGAGGTATACAGCAGCCTCCCCATTAGTGGTATATACAGGCCCCCATCAGAGGTTACAGCCCTCCAGTGATATATACAGGCCCCCAGTTGTATATACAGGCCCCCCGCAGTATCTACAGGCCCCCCCGCACTATATACAGGCCCCCCCGTTTCCCCCCCAGTGGTACACGTACACAGGCCCCCAGTTGTATATACAGGCCCCCCGCAGTATCTACAGGCCCCCCCGCACTATATACAGGCCCCCCGTTTCCCCCCCCCAGTGGTACACGTGCACAGGTCCCTGGTTGCAGCCGCACACCTGTAAAAGAATCGCTTTCATACTTACCCTCCTCGCTGTGATCGCGCGTCCTCGTCTCCTTCCTGCTTCTACCCGGCATCATTTGACTGCGCACAATGACGTCATTGTGGATGCACCGGCCGCCAGGTAGAAGCGGGAAGGGGACCGGAGGAGCGCAGGTAACAGCGAGGAGGGAAAGTATGAAAGCGATTCTTTTACAGGGGGTGCGGCTGCAACCGGGGACCTGTGTACCACTGGGGGGGACACGGGGGGGCCTGTATATAGTGCGGGGGGCCTGTATTTACTACGGGGAGGGTGCGGGGGGCCTGTATATACTACGGGGAGGGTGCGGGGGGCCTGTATATACTACGGGGGGGGAGTGGGGGGCCTGTATATACTACGGGGGGGGTAGTGGGGGGCCTGTATATACTACTGGGGGAGGGCAATGTAATATGCACAGCTCCCCCTGCCGCTGATGGACAGGGGGATGCAGTGCATATTGCATTGCACTAATGAGCGGCCCCACGTGACTGGGCGCTCATATTACAGCCTCCCTCTGCCTGATACAGCCCCCGGACAATGCGCTCCCCACACTCAGCCGTATATGACGTGTGTATAAGCCGAGGGGGGGGACTTTTCAGCACACTTTTTGTGCTGAAAAACTCGGCTTATACACGAATATATACGGTATTAGGTACAGTAGAGTTTCTAAACATTTGATATGTTTGAAAGAACTGAAAATGTTCATTTGATGAATTTTCAGCATTAGGAGGTCACATTCACTGAAATAAAAAGCTGTTTAACTACAAAACATTCTAACAGGCCAAGTTACATGTTAACATAGGAACCCTTCTTTGATATCACCTTCACAATTCTTGCATCCATTGAACTTGTGAATTTCTGGAGAGTTTCTGCTTGTATTTCTTTGCATGATGTTAGAATAGCCTCCCAGAGCTGCTGTTTTGATGTGAACTGCCTCCCACCCTCATAGATCTTTTGCTTGATTATACTCCAAAGGGTTGAGGTCAGGGGAAGATGGCGGCCACACCATGAGTTTTTCTCCTTTTATGCCCATAGCAGCCAATGACACAGAGGTATTCTTTGCAGCATGAGATGGTGCATTGTCATGCATGAAGATGATTTTGCTCCTGAAGGCACGTTTTTGCTTTTTGTACCATGAAAGAAAGTTCTCAGGCAGAAACTCTATATACTTTGAAAAGGTCACACCTTCATGAACCTTAAAAGGTTCCCAATGATTCCGGCCCAAAACATGACTCCTCCAATTCCTTGCTGAGGTTGCAGCCTTGTTGGGACATGGTGGCCATCCACCAACCCTCCACTACTCCATCCATCTGGACTACCCATCCATCAGGGTTGCTCTGCACTCTTCAGTTAACAAGATTGTTTGAAAATTAGTTTTCGTGTATGTCTGGGCTCACTGCAACCATTTCTGCTTGTTTAGGGGTGGCTGAATAGTAGGTTTTATGCACCACAGCAAGGCTTTGAAGGATCCTACACCTTGAGGTTCGAGGGACTCCAGAGGCACCAGCAGCTTCAAATATCTGTTTGCTGGTTTGTAAGGCCTTTTTAGCAGCTGCTCTCTTAATCCGACAAACTTGTCTGGAAGAAACCTTCCTCATTCTGCCTTTATCTGCACGACCACATCTGTGCTCAGAATCAGACACAAATCACTTCACAGTACGATGATCATGCTTAAGTTTTCGTGCAATATCTAATGTTTTCATCCCTTGTCCAAGGCATTGCACTATTTGTTGCTTTTCGGCAGCAGAGAGATCCTTTTTTTCCCATGTTACTTGAAAACTGTGGCCTGCGTAATATTGTGGAACACCCAGTTTTCCTTTTATTGGGCTCACCTGCCAAACTAATTATCACAGGTATCTGAGATTGATTTCAGTGATCCAAAGAACCCTGAGACACCATACCATCAAAGGGTTTCATGGAAAAAAAAACCTATGACACTTAAAACCAATTCGCATAATAATTTGGAACATGATTTAGAAATATTAATAGCAAAAAAAGTACAAAAATGTGAATCAAATTCCAAGAGGTCTCTTAAGAAATGCATGTGATAGCAGAAAGTGCAATTCCTTAAATTGTCTAACCCTATCCACTTGTGCCTCCAAAGCGTTGACTGACCTCCTTATTTGAATCACAAAAAACAATCAAACAAGTGTGTAAAAATACTCTGTTGTAAAGATATACAGTAAAAAGCAAGTGCTGCTGAAAAAGTAAAATTCAGGGTATTTAGTTGATACGTTTTTAGCAAAAAATGTATACTAAGCTGCTCTACCAACTTCAAGGTAACCCGTATCAGAGCAGTCCCTATCTGATGTATTTAAAACCTGACCATGTGTATTGGTATGTAAAATGAGCAGGATCCAGACAATTCCAATGCCTGACTTGGACTGACTGCAGAAGACAGCTTTTTATGTGCAGGGCTCCAAGGGAGGGGTGGGAGACTCCCAAATCTTGCAAAAACAAGGAATAATTTAGACAAAAACTAATGAACCATGCACACAGTGAACATGTCTGTAGGACAGTGTTCACACCACCAAAAGTTTGAATTACATAAAACAGTCAAACAAACGTGTAAAAATACTCTGTTGTCAAAAAATACAGTAAGTTGGTAGAGCAGCTTAGTATACATTTATGCAATAAACGTATCAACTAAATACCCTGTACTACTTTTTCAGCAGCACTTGCTTTTTACTGTATTTTTTTACAACAGAGTATTTTTACACGTTTGACTGTTTTTTGTGATTCAGTCTTTTGGTGGTGTGAACCTATCCTACTGACGTGTTTCACTGTGTACATGGTTCATTAGTTTTTGTCTAAATGACCTCCTTATTTATAATTTTTTTTAAGTAAATTACAATGTCTCTCAGTTAACAGACACATTTTTAAAACACATTATGTTATATTAACCTTTATGCAGTCCACTGAGGATCATCATAAAATGTTCATTTTATATCATAAATACACCATGGGTTTTGTATAATATTGCATTTTTAATATGTAAAAGACATTGAATTATGTAGCTAGATAAAAAAACAACAAAATGAAGTAAGTCACCCCACCACCCTCACTTGTGCAGGCTGATCATTAAACATTAATTTGAAGTAAGGAACATATGAGCCTCCATATGACTCATTATGGTACCATAAAGTAGGCTTTGTAAACAGCTAAACTAATAGATTTCCAGACTTTTATTAGTTCCAAACCATACCATGATGTAAGCTGGAAACAATCTAACAAAGTTTCAAGGAAATACAAGTTTATTTTGACCAAGTTGCAAAGAATTTTTGGGTGACACATGACTTGTTTTATTAAACCTATTTAAATAGACACCACTAACCAATAATCATTCATACTGGGAGCTTCAAAAAGATCCAGTCCAGATATACACAATTAAAAAAAGAAATCATACAAAAAAGCATGTATGCATGTAAATAACTAGTATGACCCATACATAAATCAGGGAAATCAAGAGCATTTTAATTTGTACCCAATGGTCAGTAATGGTGGAGGAGTATGGTTTTGACCTAGTATAAACCCTCCTATCCTTGATCATGGGTATTTGTCTAAATTAGTAATCATATATTTGTTAATGGGGAAACATCACATTGAGTGTTGGAACATACAGTATAACAGCCAGTATCAGCAGCCAGACTTTCTTTCTCTATTCTATACCCCCCTAAAATTGACATCTTAGTCTCTATAATGCTGTATTAGATAACCCCTAAAGTACTAAAGGGCCTTCACCAAAAGCAAGCCCTTCTTTAACTACCAAAGCCATCATTGGTAAACAGACCTTAGAGTAATGCTGGAGTCACACAAGCGTATGAAAAATCTGAGTGATTTTCATCCAGGAAAATAGGAAATGTGAAATCTGGTATTCCATATAGTGCTGCTCACTATTATTGACATCCCTTCATTTTTTAATGTCTGTACAGTATCTTTAGAAATAAATGTAAATGTACCAAAGCTATATCCTGAGGATGTTTTAGTTAGTGGTTCAAAGTAATACAACAATAAAACATTGCTTGTCAACTTACTTGTTGCAATTTTAAAGAAAATGTTGATTGCTCTCAGTGTGAGAAACAAGATACAAATCTTGTAGTTGTGATACCTTTTAATGGCTAACAAAAATAAAATAAATGATGTTATAAGGCGAGCTTTCGAGACGACTCAGGTCTCTTCATCAGGCATGGTATGACAAGATATTGAATGAAACTCAAAATATATGCATGCACAACTAAAATGATTGGACATTTGACTGAATAAACATTACAGGGACTGGACATTTGGCAAAATAAACAATGCAGCCTTGGAGAGGATCTTCAATCAGGCAGGCCTAGTGGTCATAAAATCTTTAGGACACTAATTTATAAGAAAACCTGGTGTCTAAGATTGTTTAGACGTGGTAATGAGCCATAAAACCATCAGCAATGTTCAGTCCGTTCTGTATACAATTGAAACTTCTAATTAGCTTGGATTCACACACTCTTCGATGCTTTTGGGATCTGAAATTACCTCTCAAAATTAAAACCTTCATATTATCAATGTTATGTCCCTGGCCAGAAAAATGCTCCACTACTGGAAAATGGATTTTTTCGTGTGTAATTGTGTGACAATGAGACCTCATCCTTGCTCTTAGACGTTGCCCAGTCTCACCAACATGAAAAGACCCCACTGGGCATATGGTGCACATAATTAAATATACCACATTGGAAGAGGAGCATGTGAAAGTCCCAGGAATCTTATAATCCTGCTGTGTGTTGGTGATCTGCATCCTGTCTCTGGTCTCTATGTGAGCACAGGTTTTTCAGCTCTTCACATTGCATGGATAAGTTCCTTTTGGTGTATCCGAGGGCATCAAACTTCGGACCATAATGTTTCTTAAATTGGGAGGCTGCCTGTAGCACAGCAAGGGAGGGTCTTTGAATATTATTTTTAGTCGGTCATCCTTGTGTAGGATGTGATGAAGTTTCCTGGCAGTTTTCCTTAATACCTCAAGCTGTGGGTTGTAGGTCACCACCAGAGGAACACAATGGTTCTCTTCTTTTTCTCTGTATTGGAGTGCTTGACTTCTAGGGATCCTTGTGGCTTTAATGATCTGATCCTCAATGGAGGTGAGGTGGTAGCCCTGGTTTAAAAATGTCTTTTTTAGCTAAACCAGCTAAAAATGACATTTTTAAACCAGGTCTATTTTGTTTTATTTGTCCACAGAACCTTTTTCCAGAGGGATTGTGGTTTGTCAATACTCTTTGGCAATGACCAGTCATTCCGTTTTGTTTTTTTTTCAGCAATGGTTTCTTCCTTTTCCCATAAAGCTCTGCTTGGTTTAGTGTGCGGGGTATGGTACTTGTTGAAACGATCACTAAAGACTGTTCCAAGTTGGCCTTCAGGTCTTTGGTTGTTTGATGTGGTGTTTTTTCCACCATTCGCACCAATCTTCGAAGACATCTCTTGTCAATTTTCCTCTTTTTCCCACGCCCAGGGAGGTTCTTGACGTTCCATGCTTGTCAAACTTCCTAATCAAAATGTGCAGTGATAAAAGTGGGATAGTGGTCTTTAGAGATGGCTTTACACCCTGTGAAAGTCTTGTGTTTGCTAATAATAGCAGTTATGATGTCCTCAAGCATCTCCTTTGTCTTCACCATTGTGACAAAGGAACAGGGCCTAATATGTGTTTTTTAAAAAAATGAAATCATTCATTGGGTAATTCATGACACATGGGCACTGACAATTTATCATTGGTGATTCTCATTTGTGATTTTTCACAGTCAAAATGTGCTTACGTTCTAATCTGTTTCACTTAATTCATTTTTTTCAGGAGATATTCCACATTATGTACTTACACTTTATAGGTGCCAATGCCGATGAGCAGGACTGTATGTCTTGCGAGTTTTATGCCAGTGTGATTTTCTCGCATTGCATTCATCCAATTCATATGCTCACGTGAAGAAGCTTAACAGGTAATACTTTCTTAGTCAAAATTACTCATCATCTATGAATAATGTGACCTGCCTCTTCTCAGTTGTGAAGTGTACAATGTGGAATTCTCATAACAATTATTTTGACTTACATCTTACAATATAAATTTCAATAGTGAAATTGTGTAAGGTTAGGTTCACACTAGCGCTTGGATTGCATTCCAGGGTGTCAGTCAAAAAGATAGAATCTGGCAACATTAATGCAAAGTAACCATAAAAGTAACGCTGCCGTAATGCTGGCAGTACAAATCTATGGGTGACGGACTCCCAATCGCAGTCAAGCATCGGCATGTAATTACTGGAGTTTGAAATCTAGAGCTATTTCCAAGCGCACCACATGCCGGCGTTTGACTACGCTCAGGAGTCCATCATCCATGGGATTGTATTGACAGTGCTAAGGCAGCATTACTTTTACAGTTAAGCTGTGTTAATACTTCCAGATTCTATCTTTTTCATGGAACCCCCTGAACGCAATCTTAGCACTAGTGTGACCCTAGCCTAAACTAATTTGATACATGCATTAAGAAAATGTCCTAGGGTAACAATATAATAATATTTGGATTGGTATTTCTATGCTACACCACAGAATTTTACTACTAGGTGTCTTAGGCTACATTCACATGGGACACTAGCTCTTCACTAGTGTCCTGTTATGTATGGATCCGCTATTTGCAGTGGATTGCCGTGAAATGCCGTGGCATTAGCTGTCCCAGCCAAGTCAATGCATTTCACAATTCTGCAATCAAACACTGCACTTTTTACGGATCCATTCTTGGGCTCAAGAGCTCAAGAGCTCAATAGCATGTGCTGTTTACTCACCTCACTGCACTTCCCCGATGATCTCCAGCGATGTCCCCTCATACCAAGGCTGTAGGACCTGCAGGAGGACCTGGCACTGCACCATGTGACCGAATTACATCACTTGGTCACATGTGCAGGACGCAGGTCCTAGAGGCAGTGACACTGCGGCCTCCAGGGATGAGAGGACATCACTGGAGATCACAGGGGAGCGCGGTGAGGTAAGTAAATAGAGCAGCAGCATTCACTCACAGAATGCTGCGCTTTGTGAGGATCAGTTCTTAGTGCAGTTTCTGCACCAAAAACAGATCCTCACAAAACGCAGCAAAAATACTGTGTGTGAATGTAGCCTTAAATGTTTGTTCCATAAACAACATTTATCATCTGTTATCAAAATAGGTGATTAACAGAGATGATCGAATGTTTTGTAAAAGATGTGTATAAGGTCTCCTAGGACTTCAAAAAGGATGTATGCATACTGGAGACATCATCATTAAGACTACTAGCAACTATTAAAGTTGCCTCTATGAATGGAGCAGTAAGGCACCCGGATGACTATTGCACCATCAGTTGTTTAGGGAAGTGGTGTATGATCGCTACCTCCTTACATCGCCTTCTTAAAGCACCTCTCCAGTGTTTTTTTTTAATTCACAGCTGGATTGGTGCTTTAATTCTATGTCCCCAGCCCCCTGTATTACACTATGTGTAGAATTATTAGGCAAGTTGTATTTTAGAGGAATATTTTTATTATTGATCAACAGCTATGTTCTCAATCAACTCAAAAGACTCATAAATATCAAAGCTTAATATTTTTGGAAGTTGGAGTGATTTTTTTTTAGATTTGGCTATCTTTGGAGGATATCTGTTTAGTTCATCTTTGATGAAACCAGCCCATACCAGTACCCCACCTCCACCTTGCTGGCGTCTGAGTCAGAGCGGAGCTCTCTGCCCCTTACTGATCCAGCCTCTGGCCCTTCAAGAGTCACTCTTATTTCATCAGTCCATAAAAACTTTGAAAAATCAGTCTTAAGATATTTCTTGGCCCAGTCTTGACGTTTTATCTTATGTTTCTTGTTCAAAGGTGGTTGTTTTTCAGCCTTCCTTACCTTGGCCATGTCCCTGAGTATAGCACACCTTGTGCTTTTTGATACTCCAGTAACGTTGCAGCTCTGAAATATGGCAAAACTGGTGGCAAATGGCATCTTGGCAGCCTCTCGCTTGATTTTCCTCAATTCGTGGGCAGTTATTTTGAGCATTTTTTTGCCCAACACGCTTCTTGCGACCCTGCTGGCTATTTGACATGACACACTTGATTGTTCGGTGATCATGCTTCAAAAGTTTGGCAATTTCAAGACTGCTGCATCCCTCTGCAAGACATCTCACAATTTTGGACTTTTCAGAGCCCGTCAAATTTCTCTTCTGACCCATTTTGCCTAAGGAAAGGCATTTGCCTAATAATTAAGCACACCTTATATAGGGTGTTGTTGTCATTACACTACACCCCTGCACATCACCTGATTTACTTAATTGGTAGTTGGCTCTCAAGCCTATACAGTTTGAAGTAGGACAACATGTATAAAAAGTATCATGTGATCAAAATACTCATTTGCCTAATAATTCTGCACACAGTGTATACTCAATCTAAATCGTCTTCATCTTCTATCAAGGCCACTGCGCTCTGTCTTCTGTGGTTTGTGACCTGCTGGCAGCTCCAGTGCTTCATGCAGTAGGCCGGAGGTCACACATCAATACAAGTCTACGAAAGCTGCATTCTGGCTCTTATAGACTTGCATTGAGTGCTTGTGATATACAATGGCAAGCAAACGTTTTGTCATCCCTGGTCACAATTATAGATTTTGTGAATAGTTAAGCAAGCTGAACATGAAATTAACTCTAAAAGTCATAAAGTTAAAGATCCCTTCTGTGGACAAAATGCCGCTATGCCCGCGCTGCCGTCAAGGACCACCAAAACAATGAATCATCCTGATTTATCCCTGAGGTAGGAGCTGGGATAGAGCTCCGAAATGCGTCGGAAAAATGAAGACCTTTGCACCCAGATGATTCATTGTTCTGGTGGTCCTTGACGGCAGCGCGGTATAGCGGCATTTTGTCCAACAGAAGTGATCTTCTCTCCACGGGTATCTGTGAAAGTGCGGCCCTGCAGCAGCTGTCTTACAGGCGATCAAACCGGTCGTGGGTGCCACAACCGTCCCTGGTGACCAGTTCACACTCATTATCCACGTCATCTCTTTATTTTAGAGTTAACACCCTACTGCGCATTATCTCATATCTATAGATAAAGTTAAAGATGACACATTTCATTTGTACATTAGGCAAAACATTTTTTTTTAGCTTTAATATTTAAAAAATTAAAAAAGTAAAATGGACTTTGGGTAAAACTTTTCACCCATGATAAGAGCCATGTATACCAGGAGGGAGCCATGTATACCATATACCGTATATACTCGCGTTTAAGCCGAGTTTTTCAGCCCAAAAATTGGGCTGAAAAGTTCCCCCCTCGGCTTATACGCGAGTCATAAGGCCGCCCGCCCCCCCATCTGTATACAGACGCCTCTCCCATGGGTATACAGGGCCCCCCCTTGCTGCCGCAAACCTGTAAAGTAATAGATAATTATACTTATCCTTGTCGCCGTCGCCGCCGCCGCCACCGCCATCGCGCTCCTCCGGCTTCATCCGGCTTCTTCCGGCTTCCTCCTCCAGTGGGCGCAGGCAATAACGTCATTGTCTGTGCGCCGGAGGAGGAAGCCGGAAAAAGCCAGATGAAGCCGGAGGAGCGCGATGGCGGCGGCAGGGATAAGTATAATGATCTATTACTTTACAAGTTTGCGGCAGCAAGGGGGGCCCTGTATACCCATGGGGGGGCACCTGTATACCACTGGGGCTGCTACTGTATACACCACTGGGGCTGCTGCTGTATACACCACTGGGGCTGCTGCTGTATATACCACTGGGGCTGCTGCTGTATACAACACTGGGGCTGCTGCTGTATATACCACTGGGGCTGCTGCTGTATACACCACTGGGGCTGCTGCTGTATACACCACTGGGGCTGCTGATGTATATACCACTGGGGCTGCTGCTGTATACACCACTGCGGCTGCTGCTGTATACACCAATGGGGCTGCTGCTGTATATACCACTGGGGCTGCTGCTGTATACACCACTGGGGCTGCTGCTGTATACACCACTGGGGCTGCTGCTGTATACACCACTGGGGCTGCTGCTGTATATACCACTGGGGCTGCTGCTGTATACTACCACTGGGGCTGCTGTATATACCACTGGGGCTGCTGCTATATACACCACTGGGGCTGCTGCTGTATATACCACTGTTGCTGCTGCTGTATATACCACTGGGGAGGCTGCTGTAACACTGCTGGGGCCTGTATATACCACTGGGGAGGCTGCTGTATACCACACTGCTGGGGGCTGTATACCTGTGCTGGGGTCCACCCTCGGCTTATACACAAGTCAATAGGCTTTCCCAGGTTTTGGGGACAAAAGTAGGGGGGTCGGCTTATATACGGGTCGGCTTATACACGAGTATATACGGTATACCAGGATGGGGATCATATATACCAGGATGGGCCCAGGATAAGGCCATATATACCAAGTTGAGGGCCATATATGCCAGAAAGGTACAAGAATTGAGGACATACACACCTGGATGGAGAACATATATTCCTGGAAGGTGCTGAGGATGGGGGACATTAGTACAGAATTGGGGAACATTACCCCTTAACACTATCGGCAGCAGACCCTCCCTCATAACAATGACCACATTTTATGCTTACATTTTTAATCTATTTTCCTCCTCGAAAAGCTAATGTATCTTATCTTACAGCGCTTTAGTAGGAAGCCAAGGACCCGGTCAGGGTGGGAGCAACCTGGTACAGACTCCGTGGACAATATTGTTGTGATGAATATTGTTTCATTCCCCATATTACATCCAGGAAGCAAATTCAAGACACATCTCACTCACAAGGAGAGAAGCCCCCACCCTTGCACTGGCAAATGGTAGAGTAATTAGTATGTAGATGAAAGCTGACTGTCCACACAGCAGGACCCATCCTCAACTTTGATATGCAATCAGCTAGGAAGGTATTTTAGCCAGGTGTCTTGGACTTCTGAGAAGATGTAAAACTAGGTGACACTTTCCAAATGGCAGAAGAGAGGAAATTCCTTTTCAGGCGCAGACTGGAAGGCACCGTGACTATAATCTTAATATCTCATAAGCCGTCCACCCTGTGATGCTATCGAATATAAAAATGAATTCCACACATCTAGACGGAAATAGAGCTGGTATTCACATGAATGTAGGGTGACTGGAAGCCATGTAAACAGGATATTGGCTGGTAGGCTGCTCTCAAGGCAGGCGTGTTTCATATCCAGACGAAGATAAAATCATAACTAAAAATATGAAAGTATTATCTTCTGTCTGCGATGCCCATGGACCCGGCTAGGGAACATCATAGAATTCGGGTGTCCATATCTCCCCTCAGAGGGGTGGGAGTTGTGAGACATCCCAGAGGTGTGAGATGGGTGGAGACAGGGGCAACCCATAGTGTATAAAAATCATCTGCCCCATCTCCACCTTGTATTTCTTCTGAATGGGCATTTTTCCATCAAGGCCAGAGATTACCCAGGAACAGATGAGCACCACGCCGCCCTTGTGGAGCCATCAGCACTAAGGTAACTGCTCACATGTGTATGTAATTCTGTGTATTCCATTCCTCCTTTTATTGGCATATCTGACTGTAATATTTGTAACATCTGAATAATAACTGTAAATATTAATATCTAGTGTACCATTAGGGTGATTAAATATATAAATTTAATCTTGAGTTGCTCTTTTTATCTTGATCACGATTCCCCACGTCCGTGTGCTCATATAACGCTACCTGGGTTGGTTCCTGACCCAATATAAGCCCGACCACGGACCGGACTTATATTAAAGAGGAGCTGGTGGCAGCATTTGTGCTTGGGGTTATTCAGGGCCTCTGGCAGTGACGGGGTGGAAGAGATTATATGTGCTTCTGGCTGCGGGCTAGAAGACATATACCACACTCACTGAGAGGTGCCTTAATAAACCAGCACAGGCAAGGCAGCTGCGGCCCTTCTTTATCCTCAGGCAGTTCTCTGACTGACCTGGGTTTAACAGGAGGCGCTGTGGAGCTGCCAGGTTCAGGTCACGATTCACCACAAGTGGTGGCAGCGGTGGGATCAAGATAATAGTGTTGTGGACCCAACTCCCTAAAACTAAGGACTGCTGGCAGTAGCTTTTGCTGTCAGGGTCCTAAGATCAACTCAACACTAGACCGTCAGAGTGCAAATATAAGGTGTGTGGGTGCATCAGGTTGCAGCTGTGTGTCAGTGACCAGGAGGTGCTAAGCTGGCCCAGGGTACCAGGAGCCAAGCGCTGCAGAGGGCACTTGTGTGGCTGATATGGAAGAGGTGGTGGAGGACACTGTTGGTCTAGGCGAGGAGGATCCCATGCACGGGACCTCAAGAAGCCAATCTTCAGTGATCGACTCTGCAGTGGGGCCAATACCCCCTGTCCTCAGCCCCGCAGTGGGCAGATCACCACCTGCTGGTCCCTCCAGCCAGATGGGCTCGGATGCCCTTTTTCGAGCTGCCCTGGCTCGACTTGAAGCTGGAGATCAGGGCGCCTACGAGACCCTCATGGCAGCTGCAGAGCGACTCGCAGAGCGTGAAGCCGCCGAGCGACATGCGGAGCGTGAAGCTGCAGAGCGACGTGAGGCTGCACAGCGCCAGCACCAGCTCGACTTGGCTCAGATCAGGATCTCGCAGCCCGTTCCAGCCAACCAGGAGCCCAAGCCACCGAAGGTCCGAGCTGAGAACTTTCCCCTTCTGGAGGCAGGCGGAGACCTGGATTCTTTTCTGCTGGCCTTTGAGCAGACCTGCAGGCAGTACAACCTGGACTCGGGCCAGTGGGCCCAGTACCTGACCCCCCGTCTGAGGGGTGACGCCATGAAAGCCTTGTAGGACTTCCCTGCCGGGGAGCTGCAGGATTATGCGAGCATCAAGAAGGCCCTGACCCGACAGTTCAACCTCACCCCGGAGTCCTACCGCAAGAAGTTCCGAAGCCTGCAGAGGGGTCCAAAGGAAACCTGGACCGACCACATGCGGGCCCTCCTGAGAGCAGCTGACCACTGGATCAAAGGTTTGGAGCGCAGCACAGCCCAGGAGATCCAGGAGTTGTTCGTGATGGAGCAATTCCTGTGGAACTGTCCCGAGGACCTTCAACAGTTCATCCGCGACCGGAAACCGAAGGGGGCCTGTGAGACAGCGGTCCTGGCAGACGAGTACACCAACAACCGAGTACCTGAGACCAGGAGGACCAGCAGCAGCACCTGGAGAGGGGGTAAGACCAACCCTGCACCCGTGACCCCAGCCCCCAGAATGCAGGGGGCAGCCCCTCTATTACCCCATGTTCCCCTCTCCAGGTTGGCAGCAGAACCCAGACGGTGTCACCTCTGCAACCAACCAGGACACTTCAAGGCCATGTGTCCTCAGCGCCATAAGACACCGTCCCCAAAAACGGCCACTGTTTTGTGTGTGGGTGGGGGTGGTGGTAGGTCCCTTGACAATTTCCAACCCGTCACCATAGGCTGCTCAGTGGCCATGGGACTGCGGGACACCGGCGCAGAGATGACTTTGGTGCGACCAGAGATGGTCTCCCCCAGGACTTGATCCCCGGAAAGTCCCTCGCCGTCTCCGGAATTGGAGGCGTGGAACCCGCATTGCCTGTTGCCAGGGTTTATCTGGACTGGGGTGCGGGAGGGGAGTGAGGGAGGTGGGGGTCTCGGCTAATATCCCTGCGAATGTATTGCTTGGGTCAGACTTGGGGCGGCTAGTGTCCAAGTATGTGGCCACTGACCTCCTCAGTTCTGATCCACCAGAATGTGTACAGTCCAATTTTGGGGGTGTTGATGGGGATGATGTTATTAATGATGATGTTATTAATGACGATGTTGATGATGTTTGCAGTGACTCTCCACACAACACAGAACACAAAGGGCTGACCGTGACAGGGAGGGGGGAGGAACATAAAGAGAATTGTAGAATGGCCTTAGGCCAGGATCAGCCAGCTCACCTTTTGTTCTCAGAGGGGAGACAGAGGGGGCTGAGGGGGCTGAGAGCTGCAGAAGGAGCAGACACAGATGGCTGTGACACTGCTCTCTGCTGTAATCAGCCAGGTATTGTAGCCAGGGAGTCAGCGATCGAGGTCGGAGTACCCACAGGGAATGTGGTGCTGCCAGGTAAGGCCCAGACGCTGCGCTCTGAGGAGCTGCACGGGGTGGAACATGTCGGGGAGTATGGGGCTGTCACAGGAGAAGTGAAGCCACCAGGTGAGATCCCAGGGCAGGAACCACCCACCACCGGGATGTCAGGAGGCCAGGATAGACCGCCTGAACCGGCGACTTGGTCAGGAGCGGAGGGGAAGCAGGCATTGCCCATGGTTACAGCAGCCATAGCCGCTGTCACCAGGAGTGGGGGTACCAGAGCCCAGGGGACCTCGCAGAGGTCCGACGGCTTCCCTCCTTCAGACCAAGCGGCTACGGAGTCAGACGGAGGCCAGGAGACAGGTCCCGGGGAACTGACTACGGACGGGGTGGTCCCATCCACTCTGGCCATGTCAAGTCAGGAGTTTCAGGCTGCGTTGGAAGCAGATGACAGCCTGAAAGCTCTTAAGGAACAGGCGGCACAGCCTCCCCTGGAGTCCGACCGCGAGCGGGTGGTCTTGGACCAGGGACGGCTGTACCGAGAAACGGTCCAGCGGGGCTCACCGGAGGCGTGGCCCAGGGACCGACAGCTAGTGGTACCCTACCCATTCAGGGCGGAGTTGTTGCGGGTTGCGCATGAGATTCCGATGGCCGGACACCTGGGAATCGCCAAGACCAGGTCCAGGCTCTCTCAGCATTTCTACTGGCCTAAGTTGGGGACCGATGTGGCCGCCTACTGCCGTTCGTGTGATACCTGTCAACGAGTGGGTAAGGTGGGGCGGCACCCTAAAGCGCCCCTGGTCAACCTTCCAATCATTGACGAGCCTTTCCGGAGGGTGGCGGTAGATCTGATTGGACCGCTGTCCACTACCAGCCGCTCTGGGAAACGCTTCATCCTAACGGTAGTGGACTATGCCACACGGTACCCAGAAGCGGTAGCCTTGTCATCCATCCGGGCTGACAAGGTGGCCACCGCTTTGCTGGAGGTTTTCTCCCGAGTGGGTTTTCCCCAAGAAATGCTCACTGACCGGGGGACCCAATTCATGTCGCAGCTGATGGAGTCCCTCTGTCGGCAAACACAGGTGCAACAGCTCAAGGCCAGTCCTTATCATCCACAGACGAATGGTCTGTGCGAACGGTTCAATGGCACTCTGAAGCAGATGCTGAGGATGCTGGTCGACTCCCATGGGAATGATTGGGAGCGGTATCTGCCGCACCTGCTGTTTGCCTACCGGGAGGTCCCCCAGGCCTCAACAGGGTTCTCGCCCTTTGAGCTCCTGTACGGACGACGTGTGCGGGGGCCTCTGGCCTTAGTGAAAGAAGCTTGGGAAGGGGACTTGGCTGCCCCCGGAGTGTCGGTTGTTGAATATGTCATGCGCTTCCGGGACAAAATGCAGGCCTTGACGCAGCTGGTACACGACAACATGGAGCAAGCCCAGGCCGACCAGAAGCGGTGGTACGACCAGAACGCTTGTGAGAGGACCTACCAGGTGGGTCAAAAGGTGTGGGTACTGGTCCCTGTACTGCAGAACAAGCTTCAGGCAGCCTGGGAAGGCCCATATCTCGTGCACCAGCAGCTCAACCCTGTGACGTACCTGGTCACCCTGGACCAGGCCCGTGGGAGGCGTAAGGCCTTTCACGTGAACATGATGAAGGCTCATCATGAGCGGGAGGCCTGCGCCCACCCAGTGTGCAACCTGCCCGAGGAGGGCGAGGCAGACACCCTCCTGGACATGCTCGCCCAGGTTAAGGCGGGAGGGTCCATTGAGGATGTGGAGCTTGGCCAACAGCTTTCGGAGGACCAACAATCCCAGCTGTGGGCCACACTTCACCCCTTCCGGGAGCGGTTCAGCAGCCTGCCCGGAAGGACTCAGTCTGCCGTCCATCATGTGGACACTGGGGATCACCCCCCGATCCGGCGTTCAGCCTATCGGACCGCTCCCGAGGTGCAGCAGCAAATGCGCCAGGAGATCGACGAGATGCTGAAGCTGGAGGTGATCCAGGCATCCAACAGCGCATGGGCCTCACCCGTAGTCCTCGTCCCTAAGAAGGACCGAACTACCCGGTTCTGCGTGTACTACCGTGGGCTCAACGCTGTCACAGTCACCGATGCGTACCCTATGCCACGCATCGATGATCTGCTCGACCGGCTGGCCGGGGCAAGGTACCTGACCATAATGGATCTGAGCCGGGGGTATTGGCAGATTCCCCTGACCCGCCAGGCACGGGAACGCTCTGCCTTTATCACCCCTTTCGGACTGTACGAGTCCACGGTCATGCCATTCGGCATGAAGAATGCCCCTGCCACTTTTCAGCGGATGGTCGATATCCTGCTCCAGGGACTCCAAGGGTACGCGGCGCCGCTACCTGGATGACATTGCCGTCTTCAGCCCCACCTGGGAGGATCACCTGGAGCATCTGGCGCAGGTGCTCAGGCGGATCCACCAGGCAGGATTGACCATCAAGCCAGAGAAGTGCCAGCTGGGCATGAGTGAGGTCCTTTACCTGGGTCACCGGATAGGCAGGGGGACAGTGAAGCCAGAGCCTGGGAAGGTGGAAGCCATCACCTCCTGGCCCACCCCAAGGACCAAAAAGCAAGTGATGTCTTTCCTTGGGACTGCTGGGTACTATAGGAGGTTCGTTCCACACTATAGTGCCCTGGCAAAGCCCCTGACGGACCTCACCAGGGCAAAGCTGCCATCTGCGGTCAACTGGACCGCTGATTGCGAGGCGGCCTTCCACGCACTCAAGGCTGCCCTCTCCAACTCCCCGGTACTACAAGCTGCCGACTTTGCACGGCCGTTTGTGGTACAGACCGACGCCAGCGACTTTGTCCTCGGGGCGGTGCTCAGCCAGGTTGACACCACAGGTCAGGAACATCCTGTTTTGTTCCTGAGCAAGAAGCTGTTGCCGAGAGAGGTGGCCTACTCCACGATGGAAAAGGAATGTCTGGCAATTGTGTGGGCCCTGCAGCGTCTGCAGCCATACTTGTACGGACGCCACTTCATCGTGGAGACGGACCACAACCCCCTCAGCTGGTTACACTCGGTCTCTGGGACGAATGGGAGGTTGCTGCGCTGGAGCCTTGCGCTCCAGCAATACGACTTCACCATTCGCCACAGGAGGGGCCGGGACCACGGTAACGCTGATGGGTTATCCCGGCGAGGGGAGGTAGCGGACGGGCGTGCGGGGGAACACAGGAATGTGCTACCCCCTAGCGCCGTCTAAGAGGGGGAGGTGTGATGAATATTGTTTCATTCCCCATATTACATCCAGGAAGCAAATTCAAGACACATCTCACTCACAAGGAGAGAAGCCCCCACCCTTGCACTGGCAAATGGTAGAGTAATTAGTATGTAGATGAAAGCTGACTGTCCACACAGCAGGACCCATCCTCAACTTTGATATGCAATCAGCTAGGAAGGTATTTTAGCCAGGTGTCTTGGACTTCTGAGGAGATGTAAAACTAGGTGACACTTTCCAAATGGCAGAAGAGAGGAAATTCCTTTTCAGGCGCAGACTGGAAGGCACCGTGACTATAATCTTAATATCTCATAAGCCGTCCACCCTGTGATGCTATCGAATATAAAAATGAATTCCACACATCTAGACGGAAATAGAGCTGGTATTCACATGAATGTAGGGTGACTGGAAGCCATGTAAACAGGATATTGGCTGGTAGGCTGCTCTCAAGGCAGGCGTGTTTCATATCCAGACGAAGATAAAATCATAACTAAAAATATGAAAGTATTATCTTCTGTCTGCGATGCCCATGGACCCGGCTAGGGAACATCATAGAATTCGGGTGTCCATATCTCCCCTCAGAGGGGTGGGAGTTGTGAGACATCCCAGAGGTGTGAGATGGGTGGAGACAGGGGCAACCCATAGTGTATAAAAATCATCTGCCCCATCTCCACCTTGTATTTCTTCTGAATGGGCATTTTTCCATCAAGGCCAGAGATTACCCAGGAACAGATGAGCACCACGCCGCCCTTGTGGAGCCATCAGCACTAAGGTAACTGCTCACATGTGTATGTAATTCTGTGTATTCCATTCCTCCTTTTATTGGCATATCTGACTGTAATATTTGTAACATCTGAATAATAACTGTAAATATTAATATCTAGTGTACCATTAGGGTGATTAAATATATAAATTTAATCTTGAGTTGCTCTTTTTATCTTGATCACGATTCCCCACGTCCGTGTGCTCATATAACGCTACCTGGGTTGGTTCCTGACCCAATATAAGCCCGACCACGGACCGGACTTATATTAAAGAGGAGCTGGTGGCAGCATTTGTGCTTGGGGTTATTCAGGGCCTCTGGCAGTGACGGGGTGGAAGAGATTATATGTGCTTCTGGCTGCGGGCTAGAAGACATATACCACACTCACTGAGAGGTGCCTTAATAAACCAGCACAGGCAAGGCAGCTGCGGCCCTTCTTTATCCTCAGGCAGTTCTCTGACTGACCTGGGTTTAACAGGAGGCGCTGTGGAGCTGCCAGGTTCAGGTCACGATTCACCACAAGTGGTGGCAGCGGTGGGATCAAGATAATAGTGTTGTGGACCCAACTCCCTAACACTAAGGACTGCTGGCAGTAGCTTTTGCTGTCAGGGTCCTAAGATCAACTCAACACTAGACCGTCAGAGTGCAAATATAAGGTGTGTGGGTGCATCAGGTTGCAGCTGTGTGTCAGTGACCAGGAGGTGCTAAGCTGGCCCAGGGTACCAGGAGCCAAGCGCTGCAGAGGGCACTTGCTGTGGCTGATATGGAAGAGGTGGTGGAGGACACTGTTGGTCTAGGCGAGGAGGATGCGCTTGGCTCCTGGTACCCTGGGCCAGCTTAGCACCTCCTGGTCACTGACACACAGCTGCAACCTGATGCACCCACACACCTTATATTTGCACTCTGACGGTCTAGTGTTGAGTTGATCTTAGGACCCTGACAGCAAAAGCTACTGCCAGCAGTCCTTAGTGTTAGGGAGTTGGGTCCACAACACTATTATCTTGATCCCACCGCTGCCACCACTTGTGGTGAATCGTGACCTGAACCTGGCAGCTCCACAGCGCCTCCTGTTAAACCCAGGTCAGTCAGAGAACTGCCTGAGGATAAAGAAGGGCCGCAGCTGCCTTGCCTGTGCTGGTTTATTAAGGCACCTCTCAGTGAGTGTGGTATATGTCTTCTAGCCCGCAGCCAGAAGCACATATAATCTCTTCCACCCCGTCACTGCCAGAGGCCCTGAATAACCCCAAGCACAAATGCTGCCACCAGCTCCTCTTTAATATAAGTCCGGTCCGTGGTCGGGCTTATATTGGGTCAGGAACCAACCCAGGTAGCGTTATATGAGCACACGGACGTGGGGAATCGTGATCAAGATAAAAAGAGCAACTCAAGATTAAATTTATATATTTAATCACCCTAATGGTACACTAGATATTAATATTTACAGTTATTATTCAGATGTTACAAATATTACAGTCAGATATGCCAATAAAAGGAGGAATGGAATACACAGAATTACATACACATGTGAGCAGTTACCTTAGTGCTGATGGCTCCACAAGGGCGGCGTGGTGCTCATCTGTTCCTGGGTAATCTCTGGCCTTGATGGAAAAATGCCCATTCAGAAGAAATACAAGGTGGAGATGGGGCAGATGATTTTTATACACTATGGGTTGCCCCTGTCTCCACCCATCTCACACCTCTGGGATGTCTCACAACTCCCACCCCTCTGAGGGGAGATATGGACACCCGAATTCTATGATGTTCCCTAGCCGGGTCCATGGGCATCGCAGACAGAAGATAATACTTTCATATTTTTAGTTATGATTTTATCTTCGTCTGGATATGAAACACGCCTGCCTTGAGAGCAGCCTACCAGCCAATATCCTGTTTACATGGCTTCCAGTCACCCTACATTCATGTGAATACCAGCTCTATTTCCGTCTAGATGTGTGGAATTCATTTTTATATTCGATAGCATCACAGGGTGGACGGCTTATGAGATATTAAGATTATAGTCACGGTGCCTTCCAGTCTGCGCCTGAAAAGGAATTTCCTCTCTTCTGCCATTTGGAAAGTGTCACCTAGTTTTACATCTCCTCAGAAGTCCAAGACACCTGGCTAAAATACCTTCCTAGCTGATTGCATATCAAAGTTGAGGATGGGTCCTGCTGTGTGGACAGTCAGCTTTCATCTACATACTAATTACTCTACCATTTGCCAGTGCAAGGGTGGGGGCTTCTCTCCTTGTGAGTGAGATGTGTCTTGAATTTGCTTCCTGGATGTAATATGGGGAATGAAACAATATTCATCACAATTGTGTTATACCATCTGCAAGTAAAGACTTGGAAAACAACAGAAACCGTGAGTGTGTGTGATCCTTATACTGAAGCCCCACTTGTCCTCATATACTGCGATTACCTCTACTCTCATCATCTCTACTGCTACCCCTACTCTCCTGCAGCATCAATAACTATCCTCACAGACTTTAACTACTACTACCACTGCCCCTGGGAGCCCAGTTCTGCCCACAGGAACTATTCTATCCAAGCTGCTATCCCATCATCCCCGGAGGTTCTGCAGCAGCGGCGGCCCCATTACTGGCCGCATATAGTGGGTGGCGTCATGAGTGACAAATCCCCTGTAAATAACCCCCCATTTTATTGTGCGGGCCCGGGACACGGTCCGGACCAGGACCGCCGTGACATCCCCCAGCAGTACCCCGGTCCGGCACCGAGTACCCCGTCCCAGTGGGCTCCACACGAGCTGAGCAGGGACAGGGGTGAGACAGACGGAGGCCAGGGATGGAGGAGCAGTGCGAGCAGTGGAGGTCTAGGTTGAAAGTAATTTCTGCAGTGAATGATCAACAGTGCAGAACCTGACTGCTGATCATTGCTCACCACCACCCTACAGTGTCCAGAGTGCAGGAACACACCCTGTGCTCTGAACACTAGAGGGATGGATGGATGAATGGATGGATGGATGGATGGATGGGAGGGAGAGATGGATAGATGGGATGGATGGATAAGATAAGAGGGATGGATTTGATAGAGGGATGGATTGGATAGATAGATTGATGGAATGGGAGCAATGGATGGGTGAATTGGATGGATGAGAGGGATGAATGGGAGTGGATGGATGGAGGGATGAATGGATGGAGGGATTGATGGGGGAGAGGGATGAATGAATGGATGGGATGGATGAGATGAAAGGGATGGATTTGGGGGAGGGATGAATTGGATGAATGGAAGGGATGAATCGGAGTGGATGGATGGAGGGATGGATGAATGGATGGATGGATGGATGGAGGGATGGGAGGATGGGAGTGAGGGATGGTTAGGTGGATGGGAGGGATAGATGGGATGGATGAGTGGATATGAGGGATGGATAGGGAATGGGACAGATGGATGGGTGGAGAGCAGTCAAGGGGGAATTCTCCCAGGGAGAGAAGAGCATAAGAGAGGAGACTACATACAGGGGGGAGAGAGATCACGCACAGGTGGAAATGAGATAGCATACAGAGGCGAGAGAGACAGCCCACTGGGGAGAAAGAGCCCACAAAGCAGGGAGAGAGACAACAGACAGGAGGAGAGAGATAGCGCACAGGGGGAGAGAAACAGAACACAGAGGAGAGAGACAGCCTGGGGTCCATGAAAACCGGGAGCCAGTCCTGATGGGAGGGAGTGGTGGAAGGATGCATGGGTGGATGGATAGGGTGGATGGATTGGCTGGAAAAGAAAGATGGTATGGTGTGGATGGGATGGATGCATGGTTTGGATGGATGTGATGGATGGGTGGATGAGAGATAGTGTGGATGGACAGAAAGGATTGATCGTGATACCCAAGATCTCATGGGTATCACAGGATAGTGAGTGTGATGTCATCAAGGATAGCTCAGATCACACTAGTGGGATACACTTGTTTGACTCCGCAGTAACCTTTGATGTCACCCCTTGTCAGTGTAAGCCTGCTGCTTGCTGTGAACAGATGTGTGTCTGCTTGTAGCGATGTAGCTGAGCAGAAAATGTTCGCTCAGGGACCTGTGGATTATTGTAGAAGGATTTGTTTGGGGTATTAAAGATAGGAATCAGGGGTGTCTTTTCTGTTTTATTGCAGTCTCCATAAAGAGGAAACGGGTTCACTGTGCGCCGCCAAATAAAGGATATTGGGGATACTTTTCTTAGAACTTTATTAGAGCCGAAGCATTTCGTAGTATTTTGGTGACCGCAGCGTTGTACTGTACGGGTGTCTGCAGCAGCCATACATGTCCTCCTAAGTTGGTTGTGACTCATACAACCAAAGAAGGTGAGTCAAACCATAGATAATTTTAAATTGTATCCAGATAAAACCCTATTCCTTCTCTACTTATTGCAATTTAAAGAATTTTTTTCTGTGTTATGTTTTATTAATGTTTACTAGAGATTCATAGTGGGCGAGTGTAACATTGGCCGGACATTATAAATCTTGTGCTTAGTGCCAGCTGCCAATAGAAAGCTGGCTTTAACCCCTCTATTACCCAGCATGCCACCGCCACCAGGACAGCTAGAAGAGCAGGGTAAAGAGCCTAAAAATGGCACTATGAAAGAATGCGCCATTCTCAGGTGTGGCTGCAGGCTGTGATTTTCAGTGTGGGTAGGCCCAGAATTTTTGGGTCTCACCACACTGAGAATTCCAAGTCACCAGCTGCCTGGGTTTTACCTTGGCTGGCAATGAAAAAATAGGGCAAAGCACACACATTTTTTTTTATTGTTATTTATTTAATAGTTTGAAAACAATTAGCTTTCCTGTATTTTGATTGCCAGCCAAGGTAAAGTCAGGCAGCTGGGCATGGCAGCTCATAGCTGTCCGCTTTATCTGTGCTGACAATTAAAAATACACCGAAGTGCTATTTTATTTTTTTAACCCTAGAATGCATACATGGGGCCTTGCAGACCGGCTAGATTACTTGTTTTCTATTTTATGCAAGATTACTTTAGTTAGAATTGTGAAACTCTAGGTATTCCTCAGGTATATAGTTTTTAGTAATTTGCAGTTGTTCATATATTTTTATGTTATAGGCATTTCAGTAAAACAACTCTTTTTGGGACTACCCCATATTCACATACCTAGGGCCTTTTAGGCCTGTACTTGGTTTACATGTGATCATAAGTCTTTTTGTCTGTACTGCTGCTGGGGAAGACTTTGTCTTTATTACTCAGTCTTTATGACTCTGCTGTTGCTGGGAAGAGTTTGGATTCTGTCTTACTACATGGTCATGTGATCTTGGGAGGGAGGCTCCCTCACAAAGTCATGCGTCTCTGACATCATCGCAAGTCATGAACACACAGGAACAGGAGGACAGACAAAATCCTGTTCATTGTGTGCTACTTGCTGAAGAGGCTTTGGAGGAAGGAGTTGGCTTTCTTGTTTCTGGAAAAGTAAACTTTCTGAGCTTCAAAAATCTAGAGGCTTCTACTGCACCTAAAAGAAAGTGGTGACCTGCTGAAGGTAAGAGGAGGGGGGCTGCACTTTACCTTTAGCACACACACACACACACACACACACTAATAAAGAGTGCACAACCCTGATTGTAATCATTTTTTTTTATTTCAGTTTACTGACATCCAAGGTTACTATGGCACAGTCTACATCCTTGCTTTGACTGACCAAGAAATCGAGGCAATAATTTTTGATAGTGATGAAGAGAGTGAACTTTCTTTGTCCGATGAAAAGTACATGCCACCAGCGAATGTCTCTACTTCCTCATCCAGTGATTCTTCAGATGATGAAGAAGTAGTGCATCCAGCAGAACGTACAAATAGAACATCCAAAACTAATGCTTTTTGGAACAGTACTGCTGGGGTTCTTGGACGCACCCCATCACATAATATTATGAGAGTTGCTAAAGGCGCTGGAGGAAATCCCCAATTCTTGTCCAAAAGAGATGTTTTCTGTAAATTTTTTTCAGATGATATTGCAGATGAGGTAGTTTTGTGCACTAACTTAGAAGGAAAACATATCGCTTCAGGAAGAAAAAAAACATGGAAAAATATAACAAAAGAGGAACTATATGGTTATATTGCCCTTAGTCTCCTGGCAGCGTGTACAAAATAGTACAATGTTCCAATCAGAGAATTATTTCTGAACCCTTTTTCAGATCCACGCTACAAAGCTACAGTGTCAGTCAATAGATTTGAGAATATTCGGAGAAGCCTTTGTTTTGATGAAGAGAACTCGTCCTGTGAGTTTGGAAACATATAAATTAGCCCCTATTAGCTACATCTGGAATCTTTTCATCAAAAACTGTACAAAGCTTTATCATTCTAATGACAATGTGACAGTGGATGAGCAACTTCTTGCCTTTATGGGACGTTGCAAATTCATTCAGTATATGCCCAATAAACCTGCCAACTATAGCATTAAAATTTTCTGGATGTGTGATTCCACAAGCTATTATGGCATGAATGGTCTGATTTACTGTGGCAAAGAAACTGATGCTCCAGTCCAGAAAGACCTATGTTCTGACATAGTAAAAACACTTGCAGTACCAATTTTCAATTCTGGAAAAAATATAACAATGGACAACTACTTTATCAATATGGAACTGGGCAAATTTTTGCTTCAGAAAAAACTCACACTTATTGGTACTATGAGGCCAAATCGCCATGAAATTCCTCCAATCATGAAGCACAATCCCAAGCGACTATTTTAAGAGAGTGTCTTAGGTTTCTGCAATCAAGCGACAATGGTATCTTATAAAGCAAATAAAGAAATATCGGTGATATTACTGAGTACAATGCTTCATGATGGAAGTATTGATACCGATGACAGGAAACAGAAACCTGAAATCATACTGCATTATAATAAAACAAAAGGAGGTGTGGACAAGATGGTTGAAACGACTGGAGAGTATTCGTGCAAGAGGCAGACAAAACGTTGTCCTGTAGTCATTTTTTATAATATCCTTGATGTGTCAGCCCTCTATAGCTATATTGTTTATAGTGAAACTCATCCAGAATTTCATGCCAACAAAAGGACAAGAGATATCTATTCTTGACAGAACTTTGCTACGAACGTTTGATGCCTACCATGATGGAGCAAAGCAACACGAAATGCCAAGGCAAATTACGGAAGCTATGGTCCGATGTGGTATACATTTTCAGGAACATTCAGGGCCAAGAGAAAAAAAAAGAAAGCGCTGTTAGGTTTGTCCAGCAAAGAAGGAAAGGAAACCTGAGCATTTCTGTACTACTTGTGGACAAAATGTCTGCAAGGAACACTCTTCTGAAAAAATAATATGTGAAAATCGCTGGGGTAATTGGTAAAGTTGAAAAGGAAAGTTTTTGAAAAGAAGTATTCCTGCACCATGTTTGCTACAACTTTTATATAAAAAACCTTTAGAGAAAAAATTCTTTATATATATATATATATATATATATATATATATATAAAGAATTATAAAGAATGCATATATTGGGAGTTTTAAGCCAGTGTAATTACTTTTTTTGGGTTATGCACATAATTATAATGGTTTGAAATATTCACATCTCAAATAAACTTTGAGAAGTATTTCTATTTGAGTTAGGCTAGGGTCACATTTGCGTATTTTTTTCCATCCTGATCCGGTTTTGAGCATTAAAAATGCTCAAAACCTGATCCAGATCTGGATCCGCATCTCCCATTAAAAAAACGGATTGCTCAAATGGCAATCCGGTTACCCGGTTTTGAAGCCTGCGGTAAAAATCATGCAGGTTGCGTCCATCGCAGCGGTTGCAAAATCGGATCTGGTTTTGTTATAATGGGAATCTATGGGACTGGATCCGGTTTTGAAAATTGCAAAAATCCTCAATACAAAACCGAATGCATTAATGCATCCAGATCCGGAATGAGAATTGCAGTTTCCAAATTTTAAGAAGTGTGAAGGCACAGTCCAAAACCACATCAGGTAATGGATGCGGTTTCCGGATTGTGCCTTCTAAGTGTGTCCCTAGCCTTACTCCATGTTACACAGGCCTAAAAGGCCCCAGGTATGTGAAAGTGTAGATTTCTATGGTTGCGTGTTTCAGGGTTAAATTATTTATTTCTTTTTACAGTATTATGATGTCAGCGAATGGGTGAGAGACCCAACATCCAATCCCAGATGCTGTCCAGAGAATGGGTGTCTGTAATTGGCTGTTGGAGTAACCTGAAACCAGCCCATACATTCTAGCAGCTACCCTGCATGGGAGATGCTAAAATGTATGGGCTGTTTTAAGGTTACTCCAACAGCCAATCACAGACGCTCACTTTCTGTGACATTGTCTGTGATTGGCTGTTAGCTTCCTCTAGGCCCCTAGTGAATATTCCATAAGTTAATGAATGGCCAGGAAGTACAAGCAAACAGATGCTGGTAATTTTGTTGTTTAATCGCTGTTTTCTTTCTATTTACAACTCTCCAAAATTCAAACTATAACACAGACTTCCCAGGGAAGTCTGTATTCGGGTCTGTGCCCGAACAATAGGTGTTTGGTACGGACCCCAAACTTTATAGTTTGGATTTGCCCATCCCTAGTCATAAGTAATTACTACCTCTTCTGAATTTTGAAAATGAGAGCCAATCCAAATTCAAGCATCATTTCATTTTCAGCACTACAAAATTGTTGAGTTCAACTGTTTTTGTCTCAGGACCAATTTGGCTGTAGAGCAGTGTTTTTTATATAACCCTAAGATATTGTGTGCAGCTATATTCATGTTAAAGTTGCATAATTCTTGAAGATGATTGAAGCGTAACCGTCATTTAATTTTTTTTTTTTAAATAATAATGTAGAGTGAGTGATTATAATAAACTTCTAGTATACTTCATTACAAAATTTTGGTTGCAAACTATTCATAAACCCTCTACAGAGTATCCCAACTGTACGGTGTGTGAAGCAGACACATGTTTATTATCAGTCACATCTGTCTTCAGTGAATATGGACATGTGACAATGTTGCAGATTAGGCTCAGCATACACACAGTTGCTAAGCAACATCAGAGTTCAGGATCAGGTCAAACTAGCTTGTGTCAGAAAGATGTCACTATCTGTTACCCCCTTATCTGCTGGCTCCACACATCTCAGGGTCTGTCTTGTCCCTTTCTCTGCTATCACATCACATTGCACCAATACCTTACAGCTGCTGGCCACACACACAGAGCCTTAAAATGCAGTTTTTTAAATAGCACATAAAAATTGAGAAAAGTTATATGGCGGAAAAAAACATTATCTTAACTGCTATGTTGCCCATCATTACCAACCTGTGCAGTAATGATTTTGTTTTGTTTTTTCTCAATGAAATGACATTTACACTTTAATATAATGCTTATTGAAACATTAGGAAAATGCAGTAAGCAGCTTAGGCTAGGGTCACACTTAAAATATGAATTGCGTTCACCGCATCCAGATCCGAATGCGGTGAACGCAATAGTCTTCATACATTCAGCAATCCGGTAACCAGATTGCTCAGGGATGAGCAAACTGTTCTCAGTGTATTAAAAGCAGTAATTTTATTAATAAATCTTTGTATAATGTCTCTAGGGGGTGCGCAGTCCCCTTAGAGACTTTACACCCACTCAGGTGGGCTTATCCTGCTATAATCTGTTCTGTCCAAAAGCGCTGGGCTCCTCAGAGCGGCACGCATGACCCCCCAAACTGACCCCCCCGCATCTTTAGACCTGTCCCTGCACCTCCTCTTATCCTCATTTCTAGCCATCCCTTTTGCTGAAGAAAACAATGGTGTAAAGTACAGAATAGAGGTTATAATCACCTCTTCCTGTGTGAGTTCTCTGTTTCTGTCCAAGTGTCCAAGGGCGGGCCTGTCTGCTGCTCCCTCCGCCCACTTAGTAATTATGCACGCCCCCTCTCAGCTGGCTGCAGTGCTGAGAGCCTGGCCACGATTTTAGCCCCGCATGAAAGGGGCAGGGCTACAATCGTATCAAACCGGTAGCCCCGCCCCTTTCAAGACGAAGCCAGGCTCTCAGCACTGCAGCAAGCCGAGAGGGGGCGTGCATAATTACTAAGCGGGCGGAGGGAGCAGCAGACAGGCCCTCCCTTGGACACTTGGACAGAAACAGAGAACTCACACAGGAAGAGGTGATTATAACCTCTATTCTGTACTTTACACCATCGTTTTCTTCAGCAAAAGGGATGGCTAGAAATGAGGATAAGAGGGGATGCAGGGACAGGTCTAAAGATGCGGGGGGGGGGGTCAGTTTGGGGGTTCATGCACGCCGCTCTGAGGAGCCCGGCGCTTTTTGAAAGCTCAAAACCGGATCAGGTTTTTAAAAAAAACCGTAGATGTGACCCTAGCCTTATTCTGAAAGAAATGTAGAAGAGTATCTACATTTTATTGGGATGAATCTGTCCAAGGTGTCATAAAAATGGATTTTTGTGTACTCACTGTAAAATTATTTTCTCTGAGCGATCATTAAGGGACACATGACCATGGGTGTTATGCTGCTTATCTCTAGGAGGCGACAATAAGCAAATGTGAAACAAATTAGCTCCTCCTCTGTAGTATACACCCCTTGGCTGGGCCAGGCTACACCAGTTTCAGTGAACAAGCAGTAGGAGAATGAACAAAGAACAGTTCAAAACGCATGCTAACATGCAAATAATGCAAAAGACAAAGGAAAGAACAATGCCCGAGTCTGGCAACGGGGTGGGTGCTGTGTCCCACAATAATAGCTCAGAGAAAACGATTTTACGGTAAGTACACAAAAATCTGTTTTTCTCTTTCACCTCATTGGGGGACACAGGACCATGGGACGTCCTAAAGCAGTCCCTGGGTGGGAAATAAAAACACACAACCCAATGGATAAGGAACAGTCCGAAACTTACCGCGTCACCTACCTAGATAGGTGAGCCACTGTCACGTGCAGTACTTGGCTACCAAGGCTCACATCTGCAGAGGCCTAGGTATGAACCGTATAACGATTCACGAAGCTGCGCAGATTAGACCAGGTAACGGCCCTGCGCACCTGTTCTGCGGAAGCCTGGTGACGAATGACCCAGGATACTCCAACTGCACGAGCGGAAAGGGCCCATAGTCCGTTAGGAATGGGCACATTCCTAAGTCGATATGCTTCCTGGATGGCAGAGCATATCCGTCAAGCCAGAGTAGCCTTAGGGGCTGTCAGCCCACTTCTGCGGCCGTCCGGAAGAACGAACAGAGTGTCCGTCTGATGGAAGAGAGCTGTTCTAGAAATGTAATATCTGAGGGCTCTGATGAGGACCAGAGTATGCTGAGTATGTTCCACATGATGCACTGGTGCTGGGCAGAAAGAGTGAAGAATGATGTCCTCATCGAGGTGGAAAGAAGAAAAACACCTTTGGAAGGAAATTGAGAAATGGGCATAGCATCACCTTTTGTTGACAAAGGGAAAGAAAAGGCTCACGGCAATAACATGCAGCCGATGCAGAAATTCGTCTGATGGCTGATATCGCCACTAGGAAAAACAACTGCCCAAGATGGGAAGAATGGGAGATTGCTCGTGAGAGGTGAAGGTAGTCGGTGAAGAGTGTTCAGTACCAAATGAAGGTCCCCAAGGTCCATTCGGTAAGGAGAGACCAGTCAAGACACTCCATGGAGGACGGTCCTAGCCTGAGGACACATTGCAATTCTGAGTGGTAAAAGACTGCAAAGCAGAGACCAGTCCTGAGAGTACTCAGGACCAACCCCGATTGTAGTCCTGACTGGGGAAACAAGTCAAGACCATGGGGAGAGACAGAGGAAGAGGAGAGTGTCCCCTGTCCTTGCACCGAGAAACAAAATAATTTCCGGGTACGATGGCTAAACTCGGGTAGAGGTCGACTTTGGGGTTGTGAACCTGAAGCCGATGATGTCTGGTGAGAATCCGGCGTGAGTCAAACACCAGGTTTCAACAGCCAACGCCATCAAGTCAGGATCCTCGAGTCTCGATGGTGGATGGGACTTTGAGACTGAGGGTCTGACCGATCAGGTAGACGTTAAGGTACATCTGGGACAAGCTGAATGAGGTCGGCATACCAGGGGCGTATGGGCCAATCTGGAGCTATGAGGATGACCTGCACCCCGTCCAATTTGATTTCCCTCACTACCTTTGGGAGTAAGGGTAGTGGCAGAAAGATGTATGGCAGACAAAACCGGCACCAGGATAGCACCAGCGCGTCTGCCCCAATGGAGGCAGGGTCATATGACTGAGCTAAGAAGTGCGAAAAACTTGGCCTTGCACCAAGATGCCCACAGGTCCATGTCCAGAATTCCCCAGTGGCAGCAGAAGAGTTGGAATACTTTCGGGTACAGAGACCATTGTCCTGCAGATAGACCCTGAGGACACGGCCTAGTGAAGAATACATTCTGCCTCGTGTAAGGCCGCCTTGCTGCGGGAGCCACCCTGGCGATTGATGTAAGCAACCGCCGTTGCATTGTCAGGATTAAACGCAATTGAACCAGCCCGCGGACGGTTGTGAAGAGCTTTGCGGGTTAGGGTTGTGGCACGAATTTCTAGCAGGTTGAACGGTAAAGTCGATACCTGCATGGACCAGCGACGTGGACAGTATGGGGAAGGTATACTGCGTCCCAGCCGAGCAGACTGACATTGGTGGTGAGGACTGCATAGTCAACTGGAAGGAATGACCACCCCCTGAGAGGGATGGTGGTCACGTCCACCAACGGCGTGCTCGTTTAACCAGAGGTGGCAGGGGGAATGCCCTGTCCAGCGAGAAGGGACCCCTGTCCCGGGTCGTTAGTAGCGCTAACTATGGGGGGTGGGGCTGAAAACTGAGCGAGTGGAACTAGCTTCTATGTTGCCACTATTCTGCCAAATAGTCTCATACCGAAGCGGAGAGTGTGGCACAGAAAAGGGAAGGGACTATATTCCCCGGCGCAAGGTAGGTGGCTTGTCCTGGGGAAGTGTCACTATCCGTCGGACTGTATTGCCCAGGTGGGCATGGAATGGAGAGGAGCTACTTTAGGGAAGCAGGCCAACCCGCCATGAAAGGGGACCTAAGTTATCGTCCTGATAGGACAGAACATCTACACCTCTGGGGTGAAGCATGGTCGTGACTGCCGCCATGACCTTTGAGAAAAAAACCTTTGGAGTCTTAATCAGACCGAATGGTAAGGGAACAAATTGGAGGTGCACATCATTGACAGCGAAGTGGGGAAAATGCTTGGTGAGCTTGAGCAATGAGGATGTGAACGGACGCGTCCCTTATGTCTTCTTCCATAGACGCGGGGATAGAGTACAGGGACTCCATCCTGAACAGATGAATACGCACGTAGCTGTTGGGCTGTTTGGGGTCCGGAATGAGACGCCCAGGCTCTTCCAATTTAGGAACCCCGAAGAAGATTGAGTGTTCGGTATGGGAACGTCAAAATCCTGCCTGTTGGGAGTGGTGAAATGGCATGGAAAAAACATGCGACTTGTCCTTGCTGAGTTTGGGGGGTTGTAAGGGAAGTGAAGACTATGTGGCAGCCGGGAGACACCAGATCTTTGACCTAGCTGTTTTCTCTGGCGGACAAACGTGACTGAGGAAAAGGTGGGCGACCGCCTAGGATGGGAGTGTTTTCCGGGAAGGCATGCAGCGTGAGGAGGAAAAGCGATAAGACCGCGACTCCTATGGTTTGGACTGTCTTGGTCTGAATTGCCAGGTAGAGTTAGCTGTGAAAGAGATTGAGATGGGGAAGCAATATTGTTCGCCAAAGGGTAGACCGTGAGGTACAGGAGGCTGGTTAATGACTTGTTAGAGGAAAGATCTGTTCGTTATTGACTGAGCCGAGGGCTCTGGCAATAGCGATGGTATTGGAGGCTGCAAAAAAACTCACAGGTGACCGAATCTTGGATCAGTTATTCTCCTGCCGTGACCATTTGAGTGGTCAGTAGAGATGAGCGATGATGGACTCGAATTGTTCGCCAAACTCAAATTCGAGTTGATTTTGGCGGTGTTCGAGTCATTCGCTGAATTAGAACACTTGTGTTCAAATTTGGCGGATCTAGAACATTTTCGATTTTGGTTCAAAAATGCGGCAGATGCGGTCAAAAAACGCATCTGCTGCATTTTCAGACAAAATAAACATGTATTAAGTTAAATAAAGTGTTAAAAATAAGAAAAATGTATGCTCACCTGTCTCATGCTGACCCACCGATGGCTCCGGCAAGGTCCTGTTGCAGAAAGGACCTGTGGTAACGTCAGTTATCGCGGGAACTCCGGTCCCTGCGATAACATTACGTCTCCACAGGTCCTATCAGCAAGAGGACTTTGCCGCAAAGGTTAAAATAGACATTTTTATGTTTTGGACACTTTCTTAAGTAAAAGTAAAAATGTTATCGCGGGAACTCTGGTCACATGACACGGAGTTCAAACAGGATTGTCCCGGATTGCCCTGGTGCGGTGCAATCTGACACCATAGAGTCCCATGGTATGGGGCGCCGGATTGCTCCGGACCGGGGCAATCCGGGAGAATCCGGTTTTCAAACCGGTTTTCTCTTTCTCGCCGGGATTTTCAAATGAACAGCTGACTCAGGTCAGCTGTTCATTTGAAGTAGCAGTGCTGTGAGGTTCATGTGAGTTCATGCTTGCCTGCATGAACTCACATGAACTTTCACACGCCAGGGTGCACAGCTCTGCTACATCTCTGGTGGAGGTTCTCTACCAGAGATGTAGCAGAGCTAAAGAAGAATCCTGGATTGGACTATGTCGGACAGAAGAGGATTTTTTTTAAAATAAAGATACAGTTCCTAAGTGTGTTTTTTTTTTTTCAAATTTGGAATATAAGAGGTAGTTAATACGTCTTGATATTTTGCCTTCCACCTTGCAAATGTTTTGCACACCCCCATACTGAATGAAACCCCAGACCATGATCTTTCCACCACCAAATTTAAACCGTTTTCTGGGTGTATTTTGGATCCATATGGGCTCCAGTAGGTCTCCTGCAGTATTTGCGGTGGCTGTGGTGTAATTGTACTGAAGATTCCTCAGAGAAATCCATCTTCTGCCTCTTTTCTAGCATACATCTGTTTAGCAGGCTGTGGGACTTTGCAAATGGCACACGGTTTTTTATTTGCCTTTTGTTTAGTGCTGGCTTATGGGCGCTGCTTCAACCATTGAGGCCATTTCGAGACAGAATCCTACAAACTGTTCTAGTTGACACAGGGACTTAAGGTGACCAGGCTTGTTGGAACTTTGCTGCAGTGGAAGAGTGGCTTGCTTTGGATTTTCTAACCAACAAACATTCCTCCTGAGCAGTTGTCTTGCAGGGTCTGCCGGACATGGACTTCTCAAACACATCTCCAGTCTCTTCAAATCTTTTTTTAATTCTTTTTACTTGACGCTGAGACACATTAAAGGTGCCAGCCACCTCTGCAGTGGATCTGGTCTTCAGCCTCTTGATAATCAAGGCTTTGGTTGCAGGGTGGACTTTTGGCATGTTGTCAGAGCTCAAGTTGCAGTTAAAATGAAAGTCTGGGGTGCTGGGTTTCTTTTTAGACATGCCCACTAATTAACCGATAATTTACTGAGCACAGGTGAGGATGTAAACTAGGACTGGGTGCATTATATGACCAAGCGACAAAACTTTTGTCTTGCTAAAATCTGACCATTCTGTGTTCATTAAATGATCAATATTTCAGCATTGATGCCAATTTATTTTCTTAACCTAAACCAAATATCGGAGGGTTTCTGCTTTCAAAAAAGTAATTTATACAACCAATGAATGAATTTAACGTCAGGTTATAAGCTTTTATTTACATACCATGGATAAGTGACATAACTTCTGTCAGGGAGTGTAGTATAGAGGGCTGGTGCAGGTGCAGCAGCAGCCTACCTTGCTTAAATTGTATGTGATTAGAAAACACCACAGTTTTTGTATCCAGTACATTATGGCTGGCTATACCATACCATTAGTAATGTCTCACAATATATACGTAATTCTGGAAAAAATACGGACTTATAATCAAACATGACCAATCGCAAAATAATTACTTAGCAAGGTTATTCCCATAGGGGAAGAAAAACGATCAGAAGGTCATTTATATGAAAATATTAATTTTTATTACTATACAAAAGACTACACGGTACAGGGGGTGAGAGTAAGGTAGTAAATCCACTGATACAATTGATATAAAAATATATATATATTATACCATATGCATACTTCAAATAATTCAAATTACTCCTATATCAATACATCAAGAGTATACATAATTCTATTTGGGGTACTGAACCACCACAATTTTTAATAAAATTCCAAACACAGGGGACCTTCATACTCCACTGCAGTACATATTATTATAAACCACCATAATATATGGTACATGAATTTAATATTTATATATGCTTTTATAGTATGTGGATATAAGCGGGGTCAAGGTTGGCATTATTGTCATAGTGTCATACATATTTTACTCTCACTTTCATATCATATAGTTAGAAAGTCTACATATACTTCAGGTAAATACCCAGTTAATATTATTATTACATGCAGACAATAATTTGTATTATTCCATAGAAAGAAAGAAATTATTGGATATCATAATATGAGAGTATCATATGCATTCTATACATATAGTCACTATTTCAGATGCAGCTGTGTGGCCCATGTGGAATTCAGAGTTTCACATAACACAGGCACTACACAAGCAAGCTTATGCCTGCAGCGTTATCAGCCTCTCAAGGGAGGACATGTGCTGCAGCTATCACCAGAGTCCGTACCACCTCACCTAGATGTAACCATAAATCATTTAACCATTATGTTCAGGCTCCAATATATACTACAGTTTAGGAAGGTCAATAAGTCGTTATATTGAGGTTCATACCTGTTTAGATTGATGTTTGTATCAGGCGTGCGCCCTTATGCGCATTTCAGATTACTCCTTCGTCAGAGGATGATATGATATGAAAGTGAGAGTAAAATATGTATGACACTATGACAATAATGCCAACCCTGACCCCGCTTATATCCACATACTATAAAAGCATATATAAATATTAAATTCATGTACCATATATTATGGTGGTTTATAATAATATGTACTGCAGTGGAGTATGAAGGTCCCCTGTGTTTGGAATTTTATTAAAAATTGTGGTGGTTCAGTACCCCAAATAGAATTATGTATACTCTTGATGTATTGATATAGGAGTAATTTGAATTATTTGAAGTATGCATATGGTATAATATATATATATTTTTATATCAATTGTATCAGTGGATTTACTACCTTACTCTCACCCCCTGTACCGTGTAGTCTTTTGTATAGTAATAAAAATTAATATTTTCATATAAATGACCTTCTGATCGTTTTTCTTCCCCTATGGGAATAACCTTGCTTAAATTGTATGTGGAAGAGCTGGGCAGATGCAGCAGCCGTTTGCCCTGGTAAATGCAGTTGTTATCTGGGAAAGGCACCAAAAGTCCTGTATCCCCTGGGCTCCGCTTTCATTATGCCATGTGCTCTGCCTGTGAGAGCGGAGCCCTGTGCTGCTGGGATCCCATGCTGTGAGAAGCAGGAAAATTAAATCCGAGAGCGCGCAGCGGGGCGAATGGCCTAGTAGGTGGGTTGGGTGTGCGCTAAGACAACAACTTTTTGGGGAGTGTGCGGGGGCGCCGCATCATAGGGGAGGCAGGCCATGGGTGGAGATGCGGGGAAAAGGCCCAAAGCTGGGGCTTAAAGTTATGGCTGCGACCGCGGGAAGCGCGGCTCGGTGACCGGAGTGAAGAGGGTATTGGCCACCTGGGACGAAGCCTGCACTCCCGAAACAGGTTGAGGGGCCCTCCACCGGTGCCGACACTGATCCCAGTGTGGGAACTAGTGCGGGAAAGGTATGGAAAGAGCTCACCTCTCTGAAGCAGTGGCGGACATGTCGGTGCACAGTGTGGTCCCACGACCCAGCTTCTCTGTATGAGGAGCTGGGGATTGTGCTGTCCTTTGTGGATGCCTTATTAGGGTGCCTCCTGGAGACCGGTGTCTCAACCCAGGCTCTGTGAGAGACTGGGGAGTGCTGGCTGTAAGCTGGCTTTGCATCCAATCTGCATGCTGTGCAATGCTTCTGGGTAGCTGTTGTTATATTTTGGATGCCTGCGACCCTGGCTCCTGTGAGGGAGGCTGGGGAGGTCCAGCCATCTGTGAGGCTGGGGTCTGCACCAGGTGTGGAGGGAGGTAAGGGGAGGCGGCACTCCGCATGCCCTTCCATTGATGGTTGCAGAAAATCGGTGCTCGAGGGAACCGTTGTCCAAACAAAAACTGGTAAATTAGGCGCAGCCCTTAAAAAATCCAGCGTTACAGGAGGGTGTACCTGGAGGTGACACTCGATGTTTCCGCCTGTTGGTGATATTAGGAAAGCAGTCCCCTTAAGGGAGCTGTCGCCTGTCTAATCTCTTCAACAGTGTAGATGTTCAGAAAACATTTCATGCTAAAAAGGATAAAGGATGTGCCTCCTACTGACACTAAGCTAAAACTGGTGTAGCCTGGCCAGCCAGGGGAAGTATACTGCAGAGGAGCTAATTTGTTTCACATTTGCTTAGTGTCGCCTCCTAGAAATAAGCAGCATAACAACCATGGTCCTGTGTCCCCCAATGAGGCAAAAGAGAAACAGTTTTTGCTAGTTATCAACATTTCTATGTATTTGCAAATGATTTAAGAGTATTTTACTACATAAAACCATTGTGAGCTTAAAAACACACAGTTGAATTGTTTTAAAAGCCCTTTGTACTATTTCTCCATAATGTTCTTAAAATGTTCCACTTTATCCAAACCACAGGCTCCTTGGTTCCTTGAAAAGGGGTGAAGGAGAAATATCAAAAGAACACTAACTGCATTGCTGTTAACTCTTACTGGCAGTAGGTATCAGACACTGTGCAATTAACTTATAGTCTGTTAATGGAAAGCTCCATTGAATTGACAAAGTTATGATTGTTTAGCGCTGACAGGATTTACAGCTGAACATTATGAGAGTAGTTAAGGTTTTTGAGTCTTAAATTCAATAACTGCAATGTTTGGTAATTATCGCTTCTAACTAAATATGGGTCAGTGACCCAAACCACAAGAATTTAAGCAGTTCTCTGACTTGCCAAGAGAAATGTCCGCTTCAGCTGTAGTTTGGTTCTGTTGACAACAGTTTCCATGGAGTTACAGTAGTTTTATGTTAGATACAATACACAACGTCTAACCTTTCTCCTGTTTTTATTGTATTTTTATATGTATCATATTCAAGCTCTATTTTATATTTTAGTTGCACACAAATATGTGTGCCGTACAATGCCAAATTATGAAACCCTTATTCACATGAAACAGATTCAGATGGAAAACATGACTGCATATACAGTATATGCAACAGCAAGATAATATACAGATTCAATTTATTTGATGTTGTAGAATTAAGTATTATCCTTTCACTTTTAGATTTAAAGGTGACATTTCAATTCAGAAAATGCTATTTTTCTGCAGATATAGGGTTAATCTGAAAATAAATAGCATTACAATGCTGCCTGGCCACCTTAATGAAAGGACAGCTACCAGGAAAAAATAAAGTTATTTCCCATTAGGAACTTACACCCGCTCCATGCATGCCGCTATAACTGAAAGTCGGAGACTCAAAGGAGGAAATAAGTAAATGTTCTACTGGTAGCTTCACTTCCAGTAGGGCGACAATGCAATGATATCTACCTGCACATTAACTATATACCTATAGGTAAGTAATGCTTTCCAAGTTGACAGGTTGCCTATGTCTTGCCCACAAGGTCTGGGTTCTCAAGTCTCGGGCGTTTGGGTACGATGGATGTCACGGGTGGTCTGTGCCAGAGCCCGTGCCGTGATTGTCGTGACGCCACCTGTAGATCCGGTGATGGAACTGGCGCTGCTGGGGTCTCCGGGTGATAGGCAGCAGCAGGTGTTGTGGCTCCCTACAGGTGGAGAGGGATCCCTGGGCTGAAAGGGTATGCTGGTGGAATAGGGCAGCACAGTCGTTGTGGTGTGGGACAGGCTAAAGAATGGACACACACACAAGAAAGTCTCTTTCTGTACCTTTTAGGCTGGGGTTCCACATAAGCCCTCAGTCCGTTTTGGCTTCAGTTTTCTCATTTTTTTTTCTAAGTCCAAAAACTGACAGAAAAATGGATTGGGTGTAATAAACACCCTGTCCGTTTTTCTATGGAGCTCCAAACATTGCCCTGTCCGTTTTTGAGTCAAAAACGTTGCATGCAACGTTTTTGGCATCAGTTAAAAAACGCATGCGTTTTCATGCGTTTTTTTAACATGGGGCCCTATGGAAACGCATGCGCGAACGCATGCAAACGCGCACTTGCGTTTGCGCATGCGTTCGCGAATGCGTTTTTTTAATGAAAATTCCCAAAAACGTTCAGGAGTGCAGGAGGCTCAAAAAGCACCCAGAAAAAAACGGATTGGTGATGAAAATCACTTCCAAAAACGGATTTCTATGTGTGACCACAGCCTTACTGGTGGTTTTGCAGGTATACTTGCAGGGTTGAAGGGTGCACTTTGGGATTTCCACACTGTGTGGAGTGAGGTATAGGCCTCCTTGTCCTGTTCCCTTGTCCTGAAGTCTGACGTGTGTGAAACCAGGTCTGAACTCTCTTCTCTCTTACATCCGTGTTGCTGCACTGAGGGCTCTCACTTGGCTGCCGCTATCTCTCTGCAGTTCCTGGCTCTCAAATGGTGAGTGCTGCGGGTGTCCGGGAAGCTAAACCTCTGCGGTGTACTGGGATTCTCTGCTGAGTTAATCTATCTCCCTCGCAGACATGGACTCTAGTGAGCGGTGTTCTCTTGGGGTGAGCCAGTATGGCTCCTCTGCCCCCGCTGTACTGTTCCTCGCCCCTGCCTTTCGTCCTCACTCTCTGGAACTCACACTGGCTCTGGCGGTGCTCTGATTTCCGGCCGAGCACGGCTCCGGTAGCCAGTTTTGCTCACTACGCTCTGAGCTGATCTTCACAGTTCTCCTAGTGACTGCACACTCTGCCTAACTCCGCCCCCAGCCCCTGTATTTATAAGGGATCTGGCTTAACAGCAACCAGTGGAGTCCCGATACAGGCCTGGAGTGGAAGGTGTTGGGTGTATGTGAGTACCAGATGTGGAAACCCTTTAGTGAACTAGTTGGTTCTGTGGCTTACCTGGCACAGGGCACCACACCTTCAAGTTGCTATCCAAAACTGACAAACAACTAAAGTCCACCATTTACTGCTCTTAGGAAACCTGTTAGCCAGTCATCTCCCAGACACCTGAACAACAAATGTGCGTAGTAATGTAGTGATATAGGAGTGAAGTATCTTCATACAACTTGACAGGGACGTAACTACAGCAGGTGCAGTGGCTGCGATTGCACCCGAGCACCGGAGCCTAGGATGCCCCAAAAGTCCCTTTAGCCTATAGAAAAAGATTATTGCTGTTAAAGATTTGTAATAATTGGGGGCCCCGTTGGAGCTTTCGCTTCGGGGCTCATGAGCTTCAAGTTACGTCACTGCAACTTGACATGCTTGCAATTAAGAACCTTTCTCAAAATATTTAGCAATAAATATGCCATCATTTCTAATGTTTTTGGAGACAAACATTAGACAAAAATGAAACTAAACTAAAAAGAGGAGCACCCAATACTAAAGCCAAAGCAATTTTGCGACAATTCTGGTGCAAATTGCTTTAAAAAGTCATTACATTTTGGTGCAACATTTGAGACTTTTGGTGTTTATACTCTTGTTTCTCTATGCTTTGCCAAAATTAGTGAAACTAGTGCAGGCCAGGTCACAACAGGGCATGACAGCTGGTATCATTCATGATGAACTGTGATGTACTAGAAGCTTTTACCCAGTGGCCCTGCCCTGTCAACCAAAAACAGGACCACGTGTTCTTAGGAACCGTAAATTAATATCTAAAGTTTATCCTCAATTACAGCACTGTAGATAAACCTCTCACTGACCTCACAACCAAAAAGTATGCCCATAACCTCATCTGGACTCCAGCATGTGAATCTGTATCCCTCCACTTGAAAGACAGGTTAGCGCAGAGCCCCGTCCTGACTGCTCCTGACTTCCCCCACTAGTTTATTGTCCAAACAGATGCATTGGACACTGGACTAGGAGCTGTACTTAGCCAAGGGAGGGCCAATAGCCAAAAACATCCAATAGCATCTCTCCCGGAAACTGTTGGATTGAGATAGGGCCTACACTACAATAGAAAAAGAATGCCTGGACATAGTCTAGGCCCTGAAAAAACTGCAACCATAACTCTATAGCAAGGAGTTCACGGTCCTATGTGACCAAAATCCATTAAGTTGACCTAAGCAGACTGTCAGAGACAAAGGACGTTTGCTCAGACGAAGTCTGGCCTTACAATCCAATAACTTCTCCCTCTCGCATAAAAAGGGCAAAGATCATGGAAATGCTGATGGGCTGTCCGACAAATGGAGAAGGATAATCGGAAGCCTATCACGTCTGGCTGTCTAATCAACAGTGAATCTCGTCAAGATTCAGTAGTTTCCGGGGCTAATTAAGAAGGAGGAATGTGACAGCCTTTCAACACTGTGTGGCGCGGGTTACATTTTCTTTATTTGGTCAGACATATTGGTCTTTTGTTTGTTATCTCATATTTGTTAAGGCTGATTTCACACTACTGTATTTTGGAATCAAGGGCATGAAGTAAGAGCCTGAATGCCCCTGGATTCCAGGCTATGACAAACAGGATGCACTTGCACCCCGTGTGGGAGCACCCATTTACATATTTTTCAGGGAGGATGGTACATGACACGCACCCTAGGGCGTGTGTCATTTACAACTGCATTCTGCTCATGTGCAGTTCATAGGACACGGACCAGAATGCCAAATCCCCTGGGATCCAGAGTCCAGATGAATCTATGTCAGATAGGCAGCTGTTCAGATTTTAGCAGTGGTGCCCTGGATCCAGGTGGATTAAAGGAGTTCCGTGAGATTTTTTCATGGAGACCAAAGCGCAACAAGATGCAGATTTTGTATCTTTGAAAAATCTGTAAACACCTTCATCCACCCGGATCCAGGGCAAATCATACACAACTGAATACACCCACTAGTGTCTCCAGCTCCATTGAAAGTCTGATGCCGAAAAACGGCAGTGTGAAACCAGCCTAAGTCATTGTTTCTTGCCAGACATCAGAGACTTTATTGTTGGAGTATGTGTATTGCTAATTTTATGTAAATTACCTCACCCTCTTTGTCTACATCGCTCAGAGGAGAATTATGCACGGGAAATTATGCATGCAGATTGAAATGCCAACCAATAAGAATACAGCCTTATTCCACCAATTCCCTAAGACTTCAATACCCAGAGATGTATCTCGGACTATATAGAAGGACTTTCTTCAGTCATCCTGGCTTCAATCTAGGACCTTCAGTCCCAGTTGGTAGACCATAACCTCAGCTGAGGAATTTCAGTTTTGGCTACCAGGATAACTGTCACGCTGAACTAAGGGGGTGTCCGGCTACAGTGCATTACAGGGGTGCAGAGACCAACGATGTCCCCAAACTACACAAAACAACTGACGGGGAGACACCAGGGGAACAAATACAGAAGAGTGCCCTGCTCCTATGGAATGGGGAAGAGGTGACCTCCTGCACTCACCTGCAGCTGTGCCCTGATCTCCCTACTGTCCCTATACATGTCCTCTTAACCTTTTGCTGAGAAGGATACCTAGTCTCTCTGGCCCTGATGTTAGCTCTCAATAGTGAGATGGTAGGTCCAACTGGCACTAAAATCAACAATATGGGAAAGAAAGACAGACAAGGAACAACAAACAACTTCATTCCTGCTGCTATGCTCCTTGGCAGCAGACAGCTTGGCGGTAGTCAGATCTCCAGGATAGCACCTTCACCACAGGTATCTTGTTAGGAATGAAGTTCAATCACCAGCAAAGGATGCTATAACCATGTGACCATGTAAAGGGGATGGGAGTGATCACAGGGTAGCCACACCTGGACAAAGAACTATCAAGCTTTCTAGTAACAGAAACTGACATTAACTATTAAATTGCCAAAGGAAAGAAACACATATATTATGAAATCTCAAAACAGGAGTGAGACACAGGTTCCGAAACTGTCACAAATCTCCAAAGTAAGAGAGACCATCGTGACAATAATATCATGTATTCACACTCTGCATGTCCTCAGTCTATAAGCTTTGGGTCTGACTAGAGGAGATTATTTTCTGCATGAGTTCAGTTTAGGATTCGGCTGGAATATCAGAAACTATGGAAGAAATCCAGGTTAGGACAATTCAGTCACCTGGCTACAGTGCTCGGTCAGCTTCCTAAGCTTGCCACTATTCCTTTCTCAGTGGGTGCCCAACAAAAGGTACTGCTGGATTGGAGTAGTTAGCCATGGAAAACCTGAAGGCATGAACATTCTAATCCCTGGTTAGCCAGTGGAAGGGTGTTGCTTGTGTTGCTTGTTACATTGTGTGTGGCTGAGCATGTGTTATATGTCTTTGACTGTTGGGGATCCAACAAAGTCTTACTATTGTTGTTCCCTCACACTGTGTTGTCTGAGTAGTTATCCGCCCACAGTTAAGGAGTTGGGGTCTTCAGTCGGGATGAGTCCTGGTCCATGCGGACTCTCTAAAGGCGTCCAGGCCAGAGGACATTTTTCATGTTTTAGCGTTAAGTGCAGCTGACTTTTTGTTACTTTGCATAGTGCTTCAGCATGAACTAGTATGACCACCCCAAGGCCTTGGGTACCCGGTCTCGGGCATTATAGCAAAGGGGAATGTCATGGGTGGCTTGCCCGAGCCCGTGGCCCTGGTGGTCGCTGAGAAAGGTGTAAAAATAAAAAGGGAAAAGGATAAATAAAATAAGTCTCGTGACGCCACCTACGGTGTCCGGTGATAGCACCGATGCTGCTGCAGATCTCCGGGGATGATGAATGGGCAGCCAGATGATAATGCTCTCTGTAGGCAGAGCCTGGGGCAGTGTGGTAGGATTGGGACTTCACACAGAGAGGTATAGTCTCTGGGTGAACAGGGTCAGGGGCTGGAAGAATTGACACACACATGCTGGATTCTTTTTCCATACCACCATACCATTGTCGGCCTCCACCACCCCCTCCCTGGCTGTAATGTAACCTGGCAAAAAGGTACAAAAAATACAGAGCATCGAATGGTGAGTGCCTCCTTTTTCCTCATCTTTAAAGAAGTATAGTGATGGCGAAATATTGCGGTCTGGAACATAAACGGATCTGGAAGCCAGAAGAGCAAGAGCTGATACTGTCTTGGATGGCTGATAAACCCTCCGCGAAATTTTCTAGCAGCACCCAATTGTCCATGACCACACAGTCTCCTAGCATAGTTTTTGCAGTGCCCAATGTGCAGGCATAGCCATAGTGTCTCTAAAAATTAGCCCCACGGATTTTACCATGGTTGATGTAGGAAGGAGGGTCTCATCATAAGTGCCTCCGATAGGAAATATCAATTAAAAGAACATTGTTTTTAGCTTATTGACCATGAGGTGCATGTGGCAGAAGCAGGAGTTGAAAACATGTGTAAGAAGAAGAAAAGGGGTTTGTATGGGAAGGGATGGACGTGATCACCAGTTGCCTAAAATAACATTTTGGGTGACTTTAGGTTGGGATGCTGTCATCAGTAGGGCTTAAAAACTCTTGCGAAATCCAGTCCTTGTTAAATTTTATCAGAGTCAGCCTCTCTGCATTCTCTATAATCAGTCGTGTGCATGATTCTGTGATAATTGCCCCAGCGGCACTGAAAACAGGCTGACATCACACTAGCAGCAGGGCAGGCCAGCACCTCCAAGGCATATAAGGAGAAGTCTGGGGAACTATGCAGCTTGGATACCCAGTAATTAAACAAAACAGAAGAATCAGGAAGGACGCAGGTATGGTCACTTAGTCGTTGACCATCTTGTGCAACTTCTCCCTCCTTGACATTGTTACCGGTCCAGCTAGCCCTTGCTGATGAGCTGGTTTATTGAAGATGGCCCAGTTTGTGGACATTTTACCACCACCTCTTTTGGACCTGCTGGGCGTGTCTCTCCCCATTAATGCGTGCTGTTGCACAGAGCTGGAACCTCTGCTAGCAGCGGTGTCTGAGAGTGATGTTGCTATTAAATGATCGACGATGGCCTCTTGAAGGATTCAGTTGTGAAATCCCTTGATGAATGCAACAGTAGTGAAGGAAATTTGTCCTTGTACCATGGGTCTAGAAACGTTGTCAACCAGTATAGGTTGCTGTTGAAAATGTGGATCTCAAGTGGGTCTTGTCAAAGACAGATATGAAGTGTGCCATGTGTGCCAATCTGCAAAGAGGCAAATGCTCTGTGACCCCAGAAGGAGGAACAATACCCATGCTATCCTCACACTGACTCTCCTCCTCCACCTCCTCCTCTCCAGCCCACCCATGCTGGACAGACATGAAGCTGGTGTTGAGAGTCCCCTCTGTAGCATGAGGGGTCCCCTTGGTACCACTGAAAAAGAAGTCCTTCTTGTCTTCCTCATCATCTTCATGCCCCAATCTTGCCTGATGAGATTGGCTGGGCTGTGAAGGATCACCCATTGTGAAATCTTGCTCCATACCCAGTTGCTGGGCACTCAAAGATCCAATTTTAGATTATGCAGTGATTCTTTCAGCAGACATGTCATAATATGGATGGTTACGCTAATAAAAGCCTGATCACCTCTCACACTCTTGTTGCAATACTCAAAGTTATCAAGCACCTCACAAATGTCTCCCTCCTGTATCTGTAAGACTAGATTGTCCATATATACTGTATTTGCCCATGTTCTCCCCTCTTCATATGTAAAGAGCCATAGAATTTAATGACGCTATATAAATAAATAATAATAATAATATAATAATAATAATAATAAATGTCAGCGATTCACAAACACTCGAAAGTTGTTATGTGTCTTGGCCTGAATCTCAGTCTGATGGGCATGTCCAAGCTGGTATTCAGCAAGTGCCCTCTGCTGCTCACTTATCCTTGTCAACATATGATATGTTAAGTTTCACCGTGTTGGTTGGTCGCAAATAAGTCGGTGGTTTGGCAAATTGAATTGCTTTTGAAGCGCTGTAAGACCGGCAACAGCGGTTGAGTAATGGCGGAAATGGGCGCAATTACGGTGCATCTTCTCAAGTAGGTATGTGGCACCCCTGCGGGGTATTGCCACAGGACACACCGGTGCAGGGAGAAATGTACACTTTGGCACACACAGCATCCAACACCTTCCACCCCAGACCTGGAGAGGGAGCCCTACTTGCTGCCTTAAGCAAGATCCCCTATACAGAACCAGGCTTGAGGGGAGGAGTCAGGCAGTCTGCAGTCGGCAGAGGAGAGAACAGTTAGCTCCAGCTAGACAGTTAGTGCTGAAGGAGCTGGTTGCTGGGACCAAGCCAGACCCAGAACCAGAAAGCTTGACCTAGCTGTGCAACGAACTAGGGAGAGGGACGGAGGCCAGTGGAAGAAGTAGGAAGAAATAAGAAGGGAACATATCTGGTATCCCTTTAGGCCACCTGGACACCGGAGTCCGGAGCTGCTATTCATCTAAAGGTAGCAGAGAAAGCCCAGACCAACCAGGAGGATCTAGTCCCCCTGAAGCTACACAAATTGAGACACCAAACCTGACCAAGCATAGAACCAGGGACCTAAGCAGAGAATAGAGATCCCACAGAAAGGTCCTCATTGTCAGTTGTGGAACAGCACCCTGAGAGGGAGACAGCGGCAGGTTCAGTTACAGGCAGAACTTACCCCAATCACAGCACACACTAACAGAGGAGGCCTCACAGCTCTCCAAGGTGGATGTCCCAAACTGCACCGAAACCTGGTTACCCTCCTGGATTGTGCCTGTTACCGGACATCAGTAAAAAGGTACCAAAACAGAGACTATTGTGTGTGTGTGTGCCTGCTTCACCGCCGTCCCCTGCAATATCCACAACAGAACCACTACTACTACTCCCCTCATCCACTCCGGTGCCCTGAGGTAAAGCTCCACCTGTGGGGAGCTGTACTACCAAAGCTGCATTCACATCACCTCAGTGGCCGGCCGCAGCGCTGGTAACCCTATTACCAGGTACCACATGTGGCGTCAGGTTACCATTCCCCCATCATCATCACCCCCCACCCCGCCATTGAGGGTCCAGGGCACGGAACTGGGAACTGACCAGCCGTGATCCCCACTGAAGTAACCCCTGTAGCGGTATCCGAGTACCCCCTACCCTGTCGACCGACTCAGATACGGCAAGTCAGGGTATGTTTTTATAAATTTCCACTGGGTTCTGCACATGAGCCATGCATGGTACGTGTACCAGCTTCCCAAGCTTTAAAGCCGCCACCATGTTAAGCCCATTATCACAGACAACCAGACCGAGTTGGAATTGCCGTGGGGAGAGCCACTGATTGATCTGTTGTTTTATTCCTTGCCACAGCTCTGCTGCAGAGTGTGGTGTTTCACCTAAGTAGATGAGCTTCAGCAGAGCGTGTTGCCGCTTTACCGATCTGCTGCCGCACAGCTTCCAATTGGGAGTGATGTGGACGGTAATTCAGCATAGGATGAGGAGGAGGAAGAGGGGAAACAGGACGTATATGATGAGGCAGAAACCCTGATTGATGTGGGCCAGCTATCTGTGGTGTGGGTAGAATATGTGATGGTCCAGTTTGAGACTTTGTCCCACCCTCCACCAGGTTGAGCCAGTGTGCTGTGACAGAGATGTATCGTCCCTGTCCACAAGTACTTGTCCCTGTGTCTGTTGTAAGGTGGACTTTCCCGTTTACAGCACTGGTGAGAGCACGCTTTAGATTGTTTAAGGCGTGCTGGTGAAACGAGGGGACAGCACACCGTAAAAAATAGTGCCAGCTGGGAGCCAAGTATCGTGGGGCAGCCACAGCCAACAGATCACAGAAAGACTGTGTCCCCATAAGCCTAAATGGCAATATCTCCACGTCTAGCAACTTGGCAGTGTGCACGTTCAGTATTTGTGCATATGGGTGTGTGGCTTGGTATTTACGCCTCCTTTCATAGATCTGGGGAGCGGACAACTAGACGCTTGGATGAGACAAACAAGTGGATGAGCTTGTTGTGTCCTGCGTCTGTGCAACCGCAGCTTGTGAGCAAGAGGTGTGATCACCTGCTTGCTGCCCAGCAGATTGGGAAGGACGGATCACAGGCGATATAGCAGTGGTTTGACTCGCAGACACCGATTTGGTACCCTGGAGTTCCGCCCACCGACTAGGGTGCTTGGCTGCCATGTGTTTCTGCATACTGGTGGGGCTTTCGTTGCCTTTGCCCTGGCCTCTGCTCAGCTTCGTATGGCAGATGCTACAGATGATAACATTTGGTTCAGGACTATCTGAAAAAAATTTCCAGGCAGTGGCTGAACGCACCCTTGCCTTGACATGGGGCACAGAAGGATTGCTCTGGGCAACAGTTTACACACTTCGCACTCTGCTCAAACCAGAAGCCCTTGGTGCATTTTGGTTGAGCTACATATCCATCTTCTTCCTCTGTGCTGCTGTTCTGGTTATGTGTGCCAGTGGTCCAGGTCAAATCGGTGGTCTCATAATCGACCACCTCGTTGTGCATGTCATCCTCCTTCCTTGTTGATATTGTTGGCTGGCCAGATGGCAACTGTCTGTCATCACCATCAGCCTCCACCTCTTCACCCGGTAAATTACGTGGATAAAAGTGGATCTCTTCTGGCCGTGGGTTTTCAAATATTTGGGCATGAACAGAAACTACCTCCGCACATTCCTCTTCAATGTCACTCGGTGAGAGGCCACAGGCCAAAGGATATGGACCAAACAGATCCTCGGAATGGCCAAGGTTTTGGTCAAATGTTTCCTGTGACTCCTGATTGGGTGATGAACTAGGAACAGGTTAAGAATAGGTTGATCCAGCGTTCTCTGTCCATACATGGGCTACTTTTTGGAGACACAATGGTTATGACTGGACATTGGGCACTGCAATTACTGTGCTAGTAGTCCTAGCTTCATAATTGTTTGGCCCCTGAGGCCTGCTTCCTTCATCAGCCATGGTACAGCCCCTTGGGCTACTTTTTGGAGACATTGCCAGTAGTCCACACTTTATAATTGTGAAGCCCTTGTGATGATGATGATGATGATGGCTGGCTTCGTCCTGCATTAACCATCACACAGCCCCAAGGGCAGATCGCTCTCTTTACACCACTTACACACTGAGCTGTCATAAGATCTCCTCCATCATAACTCACTCTTATAGCAATCATGCACCCATTTCAGCCTTTTCCTCAGCCCCCAGACCGCTTTTTTGGGTCCAGGAGACAATTACTTGCATTTCCCATTGACTAACATTGGGCTCGCTACTCACACCGAATACCCGAGTATTACGATGTACTTGGCACGAGTATAGAGAGTCCGAGTATTTGACTACTCGATCATCCCTAGGAGAAACCTATCACAAAGTAAGAATCTGGGAAGAAAGGCTGAAGCTGCATTACACAATGAGCTTCTGAAGTGTTAGGAGTTCAATTTCATTTATCTTATACTTTATGCTGTTATATGTGACTCGGAGTGAAAGAAATGCAATGTAATGAGACTCCGCCTTCTATAAGTAATATCATCATTGGCTTCATATGAGTTGTAAGCTACAGTAGGGGAACTATTTTTGAGGAGAAAAAAATACAGCAGAAAACCGATAAATCGCACACAGAACAGCCTCTGCATTATTCTTTAATAACAGCATATGCTACATTAACAACAACAAAAAATTGTGAAATGTTGCTTTAAAAGAATTGGCCAGTAAGCAGTTTTTGTTCAAATCCGATTAACCATTAAAGGGACTCTGTCATGTCATTTCTCAGTATGATACTAATATTACCCTTGAATAGTGCCTGGACAGAGCTTTTAAAAACATGTAAAATGATTATTGTAAGGCCCCTTTCACGCTAGCTTTTTTATTTGTCCGGTGGATCTGGACAAATAAATGCATCTGCCAAGGGTCCCGCCTAACGGCCGCACTTGAGACATTCTTGCGGCAAGCCCCATGCATTGTGTATAGGGCTTGCGGTAAAGTGCGGCAAGTGCGACAAGTGTGGTTGCGTCAGATGTGGCAGGTGCGGCTGCGAAAAAAAACTTGGTTAGTGGTGTTTTTTTTCGCGGCTGCAACTGCCAGAACCGGACTTGGCGCACCTGCCGCATACTTACCGCAAGCCCCATACATTTTAACACATTCCTGCCTCATCTTTTGTAGTAATCTACAAGTACTATAATGTAGTTTGCAAACTTACAAAAATGTTGTCAGAGGGGCGTTCCTGAAGGCATTTTGACTGGTAGGGCGGTCCCCTTGTGCCGCGCTACCCCTGCCTCGTTGCTGTAATACGCCCTAATGGGCGTCATTATACAAAAGCAGAGCGCGGGCACAATTTCTATATCGCGCCCGCCACATCACCGCTGCAACGCGGTCATGTGAAGCCGGGTTCGCACGTCACTTCCGGTCGCACACAGGCAGACTTCAGCATGCTATCTGCGCATACGCGAAGTATGCCTGTGAACACTGCGACTGGAAGTGACACGTCCCGGCGTCACATGACCGTATCACAGCGGTGACGTGGCGGGCGCGATATTGAAATCATGCCCGTGCTCTGCTTTTGTATAATGACAACCATTAGGGTGTATTACAGCAATGAGGCAAGGGTAGCACGGCACAAGGGGACCCGCCTACCGGTCAAAATGCCTTCAGGAACGCCCCTCTGACAACATTTTTGTAAGTTTGCAAACTACATGATAGTACTTGTAGATTACTACAAAAGATGAGTCAGGGATGTGTTAAAATGTACTCTAAGGCTGCAGGGGCAGGTATTAATAGTTTAGAAAGCTTATTTGGGTGACAGGTTCCCTTTAAATATCCACACTCACCCAGCTGGTGTTCTGTCCCACCCCTCTGTGCTCTCTGCGGGGGTGGAGGAGGTATTTTGTGCTGCACTACGTAAGATATTTCTGTCTTACAAACGTTGGTTTTTGTGCAGACATGTAATGTGTGTTTCTCCTGAGCAAATGATCAAATGTGCTAATCACATAGAAATATCTCAGACTGCACACACTACACATATTCCTCAGATACACACAATGTCATGAAGAGCTGCAGCCAAAAGCAAGAGCACATATCTTCTCCCTCCTTTCTGCAGTCACAGAGCATAAATCTCAGAGGACAGGGATGTGTAGTGATGCATGCAATGAATATTAATTCCATGGGGAGTGGGCAGCAGCGAGCTCACTGTTCTTGACAGACAGAATGAATCTTTTGTTTCGAAATTTACACAGGATAGGAGAGAAGCATAAATAACAGAAATACATGAATAGAGAGAGCTTAGAGAAAGGAATTAGAAAATATCAGATACATATGGATTTTTGACCTGACAAATTCCCTTTAATATCAAATGTTTTGTAATTGCATACTAGCCTTTCAGTTTAACACACCAAAAATTACATAAAATAATAAATGCGCTGGGAACATATGATACACCTTCTGCACAATAGGACAGAGCAAGTGACCTAGAGACACATGGTATACACTCCATGATGTAAAAAGACCAGAGGTTTAACCTGATAATGATGGCTTAATATCTAGAGATGTTGAAAATTAGGGTACTTATTCCGGGGGCAGATACAGACTGTAGTGGGCCCCTGTGCACTATTTTTTTTTGGGCTCCCTCCCCTTAAAATGGTGGTGTTAGGATTGGGGCTCGCATGACGTCTGGCCCATGTGAGCCATGGAGCGGTGCCAGCACAGGAGGTGAGTATAGGGTCTTATTTTATCTCAGGTAAACATATGGAATCAGAAGCGGATGGTAGGTGAAGCTACAATTCCCAGTACATCCTTACAATGGAGTTGCTGGGAGTTGTTACCAGTCATCATCTGACTGTGGATTATACAGGAACCACAGTACATATGAGAATTAGTCAGTATCACAAATAATCTTTTACATCCAGGCACCTTATAGATGATGACATCTTCCTGGATTGACGTTTTCATCCCTTTTGTCTCTATGTTGTACAGGTGCCATGATGAGATTTCTCTCCTGCAGCTTTTCTCTCCAGATTTCCCTCTTCTCCATCTTCAGCAGCACTGCCTGACATGGTGAAACTAAAAATAAAAAGTATAATTACACTGCCCCCAAAATATAAATATCTACCATACTGCGCCCCTGAATAAATATTTGCCCCTCACTGTGCTTCCTTCACAAAAAATCCCCCACACATTGCCTTCTCCACATTAGACCCACCATCTGCACTTCAAAGGGAACCTGTCACCCCCCCCTCCAGAGCCTATGAAGGTAAAAGATCCCCCTCCAGCAGCACTAAGGCTGTATTCTGTAAAGGTGGCTCTTATGTGTAATGTTCCCAGGGACTCTGAAATAATGACATTTATAAATTAGCCTCCATACCTGTACTTGGACCAGGGTGTGTTTTCTTTACCGAGCTCCCAACCGCCTGCCTGCTGTCCATCAACCCCCCTGGGCTCCGGGTGCCACCTCCTCTCTGCTCCTTACATCCCCGACTCCTGCGCTGTGCAATCATGTCTCAGTCATGCGCAGTGTGCACTGCCCGACAACTGAGGTCACATGATCTCCTCACATCGCGCCTGCGTATAGCAGAGGCCCCAGATTCCGACCGCGCAGTGTGTTATTATCTATTCACACTGCGGGGATGGGGCCTCCGCTATACGCAGGCGTGATGTGAGGAGATCATGTGACCTCACTTGTTGGGCAGCGCACACTGCCCCTTTCTATATTATCTCCCCCATACAACATCTCTGCATAATGTTCCCCCCACTGCTCATTATACTATGCCCCCTTTAACAATCCGCTCTCTACTTGCCTTATAATGTCCCAATTTGCGCCATAATATTCCTCATTACCCCCATAAAGCCCCCCCACCCCATATTACTCATTACCCTATAAAGCCCCCACCACCCCATAATATTACTCATTACCCCATAAAGCTCCCCACCACCCCATAATGTTTCTTATTACCCCATAAAACCTCTCACCGCCACATACTGTTTCTAATTACCATATAAAGCCCCCCACCACCCAAAAATGTTACTTATTACTCCATAAAACCTCTTAACGCCCTATAATAGTCGTCAATACCCTATAAAGACCCCACCACCCCATACTGTTCCTAATTGTCCTATAAAGCCCCCACCACCCCATACTGTTCCTAATTACCCTATAAAGATCCCCACCACCTCATACTGTTCCCAATTACCCTTTAAAGCCCTCCACTGCCCCATACTGTTCCTAATTACCCTACAAAGCCCCCCACTGCCCCATACTGTTTCTAATTACCCTATAAAGCCCCCCACCATCTCAGACTGTTCCCAATTACCCTATAAAGCCCCCACCATCCCATATTGTTCCTAATTAATCTATAAAGCCCCCATCAGCTCCATGCTGTTCCTAATTACCCTATAAAACCCCCTACCACCCCAAACTGTTCCTAATTACCCTATAAAGCCCCCACTGCCCCATACTGTTCTTAATTACCCCATAAAACACCCCACCACCCAATATTGTTCCTAATTACCCTATAAAAACCCCCACCACCTCATACTGTTCCTAATTACCATATAAAACCCCCACCGCCCCATATTGTTCCTAATTACTCTATAAAGCCCCCTACCACCCCAAACTGTTCCTAATTACCCTATAAAGCCCCCACCGCCCCATACTGTTCCTAATTACCCCATAAAATACCCCACCACCCTATATTGTTCCTAATTACCCTATAAAAAAAAACACCACCCCATACGGTTCCTAATTACCATATAAACCCCCCACCACCCCATACTGTTCCTAATTACCCTATAAAGCCCCCATGTGCCCTATACTGTTCCTAATTACCCAATAAAGCCTCCACCACCCCACATTGTTCTTAATTACCCTATTAAGCCCCCACCACCCCATACTGCTCCTAATTGATCTATAAAGCCCACATCTGCCCTATATTGTTCCTAATTACCCTATAAAGCCCCCACCACCCCATACTGTTCCTAATTACCCCAGAAAGCCCCCCACTGCCCCATACTGTTCCTAATTACCCTATAAAGCCCCCATCTGCCTATACTGTTCCTAATTATCCTATAAAGTCCCTCACTGCCCCATACTGCTCCTAATTACTCTATAAATCCCCCATCCGCTCCATACTGTTTCTAATTACCTAATAAAGCCCCCACCGCCTCACACTGTTCCTAATTACCCTATAAAGCCCCCCACCGGGACAGTGGAGTAATGTGGGGGGCAGCGCAGCAGGGCAGGGGGACAGTGGAGCATTGAGGGGGGCAGCGCAGCAGGGCAGGGGGACAGTGGAGTGGCAGTGGAGCATTGTGGGGGGGGGCAGCACATCAAGGCAGGAGGACAGTGGAGCGGCAGTGGTGTATTGTGGGGGGGCAGCGCAGCAGGGCAGGGGGGCAGTGGACCATTGTGGGTGGCAGTGCAGCAGGGCAGGGGGACAGTGGAGTGGCAGTGGAGCACTGTGGAGGGGCAGCACAGCAGGGCAGGGGGACAGTGGAGCAGCAATGGAGCATTGTGCGGGTGCAGCGCAGCATGGCAGGGGGACAGTGGAGCATTGTGGAGGGCAGCACAGCAGGGCAGGGAGACAGTGGAGCATTGTGGGGGTAGCGCAGCAGGGTAGGGGGACAGTGGAGCATTGTGGGGGGGCAGCACAACAGGGCAGGGGGATAGTGGAGCGACAGTGGAGCATTGTGGGGGGCAACGCAGCAGGGCAGAGGGACAGTGGAGCGGCAGTGGAGCATTGTACTGTAAAGCGCTGTGGAATATGTTGGCGCTATACAAATAAAGTTTTATTATTATTATTATCGTGGGGGGGCAGTACAGCAGGGCAGGGGGACAGTGGAGCATTGTGGGGGGGCAGTGCAGCAGGGCACTGGGACAGTGGAGCAGCGTGGGGGGGCAGAGCAGCAGGGCAGGGGGACAGTGGAGCATTGTGGGGGCAGCGCAGCAGGGCAGGGCAACAGTGGAGCAGCAGTGGAGCATTGTGGGGGGCAGCACAGCAGGACAGTGGAGCATTGTGGGGGGCAGTGCAGCAGGGCAGGGGGACAGTGGAGCAGCAGTGGAGCATTGTGGGGGGCAGCGCAGCAGGGCAGTGGGGCATTGTGGGGGGGCAACAGGGCAGGGGGGAAGTAGAGCAGGGGGAGGGGTAAAGCAGGGGGTGAGCAGTGGATACTGGGAGAGCAGGGGGTGCTGCTGTCTATACCTGTTCTCTGCTCTCCACTCCATGTCTGCAGTGCTAAAGGGCCTTTGGTGATGTCACAGTCATGTGATTTGTGACTCCGCCCACAACTATGACATCACCACAGGTCCTCCAGCTTTTGCAACAGATTTGTGGGGGTGTGGGGGGTGCAGGGACCTGGTGGGGATGATCGGGTGGCGTGTGAGTGACGGACATCGGGTGGACTGTTGGGAGTGGGTGGCGGGTATGTGAAGGGGGACTGGTGGGGTTGATCTGGTGAAGGAGGTGGGTACAGCGTGGCTGACAGCCAGGAGTGCGGTGATTACCATACTGTGACACCATCACTTGGGTGTCCTAATATGGCGGTCGGCGCACTTCCGGCTGTCTCGGTGGATTGTGGGATATCAGCATAACGCCGGAAGTCTGTGACAACCATTATTGGTGATTATATAGTAGATATAGTAGATATATGTATTATCTAATATATAAAGCTGAATGTGTATATGTGTGTGTGTGTTGTGTGTGTGTATGTATTATGTATGTATGTATATCTGGGATTGACATCTACACCGTTGCAACTACAGCCACAAAATTTTACACAGTCACACGTCTGAACCCCCGAGAGCGTCATAGGCTATGTTGTGAGGCGAAATTTAACCCTGCACGTTCCAGTTCACCAAACAATTTTGCCCCTATCTACATAATGGGGAAAAAGTGAAAGGAAAAGTGTTGGAGGAAAATCGACAGCTGCCAGTTACAGCCACAAAATTTTGCACAGTCACGCGTCTGGATCCCAAGAGCGTCATAGGCTATGTTGTGAGACGAAGTTTTAACCCTGCGTGTTCCAATTCACCAAACAATTTTGGCCCTATCTACATAATGGAGAGAAAGTGACAGTTATCAGTTGACAGTTGTGAATGAGAGGGGCTTAATGACAGCGCCAAAGACTAACAGCATATACCAGCATATAGTCTCTAAGGTGGGGCCCTTACATGGAATATTCACCATGCACGGGGACATGTATACACACCACATGCACACAAAGAGTAACAGCTAAGGTGGAACCCCAACATTGGATACTCACCACACACCCGAACACAAACACACACCACAAAGAGACACACACAACACAGAGACACACACCACACAGACACCCCCCCACAGGGACACACACACATACACACCCTTTAGGGACACATGCACTCACCCCACAGATACACACGCACCACAGGGATATACACACATACACACCCCACAGAGACACAGACACACACACCCCACAGGAACACACACCCCACAGGGATGGACACAAACCACAGGGACACCCCTCCCCCCCACAAGGACACACACCACAGGGACACCTCTCCCCCCCACAAGAACACACACCACAGGGACACACACACCCCAGGGACACACACACCACACAGACAGACATAGATGTGCACAAATCGCCTCACACAACTCACCTCATACATCTGGTATCTTTAATTTCCAAAAATAAACATCTGATTAAAAACAGTCAATGTGCAACACATGTGCCATATAGAGAATTAAGGCAGATGTCAGTCACATGAGCTGTCTATTATGTGTATGTGTGAGGTAACATATACTGCCCGGCCGGGGGGAGTGTTTACTGTTAGCTGGAGATTTATTAGGCTGCCTATAGCAACCAATCACAGCTCAGCTTCTATTTTCCTACAGGTCATTAATATGACATATTCAAATTCTATTTTGTTATAGCTAACAACAGTTATTTATTAACCTGGGCGTAGCTGGGTAGTACAGCTAGTATATTTATATATATCTAATATATAAAGCTGAATGTGTGTATGTATATGTGTGTATATGTGTTTATATCCGGGATTGGCATCTACACCGTCGCAACTACAGCTACAAAAATTTGCAGAGCCACACGTCTGACCCCGGAGCGTCATAGGCTATTTGTGAGGCAAATTTTAACCCGCGCGTTCCAGTTCACCAAACAATTTTGCCCCTATCTACATAATGGGGAAAACGTGAATGGAAAAGTTTGAGAAAATGACACTGTCAGCTATGAGACAAATGCACAGTACACGTTGCCACATCATAGGCTATATTGTGAGGTGAAATTTAACCCCGCGCATTCCAATTCACCAAACAATTTTGCCCCTATCTATATAATGGGGAAAAAGTGACAGTTACCAGTTGACAGTTGTGAATGAGAGGGCTTAATGATAGCAACAAAGACTAACAGCACATACCAGCATATAGTCACTAAGATGGGGCCCCAACATGAGATATTCACCCACACACGGGACATGTATACACACCACATGCACACAAAGAGTAACAGCAAGTGTATAGTCCGCTAAAGTGCAACACCAACATTGGATACTCACCACGCACCCGAACAAACACACACACCACAAAGAGACACACACAACACAGAGACACACACCTCCCCCAAGGGGGACACACACACTCTATAGCGACACGTGCACTCACCCCACAGGGACGCACACACACCACAAAGAGACACACATAACACAGACACACACACCACACAGACCCCCCCACAGGGACACACACACATAGCCACCCTATAGGGACACATGCACTCACCCCACAGGGACACACACACACACCACAAAGAGACACACACAACACAGATACACACACACACACACCACACAGACCCCCCCCCACAGGGACACACACACATACACTCCCTATAGGGACACATGCACTCACCCGACAGGGACACACACACACACCACAAAGAGACACACACAACAGAGACACACACCACACAGACCCCCCCACACAGGGACACACACATACACACCCTATAGGGGCACATGCACACACCCCACAGAGACACACACACCACAAAGAGACACATACAACAGAGACACACACCACACAGACCCCCCCCCACAGGGACACACACATCTACACCCCAGGGACACACACAACACACAGACAAACACAGATGTGCACAAATCACTTCATACAACTCGCCTCATACGTGTGCTATCTTTATTTTCCAAACATAAACATCTGATTAAAAACAGCCATTGTGCAACACGTGCCATATAGGGAATTAAGGCAGATGTCAGTCACATGAGCTGTCTATTATGTGTATGTGTGAGGTAACATATACTGCCCGGCCAGGGGGAGGGATTACTGTTGGTTGGAGATTTATTAGGCTGCCTATAGCAATCAATCACAGCTCAGCTTCTATTTTCCTACAGGTCATTAATATGACATATTCAAATTCAATGTTGTTATAGCTAACAGCAGTTATTTATTAACCCGGGCGTAGCCGGGTACTACAGCTAGTATATATATATATATAGTAAATTCTTTTTTAATAACTATGGCACTTCAATTCCAAGGTAGTATATCCACGTGTAGGTTATATGCACTGTGGGTCTTACTGATTTAAGTTAGTATAGTATAGTGTTTTAGATAAGATGAAAAATTGTGTCAAAAAATGTTGTTGATAATTTTCTTTTTGTTTTTTTATTTACTGGTAGTTGGTGTTTGAGGATGAGCACTTATATGAGGATTTTTTCAATATTAATTTTTTCTATTTATAAAAGTTTTTTGGTACGGTAATTAATATCTCACTGCACAGGTTCATGATCACTGTTAAAAAAAAATGTTTATTTTTTTTGTGTAACTTCATTTATTGTCCATCTTATGGGGAGATGATTAAGACTAATAATGCATATTTGAAAAAAAAATTAAAATATTTATACTTGAACATAAGTTTTGCTTTGCACAATTTTTTGGGATAGGATATGGTTGGAAAAACCTGAGTGGAATGGGCATCAGTGTCACGAGTACAGGGGGACTCGGGAGTTAAAATCCCATGTGGTCCCATCAGTACATATGGAAGGGATATTCCACGTATTGTGGAATCTCCTGTATCTAGTGATACAATAAGGACTTGGATCTTAGCCCATGTACACAGATGGTTTAATGATATGAATCCCTATAATAAGCGTAAGGAGAATTAAATGTTCTGTTATGTTAACCTTTTTATTTATTGGCGATATCTCTTTATAGAAATTATTTCATATATATAAAAGATGGTAAGCCAAACAAAAGAAAATATACTAAAATAGCTGACGTTTGTGAGATTCCTACAATTATGGGACCGCTCCAGACCTGTATAGGTCTTTTAATATATTAATGGAGCCGGTATGAGTGGACCGCAGTTATAATGGTGACGCTGGAATCAACTGCGCAGATGCAGGAGTGGTGCACTGTGGGAAATGGAGTCCGGAAGTTATGGACATGCGCAGACCGCATCTAATGTAATGCCGCCAGAAACTGCACATGCGTGGGAGCAAAGCAGGATGGAAACTATAGTTCAGAGATGACAGTCATGCGCAGTGAGGTGTGTTGAACGCCGGTAGCAGCGTGGATAATGGTGTTTTGTACTTCTGTGGGTGCTCCTGATCAGATGAAGGCTATTAAACACCTGTACGTTTTAATAAAAAATGCTTTTAAGCAATTAATACTTTCTGCACAATATGTATACTGTAGTATATTGGATATTTAATGTGAACACATAAACTTAAGCACTATTAAGCACTTTATCACTATATCACATCTAGAGGTATTATGTGTATGGATTATATATGCAATCTGAAATTTATGTCATTTCTAAGTGGGTGATACCAGTATGTATCCTATAAAACTCTGTCAAATCACTATAGTCACTGCTTTAGAAAGGATAAGAAACCCGAAACATCTCCACGCCATTGGCAATAAAGGTCCACTTCATTTCATCATTTTTTGCGCTGTTTTTTCATTTTGTCATCATATATTTATATATAGTATATATATTTTATATGTTTCTACACTTTGGCAGTTATGTGAATGTGCATTATGTGAAAATATCCAGCATTTGAGGATGTGTGATGTTGAATATTTACTGAAAGGTACTCTATATTGTATATTTATATATGCTGGGGAGTTTATAATGTTAAGCGCCAGGATGTTTACTTTGTAATTAGCTTAGCATTTTGTGTCCGGTGATTAAACTAATATCCTTTTAATCTGCATTTCTAAGTATCTTATAATGACACTGCAGATGATTATGTGCTTCATATTACCTTGTCTTATTTGTTATTTGTTGACTAAAAGGCCAATCAAATAGAAAAGATATAAAAAATGCATACATTTTTTTCAATATGTCAATTTCTGTAAACCATCTCTCATAACACATTTTACTTAAACACATCACTTTGATGAACATCTCTAGGAAAAACAAGTTACTGCCTAAGGGGAACTGGTGAATAATGAGAACTGATTATATAATAATATATAGGATAGCATACTCCTTTTTGTATGTTTTAAAAATATCAAATTCACATATACATTTTTTCACCAGGTAGAAGCACAAAGCCAAAAATGGAAGAGACATATGACTGGCATCCATACAGCATATACTTTTACCTAGATACATTAACATAAAACTTTAATTGGCGTGTATTACCCATTATATGCAGAATCAATTACCAATTTTTGTGGACCATAAGACACACTTTTTCCTCCAAATTGTGGGGGAAAGTTAGGGTGCATCTAATGGTCCGGATATACGGACCTGTGCTGGCTGTTGGGCTGTGCTGGGGAAGCAGCAGCTATGGAGCGGCTGGAGGAGGCTGGCGCAGGCTGCAGTGGCAGCCCATGATCACGTGGGCCCACCTATTAGGCTCATGTAATATTCATTGCATCTCCCTGTCCATCATCTCAGCACTGAAGCCGGCGCTGAAAGGTGGTCAGGAGGAGTCTAAACTATACTGATCCCCCATGCTGGATATAGCTCCCCCATCACCATATTTGGCCCCGTGCTGGAGTACACACAGAAACAATAAATGATGTTACCTCACCTCTCCTTGGCTCCCTACCTGCAGCATCACCATGTTCCTGTTTACCTCATCTTCACCCGCCTTTTGCTCCCTCACTAACCTCTCAAACTCATTCCTCCCCCTGTCTGACCACAATCTACTGAGTTTCTCCTCCCTCTCCTCCCATACTACACTGTCACCACTCCACAAACTCGATCATCCTTGCAGAAACCTAAAACACATTAATTTACACTTATTCTCAGAATCCCTTCTCCCTCTCGCCGACATAGTTTCCTTATGCAACATAGACGCTGCTACCACCCTATACAACACCACAATAATTGCGGTCCTCAACTTAGCCACCCCCCACACATACAACACTCCTCGCAGAAACAGGCAACCCTGGCACACCACCCTCACTAAAGACCTGCGGCGGGTTTCCAAGGTTGCCGATAGGAGATGGAAAAAATCTCATTCCGCTGAGCACTTCGCATTGTTCAAGCAGTCCCTCACCAACTTCAAGTCCGCACTCACTGCGGCAAAGCAAGCCTTCTTCTCATCCATAATAACCTCCCTGTCCCACAGTCCCAAACAGCTTTTTAAAACTTTCAATTCTTTACTCTGTCCGCCCGCTCCTCTGCCCTCTCCCCTTATCTCTGCTGAAGACTTTGCCTCCTTCTTCAAGCTGAAGATCAATAAAATCAGAGACAGCTTTCACCCACTGTCCTCACAGCTTCCCCTCTCACCTACACTGCCCTCTCCTTCCAAAAGCTGCTTCTCCCTTCTTTCAAAGTCACACCTCACCTCCAGCACCCACGACCTGCTCCCATCCCACCTCATTCCCAGCATCCCCTCAGTCTTCATCCCAACCCTAACCCACCTCTTTAACTTATCACTTACTACTGACATTTTCCCCTCATCCGTCAAACACAACTTGATCACACCCATCCTCAAAAAAAGTCCCTCGACCCAGCCTCTGTTTCTAACTATCATCCTATATCTCTTCTCCCATTTGCCTCAAAACTACTTTAACAACACGTCAATTCAGAACTGTCCTCCCACCTCTCCTCCTGCCCCCTCTTTGACCACCTACAATCCGGTTTCCGACCCCACCACTCCACTGAAACAGCCCTAACCAAAGTCACCAACAACCTACTGACCGTCAAGAGCAAGCGACACTACTCTGTCCTCTCCTCCTTGACCTATCTGCCACCTTCGACACTGTTGACCATTCCCTCCTACTTCAGATCCTGAAATCTCTTCGCATCACTGACCTAGCCCTCTACTGGATCTCCTCTTACCTAACGGGCTGGATGTTTATTGTCACCCACTCCCACACCTCCACTTTGCCCTACCCTCTATCTGTCAGTGTCCCTCAAGGCTCAGTTCTGGGACCATTACTCTTGTCCATATACACTCTCGGTCTAGGACAACTCAGTGAATCCCATGTCCTTCTCTGGGCCGATGACACTCAGATCTACCTATCATATAAAGAAAAGGACAGCGCCTCACATGTTGGTGTCTGCTTCAATGGTGTTTATTCCATGTCCATACAAGCAACGTTTCGACCGTTGCAAGGTCTTTATCAAGCTCGATTGGTCAGGGTGGAACTCCCTGGATATGACCTGCGCCACACAAATTGGGTAAAGTATAGACCCACAAGAAAAAGGTCACATGGTGCTGTACCCCCTTTGTTACTCAGATTTACCTGTCTGGCCCCGACATCACCTCTCTACTATCCAAAATTCTATAATGCCTGTACACCATCTCATCCTTCTCTGATCGCCTACTTAAAACTGAGTTCATCGTCTTCCCTTCACTACCCGACCTATCCATCCTTGTCAACAGCTGCTCACTCTCTCCAGTCCCCCACACCAAGTGCCTCGGAGTAATCCTCGACTCCTCCCTCTGCTTCAATCCTCACTTCCAGGCCCTTGCCACCTCCTGCCGAATCCACCTCAAAAACATTTCCGGGATTCGCACCTTCCTTGCTCACAACACTGCTAAAACACTTATTCATGCTCTCATCATCTCCCGCCTTGATTACTGCAACCTCCTGCTTACCGATCTCCCTGCTACCTCCCTTGCACCTCTCCACTCTATTCTAAACTCCGCTGCCTGACTAATCCACCTGCCTCCACCTCTTGCAAGCCCTTCACTGGCCCCTCACTTCTCAGAGATCCTGGTTTAAAACATTAACCATGACATACAAAGCCATCCACCAGCTGTCCCCTCCATAAATCTGTGACATGGTCTCCCGAACCTACCCTCACGCAACCTGCGATCCTCTTAAGTGCTCCTCATCTCCTCTTCTCACAACCTCGTACGGGATTTCTCCAGTGCATCTGCTGTACTCTGGAACTCTCTGACCCAACACATCAGACACTCACCTAGCCTGGGAATCTTCAAAAGAAACCTCAAGACCCACCTCTTCCGTCAAGCCTACAACCTGCAATGAGATTTGGTCCACCGCACCGTCTTACCCCCTTCTACTGTATCCCCACCAGTCCCTCTTAGACTGTGAGCCCTCACGGACAGGGTCCTTCCCCCTCCTGTATCTGTATGACTTGGTTGTTCATATATATTGTACTTGTCCTCATCTCCCCTTTCCATAAGTAAAGCGCCATGGAAGCTAAAGGCGCTATATGAATAAATGATAATAATACAAGGCATCAAATTATGTGACCAGGGCTCACAGCAATGATGTCACTGTGCTGCTCCGGTCACATGATCGGATGCCGTGCACGGACTGGAAGGAAGATGGTGATGCTGCAGGCAGGGAGCCAGGGAGAGATGAGTTAACATTCTTTATTATTTTTGTGTGAGTGAAGGAAGAGGAGCTTATACTGTCACCCCGGGGGGCTATAGCCAGTATGGAAGCCATATACACGGTGAGTGGGCCATATCGACCATGGAGAACATATAAGGATAATGGGTCAGTATACACTAGTGGCCAAAATTGAGGCAACACCCTCAAGATTTCTAAATTTTTAGCATTTTGCCAATGCAAATCCAAATTTCATGAATGCTTGCTTGATTTTTATTAGCTGGCTACCCTATAAAGGTGCAGTCATTAAAGCTGTATGTGAAATAAAAGTTAAGCAAATGCATGTCAATTTTATGTCATAAAATTCAGAGACAGTATAACAGAATAAAAACATGTAATTGCTTTCATTTTGATGACAAACTGACTTTAAAATATAAAAATTGCCTTTTAATCGCACGATATCGGTCTTAAATCACACCCAGGTCACTATAAACAAACAGTGAATATCGCAGAATAGGGTATGTGTTCAAGTAAGTATGTCAGTGAAAACTTTCATTAAATATTGGTGATGGTAAAAGACTGCAGGTGTTGCCTCAATTTTGTCCACTAGTGTACAGGATAGGGACCATATACAGGATGGAGGAGCATGTCCATCATGGGGGCCAGATCCAGGATGGGGGGTCATATACAGGATGGAGGGCCAAAGCCAACATGGGGGCCATGTATACGATGAGGGGTCCATATCCAGCATGGGGACCATATACAGGATGGGGGCCATATCCAGCATGGGAGCCAGATCCAGGATGGGGGGGTCAGTACACAGGATGGGGGCCATATACAGGATGGGAGCCATATATAGGATGGGGGCCATATCCAATATGGGGACCATATCCAGGATGGGGTGCCATATACAAGATGGGGGATCATATATTACATTTGAAGGGGCCCAGGGTGGGGACATTACCCCCATATGTGTCAGCAGCAGATCCCTCATAAAAGTAAAATATAACCACGTTTTGCTTATTTTTTTCCCCTATTTTCATCCTCTAGAATCTGGGTGCGTCTTACGATCCGAAAAATACTGTAGAATCTTTCTGCTTTATGCAGTCTGTTCTTTTACATTAAGAAAATTTGAACAATAAATATTGCATGCATGTCTAAATACAATTAGATAGACCACCCTGTACTGAATAATGGAATTATAGTGATAACCAATACGATATACAGATGGAAATTGACAAATCGCACCAGCGCAACACATAAAGATAAAGTGATCAGATCAGAGTCATGGCTGCAGAGACAACAATTGCGAGCCTGCAGCCCGGAAGTGGGGAGAGAACACTCCTCACGTATTGTGTGTGAGTGATGAGCTGGTGCGGTTATGTGACATTTGGCACCGCCCAGGCCGGCTCATGATGCGATGACGGTTCGCCATCCCATTTCCCTTGACAGCGGTCGCGTCATTAGTCAAACTCACTAGCTTATGATTGGTCTATTCTACTTTTTAAACAGCCTACCAGTCTCCAGATGTTGCCCCCTGATGAAAGCTCAGGCCGAAATTTTCATAGGGGTCGGCGCCAGTTGTGGAGAGCGTGGGTTTACTACATAACTGGTAATGATTCCTGGACATTGTGCCACTATATGAACTATTGTGAGCACTTTTGTTTCCAGCCACATCACACACTTCAATATCGTTAACGATATTGCTGAAACATCACTGTTTTTTAATCGCTGAAATGATATCGTTTGTGCGTTGTTGCGTGTAACCGAACGATCTTTTCTCGAAAAATTGTTTCATCGCTCATCACAGATTTGAGATCCTGACCTCAAATCCGTCGTGCGTCATTCAATTAACCAGCGTTCAACCTGCTGCAGTGTGTGTGACACCGCGATAACGATTTTGTGAACGAACTCGCCTGTTCACATTGCAAAAGTTTCATTCCTGGGTTGTGCGAACGATAGCTGCTTGCCGCATTGTTGGCGCCTCATTCACGATATCTAGACATGTGACATGTGGCACTACAAGGGTTAATATGCCACAGAAACAACACAGGTTTAATCCCTACACAACACTACACTAGAAAGTGGGAGGAGCTTAGCTGGCACCTTCACTAGTGGGAGGAGCTAAAGTTGTTTACCACAAAACAAGAGTGACAGTTAGTCAGTCTACAGTTTAGTCTAGTCTGGAGCAGGAGCAGAGCCAAGTAGAAGTGGAGGTCCTGAGAGGTCTGAGGAAAGGAGACAGATTAACAGAGGAACATACCCGGGATAAAGAGTTACCCCAAAAGCTTGATCCCGGGGAGGCGCTTAAAACGGATACCGGATCCGAGGCTGTGCCTGAGACAGACAGGACAGTAAACACCGGCATAGTGAAGGTCCACCATCTTCACCACACCATAGCAAAGCAACACGAAGGAGTCAGTGACACAGAGGACTCAAGTTTCCCAGCATATTGGTACCCGTGAGCAGAGACAGGGCCAGCAGTATACTACAAGCAGCAGCAGGGCCACACACAGCGTTTAAGTAGGAAGCCAAGGACCCGGTCAGGGTGAGAGCAACCTGGTACAGACTCCGTGGACAATACTGTGTAATACCATCTGCCAGTAAAGACTTGAAGAACAACAGAAACCGTGAGTGTGTGTGTCATCCTTATGCTGAAGCCCCACTTGCCCTCATAGACTGCCATTGCCTCTACTCTTATCATCTCTATTGCTACCCCTACTCTCCTGCAGCATCAATAAAATCCTCACAGACTTTAACTACCTCTACCACTGCCCCGGGGAACCCAGTTCTGCCCACAGGAACTATTCCATCCAAGCTGCTAACCCATCATCCCCGGAGGTTCTGCAGCAGCGGCGGCCCCATTACTGGCCGCATATAGTGGGTGGCGTCACGAGTGACAAATCCCTGTAAATAACTCCCCATTTTATTGTGCGGGCCCGGGACACGGTCGGACCAGGACCGCCGTGACATCCCCCAGCAGCACCCCGGTCCGGCACCGAGTGCCCCTCCCGAGGGGCTCCACAACCTGGCGTCACGAACAGGATCTACCGTGCCCGGTATCGGGCATTGTGTGCCGTGATTAGTGACTGTTTTGGATCTGCCGCCATTGCTGGGCGCGCGCAAGCTGAATTGTAACTGCGCCACAGAGATTGAAAATTTCAAAATCCGCCATTGCAGAGCGCGCGACGCGCGGGAAGAAGAGCCGCTCACCGCTCTGACGTCATCCGGAAGGGAAGAGAATCCCTGGTGCGCAGCGGAACCTTTGTTAGACATCCGGACGGAAGCGGAAGACGGAGGGCGGACCTTAACTAAGGGGGCCCAAGATGTCGCAGCCCAATGCACAATGCGGAGACGGGCAGCCGGTGGAGCTGCAGCGCCGGACCCAGCGATAGTACCACGCGGTGCAGCGGCGCAAGGAACAGCACCAATAATGCCGTTCCTGATGCCGTATACTTCAGGGGCAATGTGGCTGCCCCAATACTCCGGTGAGCCTAATACTTTAACTGACTTTATGCAAAAGATAAAAGAGTATTATGTGATGTACCCCCTCACTGAAGCCCAGCGTGTAGGAATGATAATAGGACAGTTAACAGGCAATGCACGGCGTGAGGCTGCGTCCTGGCTGGACACAGATAAGGACACTGTAGAGCATCTAGCAGCTAGACTAAAAGCAACGTTTGAATCTGCTGTTGATACCCGGGCTAAGATGAGGTTCTTTGCATGCCACCAGAAACCTAAACAGAGTGCTAGAGACTTTGCCTTGAACCTGCAGGAAGCACTCAGAGCCCTTAAGCTGGCAGAACCTGCTTTAGCCCCGGGAGCTGATAAAATGCTATTTGACCAATTCATAGAGGGCCTCCATTCCCCTTCCCACCGAGGACAGTTAAACATGATACTGCTGCAGAACCCTGACATGACATTTACTGAGCTATCCGTTTGCAGCAGCAGGAAGAGCCACGGGAGCTACCAACTGTCCTTGACATTGCAGCAGCACCTCAGCAGCCGGCAGCGCCAGCGACATCTGCCATGTCAGCAACTGCTGCTGAAACTGGAGAACTAATTTCTATTGCCGCAATCAATCAAAAGCTAGATGCCCTGACAGACACCGTGATCTCCATGGCCAAGGTCATCAAGGAACTGCGAGAGTCAAGACCTGCACCCAAGATTGAGTTGGCAACCAGCAAAGAGGATGTTCCGTGGATGAGGACCAGAAGATACCCAGCAGCAAGAGGACGACCCAGCGATCGCTACCAACCGGATGGACAGCTCATTTGCCGTCGTTGCCAGAAACCAGGCCATCTTGCTCGTGAGTGTCCTTTAAACGACAATTTCCTGGGCAGGCGGGCCGCTCCCCAGGAATGAACACTCGAGGCCCTCAGCCTGGTATGACAGATTCGTGGGAGGAAAACCGGTGATCCCTATTGTGTTGAACGGCATCCCCTTTAGTGCCTTGCTGGATACTGGATCCCAAATAACATCTATCCCGCATGTTCTATATAAAAGGTACTGGGCTGATTCAGACATTACTAATGCGCCAGATGGCTTTAACTTTGAAGTATGGGCTGGTAATGGACTGGTAATACCAAAGGTTGGATTTAGAGAGATGAATATTCAGGTTGGGAAGGTAGAATTGCAGAACCAGGGTATTATAATCGTAGATGTTAACCGGCGAGACCGTGAACCCGTGATGCTGATAGGAATGAATGTCATTGAGAAATGTTCTTCCGAAGTGTTAAGTGTTTTGCAGCAAATCGCCGAGACTGCCGGAACAGGACAACAGAGGCTTTTGCACAAAGAGATCAAAGCCCTGATGTTGAAGCAACAGGTAGAAATCTCCGGAGGTGAGATCGGCAGTGTACGAGTAAATGATCCAATACCTATTGTAATACCTAAAAAAACTGAAATGTTGGTCTGGTGTAGAGCCGCAATAGGCATTAAAGGGCAAGACTATCAGGCCCTGGTAGAACCCGTGTACTCAGATAGCAGACCCACCATACTCACTGCTAGAGGAGTAGTTGACGTACACAGGGGAAGAGTGCCATTACGCCTATTGAACTGCGGAGAAGATGAGGTCACATTACCTAAGTATGCTACCATGGCTAAGTTGTACACGGTTGATAACAATAACATCACAGCCGCCGAGCCCTTGAACCCATCATGTCAGGCGGATGACAATGGCTCAGAGGAGAAGCTGGAGGATTGGTGCCAAAAGTTGCATGTAGGTACCAGTTCTACACCTCCCCGTCACAAGCATGGAGTATACCGGGTAGTGAAAGAATACGAACAGATATTCAGTAAACACCCGTTAGACTTTGGGCAAATCAAAGGGGTAGAGCACACTATACCCACAGGTGATCATCAGCCTATAAAAGAGAGGTATAGACCCTTACCACCAGCTCACTACCAAACCACCAAAGACATGCTCAGAGAAATGAAATCTGCAGGGGTAATAAGAGACAGTTGTAGCCCCTGAGCAGCACCTCTAGTGTTAGTTAAAAAGAAGGACGGAACCATGAGAATGTGCGTAGATTACCGGCAGATTAATCGCATCACACATAAGGACGCATACCCATTACCTAGGATTGAGGAGTCATTAGCTGCACTAAAATCTGCTAACTACTTTTCCACCCTTGATCTGACTAGTGGGTACTGGCAGGTTCCTGTGGCCGAGGCTGACAAGGAGAAGACAGTGTTTACTACGCCGATGGGCCTCTGTGAGTTTAATTGTATCTCGTTCGGACTCTGCAACGCACCCGGGACCTTCCAACGTCTGATGGAGAGCTGCCTCGGGCACAAGAACTTTGAAACTGTCCTCCTGTACCTAGATGACGTTATAGTCTACTCAAAGACGTATGAGCAACATCTACAAGACCTAGCGGAAGTGTTCGAAGCTTTGTCCAAGTATGGCATGAAGATCAAGCCATCCAAGTGTCACCTTCTCAAACCAAAGGTACAGTACCTGGGACATGTCGAGAGTTCAGAGGGAGTAGCACCGGATCCTGATAAAGTCATAGTGATAAGGGATTGGCCAAGACCTACGAACGTGAAAGAAGTGAGGCAATTCCTGGGACTGGTAGGCTATTACAGAAGATTCATCTGAGGATTCACGAAGCTAGCAGCTCCTCTGCAAGACATTCTGGTAGGACGATCAAAGAAGAACTGGAACTGTAATTTCTTGACACGGTGGGATGAGGAGAGAGAAGATTCTTTCAATAAGCTAAAAAGTGCACTGACGGGAGAAGAGATCCTGGCATACCCTGATTACCATCAACCATTCATTCTTTACACGGATGCCAGCAACGTGGGACTGGGAGCAGTATTGTCACAGATGCAAGGAGGCAAAGAGAGAGTTATCACCTTTGCAAGCAGGAAGCTCCGGCCTACAGAACAAATCCCGAGAACTACAGCTCCTTCAAGGTAGAACTACTAGCAGTAGTTTGGGCTGTGACTGAACGCTTTAAACATTACTTGGCAGGTGCAGAATTCACCATCTACACGGATAACAACCCGTTGACTCACCTGGACACAGCAAAATTAGGAGCTCTGGAGCAGCGATGGATAGCCCGGCTATCTAATTACAACTTTGTCATCAAATATCGGGCAGGCCGCAAGAACGGGAACGCAGATGCCTTATCCCGGATGCCACACCTGAAAGACGTGGAAGAGGAACCGGAAGAGTTGGAAGAGATTGAACTACCGGCCTTTCATCGTTCAAAGGTAGAAGATTATCAACCCGGCATCTACCAAAGAGAACAAGAAGTAAACTTTAACCCGTTAAGACACTATGAATGGGCCGAAACCCAAGATACTGATCCAGCTGTGAAGCTAGTGAAAGAACTGCTTACGAGACAAGGTGCATACCCGGATCAGAATGCCCCAGCTGAGACCATACAGCTCTGGAAAGAGAGAGGCAAGTTGTTTCTGAACCAAGGGAAGCTCTGTAGACGATTTACCAATCCCAAGACGAATGAACTGGTCTGGCAGATAATCGTGCCCAAGCAAGACATCCAAATGGTCTTAAGAGCGTACCATGACAGTGCAGGCCATTTCGGATGGAAGAAGTTAGAAGCAATCCTAAGAGACAGATTCTATTGGGTTGGCATGAGAAAATCCATTGAAATATGGTGCAGAAGATGTGCCGCATGCAACCTCAGAAGGAAAGATCTAAAGAAAGCTCCGCTTCAACCAATAGTAACCAAGCAGCCACTCGAGCTTGTCGCATTAGATCACGTCAAGTTGTCACCAAGCCGGTCAGGCTATGTCTATGCCTTAACCATCGTGGACCATTACTCACGCTTCTTAGTGGTGGTACCAGTTAAAGATCTGACAGCGAAGACGGCAGCAAAAGCCTTCCAGACGCAGTTCTGTAGACTACATGGTTACCCAGAACAAGTCCTTGCAGACCAAGGTCCAGCTTTTGAATCAGAATTATTCAAGGAATTCTGCGATATGTACGGTTGTAAGAAGATTCGCACAACAACGTATCATCCCCAAACAAATGGTCTATGCGAGAAGATGAATCATATCGTAATTGAACTGTTAAAGACCTTACCAGAATCAGAAAGAAACCAGTGGCCAGATAAATTACCTGACTTGGTAGACTTATACAACCATGTTCCCGTGAGTTCTACAAACTGCACTCCAGCGTATCTTATGCGTGCAAGACCCGGTAAGCTACCAATTGATCTAGAAATGGGAATTGAAAAACCAGATGCAGAAATAGAAGAAGAAACAGATTGGGATACTAAACGTCAGAAGCAGTATCAACAAGTGCAAGAATGCGTAGAGAGAAACCTACAACAAGCAAGGTGCAAGACAAGAGAAAACTTTTAACAAACATGCTCAAGCAATGCCATTACAAGAAGGTGATCAAGTTCTCAAGAGAAAGAGACGCACTGACAAACTGGATAATCAGTGGGAAACCGTCCCATACACAGTCTTACCATCTAACTTAGACAATGTTAAAACCTGTTTGATAAGCAAAGATGAAGGAAAAACGTCACAAGTCGTATCTTGTGATCATCTAAAATTGTGTCCTGAAACACTGAAGACACCTGAAGTAAGAGAACCCGTACAGGTCCAACCTATTAAAGAAAAAGAAGAAGTTTTCCACACGGTACTAGGAGACTTTCCTAAAACATGGCCAAATTACCATGGAGCAGTTGTCGTACCAATGATTGCATTCCCTTCAATGGTGGAACCAACACCAGAACCCGTGTTACCTGAAGAAGTCCCAAGACCTGAAGAACTGGAAGTAGAACCCGTAGAGGAAGAACAAATTCCTGGTCCCAGTGAGCTTGCCAGTCCTACAGTCAGATCTTCATCTAACAAAGTACCAAACACTACAAATAGGTACATGCCTACCAGCACCAATAGGCTACATGCAAGTAGTACACCCGTTTTACGCAGATCCGAGCGTAGTACCAGAGGGCAGTTACCAGCTAGGTACAGGGATTAAAAGGTCAAATTAACTGTAAGATGTAAATATGTTTGTGTTAATATGAAATTGAATCCGGTAAACAAATGTACATAGTTAATGCAACGTTAAAAAGCCCAGTACCTACAGAGACTATCCTGTATGAACTTCTTGCATATTCTTCAAACTTTTTCCTTTTATTTTATTTTTATGGACCATACTACCACGGACTGGTTGTGGTATAAACTTTCTTATATATTCATCAGCCCGGAGGCAAAAGACTAAACCCCTGGAAAGACTGCTTTTTGAATTTTTGGACTGTTTTTAAACTTTAGTGATTTTTGTGATTTTACTTTTAAGTCTTTATAAATATTAATTGTATTAATTGTTTATTCTTTATTGTTCCACAGTCCCGGAGTACTGTCTTTAACTAAGGGGGAATGTGGCACCCCAAGGGTTAATATGCCACAGAAACAACACAGGTTTAATCCCCACACAACACTACACTAGAAAGTGGGAGGAGCTTAGCTGGCACCTGCACTAGTGGGAGGAGCTAAAGTTGTTTACCACAAAACAAGAGTGACAGTTAGTCAGTCTACAGTTTAGTCTAGTCTGGAGCAGGAGCAGAGCCAAGTAGAAGTGGAGGTCCTGAGAGGTCTGAGGAAAGGAGACAGATTAACAGAGGAACATACCCGGGATAAAGAGTTACCCCAAAAGCTTGATCCCGGGGAGGCGCTTAAAACGGATACGGATCCGAGGCTGTGCCTGAGACAGACAGGACAGTAAACACCGGCATAGTGAAGGTCCACCATCTTCACCACACCATAGCAAAGCAACACGAAGGAGTCAGTGACACAGAGGACTCAAGTTTCCCAGCATATTGGTACCCGTGAGCAGAGACAGGGCCAGCAGTATAGCTACAAGCAGCAGCAGGGCCACACACAGCGTTTAAGTAGGAAGCCAAGAACCTGGTACAGACTCCGTGGACAATACTGTGTAATACCATCTGCCAGTAAAGACTTGAAGAACAACAGAAACCGTGAGTGTGTGTGTCATCCTTATGCTGAAGCCCCACTTGCCCTCATAGACTGCCATTGCCTCTACTCTTATCATCTCTATTGCTACCCCTACTCTCCTGCAGCATCAATAACATCCTCACAGACTTTAACTACCTCTACCACTGCCCCGGGGAACCCAGTTCTGCCCACAGGAACTATTCCATCCAAGCTGCTAACCCATCATCCCCGGAGGTTCTGCAGCAGCGGCGGCCCCATTACTGGCCGCATATAGTGGGTGGCGTCACGAGTGACAAATCCCCTGTAAATAACCCCCCATTTTATTGTGCGGGCCCGGGACACGGTCCGGACCAGGCCCGCCGTGACATCCCCCAGCAGTACACCGGTCCGGCACCGAGTACCCGTCCTAGTGGGCTTCACATGACATCTCACCAACGATCTCAAAAGATTGACTGAACAATCTCGTTCACAGGAGGTCGCTCGTGCGATCGTTAACTATGTTGAAGCGTGTGACGTGGCCTTTAGGCACATGCCAGCGATATGTCCACCAGGAGTTGTCATATAACTGCTGTACTGAGGTGGCACTATTTATTAGATAGCATGTGGATTAATACAGACAATTTTGTCATTATTACATGTAAATCTTATGCCCTGTATATGTTAGGATGATATTCATTTGCTTTCTTTGTAAGGGAATGATATTTGTCTCCTTTTTACTGTGTACATTTTATACAATTGTGCCAGCTATCTGTACAGCACCCAGCTGCTGGTGATTTATGTTCCTAATATTTCTGATCTCCAACATGTGTGTCTTCCTTATATTTGTTGTCTTGTTTTATGCACCCAGCCTGACCTGTTAGGTTGTGATATTTAATAAAAAACATTTTGACTTTGTTTATGGACATTTGATCATGTTTTTGCTTGCATATAGATTGTCCTTTACATGTAGATTTGGCAATAAACCTAAAATGGCGTTGGTTGAAAAGCAGCCAATCGATTGTCCACTGAGTTGGTGGATTAATCATTCTGCTTTAAGCGAACAATGGGTTAAAACATTTGCCTTTACTGATGACAATTTTGGTAAGTAATACTCATCAGCCATCACATTCACAATGGATGAAATAAGTATTGAACATGTCACCAATTTTCTAAGTAAATATATTTCAAAAGGTGCCATTGTCCATTGTCTAACTTGTCCATTAAGGAGGCACCTTGAAGCTGCCATGACCTACAAATTATTAAATACATTTCAGTAAGCATGTTCAATACTTTTTCTCTGTGGCATTTCTCACTATTACACATCACTAAATTTGTGGACATCTATGATTTGATTTCTTTGCCTGTGTACATTAGATTGGATGGGTTGTTACCAGCATCTGGTGATAAAGCTATGTCAATAGCACCTTTAGAAACATACTTATTCAGTACCTGTAATTATCAAAATCAACCATTTCATCCCGCTCTTTTCATATTTATGTTGCCTCACATGCACAGTTTAGGCTATATTCATGTGAATTTTAACCACACACCATTGTATACGTTGGGGCTTCTGTCTGAAGTAGTGTTAAATGGGATTCAGGTGTATCTGTTTATGAGACCACTGACTTAGGCCGGCTTCACACCATGGTTTTGGGCTATCAGGTTCTGTCCAGTGTTTTACTGAAAGCACCGGACAGAACCTGACATAACCGGATAGAATAGAACCGGAGGGCAAATATGCCCTTCGGTCCTGTTTTCTGCTGGAATGGGCAGATCACAGCTTTCAGGAATTGTCCATGCTGAAATTTCAAACTCTCAGCTGGGAGCTCTCCATGAGGCTGAAGTTCAGCGGCGGCCGGGGCTGAGCCTCAGCACCCGACGTCCTGGAGCCGGACCGATTTTATGTCGCATCCGGGAGGATTCGATTTGTGGAGATTTTTGCCCCGGACACAAAAAATGCTGCAACCTGCAATTTTGTGTCCGGGACAAAAGTCCGAATTCTCCCAGATCCTACCAGACAGATGGAAACCGGAGAATACTGTGGGGCCAAAATAAGATCCGGGGCTGAAAACTGTCTTGTGATACCATCCTTAGAAGAAGCAGTCAGCTCATTTTTTTGTGACTGTCTGGAAAGGGTGGACATTGCCCGAAATGAGCTCAGACAGAGCATAAAGTGACTCTGTCTGAATCACTAAAGTCAGTGGCCTTTTAAGTGGGTATACCTGAATCCCATTTTCAGGACATCTAATGGTGGTATTTTCTTAAAGGGAACCTGTCAGGTGGTTTATGCCCCCCCAGCTATCACTGTCTGCACCTGCAGCTTCATAATACTATTCTAATAATCCCTGTGTGAGCTCATAGTGTCATGTTAAATGTGAAAAAAAGCATTTATACACTTACATTTCACTCTACACCTTGGAGGATGTAGACTGTCTGGCAGGATAATAGTTAACTCACTATTAACTTGCATGACTAAAGAACCTGTGTGATGTAACAATCATGTGACTATAGTGGGCCGAGCTAAGCAAGAAGCTTATTATGTCCTATGGAGACTTAGCTCTGCTTATTATAGTCACATGGTTATGACATCACATCAGGCCTCCCAACATGTTCTAACATAACAACTGAGTGCAAAAATCTGCACAGAAAATCACACACAAAAACTCTCTGTTATAATACAAAATCCAAATTAGCAGCAAGTGCTGTCCAAAAAAAAGTTGTCAAAAACAGGCTTTTTGGTTTGTAAGTTTTTTGCAAAGAAGGTACAGTAAACTGCTCCACCATCGACATGGTACCATGATTGAAGCAGTCCCTATCTCATATATTTAAAACCTGCTTATGTGTGACCATACTTCTAAACAGGATTCAGATAGGACTTCACACCGGACAGCCCCGGATCCCGAAAAATGTGGTGTGAAGCCGGCCCTAGAAGAAGCAGTCAACTCTTTTTTTGTGCCTGTCTGGAAAGGGTGGACATTGCCCAAAATGAGCTCAGAGCATAAAGTGACTCTGTCTGCATCACTAAAGTTAGTTGCCTTTTCAGTGGGTATACCTGAATCCCATTTTTAGGACATCTAACGGTGGTATTTTCTTAAAGGAAACCTGTCAGGTGGTTTATGCCCCTACAGCTATCACTGTCTGTAGCTGCAGCTTTATAACACTATTACAATCATCCCTGTCTGAGCTCAAAGTGTCATGTTAAAGGTGAAAAAAAAGGTATTTATACACTTAAATTTCACCTTGGAGGATGTAGACTGTCTGGCAGGATAATAGCTAACTCACTATTAACTTAGCAAGAAACTTATTATGTCCTATGGAGACTTAGCTCTGCCTATTATAGTCACATGGTTATGACATCACATCAGGTCTCCCAACATGTTCTAACTTAAGGCTGAAATGTTAACTATTAACCTGCCAGATAGACTAGTCTCCAAGATGTAGACTGTGGCTCATTTACATGAGAAAATGTAAGTGCATAAATGCTTTTTTTTCACCTTTCACATTACACTATGGTGATCACCGGCAGCCACCGGTAGAGATTTCAATGTGATCTACAGTGTTCTCCTGCGTTGTCATGCGGAGGACACTGCAGATCCATTGAGATCCATGCATTTTTTGTGCGCTTGCGGATAAAACAAGCGCCCGCGTCCGCACAAAAAATGCTGCAAGCTGCGTTTGGAGTGCGGTCGGAGGGCGCATAAATTATGCGCATCCGTACGCAAATGCGGCCAAACGCAGCCATAGGCAGGCACATGCGTTCCAATGTTAAACAATGCAAGTGTTTGGTGCGCTGCGCTCCAGATGCAAGTGTGAAGGCAGCCTTACTGTGTGCATGAAACTGGTATGAGTTGTAATAGTTGCTTCCTTCGGCTGTGTCACTGTGCCACTCTGTGCTTTTGTCTAGAACCCACCATAAAGCTGGTAAGTGTAACATGTAAGGTTCCTTTACATTATTAGTACAGAGAATTCATTATTCTACTCATACAATTTTTGCCATTGGTATAAGGACATTTTATACAATATACTGCACATCTATAGGGTTAACTACAGCAGTGAGTAGAAGTCGATCAATTATCGTTATTCCTTTTTTTCTTGCTTGGCTCGACTTAAAGCTGTCGTTTTCTGGTTTGAATTAAATGAAAACAGCAGCAAAATGAGGCTTTATTGTAACTATGAAAGAACCAGCTGGGAATAGGCCAAAATAAGCAACTGCTTATTGCTAGAAAAAAGAAATGAAAGAGAGGAAACACAACACGAAAATGTACAACTCCTTTTCCTCAATAGAAGAAACAACTCAATTCATTTTATTTCTCATATAAAAGTGTGGAAATATCCTAGAAATAAGGTAGAGAAGGACATGTTTTTAAAGTTTTGTGTTTTCCATTTAATTGAGATCTGGAATTGGCTGTGTTTTCATTATAGACCACTTCTGTATCAAATAATAGGCTCATTTTACTTGTTTAGTTAAGGGTGGATAAAATGACTATCCGACCAAAAACAATGGAGAATGAAGAATGTGTCTCCTGAAGGTTATACTCTTATACATAAAGCCCATATTCATCAGCTTCACCTGTAAAATAAGGACTGACACTGTCTTAGTCCACACAAATTCTTAAAGGGTTATTTTCTCAAAAGTTTTTTTTTCTACTTAATTGCTTGTATCATGCATGTAATAATGTTTGCTATTGGGTTTCATTAAACATTTTGCACTGTTTAGCATGTACTTGTTCTTTGATCTCATATATTCAACCTTGATGAGGTCTGTAGTCATAAATCAGCTGAAAGAAGCTCAGAAAAGTGAGTTACAGTACAAACACCCTGTCTGACAGTTTTAGTGGGCTTGTCAATAGATTAATTCTGCAGTAAGCAATAAACAAGGTCAATAGAAAGTAAAAATGTTTCATGACATCAATTGCAATAATTTTTTGTATCCTCATTTCTCTTAATTGTATTGGAAGATAAATTATTATGTTTATTTTCTGATAGGTTATTATGCCAGACAGACTTCTGTGATTATCATATCTTATTGATGAAGTGATATTTTATTAAACTCCGATCAGTAAAAAACTGATACGATCCAACATTTTGGCATTAAAGGCAAAGAAATCTGTAACAAGGGTGAAGAGCAGCAAATATGGGTATCAAGCATGCAGGTCAACTCAGCAATAATTCATACATTAATACACAAAAGGCAGCTGTTTAAAGGGGTTGTCCACTACTACAACAACCCCTTTTCATTCTCCATATTTGACAAAAGGCTTACACTCATCTTCTGTGCTGGCATTGTTCCAGCCATGTCATCGTTCACATTCCCATGACATCACGTGAGCTCCATGTCTAATCACTGCTGGTTTCTCTCTCCCTGCCTTCTGATGTTGAGTAATCAACAAAGAGTGAGAGCTACGGCTGATCAGAGCACTTCCTGGGAAGAGCTTAATCTTGTATAACCATTTTACATCACATGGATGCATATGGATTAAAATGAGGATTTTGCAGAATGTTATAAAGATACAGATTGCCTAAACTTCCAAGGAGCTACATGACAATATACCGTAAGCAGTTTGACGGGTTGATAATCTTCATTACCTTTAAAGAGCTTTTCAGTCTAGAGCACCACTTTAATATACCCCATTAGGAAATTATTAGGTAATAAAGGGTTTACACAGGATCCTTTTGTCTTGACAAGAGTGGACAATGGTAATGTCCTGAAGTACAGACTTATTTCCCTCGTGATGGTGTTGCAATAAATTTTAAACATTACTGCTAGGTTTAATCACAGAATACAAATTATCACTTGGTCATGACAGACATATATGGTCCATGTCCACTAATCTTCTGTTTGAACCTAATCCATTAAATGAAACAAAACGGATCTAATTTAAATGGAAGAATAAAGAAAAACAGATGACTTTTAATGGGTCCACTTTCCATAGACACCAATGTAACAAAAACCAGATCCTGTTGGACAAAACAATTTGGATCTATACAACTTTTTTGTCCTTCTAAAATAACTAGCTGCTGCTGGATATACAGTGCTGTGTAAATTAATTGGGGCAAAGTATTTTTTAAGTAAAATCGTAAGTTGGGGTTACCAGTCAGTGATTCAAACCAGTTTTAACAGCTTTGAACAGGTGTGAGTGTACAACCTTGAGTAACAAAATGTGGACTTGACTGGTTTTAGCCAGAAAATATCAGCTATCTGCCTCCTCGGCTTCAGTTGAGAGCTTGTTTCTGTGAGGAGTGGTTTAGTGTACTTTTTCTCTCAGTGCGATTCTGCCTGTAAAAATGGATGTTACTCCACGGAAGAGGGTCTAGAATTATTACTCTTAATGAACATACAAGTCTGACTGTAAGAGAAATCGCTTCCACCGTTGGTATTGGAAAAGCTACCGTTTCAAGAATAATTCGCACACGCAATGAAACTGGATCGTTTTCTTCAAAACTAAAAGGGAAATGTGGAAGAAAAAGAAAAACAACACCAAGAACTGATAAAACACTTATCAGAAATTGTAAAATGAATGCAAGAAAAGCTTGCTTTGTCCGAATTAATTTGCACAGCACTGTAGGATGCAATATAAAATGTTTACTTTCACCCACAAAGCCCTCCACAGTTTTGCTCCGCCCTACATTTCCTCCTTCATCTCTGTCTATCGTCCTACATGTGCCCTCCATTCCACAAGTGAACTTAGACTGACATCATCTACAATCCGAACTTCCCACTTCCGTCTCCAAGATTTCTGATGAGTAGCACCAATTCTCGTGAATGGATTACCAAGAACAATTCAATTAATTGCAAATACCCATAGTTTTAAGCGAGCCCTAAAACCACATCAGTTTAGACAAGCCTATCACCTCACTAATTCCTTTTATGCCCTTTTCTAAATCTAGCCTCTTGTGTCATCTGTCTACACCCTCCATGCACTTAATAGCACTTTATCTGTACTTGTACAGATCCCGACTGGTGACCGGTTCACGCAGCGTTATGTGAATCCCCTATTTATTATATTGATGGCTGGACCATATATGATGGTGCGATGACCACCAGAGCCATGGGGTACTCGGGATCGAGCTGGTTAGTTCTTTGGGAGGTCAAGGAGGCTGTGGCCCAACTATGTTGCCCTGGGCGCGCAGTAAAGGGGAGTATTATTTACAGGGGATGAACATGATGCCACCTGTGGTGTTTGGCGAGGGATGGCCGACGCTGCAGATAATGACCGCTGGGCAGATGGTAGTGCAGCCAGGATTGTTTCACTCCCCACAGGTGGAGCGGGGCCCCAGGGATAGACAGTCACTAGGAGGTGATGAGGGCAGTGATGATGTTGTGCGGGAGGTAGCAGGGAAGGTGCGGCAATAACTTGAGGACACCAGGAATGCAGTTCAGTACCTTTTACTTGGTGATCAGGCAAGTATGACCCAGCTGGGTGCTGTGCTCTCCCAGGATGCAGCTTGGCCAGCTCTCAGTTGATTTGGGGCAGCTCCACCAAGACACCTTTCCGTAAGACTTTCCCGGTTGACTCTCTCCCATGCTGATCTTTCCTGTGTCTTTGTGGCCTACCACATCTCACGGCAGGTGGCTGCGGGCCCTGTCGAGCGACAGCCAGGCACGTCTGCTGACCCTCGTATAGCCACTGGGCCTGGATGGGTCCACGGCTTCGGCCATTGGACTTACAATCCAGAGGCCTCCAGTTTCCTAGCTAAGGTATACAGTCCTTCCACTAGATTGTGGCCGGTCCCTCTTGCAATCTAGTCCTTCCACTCACCTCCAGTCGGCGGTGGATTCGGGGCGCCACGGGTGATTCCTCACTCCTGTGCCCCCCTAGGACTCCTTCTCTCATTCTCCCAAGTTCCTCTTCCTTGCCTGCTCTTCCCTCCTCTCCTTTCCTTCTTCCCAACCCCCTCTACCTCTCCCCTCCTCCAGATTGATGATCGGGACCCTCCCTCAAATAGGGTCCACTCAGGATCCCCTGGCCTAGTGTCAGGATGGTTTTTGGTGCAGTGTTTGTGTCTTATCTTTGCAAACCCCTCTCACCTGAGAGCAGTGACATGACAGTCGAGGGAGGATTTTCTGGTCATTAACAGACCAAACTCCATCTGAAAACACTCTGCAATTCTTAAATAATGACACAACACTGCTAGTGACTTGGTTAAATAATTTTGGCCACAGCAGCCTTTATTGCCTATTGTTTACAGACTGATAAGAACCAACGGGTACACCGTCCAACGGGCGTCCCGACTTAAAACAATAGGCACCCCACATATCACACATGCATAGGTCCAGTTCAGAAGCCTCCTAAACTTTTTGTCCCTGGCCGCAACACACCGACCCCAGGGGAGGGGTATTGATTACCAAGAACCAATACCCCAACCTTGCAGAACCCCGTGCCTGCAAGGTACTTGTAACCGGAGCCACTATACCTTCCAAGTGGCTCCCCTCCCAAATATTAGTGAAGATTCACTCCTCTGGACCAGACCTACCCCCGCCACAGGAGAGGCCAAGTCACCCCTTACTTGGCCTGGACCCGCCACACACCAAGCGCTTGTTCCACGCCTCCTCGCAAGCCCAACATCCATTAATCCATACCTATAGCATTCAGATGCACCTGATCTGCCTTCATATATTCTCCAGAGGACGCCTCCAACTCTCTGTGTCACCCCACAATGCACCATTATGAGCAACAAACATTGCCACCGCCTCATTCACTTTCCCTCTCGACTTGTTAATTTTTGTCTAGTGACCTCACAAAACGTCCACCTACCTCACGCCACAAAATCCAACCATACCACAAACAGACCTGGGTGAGAGCACCATAATCTAATAAATCCCATTTTATGTCTCTAATCAATGCCCCAAGACACACTCTCCCCCAACATGCAAAAACCAGCATACTTGGGGGAAGCAGATTGACCATACTGAAGTATTCAAATTCGGGTAATACCGTTCCCCAGTTCACACCCCGCTGTCCCAGCCATTTCACCCCTACCACCGGTTGGTCCAATCATAACTGGCGACCATCCAGCTGAACATCTGCTCGACGAGCCCCCCAAACAAAACGTACGAGTGCCCCAGGTTCCATATTAAACAGGTGCCTGGATAAACAAAAATTCTGCAAACAATCCAAAACAATCACATACTACAATTATAACAACACATGCAAGCCTACCTCCCATTTTTTACCTCCCGGATAGCACTGGCTTAAACCCCCACCAGCCCGCATCCAGAAACCAGATGAGGTCGAACATACAATTGAAAGCAAAACAATTCCCAACTTCCAATCCTCCGTACCACATCATCTCCCAACCCCCAACGGGAAGCCTCTGTAGCCACCCCAAACCGAAAAGGAATGCGTGCCGTATGCATCTGGCCACTCTCCAATCCACCACAAATCTCTCAAAAGAGCCCCAAATGAAATCCGGACAAAAAGTAACCGTCACTATGCCTCAAAAGTGAACCCGGGCAACCACCCCTAAGCGACAAAACCGCCGTAACCACCTCACTGGACACAATCAACTTTTCGCCAGGAAATACATCACAAACAAACGCCCTTGCCCCCACTTGGTCCACCTTCGACCTTCATACCATCTCCCAACGTTCCACTAACCTCTCCACCAATTCAACTGAAACCGTTCGCTGACCATCTCTCTCACTGACCCCTTTTTAAAATTCCCTCAAAGCCTGGCGAACCCAAAAAAAACCTTTGTCGCATCCTGTGTTTTCCAGCTGCCGAAACCCAAAAGACAAGTGCCACCACTCTCTGCGACTCCGCAGAAGCAGACCTCCCGTTTACAAATCGTCTCCAATATATGCCTGAACCTCATACATACCACCATCCTCATGCAGTGTACCCAAATTCCTCCCACTCCTGTCACACTCTGACATATCGGCACCAGGTAGCCTCAGCCTCCAATCTGTAAATCAACTTCCCCACAATTACATTACCAGCCTCTATACACCATCAGGACACTGCCGACCCGCCTCGTCAAGCCAAGGCACTAGCTCTCAAACCTGCAAAAAAAAACAGCCCAGGCAAGCGCGTCAGCCACAAAACTGGAAACGCCCAGAGCGTACTTAGTCACCACCTGAATATTCCACTGCAAACACCGCAGGATCAAATGTCGCTGATAGGCCACCACCGATGCTGACTTCGCTAACAAGGAATTAAGTGCATAAACGGCTGCAACATTGCCCAATTGAAAACAAACCTTCCTTATCAGCAAATTCCTTCGCTCACTACTCCACAGCTACCAAAATGGGAAAGATTTTAAATAGCCTTAGATTCCGCTCTAGGACCTGCACCCGCCGTGATTCCGACCACTCATCTGCGCACCGATGCCCCCTGATAACAAGGGGTAGGGGGGAGGGTGTGCCAAAACCCAGCGAACCTGCCGCATCGTGTACCCTTGGAACACACCGTTAGGTAACACCTTTGGAGCCATAACGTGCGCCCCCATTGTACACCTGCAGAAATACGTCCCAAACCTCAAGTCCTCCTTAATCTGTCTAGTAATGCGAACAAATTGCCTTGGGCATGTCTTGCCCACCATAGCAAACGCCAACCGCCTGGCCAAAAACTCGAACCCTCATCATAATTCTACACACAAAATTAAGTTTGCCCAACAACGATTGAACCACCCTGAGCCGAACCACTTGGCCCCTCGCACCTCCGACCCTGAGTGCCTTAAATCCATAAATTTGTCATCAGGAAGCCGACATCCTTTTGCCCCGAATCAACTTCGATCCCTACAAACGCAGCACCGTAACCAGACCTTCTGTTTCATTCCTTGCCAACGGAATACCAAAACAACCTGCAACCGTCTGCAAAGTGAACAACAAACTCACACAACAGAGGAGGCAGCCGGATCTACACAGAAATGTCATCCAAGTAATGGATTATAGAATCCATCCCCGACACAACCCTCACGACCCAGTCTACAAAAGAATTAAAGGTTTCAAAGTAAAACAAGCAATTGAACAGCCCATCGGCAAACCACGATCAATATAAAAAACGCTCCCCCTACATGCAACTCAGTAAGAGCTGGCTCTCCGGAAGCACCAGCAACAATCTAAATGCCGATTCCACATCTGACTTAACCATCACTGCCCCTAACCTTCCATTTTTTTTTATTATTTTTTTTATTTTTTAACATCTCCACCGCCCTGTCAAATAACACATAACACACTGCCAACTCCAGCAGAATGCCATCATTAACCGAAGCACCCGCTGGGAGCGAACAGTGATGAATCAATCGAGACCTGTTCGGCTCCTTCTTCCGAACCACCCCCAAAGGAGACACTCTTAAATCCTCGCCAGGTGGATCCTGAAAGGGACCTGCCATCCGCCTGCACTCTACCTCCATCCTCACCTTTGACTCCACCACAGTCAGATGAGCCTTACCAGACCGCAAGTTCCTTGGCCTCAACCAACCCCCAGCAATGTCATATGGAAAATGAAAAAATCAAACAAAAACAGAACGGAATAACTTTGCGGCCTCACATCAGAAAAAAGTCCTCATCCCCCCGACCCTCGCCGGAGTCCTCCCTTTTTTCCAGTGGTATCCCCCTCTTTCCCTCTGCCTTTGTTAAACAGCGGGCAAAACTACGGCTCTCTCCACAGCCCCGACTTTCATGTTGGAATCTACATAATGCCCAAACTAGCATCGTCCTTCGTTAAATTGCCGGCATCCACCCTTGCTGAAACCGGCCTAGACACCTGTCCCTTCTCCTGACGTTCCGCCCCAGCACGAAAGGAGGTTGAGCAGGAACTGTCACCAAACGCAACCACAACAAAATATCCTTATGCTCTCACCTCATGCTTAGATGTAATGCCTAACTTTGCCCAAATTGCTCACCATAGCGCAACAATGACAAACTCCCGTACCCCTGTAAGCCTGCCCAATAACATCCAAATAGCCAAACAGAGCGGGAACCGGCTCCTGTTCACCCACTACGTTTGCCAAATAGCGACGGCCCGCAACCAGGCAGCAAACGTTCGGGGTACAAGGTGATATCGCCTCCTCTCCTCCTCCTCCTTCATGGCATGACTAGGCTAACCCTTATCCAAATTAAAGTTTTTTTTTTTTAATGGGCAGTAGTGAAAAATGTTCTACCTACTCCCCTTTTCATATTTTTTTCCCTCACCTCCTTCTTAAGGTGAGCCCCCAATGGGCTCTCAAAACCCACATATACCTCACTCCTGGCCCTATCATCCAACCGCTCCCTCTCATCCTCTTTTTTCTTCTCCACTCCAGTCGCCTCGACTGCCACCTCCGGCACCTTCGCTGCTTGACCCGCCCTAACTTGCAGCGCCCCAGCCTCAACCGCACTCCCGGCTCTCCTGCGGCCGGACCCACCAACGCTTCTGCTGGAGACCCCGTCTCCTACATTCCCACCAAAAAACCCCGACATGTATACAGCATCATTGTAAGTGTTCTCACCAGGCTGCCTTGATGCAACCGCAACGAAGTCCTCTGCCGTCTCGTCCTTGATGATGGATCGTCCAAGGATGCTCCCTCCTCGTTGCTCTCGCCGTCAGTGCCAGCCTGGGGGTGCCCCATCCGAGCCCTGCCAACCACTGCTGCCTCCCCTAGCCCCATGGCGGCCTCGGCCCCCTCGGCCAGACACTGTCCCTTGGAAGCCCTCCGGGTCCCACTGGCTGATGAACGCCCTACTGGCCTCTTCTGCCCAGAGCCCCACTATGGGGCCCCGGCCCCAAACCCACCCTGCCGAATGCAGGAGGGCTGCTCCAAAGCCGGGCAATGCTGGGAGCCCCCCCCCCACTGGGAGGGTCCGTGACAGCCCCAATTGGCCATACATCTGAGGATGCCTCATGCTGGGTGCAACCCCCTCCTGACCAGGGGGCCACCGCTACTGCCGCTGGGCGGATTCCCTCGCCCCTGTGCTCCGGGGGCTCATGATCCTAATGTCAGTCTCTGATCACTGTCCGTGACCGCCCAGCTCAGGAATGCTCTGGTGCGCATGCCTCATCCATCATAGGCCCGTTCCTGCTGGAAGGCCGCTCCAGCACCTGCTGAGTGCAGGTGCGCACTGCATACTTTGTGGCCGCCCGGCGCTCTCCCTTCTCTGCGCCTGTCCGGGAGACGCCGCCATAATCCAGATCCCGGACCGCGGAACGGAAGCAGGCCTGCCCCGCCTACCTCCGGAGCATTGCGACCCCATCGCGGATTCCTCCCGCCCACCGGGGCTCCAAAAACAAGCCCTGCTCACACCCCCGCATCCAGGGTACAGCGCTCCAAAGGCCTAGAGCTGCAGCCACGTGCTGCAGGGATGGAGGGGGCAGGTGCCCATGGGGATGCACAGGCAGTCCGTTCGGAGGCCTGCACCGCCTGTGCCCCATGCACTGCTCAGAGAGCCCAGATCTGCCATGTCCTGGTGAGTCCAGAAAAACTGTCCTGTCTTTAAACTGTCCTGGCTTTCCCCTGAAATTGAAGTGAGGGCTGCTTCCTCCTCTCCACCCTATACAGACCCCTTCTAGCTCCCCCTCTTCCTACTTTAGCCCTAACCCTCAACCAATGCGTTTCCTCTGCATGTTCACAAATACCCCCCAGATCTACCATTCCCTATTAACTCCCTCCCTCCCCGAATGTCATGGGGCCATTCCACCTTAGGGGTTCCCTGGCCTTTCTTTACACCTGTGGAGTAGGTGCGGCATCACTGTAGCGACCAATCCACAGGGGAGCTACAATGACACTTTTTACTATTTATCCTTTTGTACCTCCCCAATTTCCTCATAGACTGTAAACTTGCGAGCACGGACCTCACTCCTCCTGGTATCTGTTGAATTTATTTTGTTTCTCTTCATTGTCTGATGTCTGTACATGTCCCCTCTGAATTGTAAAGTGCTGCGGAATATGTTGGTGCTATATGAATGAAATTATTATTATGACCAGGATGGAGGCTTTACACCAGGATGATTAAAATAAATCAGGATGAGGTCCATATTTCAGGATGGGGAACATATATATCAGGATGGGGAACATATATACCAGTATAGGGGACATAACTATAGAATATGGAGACATTACAGCCATAACAGTGTCAACAGCAGATCCTCCCCATAACAGTGCCTCATGACCATATTTTTTTAATTTAATTTTTCCCCCCATGTTCCTCCTCTAAAACCTGGGAGCATATTATGATCTGGTGTGTCTTATAGTATGAAAAATGTGTTATATAAATCTGATATTGCTATAATTGCACTGACTCGAAGAATAAATTGAAGAAGATATAGTACCCACAGCACCACATGAACAAGGAGTCCAACGAACCCCAATGAGCAAGACACTCGTCACAACCAGGGAGACCCACCTGGACTTTGACACGTTGAATAGAAAAAGACAGCGCCTCTCAAGCAGGTGATGCTTCAAAGTTTCATTTTATTCCGTCCATCCCCTGCACAACGTTTCGGTCAGCAGACCTTTTTCAAGTGCATACTCTCCCCATACAAAAGGTGCTTTTTATACCATAACCCCCCCCCCCCTCATACCCAATACACCAATCGTGCACTGATCTATAATAAACAAAGCTAAAACATCCCCATCTAGACTATACACAGACCAGCTAACTACATCCCCCATAAGCAACCTATATATCCTGATCAAACATATTAAATGTATACTCATCAATCAAATCTTTAGACCGCAATGCAGGAAATAAAGTCTCTATGTGTAAAACGGCGGCGAACCAATCGGAATGTTGCATCAATCGTTGTTATGGATACTTGCAAATTTCCAACTATGTCATCCAATAGATGTTTTCCTCTCAATCCGGCCTTCCGGTGTCCACTGCGCATGCGCCGGCATCTAATACTCATAGGCTTAGGCAGCCATCAATCCAATGACGTATTTCCTGCAGGGCGCGTCATTCTAATGATAGATCCGGGCTCCCGTCCATCACTCCAGAGTGATGACGTACTTCCTGTCTATAATGTCCACGCTGATAGTCTCAGACGCCTGTCCTTCAACTAGATAAGGAGACGCAGTTCCTCCTCAGAGCGTCCACAGCAACCGCAGCTTCAGTATATAAAACAACCATCTATCATCAGCAGGACAAATCCAGAAAGTACATCCTAAAGCAGCTCATAAAAGGAATAAAACCTAGAGGCACATAACATATAATGTGCATACCATATTATTAAGTACTAGCTGTGAGCCCGATGCAAATGCATCGGGTGTCTAGAATATTTTTATTTTTTTTTTAAGATTTTCGCGGCCGCACTTGCCGCAAGTGCAAAACCGCACTTGCCGCACCTGCCGCAAGTTCCCCTATACTTTCTATGGAGATTACCGCAACCGCGCCGCAAGTGTAACCGCATTTGCCGCGTTTGCCGCATAACCGTTACACTTGCGGCGCGGTTGCGGTAATCCCCATAGAAAGTATAGGGGGACTTGCGGCAGGTGCGGCAAATGCGGTTTTGCACTTGCGGCAGGTGCGGCCGCGAAAAAAAATGCGTCTGACTGCGTTTTTTTTTCGCGGCCGCACTTGCCGCAAGTGCAAAACCGCACTTGCCGCACCTGCCGCAAGTCCCCCTATACTTTCTATGGAGATTACCGCAACCACGCCGCAAGTGTAACCGCATCTGCCGCGTTTGCCGCATAACCGTTACACTTGCGGCGCGGTTGCGGTAATCCCCATAGAAAGTATAGGGGGACTTGCGGCAGGTGCGGCGGCTCAGGCAGCGACTCGCAATGGCCTCGCGGTCATTGCTCGCGCTACATGAGCCGTAAATCGCTAACTTGGCCAGCGACTCGCAATGGCCTCGCGGCCATTGGTCGCGCTACATGAGCGGTAAATCGCTAACTTTGTGGCCGAGCCTCTGGTTCGATTTTCGGCCAGCGACTCGCAATGGCCACTTCGCGGCCATTGCTCGCACATGGTGACGTCACAGAGTGACAAAGCCACGGTCTTTTGAGGGGTCCGACACGGAAGTGCCTACGGCAATTATATAGTAGATTATGGATAATGAAAAGCCGCATTAACCTATTAGGGAAGCATATAGCATATTATTAAGTACTATGGATGATAAAAGGTCACAGTAACCTATTAACAAGCATATAGGGACATTTAGTGTGCATCAATATAATCATACATCATCTTATATATGCTTTGAAATGCATAGGGAGGAGTTGGAGATCTTTTTCAAGTCCCTAAATGAGATTCATCCTGAATTGGGGTTTACGATGACTTGTTCTTTGGAAAAAAATGCAGTTTTTAGACACTATGGTCTATAAGGAACATGGTGAATTGAAAACAGACCTGTTCATTAAGGGCACGGATAGAAATAGTACGCTGCATTTTTCCAGTGAACACCCAAGAAAGATGGTTGAGTCACTTGCATGGAGCCAGATGTTAAGAGTACGGAGGATTGTTTCGGATGAGACGAGAATTGATGCTAGACTGCAGGAGATGGTTGAGAGGTTTTTAAGAAGGGGGTACCCCAAAAATAACTTGGATGGATTCAAGTCTAAGGCCTTATCAATTAGACAAGAAGATCTGTTGTGTCCTAAAGTTAAGGGTGATCAACCAAAAAGAATCCCATTGGTAACTACATATTGTGGTATGAGCAGGAGGATTATGAATGTGGTGAAGAAACATTGGCCACTTTTGGCCAAAGGCCATTCTGATGTTGATGAATTTAGAATTTCCCCGCTGTTTTCATACAGAAAGGGACATAGCCTTAAAGACGACTTGGTCCATGCTGACATCGGGAGCGCTGAACGAGAAGTACAATTGACCTTTGCTCAGCCCAGCCTCGGTAATTTTCCGTGCCTGGGCTGCGCATGCTGTGGGATTATGTTGAAGGGGCGGAGTTTCAGTCATCCCTGTTCCGGTAAAAAATACGACATAAAGAGACGGTACACATGTAACAGTAGTTTTGTGGTGTATACCATATGCTGCCCATGTGGTCTTCTATATGTGGGAGAGACCACAATGGAGGTTAAGGCATGTATAGGCAAACATAAAAGTACCATTCGGATGGTGATGACTGAGCTCCCAGTCCCTAGACATTTCCATGAATTTGGACACACAGTTAATCAATTAAGGTTTAGGGTAATCGATGATGTTCCCCCACAAAGGAGGAGTGGGGACCGGGTAGCCTTATTAAAAAAGAAGGAACTTAGGTGGATTTTCGAACTTGAAACTCTGTCACCTAAGGGTATGAACGTCGACTATGACCAACGAGGATGTTTACTGAGATTTACTTGATGAGTTCGTGTTTAACTCCTTATCTTTTGTGTTTTTATTTTGAAATTTTAAACCTTCTCCCATGTTTTACTCTAGACTGGAGAAATTATGATCCCCCGGGATAATGTGATTTCCAAATCGACATATGTTTGCTGCAATGCATTTTTGTGCCCTGTTAAGGTCGGTCATTAATATGATACGGGAGGGAAGCATCAGAGGTATATATGTATTATGTGAATAGGGATGTTCCAGAGTTGTGCATAAACAACATGATATTGGGAAGATATTAACAATTGCATTGCTCTTGTAATATGGCTGGTGTTATGATGGGTGATTAGTCCACAATATACTACAATCTTAAGCCCTTGCATATAATGAGCCTTTTGGACATTTATACATGGAGTGGGTATTTTATGTATTTACATTGTAGAAATAACCCATATGGGCATATATACGGTCTTACAGACCATGAGGTAGTGGCACATCCCTCATATCACACATATCAATCTATATTGTAGTGGGTGAGCTTTGCATTTCAAAGCATATATAAGACTAGTTGTGAGCCCGATTCGATTGCATCGGGATTCTAGAATCTGTGTATAGTTTATTTATTAAGAGTTTAAAATAATAATCCAATTGTTCCATGATATCTTTCTATTAACTACATATGTTTGTATGGTGGATATCAACGTGGGTCCGCCGCTTTGTCTGTGCCGATGTCTGTAGCTAGGCGAAGACCTTCGGTCTTCGTCCAGCTACCTTGGGGCTCCTGGCGGAGTTCAGGGGTGAGCAATGGCCGCTGCGCGGGCATTGCTCGCGGTACGGGGTGCAGGGCCGAGCAATGGCCGCTTCGCAGGCATAGCTCGGCGGGGTGTAGTGGGGCTTCTGGCGGGATTCAGGGCCGAGCAGCGGGCATTGCGGCGGCGAGCAATGGCCGCTTCGCGGGCATTGCTCGGGCTGCTGCAACAACTCGCAACGTCCGCTTCGCGGGCATTGCGAGTGAGTCGCGTGGGCGCTGTGCGCCCACGAACAAAGCCACGGAAGTAGCGGCGTGTGGGAGGGAAGTCGCTACGGCAATTATATAATAGATGGAAGACAATGTGTTCTGCATTATATTATATAGAAGGCAATGTGTGGTCCATTATATTACTGTATATACTCGTGTATAAGCCGAGTTTTTCAGCCCAAAATTTGGGCTGAAAAGTCTCCCCCTCGGCTTATACACGGGTCAATACGGTAGGGCCGCTCATTATATATGCACTGCTTCCCCCTGTCAATCAGCGGCAGGGGGAAGCAGTGCATATATGCCCCCAAATGCTGGCACTCTCCCCCCTTGTAAGGGCCCCCCCACCCCGCTGCGTATCTTACCATTCCGGTCTTCTACACAGCGCCGCTCCTCGGTGCTCCGTCCTGCTACATCCAGGGATCCCGGATGCAGCGAGGACGGAGCATGAAGAACGGAGCACCGATGAGCGGCACTGAGCAGAAGACCGGGATGGTAAGATAAGCAGAGGGGGGGGCCCTTACAAGGGGGG